>PUFA01000137.1:3432500-4632500 GCA_003508835.1 Eonycteris spelaea
TCATTTCAACAGATACTTTTCTTAAAGCGCATTTGGCATCACTTATTTCTTCATGAATCTTTAAAATATTAAATTTGATGATTCATGTTGAGTCTGTAGTTGATTTATCGGAAAGTATCCCTTTCCAGATCTCGATGTTTCTCCCTTAACTCCTGCTCCACACAGATGATTCCACTTACGAGGGGATGGTGTTATCTCGGGGAAAAAAGTAATCCTGAGTTGACATTTTCACTTTTAATCTCTCTTTGTAACAATTTGTTTTCAATTCCATTTCTAATTATATGGGGACAAAACTAGGCACTTAACTTGTCATTAAATTGCATTTTTTTTTGTTTTTAATGCAAGTATTTAATCAATTAATATATTGGGAAAACTGTTATTTAGTTTCAGCCTATCTCTTGTATGTAATAGATCTTATGTTTGATATATTCAGGAAGTGCATAAAAATAAGGTATTTTCAGGTAGTTGAAATAGGAAACTTCAAAAACGACTAGAAAGAAGTGAATAGAATAGAACACTCTACTTTCTATTCCATCTTCACCTGTGTAACTAACGCTCCTTCAGAGAAATGCCAGAATCCTCTCCACCTGGTGTTCTTGTTTCTCTGCAGCCCCCTTCCTGACATGTTGACTAAAAGATGGCAGACTTGCAATTACGAAAAGTCATGGAATAGTTCAATTCTCCTTTACTTTGCAATTCTACTAGAAAGTCTATAGAAAACATTCAGATAACTCCAATTGCATGACTCATGAAGCTAGCTATTCGCAGAATATATATATTTTAAATTTCATCCTGAATTAGAATCTCATTGCATCACTTGTTTCCATAAATTGACTAGCAGAGAGAAGACTATTTTAAAAATATTTATACTATCAAAGTTTTTATTATTAAACAAATCTAGAACTAATAAAGCTCCCAACCCCACATCCCCCCCCCATCACACCCCTCCTCCCAAGCTAAGAGAACTTTACATCATTCAAGCCTTTACACGATATTTGAGGGAAATGACAGATGAAACTTACAAATGTTTTTCAAAATTAAAAGGGAAGTTTTTGACAGAGTGAATTAATCTCTACATTAAATAGTAATGATCTCCAAAGTTTCCTATTTGGTAAAAGGAGAACAAACTAAAGAAACATCTGATTTTCCTTATCTTGGTAAATCTTTAAGAATTTATATAAACTTTAATCTCCCCCATATCATGAGAATTATGCAAGATGAATTTAATATTAATGTTAGATTTTCAGCAAAGGCAAGGCAACAAAACATATTTCAGTAGCTGATGATAAGAAATTTGAATCCACCCAAAACAAAGATGTATCACAAATGCATTAGCAAAAACAATTTGCAGATAAACTGATAACATTCATAAGTCATGGATCCAATTATATTTATCAAATAAAACAAATCAGAAGATTGAGTACAGAGATTATCTCAAGTTACAGGATTTGGTTTGTCCCTGAGAGCTTTTAAATCAACAGCTTACTTTATTAAAGGTGAAATAAAGCACTCTCTTGACAGTCTTGAATATTCTCTTTGAAGATCCATGACATGCTGAAATTTGTAATTGGCTGAAGTATCTATTAAAACCCCACCCATTCTGTACTGCAACTGCTGTGAAGATAAAACATTATTCAGGGACATACAGTATAGATATTGTATGGGTATTCTCTTTATCTTGTGGATTTCACAGTGTGCACCTTACTGCTTTAAATCAGTCCTTAAAATAATCAGCAGAGTATGAGAAGATTATAGAATGATGATTCTTAAAAACAAGAAGAGGAAGTTTTGACAAATAGAAGAGTCTAATGTTGACTTTGCAGTGACTTGTTTGAGATTTGAACAACACTTTCAGACATAACAAAAAGGCTGAAAAGAATCATGATGTTCTCATAAGAACTTAGCCAGTGAGAGATCATTTGTGAGACTATGAACTAAGAAAGACAATATGATTTAGGAATCTGGATTTTTTTTTTTTTTTTTTGGTGGAGATGCTACCACTGACAGGCCTGCCTATATGTCTGCTCAAGAGCTTAACTGACTGAAGTTCAGTTAATATTAAATACTAGCGGGGTAAAGATATTTCTGTCTTACCTCCACAGAATCTTACTAAAAACAGGGGTCCAGAGCTGAAGTCTCTGTGCATGGATTTAAATATAAGCTCCTGGGAATACAAGCTATGTGACACTCCTAAGCTAAATGGAGAAAAAATAATAACACCTTCATAGAATTTTCATAAGGCTCATAGAAGAGGAGTCATATCAGACATTGTGCTAGACCCAGTCTAGGCACATACACCACCCTCATCCCTCACCCCTCCCCGGAGAAGCCTGGAATCAATTCTCTGTGGGGCAAATTCTGACCAATCCAAGACAACAGATAGAAAAAACAAGCAGTTTAAAATTATTCTTAATTTTTACTCTTAACAGACATTTCCGAGACGTAGTGGTTTCGTGCTGCCTGTGCAGAAGACATCCCACTAAAACACAGTAACCAAACTAGCCATCTTGTGTTTCTTCCCCCTACTACTTCCTCTCCTGCATTTTCTTCTTCATTCACATTGCCCCAAGGTCATACTCCAATAAGCTTCAGCACAGTAGGTATTTCTTAGGTTTTATCTTCTATGCAATTTATAGCAAGATAGATTCATAGAAATTAGCACATAATAATTATCTTTAACTAATACTATTTTAATACTATTTCTCAGGTAATACCATCTTAATAACACAGATGAATATCAATACTTTTACATACAAAATGAGAAGAATATGTGTTGAGTACAGTGAGAATAGGGTCAAAACAAAGAAAGATACTAATGTGGATACAAAACACCTCTGACTTTGGCCAGAAAATAGATGACTTAGAATAATTACCAGAGTCACAAAAGATCCAGCCAAACAACACTTATTTAGAATAAGTCAATAGAGGTAAGAAAGCCCTGGGAAAAGTAGAGCCCCGTCAAATAACTCCAATTCAGAACAAATCAATTTAAGTGAAAAAACCATGGGAAAAGTAGCTCTACGGAAAAAGCTCTACTCTCCTAGAAGGCCAATGAAAGAGGAACTAATGGCCAAAACCCATGAACCAACAGAGAACAACATAGTAATATTCTAAAATGCTAAATACCGAAAAATAGAAAGAATTATCATTATCAAGATAAACTATATGTGTATGTCTATGTGTTCATAAGTATATATCTATATCCATAACTATCTATCATTAACTATCTATCCATCCTTCTATCAATCATCTATCTATAACAGAGAAAGAGAGAAGAAAGAGAGAGCAAGAGAGAGACAATATGAAGGAATTTAAAACAAATGCTGTAGTAAGAATGCTTACTAGAAGAAAAATTGCCTCAGAAAACAGAGGAAGATTTTAGTTAACTAATAATACTACATAGTTTAAAAATATTTAATGAGGAAATATTTTCTTTTCTGATTAGTGAACCAAAAAAAGATTGAAAAGATCAAAAGAGTGATGCTACTATTATAAAGAGACATAAAAAACAAAAGAGCATCTGTGGGATGCAACAAAGCAGGGCATGGAAAGGAATTTATTAAATTACTTATATTATAAAAGAAAAAAAGTACTCAAATAAATGTGCTTGGGATTCACCTTAAGAAACTAGGAAAATATAAAAGGATTAACGCCAAAAAAACAATAAACAATAAAATATGGAGTCTTCTCCATAATGCTAAATTCCTACAAACAATAGAACTGTGTCAATGGATATCTGAGGCAAAGAATGTATCAAAAATTTTTAAGTAAGGTTTCCTTTAGGTTCAAAACCACCAGGCAGACACCAATAATCTTTTTTGGGTAAATAAAACAATACTGTTGAGGATAATATTCAACCAACCAAGATATAAAATCAAATAAAGAACTAAAAAACAGAAACTTTACAACAAGAGCTGAAAGTAGATGTGGAGTTGTTTAAAAACATTAAAACCTGTAATACACAATATACTGTTAGTGTTAAACATGTTGACAATCTAAAAACAAATCTATGACTAGTAAAAATTAAAAAACATGAGACTAGATTGTATAAGAAAATATAATTGAATTTATTATTTCATCTTTCTTAGCAGAGACAATAAATACTGTTAAAGTCAAAATACTAATTTCCAAACAAAAGCAAATGACCTTAACCACTCCAAAGTTTTCTATTTTATTTCACTAGTATTCTTTTAAAAAATCTTAGGTAAATAAAGACCTACTAGATAATTACCGACCTTTATAATTTTATTTTCATTATTTATTGTTATTCAGATAAAATACAATTTAGCATTTTATGTGAAATGTGTGCATAATGCTGTTTTTGTAATTTTTTTCTTTTAATTTATGATTCTATCTCCTATTCATCTATTATCTTATTCATATAGGTGAAGAAAGAGATATTCAAAATGATCTAGAAAAAATAGTGAGCGTATTCATTTCTGGGTAGCAGGAAATGGAGGATATTTCATGGTTTATTGTTTGTATTTTCTATATTACATACTGTTTTTGGCCTTAAGCATAGTTTTTTTTTAAATAAAAGTAAAACATTATACATAAAAATTATAAGAAGTTTTTTCCATGTGTAATATAGAATTAAAATGAGAGTTTACATCAAGTGTTAATGTAAGACAGCTTCATTATTTTGGTTTTCTATTTTTAATTATCATTTCTGGTTAAAATTATCTTAGTGATTATACCAAAGAGTAGAATAAGGCATCAATATTTGGCAAATAGTTTTTTTTTTTTTCCCCACCTGACAAAACTTAGGGGCTATCAATGGCAGCATTCAGTGCGAAACTTAGAATGATGGTGAGGGAGCATTTGGGCTTAATTAAAAAGAGTGTCTTTATCAAAATCCATCATAACAAAAAGAAGTAGTAGACATAAATTTATTTTGGAAAGAGAATATATATGTGTTATGTTAAGGCACAATGCCTTATTTATAAAATTACTCTGAAAAGATAGATTGTGTTGTGGGGTACACAGAGGTATATCAGTATTAATATAATTTAAAACAGTTTTAGGTCAGTAAAGGAACATGAGAGAGAAACCTACATAGCCTTAAGTAATACCTAATTATCATGTACAGACTGTTAGTAGAAATATGGACATTCAAGAGGCTGTTGTTGAAAGCTCAGAAAAAAGTGAGAAACATGTTATTGGAAGGGGAAATTCTTGTTATGTAGTGGCAGAAAGCTTAACGGAATTTCATTTTGCAGTTATGTCGAAAGCACAATTTGTAAAATGGTGAATGTGCATAATTATTAGCAAAAGACATATTCAGAAAAAATGTTGAAGTCTTTTTTGATTTCTTCAAATTGCTGATAGTGAAATGTAGGAAGAGAGGCATAAACTGAGTTAAAAACTTTTAACTAAAAAGAATCAAGACTTGATTATTTGGGTAATTCTTGGTCTATCCAGATTACAAAAGGCAATAATAAAATTAAGAGAGTAATTCCAAAAGTGGGGCATAGTCTAAAAGCTAAGTTTCTGGTTGGACAACTTTTTACCAAAACTTCAGAGACATCAAATGATCAGCCCCTTGAAACATATAAAAGTTCTTTAAAGAGATTAAGGATGTACCTCACAGATGCCCTTAATCAGAGAAGAGGGCCCGCAGGAAGCTTTAGGATGTAGATCTTCAGCCATCTTAGTGGAAGATAAAGATAGGGAAAGCATTTTCTCAAAAAAATTCGTAGACACGGCTTCTGTCTTATGGAGTGAACTCCTTTGAAATTCATTCAAAGTCTACAAGGCTCATGAGAATCTTATACCAGCAGAAACATTACTACATTGGACTTAAAGGGACAGAGAAAGGACAAAACGAAAAATGGCTGTCAGATCCTCAAAATTCTACTGCAGAAAGCAAGCTAATAAAAATAATCCTCTGTAATTTTTAAACTGTTTATGGACCTCAAGACAGATTATCTGAAGTTATCTTGGTGGAGTGAATCTCATCATGTAAGCTCACAGAAGCAGAGAAATGTCTTTGCTAAAAGTCAGAGAGAGAGCATGAAGGAGAATCAAAGAGATTCAAAGTACGACAGGAACTCAATTCACCATTGCTGGAGAAAACAGCATGGAAAGCAGGACAAAGAACCTCGACAGCTTCTAGGAGCAAAAACCAATCTACATTTGACAGTTAGCAAGTAAACAGGGACCTCAGTCCAAAAGGAAATGAATTCAAGCAACAGCCTGAGATTATTTTACAGTTTAGTAAGGAATACAACTCTGGCAACATTTTAATTTCATCCTTGTGAAAACAGAAGCAGAGGATCCAATCAAGTCCAGAAAACTTCCAAAATACAGAAACTTTGAGATTAAAAAAAGTTGTGCTTTTTTTTTAAGCTACTAAATTTATGGTAATACATTACTACATCAGGTATAGAAAATGGTCTCATATTTTTATAAGATAAATGTTATTTAACAGAAACATAAAAGATAAACCTCATCTGAACTGTGTAAAAAAACATATCAATATGAGATTCACAAAGTGACCCACAAATATTTTAATCAATGTAATCAAACAATGAGGCAACATAATAAAAACCGTTAAGCCATTTTGTTTTATTGACGCAAAAAAAAAAAAAAAAAAAAAAAAAAGCTCATTTTTAAACCATTGACCTTGTTAGCTATTGCAAATTAAAATGTTAAGGCTTTCTCACACATTATAGCATGAAAGCCCCAGGTGGAGTAGCCTCTAAGATGCCCTCCAATGGTCCTTACCTTCTGGTGTTTATGCCTCTGAGTAATCCCCTCCCACACTGTACCAGGCTTACTCTGTATAACCAATAACATATAAAAGAACTGACAGCTTCTTTTCATGGGTTCTTACCTTCTCCTAGCTCATTTGAACTTGGAGAAGCTAGATGCTATATTGTAAGAAACCCTAAGAGTGAATGCAGTGAGGAAATGTAGTTTTCAGTCACCAGTCACAGGAGTGCACTTGGAAGTAGATCACCAGATAATTATGGTTCTAGGTAACATCTTGACTGCAACCTGGTGAGACACCCAGAGCTAGAACCACCTAGCTAAGCCACACTTGAATTCTTGACCTACAGAAAGCAATGAGATAAATGCTTGTTGGTTGTAGTCATTAGGTTTTAGGCAATTTATTACATAACAATAGATAGTTAATATACTCCCTTAGGTCAAAAAATATTATTTGCTTCCACAGCAATTATCCATATAAAATGCATATTAAACGTAATAAGTCCTACCACAGAACTAAAGAATAAAATCAAAAGTTAATTTACCCTAAAATCAAATTTACTTTACCTCTGGTTATAGCAAACTCATGGAAGTCAACACACAATTATCACCAGGCTCCATCAGGGCAAGTGGCGAACTGCATGCTCACCACTGTTTCTCTATTGCCTAACACCAAGCTTATCCCTCCTTCCCCCCATGCACAAAGTGTTCAAATAACGGTTTTGAACAAATTATTGATTGAATGAATGCATACGTTAAAGAGACTAGATAGCCTGGATATTTACTCCTTCACTGGTAAATATTTAAATGATTCTTGTTACCTGTGTGTCAGATTTGGCAGCAACTCATAACTCTATTTATTATCTATTGCTACTGATCAAGGTCACCCAATGAAACCCATGTGCTTTAACAAAAACAGACAAAGAATAAAATGGTGGGCAGGGCATGCAGGTTTTGACTCTCATTCATACTGAAAAAAATAAGACTGCCTGAAAATGGCCTTGGAGTTCTGAAATTTTGGGTGGTGATTCTCCATGTCTACTATTTGGTGCTTCTTGATTAAAATAATCACTTCAAATTGCACCTTGGGGATGCACTTTGCAGGTATGTCTAATGGAATTACAATGAGGTCAAATTTATGTTGAGCCATTACTGACCATCGCTCAAGGAAGATGAGGTTTTTAAGCCTTTTATGTCTGTTGTTATAGCAGGAACATACACATCGGGAGTTATTTGGGGTTTTACCTCTTAGCTTTTTAAATCAAAGCTTATCAAGGAGATCTGTGACTGTAGCATCTTTGACACCTCCACCACCTTTTTTTTTTTCTTCAATATATCAGCAGCAGGAGAAAAAAAAAATCAGTGTGGCTCAGACTCATTAAACTGATTGCCAAGGTACCTGCTAAGTAAGCGCTATCAATATCAATGACCTTTGATCAGAAATCTGTGTTTTCGGTAACACAGCTGGTAGAACTAAACAACTCTATAAGCTGTAAATGATAATATTAGGAAAGAAAGGTAACTGTTCACTAATATTGATGTGTGATGAGTCATATGACTGAACTATTTTTATTCAAAAAGCAGAAGATTCATTGGGAGAAAGGCTGGGAATAAAACATTTGCAACGATGTGTTTCAGCTACAATATCCTCTAACTGCTATTTCTGCCACATAACACCCCATTAGATTTAGAGGAGGGTGGGGGAATCATAAAAATGTGTTGTGGCAAGTGGAATTTACCCTTTAATCATTGTCTATTTCCTCTCAGCTTTATTATGATCCTCTATCTATATGTCTATGTATCTAAATAGTTTGCTAAGTGCGAGGAGATTTCAATAGAATTAAATTGTACAGCTGCGCTCTTGGGAAGCTTTATATATAATAATGAATAAAGTCCTTTAAAGTTTGGTTATTTGAATCAGACAAACCATCTGACATTTCATTACTTAGTAGAAATTTTTATAAACTCTATGATATAAATAGCTAACCAATAACAATTACGGAGATATATTTCTTCTTACAACTAGATTCAAATTTTGAAAATAGCTGGTTAGCTTCCATAGGTGTGTGTGCATGTGTGTGTAAATTCACAAAATAAAATGTTGCTAAGAATTGAAAACATCTGGAAAAGATAAATCCAAATTTAAAAAGAAATAAAATCATGTTTTTCACATGAAACTAAAGAGCATATAGTTAGCAAGTACTGTGGGGTTTGAGTAAAACCCAAATACATAAACAAAGACAGAGCAGTGTATGAGGATACAAGAGTATCTGAGGGGAGAGTTTTGTAAAGGGATAACTGCAAAATGTAACTGGAGAATTCTGTCCCAACATTGGCATCAGTTAAAAGTTGAATATAATAGGGGAAAAAAGTAAAGTCATAATTCTGCTTTGGTTAGTTGGCAGCATGGTATGAATAAGAAAGGAGAGATGAAGTCATGAGTTAATTTAAACTTAACTGAAACACTTATTGAACTAGTTGCCAAAATACTGGCATTCCAGTGAGTCTATAATCTTAAACAGAGTTGTCAGATAAAAGAGGAGACAGAGCGAAATTTTAATTTCTGGTAAACAGTAATTTTTTTTTTAGTATATCTTAAATATTGAATGGGACATACTCATACTAAAAAAAATTATTATATATATGAATTCCAAATTTAAGTGAATATTTTGTGTATTTATTTGCAAAATGTGGCAACCCCATCTACCTTTTCCTTTAGGCCATTTGCAAGATTATTGATCAGTTGTTATACCTATATATTTATTTTTAATAGATTATTATTTATTTAATATAACTTCTTATTTATAAACAGCTTCTTTTTATTTTTAATTATTTTTGCTTTAAAATTTTGTGCACTTTTAAAATATACCATGAAAAAACAATAGAGAGGAATAACTAAAAATATCATTATGTTAAAATATTGTCAACATTTTTAATTATCATGACATTACAGTACTTAATAATAATAATCTACAAAAATTGAGAAGTAGTATTAGACCATGTCCAATCACAACAAGATAGAGATGAAAGGCCTGAATAAATTCTGTAGCCAGCATTCTTCTCCTTGCCTAACCCTTAGAAACCTAGGCCCACACAATCACCTCTTCACAAGGCAGTGCAATTTCTACCAGCACTAATAAGTTAGCAAAATCAACATGCCTGTGACTGACCTTGAGGAATCTCTATAAGCAGCCATTCTAGAAAATATTTCTCTTAAATCTCATAATGTTGTTTCACTGTACTAAATGTGTAGAACGTGAATGATACTTTGAAACTCAAAGAACTCCTTTCCTTTCTATAGAAATTGATGAGAATGTAAGATTGAAATCTACAGGATGATTTAAGAGAAATAATCATCACTCAAAGGAAAATAGTAAATAAATTACAGGAGCCACTATTAACATTCTTTTCATCAGGAGACATTTAAAACTATTCTTAACTGTGTACCAGGGAATTGTGCTGAAGTCTGTGATAGAAAACTGGACATATTTATATCTTTGAAGATTTTTAAGTTTTTTAAAAATTTTTATTTTTTAATTACAGTTAACATTCAGTATTATTTTATATTAGTTTTAGGTATACATCATAGTGCTTAGACATTTATATAATTTATGAAGTGATATTCCCCCTGGTAAGTCTTCCAGTGTATTCTTGATTTTGATTTTAAAGTATTAATAACAGTGAAAACTTGGTAAACTTCTCACTGCCCAAATGTTGTAGAATATTTAAACTATTACTATAGACTCCTTAAATAATTAAGAATTTAACCAGAAAAAAAAGTGCTTATTTAAGAAGAGGCTATGGTAAATTCAGAATGCAAAATTATACTTATTAAATATAAAGTTATGTATGATAAAAGAAGTTCTAAAAAAGATTATGGTAAAAAATATTATATTTGCTGAAGTTTCAGAATTTCAGTTAAATGCTTTATTTATTATATTTAAAGGTCCAACAATATTTTATCACATTAGTTTTCAAAATTGTAATCAATTTTTTGAATTATCTTTTCATGGCCCTGATTGTATTTCTGGAAACCACATTCATAAACTAAATGTTACCAGAAAACAGTGACTCTTAAAATATGTTTCAGAGTTATTTTTATCTTTTAATGTATTGTGAAAGCTTGGTATAAATGTCCTTTGAAATTTGTTTTCTGTGCCTGTCTCATGTATCACTCAGTACCAACTGTGTTTCAATAGAGTCAAAAATAAATAAGAAATCTAAAAGCACTATAATTTTATCTTGTATATTTAGCTCACATTAATTTTTAAAAAACCCTCACATTAGTTGTACTAGAAAATCTGGGTCGAAGTATTTGTACCTTGAGGGCAAAATAGCATTAGCTAACAATTATTTTGTAAAGAATGTTGTCAGTCTTCAAAATAATAGGGCTATAGTACTAGAGCCACTGATGAATGCAGCACAACAATGATCTTAAAATCACAACCACATTTGCAAGTTAAAATATGTATCATAATCTCTGTGATATAAAATACATTATTAAACTGATATTTCTACATGTTACATAAAAAACTGTTATAGTAAGTTTAAGTGTCCCGAAGAACTAAAAATAGCAGTTATTTACACAAGACTTAGAGCAAGAAGTCAAATAATAGGTATAAGTGCAAGTTTAGATCTGCGGCAAATCTTTCTGAGGTCCTGGGATGATGTTTTGTTATGCAGATGTCCAGTTGTTGGTGTCTTGAAGACCTTGGTTAAGAGTGGTTGTGTGGCCTTTCTCTAGATATAGGCACATTTCCAAAACATAAGATGGCACATGGCTGGGTGTTGGGAGAAGAAAGGCCCAGCTAGATGACCTTTACAAGCTGGTCAGTTTCTGAGTTTAGAGTTTCTTACTCAATTCTTTATTTTCTTATGTGTGGAGTTTAAGGAACTGTAGGGTTTATAGGTTTTGTCTACTTGGGCTCTCCAATGATTCTTTCTGGTTCTCTGATGTCAGATATACTTTTGTTCCATATTTTCTAAACTTAAGTAGTTTACTTTTTCACCTTACTGATCTTTTAAAGCTTCTGAGCATTGAATTCCATTTTCTTGAAATGATAGATTCAAAAGTTCCATCTGGGATCCATAGCATAGTTACACAATGATTCAAATTCATGTCAAGTGTGATGGAACAGTTCTGTATTTTCGTTGCAATGGTGGTTACATGAATCTACATATGTGATAAAATAACAGAGTTATGTACACACATTGCACCAATGTAAATTTCCTGCTTTTGATATTGCACTATAGTTAACTTAGTTATAACCATTAAGTTGTACCAGGTGAAGGGTACAAGTGATTTCCCTGTCCTATCTTTTAAACTTTCTATGAATCTATAATTATTTAAAAATAATCATACTATATATTTTTTTCTTTATAAATACTATGGCTTTGGCTTTTTCTCCTTCAAAGTAGCCTCTCCTTCCATCTACCATAGGAAGATGGGGACACCGAATGAAACACAAACAACTAGTTTCTATTGAAAGCAAACAGAGAAATGCTAGAGACTTGAAAGAGGAAGGTAAAAAAAATTACAAGAAAGTGGCTTAGACAGATACGAATTTTGCAATGAAAAGTAAAAGGAAAAATAACAGGAAACTGAGTTGCATACGAATTGTGAAAATTCAGAGAAGTCGAATTTCAGAATTAGAAACATTCTACATTTATTTACTCCCCTTGTCCTATATGGGAAAAGTTGTGGAATTGTTCTTCTGAGAAGTGTTAATAACTATCCAATAAATGAAAAGCTGAAAGCCAGTGGGTGGGCCAAGAGTTCAGGGAACTGGTTGATCAGTGCCAGATTTTGAAGAAATTGCAGTAAATGATGTACTGAATTTACAATAATAGGAAGTCAAATAAGCTGGGGTTAGTATGCTGGTGACTTTCTCACTGGATAACCTTAGGCACATTGTATAACATCTTAAGGCCTCATTTTTAAAACTGGGTAGTAATACCATCTTTTCCCTATGGTATTGTGAAAATTAAATATGTGCTAAGCACTCAGTTCCTTAAAAATGTAATGCATTTAATAGCTATATTATAATAATTATTATTTAAAGCAATGTTTCTCAAATTATATCATAAGGAACTCATTGACTCACTAATGTATACTGGTGCCTTGCAAAAAAAGAAACAAAGCAAACACATAAACAACTGATGTCTTAATTAAAAAACAATACCAATATATCATATTTCTCTCTTGAATTTTTACCACTTCAACTAACATATTAAAATTCCTGAAGTAAATAGTCTGTGTAATTTGAACACATATTTTCTGAACTTATTTAATTACACGACCTTTTGAGGACCACTTACTCCATCTCGTGGAGAACTGCTCTTATTTCAAATGGCCCAGAGAGATTATTTAGAACTGAGATTTTCCACGTTTTCAGTAGCAGGACTCATTTTTTCAAACTATACTGTATAAAACATATAAAGGTGATAAATACTTTTCTTCAGGTTGTTAAAATCTTTGTTATTTGCTAGAATGTACTTTATTGTTTGCAGAATCCCTAAAGCAATTTAACCTGTCAGGAAAATAGTTTGAAGATTCTGAGTGGAGTGATGTAATTAACCTTTGTGCTTCAGATGTCAGTTATTTCTCCAACTCATGTTCTCAGACACATTCTCCAAAAGACTTTTAAAATATTTTATTTATTTTGACTACTCCTTAAAAAAAACCCCAAATATTCCGAATCTTTATGGTCATCTCATCACCTGGAGCTCACATTCACCTTTGGTAGCACATGATCTCAACAGCTTCAATGTCTAACTTCAAATCTCTGAATTCTGGTGGGTGTTTTTCTTTCATTAAAAGGAAAATATATTCATTTTAAATGTAAGAAAATATCGCATAAAGTATTTTAGAAAAAGATTCTTTCCATTTCTTTGTAAAGAAAAAATATTCAACATTGCATTAGTAAAAAATTATAAATGAAACATTTAGTACTTTTCATTGTTTATCACACACCCCCCCTTTTGCATGCTTCCTGTTGCACTATCATATCCAAATGCATGAAACCAAAGACAAAGATGAAATCTTGAAGGAAGTCAGAGGGAAAATATACCTTACCTATAAAGAAACAAGGAGAATTTACATTGGATTTCTCTGGAAATCACAAGAAAGAAGAGTAATGTAAAATGTTTAAATTATTGAAAAGAAAAAAATGCACCAACCTATATTATATATTCAGTAAAATAAAACTTTAAAAGTGAAATAGAAATAAAGACTTTCTCAGACAAAAACTAAAGAAAATTATTGCCCAAGAGTTGTCCTGAACAAATTGTTAAAAACAGTTCTTCAGGTAGAAAGGAAGAAATATAGACCAAAACCATAATCAATATAATGAAAAAGGACACTCAGCAAGTAATAAAATATATAAAATATTTTTCCTATTCATAATTAAGATGAATTCTTAAAATAACACTAGTAACAATGTGTTGGGTGATTATAAATATGAAGAAGAAAAATGAAAGAGCAATATCAGAAGGAAATTCTCTGTTATAAGATACCAATATAAAAAATCTCAATTAGAAGTAGATAGGCAGGAAAAGAACAAATGCAGCAAATAGAAAATATTTACAAATATGGTAGATTTTAATCTGGCTATATTGATAATTGTTATGATTTGTAAGTGGTTTCAACACACAAGTTAAAAGACAAAGATTATCTATTGATTTAAAACAACAAGATCCAAATCTATCTATCTATGAGAAACATACTTTAAATATGAAGATTTGGCATAACAATAAAAGGATGGAGAAAGATATGCCATTCTAACACTAATCAAATAAACATGGAGTTACTGTATTAATTTCAGATAGAGCAGACTTCATAGCAAGAAATGCTGTCAGGGATAAAGAAGGTTACATAAGGATAAAGAGATCAATACTCTAAGAAGATGTAACAATCTTAAACAGGTATGCACCTAATAACAGATGATCTCAACATGTGAGACAAAAATTAAAAGAACTCTAAGGAGAAAGAGAAAAATCTGTGTTCAAGTTTTCAACATTTCTCTCATAGATAGTACAGGCAGGTGGAAAATAAATAACCTGAATAGCAATATCAATTAACATAATCAAATTGATGTGTGTAGAATGCTCTATCCAAAAACAGCATAATACAAATGGAACATTTACCAAGATAGACCATATTCTGAACAATCAAACATCCATGACAGATTATACAATGGATGTCCTGAGACCGCAATAGATTTAAACTAGAAATCAATAACAGAAAACGTCTGGAACTTTTTAAAATATTTGGAAACTAAGTCATTAAGTATTTCTAAACATAGATTTAAAAAGTCAAAATAAATTACAAATTATTCTGAACTAAATAAAAATAAAAATACAACTTTTAGTATGAGGATGAAATGAAAACAGTATTTAGAGAGAAACTTATAATATTAAATGCACATGTTAAAAATATCTAAAATCAATAATGTAAATTTTCCTCTTAGGTAAATAGATAAAAGAGAGCAAATTAAACCTATAGCAGGGAGAAACAAGGAAATAATAAATATAGGGGCAAGAACCAATAAAATAAAAAACAGAAAAACAATGGTGAAATCAAAAATTAGTCCTTTGAAAAAATCAATGAAATTAATAAACTTTTTACAAGCTAACAAAGGAAAAAGAATAAAAGACAAATATTAATATAAGAAATGTAAGAGATGGTAAATGCTATTGACCACTTGGTTCAATTAATCAAGAGTGTATTACAAGCAACTTTGTGCCACGAACCTGATAACAATGATGATATAGATCAGTTTCTTGGACAGTACTAATAACAAAATTCATTCAGATGGAAATAGAAAACCTAATTAGTCATAGCTATTAATAAAATTAAATTAGTATTTAAAAAACTAAAAAACAAGTTAAAACTTACAGGCCCATATGTTTGCCCAAAGGAGTCCTACTAAACATTTAAGGAAAGATTTTCAACAATCTCTTCCAAAAACAATGGAAAAGGAGGAAACACTTCCCAAAACATTTTGTTTGACAATCACTAGCTTAATAATAATACCAGATAAAGATATTATATGAAAATAAAACTACAACCCTATATTTCTTATTAATACAGTTGCAAAATTCCTCAACAAAATAATAGCTATTTAATTCAACATAAAAATAAAAATATATATTAACTATCTAAGACAAGTGTTCAAATATGTCTGAATGGCTATACCACTTGATCTCAAAACAATGAACTTGATGTGATTACTTTAACTCTGAGTCTATAATATGAGGAAGGAAAGGCATTCTTTGGTTGTTTTACATAGTATAGGAGTTCAAGGGGAAGAATATTTTAAGCAAGTCAGACAAAGGACTCATTCAAATTCAGATGTGGTTTAAGTTATCTGTGGCTAGAAAACTAAACAAAACACATGTATAATAGAGATTCAATCAACATGGTTGGGAAATAACTTTGATGTAATTCAACAATGTATAATAATTATATATCACTATCAAGTGGGATTTGTCCCAGATGTGCAAAGCTGACTTAACAATCAAAGACTGAGTGGGGTTTATTCCAGGTATGCAAGGCTGGTTCAATGTAATCCACCACACCAACAGCTTAAAGAAGAAAAATCTTGAAGAAAAATATAATTATATCAATAGATATAGTAAAACCATTTGACAAAATTCAGTTCCATGCACTGTATTTCTTAGCAAATTAGAAATGGAGGGGAATTTTTTCAATGGGATAAAGGACATTTACATACAATTTCTGCAGCTCATAACTAACAATGCTCCCTGCTAAAATTGGGAAAAACACAAAGATGTAGTCTTCACTATTTCCATTTAACATTTTATGGAAAGTTCTAGCTAGCACAAAATAAATAAATAAATAAAATAAAAAATCAATAGGTCGAAAGAAAGAAAACCGTCTTTTTCTAGGTAGAAGAAAAAGATCAACAAAAATATCTTGGAAGCCAGTAGAACAAGGTCACAAGATACAAGGTAAATTACTTTTCCATATGCCACCAAAGAATGTTGCAATTTGGAATTTAAAAGTAAAATGCAATACACTACATATTAATACCCCTCAAAAAAAAAAAAAAAAACCTTAGCTATAAATATAACAAAATGCATACAGGATATATATGTGGATAAATGCAAAACTAGTGAAAGAAATCAAAGATAGTATTTTGTAAATGAGTAGATTTTAAGATTATGACAAAAGAAACTGAACAATGTACTCTAATTGATAAAGTTGTTCTCCATAGGGATATGAATGAATAATTTTGAAACCACTGTACATGTATACTGATATTGAACAAATAAGAAAATGAATGCAGGATGTTAGGGACCATGTTTCTTACTGTCAGAGCGAGATATTACAGATAAGCAAGGGAAGAAGGCTAGAATGACACATGTGGTACTGGATTAGAGTTGGAGATATCAGTATAAACTTGTGTTTCTTTAATATAGATGCAGACGAATGCATATTATAGAAATACTAATGCATCTATTTGTGTTCACATGGATTAAAATGAATTGTTATTTCTAATATATAATAATAAATAATAAAATTGTTTTTTAGTTCTATCTGCTGAGGTAGCCTGGAAGTAATGAATAGTGTAGAGAAAACAACACACGGCTCAAATCTTGTTTTCTAATACCATTTTCCCAAAAAAAGGAACTGGAACTAATACTGAGGCAGGAAATTTATTAGATGAGAATGGAGCATCTTGGAGTTCCAGAAAGTATGGCAATGTTCAAAAAACAAAACACTGAGGATATGTCAAAAGGATACAGGAGCCAACTGAATGACTTCCCCATGGCCAAAGCATGAACAATTTCAGCAACAAAATAAGCATCGTATATTGGAACATAGCTTTTGGAATAAATATCTGTGAGTCTACACTGACACAAATAAGTAATTGACAAATAAATAAATAGGAGATAATTGACAAATGTACCATTCAAAGTTTTGGAATAATTTATATAGCTATTTCCCTTAAAGAAGGTAGAGCATAATTCCTCATAATTATGGGCTGTGCATAATGATGATGAAGCTGAGAAGCTAAGAGGACAAAAATCTCCTGGGAATAAATAAATTTGGCATTATTGTAGAGAAGAGAGGTAATCCTCCAATTGCAGATAATCTGAGAATACACTAAAAAGCATGCATTATAGTCAAGTTTGTTCTCTTCAAGTTACCCAATTATCTTTTAACATCAAATGTTATGTATCTCACTGTACTTTATCATATGGATCAAGAAAAAAAATGCTATTACCTTAGTAAATGTAACCAAGGGTATGATAAGTTTTAACATATTTGGCTGACAATTCTCAGTATTTATATAAAATGTCATTCTTCAAATTGAGACATATAAAAATCAAAGATGGTCACTATTACATTATTATTAAAAATTATTCTAGGTAGCTTAAACAGTAAAATAATAAAAAGTAGTGGTATAACACTGAAAGGTATTATAAAACTTTATTTACAGAAACTATGATCACTTATATAGGAAATCTAAAAAACTACAGAAAAGTGTGAGGATTTATACCACAGTTCACCTACTTTGCCAGACATAAACTCAGAAAAATCAAGTGTACCCCTGCATCAGGTTTAATCACATAGAGAATAAATATTAATCACCATTGCAGAACTATGTTGTCTAAGAATTAACATAATGTAGAAGTCATAACATATTTATGAATTTAAAAAATAATCTTATTAAAGGACATCTGAGACATATAATTTAAAAAGTAAAGCAAGGAGGTACCCCTAATTAGATTTGAACATATTGAAAAGCCACCAACATTAAAACCAAAGAAACTAAACAATTTAAGGTGGCATTATGCAAAAACAGATCAAAACCAGATGAAGCAGAAATATGTACATTATCATATATGAACTATCTAATTTGAGTTTGTATCTAGAAGATGCGCTGCATTATGAAGATGTTCTTTAGTCAATTAAGAGAGGCAGAAGTTTGATGAGTAGAAGGCAGGTGTACCCAACACCCAGGCAGCAGACCAGTACAAATCCATGGCCTGTTATGAACCAGGCTGCACAGCAGGAGGTGAGTGGCAGGTGAGTGAAGCTTCATCTATATTTACAGCCGCTCCTCAGCACTAGCAGCATCACTTCAGCTCCACCTCAGATCATCAGGCCTTAGATTCTCACAGGAGCACTGGCCCCTGGTGCCAAAAAGGTTGGGGACTGCCACTAGAAGGTGATAGAAAACTGATATATCGTGTGTGTGTGTGTGGCGGGGGTGGGGGGATATAATATAAATGTATTTAAACTTACATTAAGTTTATATTTAAAAATTAAATAAAAATTGTATTTTTTAGCTTTTAATTAAGTTCTCAGGTGATACAGATTCTGCTAGGCCATGATTTACACTTTAAGTAACTTTTAGTAACTTCCTAATTTCTAGTAAATGTCTAGATGTACATAACCTATATTGTAGACAGGAAGCCACTGTCAGGACAGATATGGAGATACAGAAAGGTTTCCTAAAGACAAAGATGTCAGTCAAGGTTGCATTTTATCTCCCCATTTGTATGATCTGTATGCAGAGCATATCATATGAAAAATTGACTAGATTCAGAAGAAGGAGGAGTGAAAATTGGTGGAAGAAATGTCAATAACTTAAGATATACAGATGAGACCACCTTACTGGCAGAAAACAAGAATTTGAAGTGAACTCTGATGAAGGTAAAAGAAGAAAGTGCCAAAGCAGGACTGTGTTTTAACATCAAGAGGACAAAAATTATGACCACAGAAGAAATACACAACTTTAACAAAGACAATAAAGACAGTGAAATTGCTGGAGACTTTGCTTACCTTGGCTCAGTCATTCATCATAATAGAGGCTACAGCCAAGAAATCAAGAAAAAGCTGAAACTTGAAAGGACGGCAATGGGAGAATCAGAAGTGATCATCAAGAGCAAAGACGTGTTATTAGAGACCGAGGCTAAAACCATCCACACCCTTGTTGTCCCAATTACTATGTACGGATGCAGAAGTGGGACAGCAAAGAGGCCAATAGGGGGAAAAAATGATTTTTTTTTGAAATATGATTTTAGGGCAGAGCTCCATAGATACCTTGGACCACCAGAAAGGTGAGCAAGAGGGTCAGAGCAAATTGAAGCTGAAACATCACTGGAGGTGCAAATGGCACATAGAAGATGCCCTACTTTGCGCACATCATGAGAAGGCAAGACTCTTAGGAAAAGAGTAATGCTGGGAAAAACAGAAGGCAGCAGGAAAAAGGAGACCAAATTTGAAATGGATTGTCTCCATAAAAGAAGTCATAAGCTTGAGTTTACAGGGGTTGAGCAGATCTGTTGGGGACAGGACACTATGTGCATCGCTCATTCACAGGGTTGCCAGAAGTCAGAGCCAACTCAATAGGAATGTTTAACACCAACCACACACTCATAACACACAACACACACACACACACTCATTACTCACCTCGTGTGTTGCCTTAAACCACGTCCAATGAACTAAAATGAGGTCTTTTCCAGAATCTCATTCTCTACTTGGTTCTGGGTTAGGGTTGGCCACAAAAGAAATGATCTGGAAGGCAGAGTCAAAAATAGTGCTATTGATGCTGAGAAGGCTGGTGTGAGGTCAGGTGCTCTTCCAGCTCATGCACATTGCTATGGACCAGCTGGCTAATATGGTTGACATGCGACTGCAGTCACATCTGCAGCTCCGCAGCTAAAGTGGGAACCTTCACTCAGCTTCTGCAGTTCGTGAGTTCTTATGTGGCA
Source organism: Eonycteris spelaea (assembly GCA_003508835.1). Taxonomy (NCBI): domain Eukaryota; kingdom Metazoa; phylum Chordata; class Mammalia; order Chiroptera; family Pteropodidae; genus Eonycteris; species Eonycteris spelaea. The sequence goes on from PUFA01000137.1 coordinate 3,452,964, forward strand.
GTATGGTAAGTGTGCCTGCATCATTACTCCATCATCATAGTTGAAGACGTGGAGACAGTGACTCATGTGGATTCCGGGTTATACACATGGGTTACAATTTCCCCATGCTTTTCTGTACTTTATGTCCATCACCTCTTTCAGACTGTTGGCCCAATTCCAGAGTTCGGGTCAACAGACTTACACAGAATTTTTACAGCTCTCAGGACTACATATGATCTACGTTAATTATATGGCAACTCTGCTGCTCTGACCAAGCCCTAACTGATATTTTGAGGCTGCTGGTGGTGGGTAGATAATTTCTTTAAAAAAAAAAAAAAAACCTTTAAATTATAAAATGTATGGTAAATAAGTAATGATGGTTTTGTTCACGTTAAAATTTAGAGCTACTAGCAGACAAATTGACAAACGTGTCATTTAAGGAGAAAATATTACCAACTTCTAACCAAAGGACATTGGCACCTAAAATTTCCAATATTTTAAGGAACTAATAAAAATCAAAGAGAAAAAGTCAGGAAACCAAATAGAAAGACAGTCAAGGAATATGAAGAGGCAATTCACTGATGGGTAGCTAAGCAGCTCACAGGGTTTAAAAAGATATTTAAACATACTTAAAAGATAATTCTTTGTAGCCACAAGCTGGACAAAATTCCAATAATACCAAGTTGTTGTTTTCTTTTTTTTTAAACATTGGAGCAAATGAAGATGTCTTAGCACACTTGGTACCCTAATTCTAGAGAGGAATTGGACTAGTACTTGGTGAAATTACTTTTACATGTTATAGTAACCCTACTCCTGGGATTATTGTTGACTTCTCACCCCCACAAATTCACTTATAAGCCCTGGAGGGGCATCGTACGAGAATATTCAGTGTAGTATCATGGAGGATGGTGTGGGAAGCAACTTCACAGCCTATCACTACGAAAAAAGATAAGGAAGTGAAGTGGAAGCCTATTGTGGAACATTATACAGTTCTTAGAAGCAACTAACTCAGTGCACCAGAAACATAAATAAATCTTTAAAATATTTAAAAGTTATGCTGAGTGCAAGATCATAGCTCAAATCAGCTTATGTGAATTAAAATATCGATGTAGAAAGTCATACTCATATATTTATCTTCAAAAATATATAACTTACAGGCTAATAGTAATCATTTTAGAGTGGATTGCTTGTAAAGAGAAAAAGGAGAGATGCGTTTGGTGTTGAAGGGGGAAAAAATCAAATAAGAGCATGATTAAATCAAGTGCCTGTACCTGAGGTTCAAATTAAGCAGAACAGGAGAAAGAAAGAAGAGAGAAGAGTAGATGTTAAAGACAAAGTAATCTGAAGCCTGAATCCTTTCAGAGCTTTTTCTTTTCCCAATATTTTGCAATTGTCTCACGCACACCAAACTTACCCAGAAAAATTTTTATGAATGATCTTTTCCACAGAAGTCAACTTAATTTTCATAAAAATAACCACTTACTTTATATTTAAAAAAAAAAAAAAAACAGGAATTTATTTTTTAATTATTTTTTAAAAATACAATTGACATACAATACTATATAAGTTTTAGGTGTGCAATATAGTGATTTGACATTTATATAACTTAGGAAATGGTCACCATGATAAATCTAGTAACCACCCACTTTATACTCGCACTGCATTTAATTAAATAATGACATGGCGATAACAAATGCAACCAGCCTGGAAAGACTGAAAACAAGCACGCTGTTCCCCAGTGGGCATTTCTCACCTGGGGAGCATCGAGCAGTGGAGGTGCAACAAAGTCCACCAGCCAGCATGCAGCAAGCCAGTTTTTGTCGAGGAAGTGTGGAATGTCTGCTGGCGTTCCTGGAAGTCACCACGTGGAACTGAATTAAAAAATAATAATAATGTAACCAGCAAATAAAGCCTAGTGATATCCTGGAGATGAGGCTAAACTTATTTAAGTTAAAAAATGTGATTAAAAGGAATAAGATTATGTAGATAAAAGTCAACATGGTAAACTCATTGCCAAAATTCTTGAAGGTGGTACAAGCAATAAATATTATATGTTCAATTCTCTATGAATCTGAAGTTTTGAACTTTCCCTTCTAATAGTAAAAAAAAAAAAAACAGTCAAAACATTGAAATTTCATATTGTTCAACTGATAATATAGTATAGTTTTATACACTGATAGAAGTAATCTGATAAGAATGAAATATTAATAACATAAGAAAAAAGAAGAGGGATTCAAAGATGTAAAGTTCTTGAGAAAAGAAAAATGGTAATTATATTTTGAAAGAAAGATGGTTGTGGTAGTTTTCCTGAGCCATCAAATTTTCATAAATATTTTTAGTTTTCTTTCCTCATAAAACAAACTTCCTATGCCCATGAAACACTGAATTTGTATACAATGCCAATTGTATATCAAAAATAATATTTTAAATTGTTTTCTACCAAAATGTAACAGATGTTTTACTTGTCCTCTGATTTGAGTGTTACAGAGAATTCTGAGACCATCATAGCTATTTTGTCATTCCAGGTGATCTGGTTTTTGTGATTTTGTTATCTTGCTGTTTTTCAGTTTTGTTGTTATTGTACACAATTAGAATTTTTTTCCTGTTTGCATTATCTGTATAATTATATTTAACCTTTATTCTTAAGTAATATTTTCCACTTGGGAATATTTTCTTGGTTTAGTGTCGACTGTGGTTTAGGTGTTATGGCTTCTTCTTTAGGAACAAACACATGCAAACCTGCATTCTCCTTTCCTCGTGTCTTGAATCTCTGCAGGCATACCAGTTTTTACTTGTTTACATTTGTCTTCTGTGGAATCATCTCACATTTGTCTTCTATATTTCTGATTCAACTCTCTATAGTATCAATTCTGTTTATCATGCCTCCAGTAAAGATTTCAATTTTTATCCCACATTTTTATTTGTGACGCTTCTGTTCTATTTCATATTAATGTTTCATCTTCAATTAAATTAACTCACACATTTCTGGTTTTTTTTTCTTGTATGCCATTGAATACATCAATAGCATTTATACTATTATACTATAATTAACAATATTTCCATACTAAATTGTTTCCACTGATTGTTTTTTCCCTCTGGATTCTCAACATGATGCTTATTATTTAGCTCATTTTACAATATTTTTATAAGCCCCAGGTAGGTTTTTTATCTACTCAGTCTTGAATATAGTAAAATCTCTTCAGACACAGTCAACGGACCTATTGAGTTAATGTTCAACATCAATCTTCTAAGAATTTTCTGGATTTCCCTTCTCACATCAATCTATAGATAGCAAGTTGATTTCTAAGTTTCTGGCCAAGTGCATGGCATCAAGTGGGTGTCCAATTTGTGTGGCTGTCCTGTTCTTAGGTCATCTTCTAACCCATCGTCTAGATTTCTGACACTTGGAGACATGGAATAAGAAAGCTATTTTATAAAACTCAAAACATATTATTTTCAAATATTTATCTCTTCATGTTTTTCATCTTTCCTTCACTATTTTTCTTATGGGGAATATACATCTCTAGATTCACTGTACCAGTGTTGGTTTCCCACACCCGCTCAAATACCCACTTCCCCAAACTTTCAACTGCTGAAATTTAACATTTTTCACTATCTTTTACCATCAGCTACTTATGAAATTAGAAATTGTCACAGCACTCCAGCTGGAAAAGCACACTCACAGTGTAGGCAGCTGTGTTTATAAAGCCTTGGACTTTATTAAGAGACCTGGAAGAAGATATAGGCTCAGCGAAAGGCCTTCCTCCTTACTGCTTGACACGTAAGCTAGTTCTGGCTCAGGTAGCAGAACATGAGTGGGTTAGGAAATTTTAATTTTCAACAATAATTGTTGCATGAGTTTGGCATTCAGTATAAATATCCCCCATATTTGGCAACAGATTTTTCATTGTCTTTTATTACCTGGTTTGGGTTTAAAGAAGTTATTAGGGAGTATTAGAGAGTACTAGCCAAAGTCATTTTAAAAAGAACCTGGTTGCACCTGTCAATTATATCTCAATAAACATAAATTTTAAAAAAATAATTAATTAAAAAAAAATTATTTTAGCCACATAAGCTTTTATCATAAAAGCTGTAAACTTATAATCTTTCTACCTCGCCATTACTATTTTTTTTCTTTATGGCTTTTAAAGCACTAGTTCTTTCATTACCTCTTTATTTTTTTTCTTCTAAATATCCTTCAGTTTTTGCTCATTCTGACACCTACCTTTTTTCTTTTTTTTATTCCTATCTTTATCATATCGATTACATGTTTTTTTGATCTCAGCTACAATTTGTTTTGTCTTTTTCTCCATAATAACAATTTGAACATTTCCCTCTTCTGTTGCCATTTGTATTTCCAGTTTCACATCTTGGTAAATTAATTACACAATATATACTGAAATATTGAAGAGTGCCTAATAGGATACCACAGCAGGTAGTGGCAGATTGGAATGTTATGCTTCCAGCTCAGTCCAGCCAGTCACATCTTCAACTTTCCAAATAAATTATTTAGAAAATGCCATTCCTATTTGCACTGGGAGCACAAGGTAGGAAGGAAAACAAAATCAGCAACTTTGACTACTCACTTGAAATAAATCACTGTTTATTTTGGGCATGACCATTTGCAAGTCTGTATTTGAGTTCATTGTTTTTCTGGGTTATATTAGAGAGTGCCAACTCTGAAAGAAGTGTCGTAATTTTTTCTAAGAGATTTTGATGACTATACCAAAGCATGAAATGTATTTTGAATATTTGTCTACGTGTTTGGTCTCTGCTCTAGTCTATGTATAGGTGAGTCACAAGAGAGGAGTAAAACATGCAGAAGAAAGGAAAAAACAGGCAAAGACTTGTGAATTTTCAAAATGGCCATTGCCCATCCTTCCTATGCTAGAGATCCATTCATGTTCATCTCTCAGTGTTACTCCTGCTCTTCTTTACTTCTTGACAAATTACAAGTTGTCATCATATTGCAAATAACAGTTGGGGAATATGTAATGAAAAATCTCATGGGCCGAGCAAAGCATCACATTATTAATTTGTCAGAAATGTTATTACCTAGAGAACCTATTTTAAAATTGTAGCTTTTGTAACATGGCATCAGAGCAAGTCACACTGAGCAGCGTTTAACAGTACCAGGAAATGTGTTGGGAGAGCATGACTAACATGATTTTTTTTTCAATAATGCCAATAATATCTTAATTTGATGGTGTTTTTCTTAATGATGGAAAGGCAACACAGATTAAAAAGGGTGAAGATATTTTGGGGAGTTTTCAGTCAGAAATTCACTTTTCTCATTCATGTTTCTAACCATAATTTGTTTGACTCTATGGAATTGTTGATATTTGACCTAATAAAAATAGTGAAAAAATAACCTCATGATCCTGGCTAGGCTCACTTTGACAAGATCATATTTGCCTAACTTTCATGAAATATATTATTAGTCAAAAAGTGAAAAAGTTTGCTTCCTTAGAATTAATAGAAAGATATGACTAGATAAGGGCTGCAGTTAAAGATATATTTGGAAGTCAGTGATATACTAAATGATGCTCTCAGTTCCCATGAAACACTTTATGCTCACCAGTTATCATGGCATAGTACTGCTAGTAGTCCTCATGCAACAGCACACAGTTCCAGGAGGTAATTAATCTGACTTCTTCTAATGAGTCTGATTTCTAATGAATCTGATTTCTTTGTTCCATTGTTAGAGCTCAGTGAGAAAGGGAAAAGTGAAGGGAGTAAGAAAGAACTCCTCAACCACCCTAGGATATTGAAATACCCTTGACACTTAGAACCAAAAGAACTTGAATGCTATCTATCTTGTCTCATTCTTTTTTATTCTGGATTTCTACCACACCATAAAGAGTGTAAAAATTCATAATGGATATTCAATAATTGCTTTTTGCGGGCTAGGGTAAGCAAATATCTTGCTTTTGAACTAACTCTTTGAACCAACGTTCTGAGTGTGATACTACATTAGAGGAAGATCTCTTACGATGTTGGTAACTTCTTATGAGTCTTAAACTTTTGAAATAAATGTATCATAAAAGTACTTGTTATTCTTGCCATAATCCTTTCAATTGTAACCATTCGTAGCTATAATAATACTTATTAAATATGCCAATGTGGGTAAACTAGAGCCAAAGTGAGACCCCATTCAAAAATGCCCTGAGGAAAGATAGTCTAGTTTCACAACAGATTTAAATAAAGCACATGCTATGGTTTAGCAATATTTCTTATTGCTCTGGATTTGGTGAATATAAAAAACAGGATTACCTGTTTTGCTTCAAAGCTTTACTAAGCTTGGTTATCTTCAAAATTACTGATGATTTTTACATGAATTCCCACAAAACAAAAAAGAAACCTTAAAACTACTATGTATATATCACAAATTGCTTTTCTTAATCTGTTCCAAATGTTTCTAATCTTTTTTCCTGCAGAAGAAGGAGAAGGGAGCTTAAAAACTACATTACATGACAACAGCAGCAGCAACAACAACAAAAATCGATGCCTTTCTTATCACTGTTTTCTTTTGGATTCCACTCCCCCTCTCCTCAGGAGTAAAGTCATAAACTCTATGGCTTGACTACTCCTTCTGAGACGATTCTTTATTTATAACTTTACCAAGTAAGACTTCCAGAGACATAAACTTAAGTATCACTCCTGACAAAATGCCCAAAACTAAGGATATCATTTGAAGAAGAGTCCTTGAGCTCTATCCAACAGATCATTCTCTAAAGAGATATTTTAAAGTGTCCTTGGAAGAGAGGAAGTTCACTCACACAACACACAAAAGAATCAAAACACTTAGGTGCTTTTTTTAGACTTTGGTTACATTTGCCTTTATAAGCAACATATTGGATTTACTCCTTTCTTTCTTAAAAAAATTTTATGTTGCCTAACTGAGGGTTTATAAGATAATTATGTCTGATGAGAAGTTGAGTTTGCACTCATAATAAAAATAATTTTTAATAAAAATTTTAAATATATTTGAACAAAAGTCAGTAACATAGTGTTATTAGAATGTTCAAGAAGAATAATATTTTAAAAATTATCCCAAATTAAGAATTTATCAAAATAGATCAGGTAGAATTATCATGTACATGTACCTTCTAAGAATAAAAGAAAGGTTAATTTTTTAACCTTTTAATAAAAAGAAGGTAAAAATGAAAAAAAGACAATGGTAAGACTTTCTGTTTCAGCATAAAGATCTTAGTAGTTATCACTCTTGTGTTTAGAACAAGAAAAGCTGAACAAATGGACCTTCGATGAAAAATCCTGAGCAAATTGACACCAGCGATTTTTCTTGGACCCATTAAAGAAGTACTGTTGTGGAGCGTTCAAATCTAAGACCCACGGAGCCAATTGAGATTAATTATGAGCCTTTAGCAACTGACTCTCCCCACTAGAGAATCAGCCCTGAGCTTCCAGAGGAGGCAGCTTATAAAGCCTAAAATTACATCAAACAAACAAGCAGGTTTACAGAAGCAGAAGTTAGCCATTAGCACATCTTTGCACAGGATAACTGCCCCCTTAACATTAGCGTATCTTTGCACGGGATATCTACTAGAACTACACCCTGGTTAAACATTAAACAAGCAAGCAGAAGTTGACCATTTGAAAATTTTACCCCCTTAACACTACCAGCAAAACCCCACCCCAAAACCTGGAGAGACAGGTAAGTCCACAGTCCCCACTGCTGTGCTCAACTAGAGCAAAAGCCCATGGAGCCATTAACTGGTAGGAACACTTAAACACTATTTTGACAAAGAGAAGGTTGAATGTCAACTAACATTAGAATGAGGATCTCCTGAGGGCTGCAGTTCTGAGGGTTCTCGAAACTTTCATGGGTTTCACCTACCAAAAACCTCACTGCATTATCATAGTGAAGAACAAGAAAGATCCACTCATTGCTCTGGCAGGGGGAGATTAACAATGATCATGAAATAAGCATGGAGAATTTTCTATAACAAAGGCTTACTCTCCCAAAAAGTTTGCAGGAGTCTGATCTCAGTTAGGGGAAAGACATTTCTCCTATTTGGTCCCTGGCAGCCTCCCTGTCTCACTTAAATGGAGAACAAAGCTAAGAAATACTTTGAAGGTAACAGGTCAGGGACGCAGGTCCATTAAAAGACTAAGAAAGTGACAGTTTGAATAGGCTGACATCTATTGAATTTCTCAAATTAATAACTGATAAGCTCCCAAAAAAAAAAAGGGTCAAAAAAAAAAAAAAGAACATTAGAAAAACAGAAGCCTCTGGCACCTATAGCTGCAACAAACATTAAACACAGTCCAACACCTGGCTAAATAACATAAAATTTACACTACTCAGTTTCTATTACCTGACACGTCATCTCTTGCAGTCAATGAAAAAATTACATGGCATGCTAAAAGCCAAGGAAAAAAACACAGTTCTGAAGAAACAAATTAAGCATTAGAAGCAGACTCAAATAGACAGAGCTGTTGAAATTGCCAGGTGAGAATTAAAAATAATGATGGTGAATATGTTAGGGGTTCTAATGGAAAAGGTAGACTACAAAAAATAACATATGGATAATGTAAAAAGAGAAATGAACGTTCTAAAGAAAAATGAAAAGGGAATGCTAAAAGTAATATGTGTAATATGTTATATTATATATGTATATAGTAATGAACTGAGGAATGTCTTTATTGGACCCATCAATAAACTGGATATGACTATATAGTAATGAACTGAGGAATGTCTTTATTGGACCCATCAATAAACTGGATATGGCTATGGTAAGAATCATGGCTATGATAAGAATCAGAACATCAAAGAGCTGTGGTACAATCTTAAAAGATGTAACATATATAGAATTATAATGCTAAAAGGAAAAGAAAGAAAAAATGAAGAGAAGAAATCGAGAACTTGAGAACTTTCCAAAATTAATCACGTATATCAAACCACAAATCCAGAATCTCTGAGAACACCAAGCAGAATAAATCATAAAAACTGCACATAGACATTACATATTTAAATTGCAGAAAATCAAAGACAAACAAAAAAATCTTGAAATAGGCAAAGGAGTGGGAGAGAGACGCTTTACCTACACAGGAATAAGGATAAGAACTATTTCAGACTTCTCAGCAGAAACCATGCATTCAAGAGTGAGTGGAGTAAAACGCTTAAATTATAGAATGAAAAAGACACCATAAATTCCATAGACAGTGGATTATCCTTCAAAAGTAAATTAAAAAAATAAATATTTTCAGACAAATAAAAATGGAAGGAGTCATTGCTAGAAGACAGCCTTGCTTAAAATTTTTAAAAAGTTACTAATGGGAAAGGAATGAGATTTGTTCAGAGACTTGAATGTATGTAATGACAGAAGAAATACTTGAGGGTAAAACAGTGTCTTTTTCTTAAAATTAAGCAATATGTGTTTGTTTGAATTAACAATATTAATTATGTATTGGTAATCATTAACACATGAATAAATGTATGAATGACAGCAATGTTATGGATTAGGGGGAGGAATTAAAAATATTCTAATTTATCTGCACTACACATGAAGTGGAGTAGTATTATTAAAGGTAAACCTGGGTTAGTTAAAAATGTATATTTTGAATTTAATGTAACTACGAATTTAAAAAAAGAATAACTGATATAGTAAAAGAAAAGATAGAGTAGAATCATATAAAAGGCTCAATTAAAATAAGAGAAGACAGTAAAAGATGGGAAGTTAAAAAGATATCAAGAATAAGTGAAATAAAAAGAGAACAGTTACGAATATGTTAGCTATCAACCCAAGTATATCAAGAATCACTTTAAATGTGAATGTTCTAAATAAAGCATTTTAAAGAGAGACTGACAGAATGGATAAAAAAAGACCCAACTATATTTTGTCTACAAGAAATACAGTTTAAATATAAAGACACAGATAGACTAAAAGTGAAGGAATGAAGAAAGATATCCCATACCAACTCTAAAAGATTATAGCTATACTAATTTCAGACAAAGCAGACTTCAGAACCAAGAAAATCATCAAAGAGAAAGAGGGCCATTACATAAGGAGTCAATTCTCCAAGAAGATATAACAGTTTTAACCATGTGTTCACCTAACAATAGAACATCAAAATATGTGAAGCAAAATCCGATAGAATGATAGGAAGAGTGAACAAATTCACTGTGAAAGTTGAAGACTTCAGTACTCCTCTTTCAGTAATTGACAGATCAAACGAGCAGATAATCAGTCAGGCTGGAGCTGACCTAAACAGTACTATCAATCATCTTGATCTAATTGACATTTATAGAGCACTCCACTCAACAACAAAGGAATTCATATTGTCTTAATCTCATGTGGAATATTTACCAGTATAGATTACTTTCTGCATTTTAAAACACAATTTATATCATTCAAAACAAGAGAAATTCTACCAGTTATGTTCTCAGACCACAGTGGAATTAAACAACAAATAAATAACAGAAAGATAGTTAGAACATACCCAAATATTTAGAGATTAAACTACACACTCTTAAGAAGAAGTTTCAAGAGAAAAAATTTTAAATAATTTTAATTAAAGTATAATAAAATACTTTTATCAGAATTTGTGGTATGCTACAAAAGTAGCACTTATGGAGAAGTTTATAAAGCTAAATACATTTTTGGAAGTGAAAGATCTAAAATTAATAATCTAAGTTTTCGCCTTGGGAAACTAGAGGAAAAAACAAATTTAATCAGAAGTAAGTAGAAGATAATAAATAAGAAAAATTACAGCAGATATTAATTAAATTGAATACAGGGAAACAATAGAGAAAATAACCAAAACCAAACCTGATTCTTTGAAAGGATCAATAAGTTGATACATGTTTGACCAGGCTAACTTAGAAAAAAGGAGAGATGAAAAAAAAAAAGGGGGGGCCAATATCAAAAATGAAAGAGGAGTTATCACTATTGATTCCATGGACACTAAAAGGATAATAAAGAAATATAATGAACATCTCTAAGCCCCTAAATTTTATAGTTTAGATCAAACTAACCAATTCCTTGAAAGATACAAACTACCAAAACTCATAAAAGGAGAAAGTGATAATCTGAATAGGCTGACATCTATTAAAGTAATCAAATTAATAACTAATAAACTTTAAAAATGGATAAGATCAAATGATTTGACTGGTAGATACTATCAAATATTTAATAATGAAATTAGTCTTTCTCCCTGAGCGTCAGATGTAAAGCAAAGAAGTTCTCTCTCAGCACTCCTAGTCAACGTGATACTAGAATTCCTAGTTAGTGCAATAAGACATTAAAAAAAGATGATGTATTTTTTAACTATACACTTGAAACCTATATAATTTTACTAACCAATGTAGCCCCCAACACACTTAATAAAAAATAACTAAAGATAAAATTAATTAGTAAAAAAAAAAAAAAAAAGATTAACATCAACAGTAAGATATGTTGATAGTATATATCCTTGAAACGTACAACAAGAATGACACCATGGTCTTCTTCCCAACAATTTATAATCATAGTCTATTCATGAGAAAAATATCAGACAAATTCCAGTTGAAAGACATTCTAGAAAATACTTGATCAGTGTTCTTCGAAACATGGAGAAATTAAAAAACTGTCATAGTAAAAAGGAGCCTTGGGAAAGCTAACAGCTAAATATAGAGTGATATTCTAAATGGGATCTCAACACACACACATACACACAAAACATTCATAAAAAACTAAGGAAAGCTAAGTAATGTATGGACTCCAGTTAATAACCATATATCAATATGGGTTCATTAATTGTAATAAATGTATTATAAAAATATAAGATATTAATAATAGAAGAAACTGGGTGGGAGGTATATGGGAATCTCTGTATTATCACTGAATTTTTCTTTAATCTAAACTATTCTAAAATTAAAAACCATATTTAAAAAATATTAAAAGAGTACTACAACATTGTTTTGAGAACTTCACGCTTATTCCTTTAATTAAATGTGTAAGAGTACGAGGTATATGCATTATTAAACCATAAGTCTTTTAGGATAGTGGGTGACTTCATGGTAATTTGAAACCCATAATGTCCTGCAATTTTATTTCTGAAGGTCATTTAGAATCTGTGTACTCTATTCACAGTCAAAAAACAGGTTTATTTTCCTTAATAAATAATTATCTAAAGCATATTACTAGAAACTTAGTATGTTAAATTTACTTTGGTAAACCCTACAGAAATTAAAAGATAATTCAGACAGGTAATTTTTCCTCAGGGTACTTCTTTAAACCAGGGTGGTAGTGGTGTTTGTTTTTTTCAGTACCCAAAAAGAGACAAATGTCTCTTTTTTTTTCAAAAAGCTGTGGATCAGATCTTGCCTATGCCAATGCTACTTATTATCAGAGAAATTCTAACTATTGTAATAAGTATTCCAACAAGCCTAACATTATGTATAATGAGGATCACTATTCTAGGAAAAATAAGGTGATTTACCCAAGGTCAGATTAAAAATAAAAAAGAGAACAAACTGAATTCTTATGAATTCTCTCATTCTCTCATGCCTGCCTTAGAGTTATTTCATGTGAAAGTTATTATAATGTAATTAAAAGAAACGCCCAGCAGGATAGGACATTGTCCTACAAAAAAAAATATATCATATTTGAAGTTAATCCTAATATATAATATTTACTTTTTATTTCAGGTATCAAGAGTAAACAAAAATTCTAGCAAAAGCATTTTTTTTCATTTTTAAAGCATTTTTAAAAGAAAGTATTCAATTTTACGGAAAAACACTAGTGACATTTTTCACTTAAAATGTGAACTGACAAGTAGATTAGAGGTCTACATCTGCTGATATTTTCAAGTAAAAAAAAAAAAAATCAGCAACTTTTCTGAGCATCTTTATAGACTTATGTAATTAAGATATTTTAAGTAATGTAATTGTTGTGTTATATTCTAGCCACATATTCTCCAGCCCCTCTGAAGAGAAACTATAAAAAACTGTAGAAAATTTGTCAACTTTATTGAAACAGTCATTCAGGCTTTCCAGATTCTCTCAAAGCCGTGTGGTACCTTTCAAGCAAGTATTGCCGCCTTATACATTTCAACATTCCTATTCTTTCAAAGTCTTCATTGAGATTATAATCCTGTTAATCATTTTGTTTAGTTAAAATATAGAGAAATTTTAAAGGAACTTGTCTGAATATCAAAAGCTAAAATTCTAATCCAGGGCACGAGAAATTTCTGAAGCTAAAATAAAGATTTTTTGATTTAGTCATAATCACTTTGATGAAAAAAATCAGGTCAAATCACCTTAAGGGAGAGCTGCTCCAGGCATTTTAGAACATTTTCCAAGGTAGTGAGGAGGAAAGTGAACTGTGAATGTGACTGTTATTCAATTTTTGGCCTACTTAGCATTTATCACATTTGCAATCTAATAATTGTGTCTATATTATAGATAGCCAAGTGGTTAGCTAGAATAAGGTATATACCTATTCTATTCATTTAACATGATTTGAAATATATATATATATGTATATGTATATGTTTATGTTTAAAAAGATACCTCATACACACAGTTTGAGGGACTGAGAGGTATGTTTATTCTAGCAAGTGAACGGCAAAAAATATCCTCATTATTTAAATATTTAATTGAGCAATTACTTTGTGTGGATCTCTGTGATTTCTCCCACCTTAGATCTTGGTGTCCTGGTCACCATCTTTACTTTGTTTTCTACCCACCCTTAAATAATTATTCCTAGGCCACAGTTTCTTTATCTGCAAAATGGTTTTACACCAGGAACTTATAGTGTTGCTGTGATATCGAGTGCACTAAAACATTCCACATTCTTATAACAGTGACTGACACAGAATAGTCAGTAAGTGTGAGCTATTATGATTATCATTAAGTACATTTTTCATTGAAAACAACATTAATTGGTGTATTATGCAGTTCTGTTTAATGACAAAATGTGTGGAAATTAAAGGAAACTTGTCTTTTAAAAAAAGACGAGAAAAAATATAAAACCAACAGAAACCTAATTCCAAGTGAAAGCTAATAAGCATATTGCTGTGTGGCCAAGATTAAAACATGACTTCATACTTTTAGCACAAGAGAGAAAGAATAAGACCTTGCTTTAAAGTAAGTGTTCTTTACGTTTGTAAGAATTAAACTTGTCATAAATTAATTCCAGCATTTCAGGTTATAATAAATTTCATATGATAACAACTTTGCATCCTTTCATTATTAATAAGATCATTGGACTTTTTCAAACTGTGTTTTATTCAGCTTATATTTTGTTTGTTTTCTGTGGCATGTGACTCTCCATATTTTGATTGAGTGGCCTTTCATAAATGATTTATAATTTTCCCAAATTAATATATGTCATGCAAGCAAATGACAAAGTGATTCTTTGAAAAATTTGAGACCACAAATGATTTTTCCTTTAATCATTTGTTTTCAATCATACAATGATCAAAAATATTTTATTTAAAATGTCATTTAATATATCGGGCCACAATTTACATTGTCCATTGAACTTATGTTTATATTTAAGAAGTTAAATAAAAGTACCTATGAATATAATAGAGAACTATTACATTATAGTCTTTCTTAGCTATTCCTACAGCCTCACAGAATTTTCTTCTACTCCTTTTTAAAAATATAAATGGAAGAGACACTAACATCTAAAGAAAGATCTTTCAGTTTTTTGAAGCCTGTACCCTATCTCTGAACAAAATTATGCTGTTCTTACAACACTTTCTTTTTTCAGCTTTCCTCTAGTTATTTTGTCTCTGTTCATTTACATTTTTCTTTTCTTAATTCGTCTTCCTATATCTTATCCCCAGAACTCAGAACTGCAGATGGAGGAGGATAAAGCATAGAGTGAGTATGTAGTCAAGACTGCTGAGGAGGTCTTCAATCAGAATTGAGTCTGGAAGAGAGATTTTTGAACTGTCCCGTAAATGACTGAGATCTGGAAATGAAGCTTTTTTAGTCGCTAAAAAATAAATATATACCTTCACTTTCACATTTGTTTTGTATTTGTGTTTCTATTAACTAGATCCACATAGTGATGATACACAGTCCCTTTAGCTTAGAATATTTCTCCTTTAATATATTCTATGTGATATGTAAAATTTATTGGTCATGGACAATGGGAAAAGGGTGCAGATTTGAGCAGCACGAATAGTGTTCTGAGATCTCCTGAGAAAAGATCTTCCAAGGGCAAACATCTCCGAGTCAAGAGCAAAATTGTCAGCTACAAAATAAGAAAGCACTTAATTTAATATGTAAACTTTATTAACACTTTATTTTAGTCTTATTTTAGGCTGCTTCCAACAAATCGATAAAAACTTCTAAGACTGCAAGCCAGACTTTCTTTCTTTCATTCTTTATTTTATTTTATTTTATTTTTTTTTTAAGACTAGTCCAATACCAAAATGGCCTCAGCTATTGAAAAAACATCAGGGATTGGAATGCTTGGTATTTTTTCATTGTTCAATTCTCATCATACTTATATTCTTTCCCCAGAAGGTTTAATTTATCTTGGTATGTATTTGAATGCTTATGTGTGCTTTCTCACAGATCACATGAGTGATCTTATTGATATTGAATACTGTCAGTAAAACATGTCAAGACACAAATCCCAGCTTGAGAAAATAGAGCATACATCAGGAAGGAAAACCCTCAATTCCAAAAATGCCTGAACATCAACCCCTTCACAAAAGCAATATACCATTAAGGAGAAAAAACATTTTTCTAAAAATAATTCCTTATTTTATATTAAGACTATTATGATTATAGCTTTTCTGTGGGAGGCTTCATGTTTAATTAAATATTCAATATTTGGTGGATACTTTGTTAGAATGTACTTCTGCTAAAAATGTGTACTCTTCCAGAAAACCCATTCTTAACATGCAATAAATAAATTAATTGATCTACGTAGTGTCCACCAGCAGGTCTTTACGATTATACTGTAATCACACATGCCAGGGATGAAATAGTTGCATGCCACGGGAAAGAAAAGTATTGACTTACACTACGTGGGAAATATAGCCTAGTCAATTGTTTCTGAATCCTGTAATCTTTATTAAGTCATACTTGATTTGAAAGTGCTTAGCCTATTGTAGGCACTCAGTAAAAATTTATTGGATGAAGTCTAGAACCGTATTTATTACCATGAAGCAGCTTAGGAAGAGATGGAGTCAGAGAAAGGTCACATAGAAGAGAGACCATTAAGTAAATAACTATGGCTGACATTTGCAAAGTGTGTATAAGAATGAAGAGAACATCTTCACTTTTGAGAAATTAAATAAGAAACAAGGAATGTTCCAGGTGCATGACACATGGACATCAGATAAGCACCTCAAGTCTCTTGAGGAGTAAACTTGAGGACTCTAAAGTTTGATAAACAATTACGTCTATTGGTGCTATGCTCTGTGCTACATTTTACTACATAATTGTAGTAAATGCCCCAATACAAGTAAATGACTATTTCGTAGTAGTTTTCATAGAACAGAGGTATTTGTCAAATGGTGCAAGAATACCACCAGAAGTTGCAATGAATCCTGAAAGGACGAGGAACAGGATATTTCACTTGGCTACATTTAGCTAAGACTTTCACCAGTAATTTACAGAAAAATTGGACATGAACCTCGAAAAAACAACAGCTGTAATTTGCAGTTTAGCATCTACATAATTATATTTAGGGTAATTATTTGGAAACTGTTCTTAATCAGTAGTGTGAGTTTCATCCATTTTTATCTATTTCAAACAAAAATTTTTCATTACAATTTAGATTCAAGTTAAAAAATCTCTTCCTGATATTCTTATAGATAACTACCTGAATGATGTTTACACCACTTACAATTTCAGGAAATATGTGGATACCCATAATATTAAGATCACATATATAGAAAGTAAATATAATACTTAGAAGAATGGACTCAAGGACCAAACTCTATGGGTTCAAAGTCTGGCTCTATCACTTACAACCTAGGTAATTTGAGCCAAGTTATTTAGACCCTCTATCTCTATGTTTCCTCCTCAGTAAAATGAAGGAAATAGTCATTTCATAGGGCTATTAGGAACACTAGGTCTGTTGCCACATGTAAACTTAGAACAGAACTTGATGTCTATTGTTCAATGAATACTGATTATTATTTTTATTATGACTGTAGAACACATGTATAGTACTGTGTCTCAAGAGGGCATAGTCCTTCTGACATGCGTGAAACACTGTTAACGATGGGTACATAGTACCACAAGTGGGAATAAAGGTCTCCTTTTTTAATGAGTCTTATGAAATCAAACCAGATCAAATGCATGTCAAGAAACATATAAAACTTCATCTATTCATAACTTTAAAAAATATAACTTTCAATTGTTTCAAGTGAATTTCTTATTTTGAACTAACCTTTTGAGATTTTTATATATGTTCAGCGCCCGGGGCAGAAAGTAATGGCAGCTCAACCTGAGTTTCTGGTGAACCTCAATATAAATTATATTTCAAGCCCAATCTGAGTAACTCATATATAACCTGGCTATGTGTGGTCATAGAGATAGAAGTCCCATTGGATTTCTTAACAATCTCATAGACTCAGACAGTATTTCAAGCAGATAAAAACTTTAAAATTTGCTCAATTAAATCAATGTAAGGACAAGAAAACAGACTTAGAGAGAAAAATAAAGAATTGGTGCAAAGTTGCCTAATGGGTTAATGCAAAAAAGAGAACAGGAAGAAATCAACTAGTTTGAGTTTTAACATTACCCCACACTGCCATTAATTATCTTCCCCTGTCACTTTCACATTCTTTCTATTACGAGTGCTTCCATGGCAATTTTGGTAACATAGAATTATTATGAAAACTTTTATTAGTTATTATTTACCTAGTCACAAAATATAGTTTTGATAGAATGACCATTCTGATTCAGATTAAGAAGAAAATGTAAATTTTAGATGTTAGACTTTACCTTTGTTTTTACAATATAATTTTTGTTAAACTCACATTTATTATTAGCATTTAAAATATAATTCGTTCAATCATCTAATAAAATAATAGATGGTTGCTTTCTAATAAATGCCAGCAGGAAGTCCCAATCACACTGAATTAGGATTGTGCATTAATCTTAGTTAATTTAGCTTTATACCATGAACTGGACATGATCATTTGGAAATATTAACAAATGCTTACATTTGACCTATGACTTACACTTATAAAAACATACACAATTAAGGATGTAATTGTGCAATTTTTCAGCTGAATTCATCTAGCCATTTATCTAAGTTTCATGTTAACTTCATTTTTCTCCATATTGGAATTTATTTTATCCAAAGTATTTTATTACTCCCACAAAAGTAAACCTTGGACTCAGTTTCATACATTTTATGTCTTACATACTTATTGTATATTTAAAAACACATGTACCTTGTTGAGGAGAACAAAAGTATATCATTCTTATTTACTGTTATCAGTTCTTCTGTTTCCCTAAACAGGAGAACTACATAATAGAAAATAAAATAAGCATTTTGGTACATATGAAAGAGCATTAGTGTGTACCACATGGGTATTTTTCTTAGAGGTCACGTGACTGGTGGTGTATTCTCTAGTTTTAAAGTTCACATCAATAGAATTTTAACAAGGTCATCCAAAAAGATAGTTAATGTGCGATTGGGTTAGTTTCTCCTTCTGTATTTGGGTGACAACACCAATACATATACTTGGGTCTGCTGTATAAGAACTTTGTTTTCTTATTTCCCAGGTTTTCTGAAGCAGCAGAACTGACTCTCCAGAAGAATCTTTCGTATAACTCCATGGCACCCGAAAAGAGTCTTTCTTTCTAATGCTGACTAAATGGAAAAAGGTAAATAACCCCCATAAGAAAAGCATCAGTGTTCTGGACCCCTGGCTATCTTCATTTCTCTTTCACTCCAGGCAATGCTCAAAGTGACTTGGATAAGAGGTTTTTATTTCTATCCCTTGCTTGTGTGAAGAAACCTAATCAAGTTTTCTTGGTTCCTTCATATGTATGTGATAGTGATTGTCCAAACTGGTAATTACTTGGAATCTCTGCATTATTTTCACATAGATCAATAAATCACAGAACGACATGTAAAGTAATATATTCTTCTTCTGAGATCTTCAGAATGCATACCGGGTTCTATACAGACACATATTTTGGATCGGGTAGCTTGAATTTTCAAAATCATTTTCTCAAATCTACATTTTACTTTGCCATTGAAAATATTGTATCCTACAATAGTAGAATAAACATTCTGCTCAAGCTCACACAGAATGTTCACCTAGAAATACTACATCTGGCCATAAAACATACCTTAAAACATTTAAAATGTAAAAATTATGCAATGTATGTTCTCACACTACAATAAAAATCAGCAACAAAAAGATAAATACTGGAGATTACACAGCACCATTCTCAACTATATGTGGCTTAAGAAAGAATTCTCAAGAGAAATTTAAAAAATACTTTGGGCTAAGTAAGAAAAAATACAACTCACCAAAATTTCTAGAATGCAATGAAAACAGTTCTTAGAGGGAAATTTGAAACAACAGTGTATATTAGAAAAGAAGAAAGATATAAAGTCAATAATCTAAGCTACTATTTTAGGAAACTAGAAAACGAGAAGTAAATTATGTCTAAACTAAGCAGAAGAAAAATCATACAAATTAGGGTGGAAATCAATGTAATTTAACATAGGAAATCAATAGAGAAAATCAACAAAACCAAGAACTGGTTCTTCCTTAACTTAATAAAAATACAGATAAAAAACTTACAACAGTTATCATCCATAATAGTGAGAAATGAATGCTTTTCCCCAGGTGTTTTCTCTCACTATTCCATCATGCTGAAAGTCTTAGCTAATACAAGAAGACAAGAGAAGGAAATAGTAGGTATAAAGATTGGAATGAAGAAATAAAACTGTCTTCATTCACAGATGGCATGACTGTCTATGTAGAAATTATTGAAACATGGCAAGATAGAAGTCTGATATGCAAAAGTCAATTGCTTTCCTGTGTACCAGCAATAAACAATTAGAATTTGAAATTAAAAACACACTATTTACAATAACACCATAAATAAATTAAAACAAAAAGCTAACAAAATATGGATAAAATTTATATGAGGAAAACTACAAACTTTAAAAAAGAAAAAGAAAGAAATTCAAGACTACTTAAATAAATGAAGTGATAATTCTTGTTCTTTGATAAGAAGACTCAGTATTGTTAAGCTGTCGATTCTTCCTAACTGTCTATAGATTCAGCACAATCCTAGTCAAAATCACAGCAAGCTATTTTGTGTAGATTGGCCAACTAATTCTAAAGTTTATATGAAAAGGTGAAAGAACCAAAGTAGCCAAACACAATGTTGAAGAAGAATAAAGTCAAAATATCCAAATTCAAGAATTACCATAAAGCCACAATAACCATGATAGTGCAGTATTGGGGCGGGGAAAACAACTAGACCAATGGAGCAGGATAGAGAGCTAAGAAAGCTAAGAAATAGTCCCATGAATTATGGTGAGCTCACCTTAGACAAAGGAGCAAAGGCAATTTTCAATGAAGAATTTATATTCCTTTGAGTAAATAGTGTTGGAACAACTAGACATCCACATGCCCACGTGCCAAAAACTCAGTTTAAACACAGACCTTACACCATTTTGCAAAATTAATTTAAATTTGATTATAGACTTAAATGTATAATAAAAGTTATACAGTTTCTAAAAGATAGCATAAGAGAAAATCTAGGTATTCTTGGATTTAGTAATGACTTTTTAAACATAACACAAATTTAGACATAATTCAAACTTCATTAAAATCTGAAAACCTGTGCTTCAAAACCAACTCATAAAGGAGTAAAGAGACAAGTCACTTACTTTTTGAAGAACATTTACAAAAACACAGTTAATAAAAGACTTATATCTTAAACATACAAAGAACTCTCAAAACAGAACAATAAGAAAAACCCCGATTTAAAAGTGAGTAAAAGATTCTGACACCTCATCAAAGATATGCAGACGGCAAGTAAGTACATGGGAAGATGCTCAGTATCATGTGTCATTAAGAGATTGCACAGTAAATAACAATGCAATGCCACTACACAGCTATCACATTTTTTATAGTGCTAAAATTTAAAGCAGCTGCAATACCAAAGGCCGGCAAGGATGGGCAGCAGCAGGAACTTTATTCACTGCTGGTGGAAATGCAAACTGGTGCAGACATTCTAAAGACAAGTCAGCAATTACACCCACCTTGATATTTATTCAAATGAGTTGAAAACTTATGTCCACACACAAACCTTCATATGAATGTTTATGGTAGTTTTATTCAGAAATGCCCCAAAAAGGAAGCAATCGAGATGTCCTTCAATAGAAGAATGAGTAAGCAAACTATGGTATATCCATACAGTGGAATGTTATTCAGCAATAAAAAGAAATGAAATATTAAGCCATAAAAAGACATGGAGAAATCCTAAATGCATATTGCTAAGCTAAGGAAGCCAATGCACATGCATCTACATTATGACTTTCCGGAAAAAGCAAAAATTTAATCACAGAGAACAGATCAGTGGCTGTTAGGAGTTAGGAGAAGGGGAGAGAAATGAATGGGTGGAGCATGGGTGATTTTTAGGGCAATGAAATGAATGATTCTGTGTGATACTAAGGAAAGATACATGACATTATGGGAAAACCTGTAGTACCGTACAATGCAAAAAGTGAACCCTAATGTAAACTATGTACTTGGTTAATAGTAATATATCAATATTGGTTCATCAGTTGTAACAAATGTGCCACAATAAAACTCAGCATTAATAAAGGGGAAACTGAGTACAAGAGGGAGATGGGTTTTATGGGAACTCTGTCTTTTATGGTCAATTTTTCAGTAACCTTAAAACTGCTCTAAAAATTAATCTATTACTTAAAAAATAGATGTAAAAACACAAGAAAATTTTATAACATAGAATTCTGAAAATCTTTATCTACAGAATGTGGGGTTTTTTTTAATAGCAAGGTTTAATAGATTTGTGAGGGACAATATCTTTATTGACATATTAAATTAAAAATGACAGATTCATCTATGCTGTATATTCACAGCTGGTTGTCATATGCAAATATAGAATATCTTCTATTCTCTTGGGTGGTATTGTGCATCGATTTATTTTTAAGGTAAAAAAAATGGATTTACTTTCCATATAGTTCATATATATGTCACCAGTTCTTCACACTACATAAATTGATCTTGGAACATCTGTGAGAAGCCTTAAATACCTCCTGTGCCCCCAAGGGAGTAAATATGACTCATATATAAACAGACACTTTTTTAATATTTAAAATCCCTATCAATTTTATGGCAACTATAAATAACCATTAATTTACAACCCTAAAACTAATTTCTTCGATTATGCTTCATATAATTATATATATTTTAAATGCAAATATTTGCTTATAAATATTATTCAAAGAACTAATAAGCTCTTTTAAATACCAAAATATCTCACTTTCTCTAATTATGATAATTTTATAGCTGGATAAATAGCATGTCAGACTGTTTGCTCCTCCCTTACCCATTGTGGTGCACTCAAATGGGAAATCTAAAAAATAAAGTGTGTGGCAGATTTTCCAACTGGCTTCTGCTTTGAACATTGAATGCTAAGAAAAAGTGTGTTTTTCTATGCAGCTACCATACGCAAAATTATTTAAAATATAAGATGCACTATTTCATATTGCAAAGGTATTTATAATTGTTCTATAGCCGTAGCTTTCTCGTAGCAGTTATAGCATTAATATTAGTTACTAATTAGGGGAGTACATTTTATTTACACATGAGAACATGCTCTTGCTATAATAGATGAGATTGGTTAATTTAAAAACTGATTTTCTGCTTTCATTTACCACCATCATTTCTATGGAGATTCTGTTCACGCGAGGCCATATTTTTCCTTTCTACACCCTTTATACTGCCCTGTGCTTGCCATGCCTTAATAGCAGTGCATTTCAAAGTTTGGGTACCTTGCATGGTAAGAAAGAAACTTTTTATAGAGCACAAATGCAGTCTCTCTATCCCTGTCTAACAGTCTTTCTGCCTGTCTGTCTGTCTATGTCTCTATCTATAGCACTCTCCCTCTCTCACGCACACACGTATATACAGACACACTCACAAACACACAAATGTGTGTGTAACACAAACATTTCCCAAAGCAATATTTAAACTTAGCATGTGCAAATGGCTGACAAGATACAGTAATTAAAAAAAATAGAAAAAGAAACTGAGCTAGAATATGTAAAATATGGTGCCAGACATAGCAGTTCTCAGAAAATACTTGTTGAATGAAATTATTGAACATTGAATGTTTGGCAGTGTTATTTACAGTTTATAAATTGTTAAATATAAGTTTTAAGATGCAGAGATTATGGAGATGATCAAATATGTATATTGGACTAAAACATGCCAGAGGACATTTAAGAGGCATATGGCACAGTGCATGAATTAAAGAAATGTTTAACGATCATCTGCTACTCAAGGCATTGGAGATGAAGACAGCTGTGAACAAAAGAGACAACTATCTCTGCCCTCACAGAGCTAACATTCAAGTGGCCAAAGACAGGTCTCGAAGAAAGTGAATAAGAAAAATGTGAGCTGCTGATGAGTGTTACGAAAAAAGCAAAACAAAACAATGAGGGCAGGGCCAGTGCCATGTTATTTAGGGTTTACTAGCTGGAAAGTTCTCACAGAGACATAAATATTTGAGTAAAGGATTAAATAAGATGGCTTCATGAGTACCAGGAGAAGGTGTGGATCGGGCAGCGAGAAGAACAAGTGCAAAGGCCCTGGGGCAGAGGGTGCCTAGCATGATGAGAAACAGGAGTCCAGTTCAAGTTAGAGAGGCAGAAGGAAGGGGGACAGTGCTCGGAGATTTAGCATGAATTGGAGGATGGATCCTGAAGCACGTTGGAGGCTGTTTTAAGCAATTTGAATTACCTCAGATTAAAATTGGAAACTGTCAGAGGGTTTAAGAAGAGGAATCACATGGTCTAACTTTAGGTGTTAAGGGACCCCTACACAGAGCAAACAATCAAGCTATTGCGTGGTCTGACCTAAATCTGTATATGAGGTGTGATAGGCAGAATAATAGTGCCCGCAAAGATCTCTACATCTTTATACCCAGAACTTTTGAATATGTTAGGCCACATAGTAAAGGAAAATTAAAGTTGCTGATGGAATTAGAGTGGCTAGTCAGCTGACCTTGAGGAGGTTATCCTGGGTTATCTGGGTGGGCCCAATGAATCATAAGGTCCTTATAAAAGTAAGAGGGAGACAAAGGAATCAACCAGAGAGAGATCTGAAGATGCTAGACTGAAGGCTTTGACATGGAGGAGGGAGCCGCAAGCGAGGGGATATGAGAAAGCTGGAAGAGTCACAGAAATGGATGCTTCCTTAGATCTTCCAGGAGGAGCTGCTCTGCCAGTGAGATCATTTCAGGTTTCAAACCTCTAGAACTGCAAGAGAATAAATGTGGGCTGTTTTAAGACACTACGTTTGTGGTAATTGGTTATGCGATAGGAAACTAATACATGAGGTATTTTAATAAACTGGGCTTAGGACAGCCACAGAAAGATGTGGGAAAAGGCCTTGAAAGGTCCTTAATGGGCTTCCCAACTCTCCCCAGGTCCCAGCATGTCCCTAGAAGAGGTGCTGTGCTTCTCGGGGTCCCTACTTCTTTGCTAGTTTTCTGCTGCTTCTCTCCAATTACTAGCTGTACTTTGTAGTTTTAATTACCTTCAGAATCTTTTTCAATACCGACCAATGAAGTCATCTAAACATTTGTATCATGATCCTATTATTGTGAAATATGGGTGTGTGCATGTGTGCATGCATGCACAAGTATGTGTATGCCCGCCTCTATAAATGCAAAGGGAAAGGAACTTCTGCAATATGTGTTGCAAATAAACAAGAGTTGGAGTTGGACATGCCGAAGAAACTTCTTTTTTCTACTTCAGATGTTTTTCATGGAAAGTGGTAGAAAAGAATAATTTACACACAAACACACGCACATTCGCTGTGTACTAAATACAAATTCTATTTTATAATTTTGTCAACAAGGATACGGCAAAGACATTTTGAAGTCCCTGCAACCAACCTGAAATGTTGGTGAGTTTTTGGTTGGCCAGATATCAGATGTTAGGTAGATCGTTTTGACTGTGGGAAGTCAGAGTAAGACGTTTTTCCTCTTGGCCGATCAGAAACAAAAATGAGGATAAATGAGTAGCAATGTAGACCTCAAAATCATATACTCTTTTTAGTCAAAACAAATATGGACAATTTCATATGGTGCTGTCAGCTGGGTTCTTCGGTGATAGATCAAGGAAGAGGTTTATAAAGATGAGTGTAATTTAGGCAGCCAGAATCGGCATAAGCAAAATGAAAAGAAAAGAAAAGAAAGAAAGAAAAAAAACATTGAAATGGGGCTTATCTTATTTACTCAGCAGTTGATAAAGCCTGACAAGTTAATTAATTCACTTTTATTAAGATTGCAATATCATGTGATCTTTCGGTGATAATACACTTAACCAATGTAGACAATATTTTAAAAAAATACTACTGAAAAAAACAGCAATGAAAAGTTCATATTTTAAAAATCATTTAAACCAAGTGACCTATATTAAGTAAAATGAATTAATAAAATTTTGTCCATAAGACTATTTTCAAAACATGAAACCACCCTAGAATGATGGCAGAATATCAGGAACAGTTTAACATGTTCAAAACAGGAATGAGAATAAAAATTTTATAACATAATACAAAGGTATCAATATTTAAAAGCCTTCATACTTCACAAAATTCTCAATGTAATTTATGTTTCTGAAATAATGATATCAAGTTGATACATTTCTGAAATAATGATATCAAGTTGATATACTTGGTGCATTTTTCAGGTATTTTAGCAGATTAAGAGTATATGTTTGTTATCCCAAACCCATCTTAACTAATTTCATTGTCAGGGTCAAAAACTTTCTGAAAATAACTGCTCTTGGATGTTCATTATTAATAGTGTTCCTCTCTCGTTAATAGTTTATGGTGAGCTCCTCAGAATATTATGAGACTGTAAAAATTCTATCCCAATAAATGTGTCTATAGTAATAAATTGAATACAAGTTATAGTCTATGAGTTCCACATTGATTTATGCTTGTCGTAACAAGTAGCTGTGCATGGTCTGTACAACCTAGGGGAGTGCGGCATATGGCTGACTATTAGTGGGTGCACGAGATACAGAAATAATCCCAACTTGGAGAAAATTAATAAAAAAATTACATCAGAATATTTTATTTAATTTCTAAACCAAACCTGAGTGGAAACCTCTTCTTATTCAACAATTTATTCTTCCAGAAAACTCTTTTATTCGAGATAGGAACTAGAGTCACTAGAATGTGCTTCTGGAAGAGATAAAGGTTTAAAGATGAGACATGCAACTGAGATTTTTGGTATATATACACTTGGAGCATTTTCATACCTAGTAAAATCTTGCATCTTGTCTTCTTGTGGTTCTGTTGTACGTATCATGAACATAGGTTTCCATATCTAAAGTGAAGAAAATCTCTTTAAATTTTAATTATGAACACTGCAATATCCCATTCTTATGCAATCTATAAATTCTGGATATAACAACTTAGTTTCAAATATCAGGATAAAAAATGAAAAATTTAGTTTATCATGATGTTCCCAAACATACTAATGATCAGTATTATCATATTCAGGATAATATATCAAGATAATGAATTATGTTTACCCACACTTTTTGTTGGATTTTCTCAACCTTGGTTAGTTATTTTGACATCATGTATTTCTCTCTCTTAAACTGAGATGTGAATCAAAAACAAATGAAGCATTTTGAATTATTTCACGTTTAATCATTATTTCCAAATAGATATTTTTGGCATGATTTTATGTTAGATCTAAAATAAGCAATTAGTAATTTTAAATCAAAGAGTGCATTTAAGTTAGGATGTATACTGTGGGTTGAATAATATAAAATATTTTAAATAGTTTCACATGATTTATCATCTTCGACACAAGTTTGTCATACTACAGTTGATGACAAGTAGAACATCTCGCCCACAGGTGAGAAATAAGAAATTCAAAGGCCAATTGAACATAGCATAATTTCACTGTGGGTCAGTGCAAATTTACGCAACACAGGTGTTTCCATCGCAGTCCATTGGAAAAAGACAGTATTCCGTGCTCAACAATGTTCAAACACAGTTCCATCTGGGTACTTTGCTGCTATCATAATAATATGTAATTTATTGAAATGTAAAAATTATATAAGTAAACTTCTAAATTATCTTGAAAAATGCCTTGTCTTCTTGTGTGAGAATGTTTGGGATCCTTAATACACTTAAGTTCACTTTTGAATTATCTTAGTAGAACTATTTTAATAAAATTTTGATGACAGATTACCTCAAATTTCAAGAATAAAATGTACCATTTAAATAGTGCAATGACTTTTTAAGAACAGAAAAAAAATGTATGAGGTAATTTTACATTTTATAATAAAAATATTATGACATATTATATTAACAAATATATATTAAAACAAAAACTAGAGTAGAAGAGTAACCCATCTTTCTCTTTAGGCAATGCTCATAAATTTCTAAAACTGCCTCTGTAACCTACTTTGTAATGAAATGTTATTTATGTTCTCTGTTTCGCCAAAGCTATACAAACTCTCTGGAAAACATGGAATTGACTTTTGCATTGTTGGAACGTTAGTTTCCTAGCTTTTAAAAAAATACCAGTACTTCTTTTAGAAAGTCAATCTCTTCATAAATTAAAGATGAGATAACTACTTGTTAAATTAGAATAAAATATCAAGGTATTTGAAAAAGAAAAGATACCTCACAAAATTATCAAAGAGTACAACAAAAGTCCAAGTTTAGGAAACAAAATCTTTTGTTTGAATTAGCCTACCAATCATTGGTCACAAAAGGAAGCAATGGGGAATCAGTCCACTCCATCAGTAAATTTATTTGTTATACACAACGCAAGCAAAAGAAGGTTTGATGTGCTTTGCTTAGTTTTAACTTCATAATAATGGGTTAGTTTGAATTCTCCCCTGTGTGTGTCCAGCCCTGCCTCTTTCCTCAGCCCTAGCTTCCAGCTAATTGTGCTTTTGGACCTTTCTTAACCGATAGACTCCCCCACATCCTTGCTCACCTTCATGCCAGGGCATCATTTAATTTCTCATTTGTCAACAGGTTATGACTCATCAAGTAAATTAGGAGATTTGAATAAACTATAAATCATACAATTCACAAATACTGCAAGATAAGTTTTCTAACTTTATAGATAACGTTTTGTATATTTTTCCAACATAAATGTTAAAAATTGTGTCTTTTAGACTATAGGAATAAGAAGCAAACATACATTCTTAAGGGATTTAGGGAGTTGAATGGCACACATGTGTCCCTATAGCCCTCTTTACCTCCCTACGCTGGCAGCCTTACTGTTCAGAGGCCAGAATGGCCACCACCCTGCTCTTCCTGGGATACATTTGAAGAAAGGCAATCCTTCCAAGAAAATACTACCCATCTCTGTGTCAGCTCCAAACAAACTATAGCCATTCTTGAGGGTCAATCATTTCTGCCCATTTCCTTTCTTATCACTCTCTCCATTTTCCTCTCCTCTTATAAGTCTCTTTTCTCCCTCTCCTTCTTCCTCCGCAGGCTGGCAGATCTGATAAATATCCATGTCGTGACCAAGCATCATTACTCTGTGAACTCTTTTGAGAGTTTAAGTCAGTAAATATTTTCTCCAAAAACATGTAATATAAATGGCCAGAAAATAAATGCTGTGGTTTACCATGTTAAGGAATTTAATCAAATTTATATTGAAATTATACTCTGTGTAAATCACAATACCATGAAATAGTAGCCATTTTCCCCAAAGACATATATATGACAAAAAGATGTCTTTCTAGTAATAAATAATAGCATTAAAGGCAGTGAAGCAGTCATAAAACACAGCCCCTTTGGCATCCCTTAACCACCAAACACAATCATAGAGCCTGTATTAAATGGAACTTAATTAAAGTGCAATGCCTCTTCTAGAACTGGAGTAACTTTTCCATCTGTGACTTTTAAATGCCATCAGAAGAGGAGTCAAATATTTCATACACTGATGGGAAATATTGCATAAGAGAAGAGAAATTAGAGGGTAACAAGTTAAAAAGTAAAGGCCTTGGACCATCACACCCTGCAAGTTAAACTTCTAACACAAGGCTGAGATGCTCGGGAGGCGACTGTGGGGTCACAGTTCCCTTTATTAGTTGCTTAAAAGAACACAGATGAATAAAGATTTCCATAGTGAAACATGCTACTAATTTATTGAATAACTTAACATTTGCTTTTTCTCAGTTTTCTTTGGTAAATGCTTTGAAATGATGGTTGGGATTATATGAAAAATTTGACTTGAAAATCCACATTCTGTAATTTGCTTCTATCTCCTGTAAAATAGGAAATGATAACATGAGCTTTCAATGCTTAACAAGGATGTTGTTATAAAAAGCTAATTAAAATGCATTCAACAGTTCGCAAAATTTAAAGAATATAACAAAATTGGTTAGTTATGAAAACTTCATATCATTCAGAGAATCAAATGTGGTATATAAAAATAGAATTTTTTGTATTGTTAATATGACCATAATCATTCTGATTGCTCTAAGTCTTCTTGTATTTAAATGCAAAAGACTGCATCTATAAAAGCCATGTCTGTACTGTGATAATACTCAGTACAAAGGTAAAGATTCTATTAAGCAGCCTTTTGGCTTCCTTCTAATAAATCATGGCAAAAGTACTTTTGAAGTCTATAGTTTCCTATTTTATGCTATTAAATCTTTTACTTTTCTAAATGATCTTGCTAAATCTTAATCTACCTAGAGCCTTTATAATAATGTTAAAGAAAAACTTATTTAATCTTTTTTTATTACCTCTACCAAATCACAATTCTGCAAATGAAGGAAGCCAAAACACTCATTGGGATATCCATGTACTAAACTTTATTTTCATATATGGTAAGGACATATTGATAAATCTAACACATCTGAGCTCAGTTACTCTCCCACCTTATTGGAAAGTCTGATCTCTGAACATATTTGTTTGTGTACACAGGTGACTCACCCATGCCAAATCTCAGGGGTACACCTAGATTCACCAGCACTTTCTGCATGAGCCTATGCTTCAGGTTAAGGCTGCCATTGCTTAGGAAGTTGGTGTCAATTGGCCATCCTTACAGGATTAGAAATCTATCTCTGGTGGGCCCACAGGTATGGATGGGAACTGTAGTGTACTTCCATTTACCTTACTTCAAATGTTGATTACTTTTGTGAGTCATCTATATGATAGAAAACAGTGTGATTTGAAAGGAATTTCCAGAGGGTCCCATGTTAAAACCTAGGTCTTTAACCTCAGGATACCATGTCCTTGGCAAGAAGACTGCTTTCACCATGATGGGCCTCCACAGCTAGGTTAGGGGGATAAGGAATGCTTGCATTATATTCCAGTTATCATTTCCTAAAGTGGTATCTCTTCTAAGAAATTAAACCACTCTGGCTATTGAAGCTGCCTGGAAATGAGAATAAATAGAACACATTAGCCTCACTGCAGAAATCAGTCACATTAACTGAAACAGGCAAATCCATCTGAGTGGCACACTGGTCAGATTTTATACATCAAATAATTATTGAGCATTTGCTACATCCAGACTTTTCTTTAATCTATGGGATATCTATGGTGAGATGAACCTTCGGCCCACACAATGCTTACATTCTGGAGGACATGGTAGTGGGACGGGGCTTCTGGTACTTCTGATGGCAAATGCTTTTTCAGGGTCAAGTTTATTTTCCTGGTAGACTTTATATTATGACTGTATTGCAATGACAAATGTTTACTTCCAGCATTATATCCAGGTCAACAGTAGAGATGATGAATGTCCCTTCATATCTGAGGACACACTGACATGGGTTTTAAAGACTTTTCAGGAAGAATCAGGATTCACCAATAAATTAAGCATAAAAACTTCGACACGTGCCTTAGAATCTATTATGCTCTTTTAACAATTGTCAAGAGTTTAGGTTCCTTAAAGAAACTCATTTTATAAGTCCTAAAGAAATTAGGAATCCTTCAGAGTAATTCTTGTTTTAATAAACTTGAATATTGTGATATTGTCTTTAAAAAACTAGGTATCTCCTAGTAATGAACAAGGTTGTACCCCTGTGATATGAAAGTTAGTGGTATCTATTACGGTGTCTTAGGACTCCTGTTTTTCTCTACTTCCCACTCAAAACTTGGAGATGGCTTTAACTTCTACACTAAAGAGTTTTGTGCAATCTATGGTTATAATAGCTGCTTCCTTAAGAAAGGAATAACATTTAATTATTTTTGGCTTTAGGAAAAGAAATTCTATTACAGTCTCCTTTTATTGTTTGCCTTCTTTATAATATGTGCTAATCTAAGAATAATTGAACATTTGTACTAAATTTTATGTTAATCGATTTAAACATATATTCTTAATTTGAAAATAATAGGTATCATGGTGTTTTAAAGATTCAATGGTAAGAGTCTAGTATTAGTTCAGTTCTTAAAACAGACCTCATAACAAGAAGTAGATATGTCCTTAAAAATAAACTCAGGATGTTACTTATTTACTCAGTAATAGGATAAAGGTCTCTCAAATCTAAATCTTCCCATATTTATGGAGAAATACTGCATTTCACTGCTTTTTTGGTTCTATTGATAATATGCGAAAAGATTTGGGAACATTTAAGTCTAATCAGGAGAAAAAATAAATAATTTAATGGGCAAAAAATCTGTACTGCCTAGTTCCTGTCCTCAGATAAATGCGTGTGTTGGGGTTGGGGGGGGGGACGTTAGACCAAGAGTGAGACTGAGACAGAGACAGAGATCTAGATAGTGAAATGCTAAAGAGACAGAGAACAATAATTTTGGAGAAAATTAAGCAGTACCAACATATATAGGGGGTTGTTTCTTATTTAGCAAGGAAAAGTAACTTTTTTTAGAACTCAAGTTCAAGAGATAATGTACCTGGAAGCACCAATGTTCACATTCTCTGGGTCTGGGCTTTTCCCCTAAATGTAGAAGGTGAAAGATAAGCACATGATAAGTAATATTTAAACCCGATTTAATTTTATTGTTGCACACAAGATTCTGCGAATTCCTTAATTCATTGTACAATCTAATTACAGCTTCATTTCTCCGAGGGAAAATATATTACCCTATCTTGTCAAGTTGCTTTTTGATTATTATCTTCTATGGCTACTGCAGAGCTGGATCGCAGCCCAGTCATTTCTTTCACTCTAGTCCCCTCTGTATTGGACACTGAGTACTGCAGTAGGTTTGATCATACAGCATTTAATATTGATTATGGAGTCTAGCAAATGAAATGAAATACTCAGGCCCGGATGTTGTGGATACATTCCTCACATGTATTCACAATAATGCACCTTTGTTAATGGATTCAAATTGCAAGGGAGGTTTCACATTTAAAATTCACTGGGTTTACAGCCGTATGATGGTTAAAGAAAAATAAAACAATCTGCATCCAATTTTTTTCTGAAACATTTATATATCACTAGCCATCATCAAAAAGTGTTGTTGTTGTCGTTGTTGTTGTTGTTGTTGTTTTCAACCCTGTGGATATGTTCTTTACTGGGTGCTGCTTAGAATTTTTTTTTTTTTTTTTTAACAAATCCTCTGTGCTTCCCTACAAATCCTGATTAATGCTGAGGTGGCTGCTGTCAAAGAAAACAACGGAGGGATTCCTGTCTTGGAGAGGAGGCCAAGTATAAGCAAAGGGATAAAAATGCAGAGAAAAAAACTTGGAATTCCTTCTGTTTCTGCTTTCTCTTTTTCTCTTTCTTTTGAGCTCTGGGCTTTTCTTTTCTTTCTCACTGTCTCTGTTCCAGATTTGTCTCTTCTTTTACTACACACCCCAGTATAAACCCAGACAAACGCTTCCAGGGCACTGGAGACAGTCCTCTGGAGAATGTGTGCCATTCACTGTCCAGAAAACAGTCTCAATAACAAGAGGTCCTAAGTGTTCCTGTCTGCTGCTCCCGCCTCCAGCATCCATTGCGTCTGCCTTCAGAGCCATGCTCCAGAGTGGCTCTGAGTACTTGGGAAAGCTAAGGTTTCTGCCAGGGTGAACACACAATTGCAGCAGTGACGCCATGGTTTGACCACAGTAACAAGCCTCAGGGGGAGTGCAGAGGCCCCGTGTGCCCCCCGCCCCCCACCACCACCTGCAGACCACCACCTGTTCCCACTCTGGTGACTTTGATACTGTATGGAACTCAGCTAGGGTCATGGGCCACAGAGACTTCCTGGTTTCCAAGGCTTCCAATTACTCAAGGGTATCTTTATCAGAAAGCTACTGTTTTCCTTTTTAAATTAAACATGCTACCTTTATTTTTAAAGTTAACAGTCAGTGAGCAATTTCGCCGTGCTTTTGTGGGAGGCATTTACTTTTTATTTTTTAAGTTAAAGACATAAAAGTAAATCTAGATCACTTTTATAGACACTAGATATGATTTTTATCCATTTGGGGACAATTTTAAAAAACGGGTCCCAATCGTGCAAACATAAAACTTTAATGTGCTCATAGGTACATTGCACAGACTTGAGCATTGCATTTGGTTCTGCAATGTTGACTTCAATTGCACACGATTTGTTGCCCTTGACTAGATTCTGAATCCCTGCCCCAACCAAATTGAAAACATTTGATAGGTGCTATTGAGACAATTTTTAATTCACCTTTTTTTAAAAAAGCCTTTGATCAAAAAATTGGAATTTCTGTATTAATCTCTTTGAACTACATATGGAGATCAGTGTTCAAGCTTATTTTTTCAGACAAAACTTTAAGAAGGGGTGCATTATCTACTTGTTAAGCTCTTCAGAATGCTTTTTGAAAATTCTTTAAAAGAATTTTCCATGAACTGAAATTTTATTGCATTTCCGATTGGAGACATGAAGAACAGTTAATATAGGCATATGAAAAAGAAGCCACCAGGGGAAAAAAATGAAATACTGAAGATTCAGAGTTGATTCAGTATCACAAGACAGATAAGACACCAGGGGCATTGGATATCAGATGAGGCAAATGTCCATTCTAATAAAATAAAGAGGGAATTTTTGAAGATAAATACGTCTTCTGCCTAAAGAACCCACTTGTACTCCACATTGGATGAGAACGCCCTGCTCAGTGTGACTTGGGTTTAAAGAATTTTGGAGGCCATGACAATTTAGCTTTCTCCCTGATCAATATTTAAGGCTTCTTATCCTGTCCCAGACACCGTTTGCTTTATTTTAACACGAGTATTTTCGACCTTACAAACACAGGTATATACAAAAGTTCTCTTCTCCATTAAGGGCTTTCACTGACACTTGGTTTCATTGTGTGCATTAAATCTGTGTTAAAACACAACCACCCAATGTTAACAAAAACGGCAGTGGGGACCTCTGATTCACTAGCGTGTTTCCTTTTAATCAAAGACACCTGGTTTTTTACAGCCCTGACTCCAAATGATTCAATCTTTTTTTTTTTTTTCATTTTTTCCTCCACTCCCCCCACCCCCTTTTGAATAGAAGACCTTCCTCTTCTCTAGCTGGTACCATCAAAATGCATTGGTTTCCTCTACCCTCCCAAACAAAAGATGTAAACAATATTCATGCCGGGAGAATATAACTTAAGCAATTCACAGAGTATACAAACATTTATTGGTACAAAACCTGCAACATGAGTTTTTTGTTAAATTTTAACAGTGTTTTCTCAAATCTTCAAAGCTTGCCTTGATGGTTTGCTGAAGTAATTGAACCGCTCTTGAGTTGTTTTATATAGGACATCTTATCTTTCTTTCTTTACCCAGGCTGTGGCTTCTTTTCTATTCCCATGAAATCCGTGTACACACTTTAGAAGCCCTCCTGAACAAGCTGGCTTCTAACTTTCACAGAGCCCTTAGCACAATTTGAATACGAAAGAGATACTGAATAAAAAGCTTTAATCTCTTGTCTGTTATGCTGCTTCCTTGCCTCTCTTCATCCCCTCCTCTTCCAAGGGCTTTTCTGTGTGAGGAAAAGCAACACTTTCTGTTGAAAGTGAAGCGTGAGGCTCAAGAAGATGCTTTTGCCAGGCTGGGATTGGAACGCGGCTCTTGCAAAGCTTCCCCGTCAAAATTTAGCTCCATTTGTGCGGCCCTGCCTTCTGTGTAAGACTTTGCAGGTAAAAGATTAGTAAAGAGCTCTCCGTGAACAAAAATCATTCAATCAGCAGAATGTACAGGCAGTATCAGATGTGCTCCCCACCTCCGATACCGCAGGGCTCTGTCCTCTGATACCTCTGCCCCTCGGTGAGCTGGAACTGCTTGAAAGGCTTTTCTGTTCTCCGGGTCTCTTGTCAATTTGAATGCCAGGAAATGAGCCCCCTTTGTGAGATTAATTAATAGCAGGAGCAGATCGGCGGAGCCCAATCGCCACGCAACGGAGCTGTAATTGCTACTTTGTGGAGAGGAAAGAAAAAAAAGTTGGGGTTGCAGTTTAAGAAGAGGGTTTAAGGAAAGTTCTTTGAACTAGAGGTCTCAGTGCACTGGATTAAGGCAAGAAGCAAGGAGGCCTTTGAAGTTTGCTAAGAGGTTTTGGGAGGGAAAAAATTTGGGTGGCAAATGGAAGCTGGCAACATCAAAAGCGAGCCCTCGCACCGCGCCTCACCTGCTTGGTCCCGGAAAGGGGACCACGGGCTGGACAGCGGCTTTGTGGGGGTGACAAGCAGGGAAGGCGAGGCGGTGGGCAGGAACTTGTTTATTTGAGCTGCTAAGGGCACTGCTGCTGCAATGCGTGGGCCCTTATACATATATAGACGTGGGCACGCTGAAGTAGAGGTGCTGCTTTGAGACCCTGCCCTTGACAAGCACAGAAGGAACATACATAGAGTAAAGGATGGCAAAGCTGCTGGCTGTCATCGTTCCACGCTGCTCTCCCTTCTAAGAACTTCAAAGACATTTAGAAAAGTTTCCCTGCTTATCGCTTAGCAGTGATATATTGATAAGAGGAAAAAGAGATGCGATCATTCCAGAAATCATATCCCTACCCTGTCTGGAAATAAGAATCAGCATAGGCCAAGTATTCACAGCAGGGGCAATATCGCCCCCAAGGGGGTGAAACTGATTCTTGTGGGGGAGGGGGCGGGGTGAAATAAAATCATAGACATTATAATGGTTTACAGTGCATTGACAGATATACAGCATATCTTTGCTAATAAAATTTCATAGGGACAGGACAATTAGAAATAAAATGCCTAAAATTGGTCTTTAGAAGACATCATAAAAAATTAAAAAACAAACACTGGGGATCAATGGTATGTGCAAATTTCTAAAAAGCAGCATGAATTTCTCATTTTATGAATTGTATACTAACTAGGAGTTAAACAGTGTTTGTATTTTATATGTTGGTTTTGTGGGTTTTTAAAATATTTTTGGTACTTAAAATATTTTTTATACTTCCAAATCTCATATTATTTTTTCTAATATTGTTAAACTTGTCAGACTGTTGGAATTAGAAGTTCTACACATTTTAATTGAAAATCTTTAATATATTTCAGCTTTTACCATTAAAGTTTGAATATAAGCTCAGATATTTATGGAAAACGTAAAAAAAAATTAACCTTCCTCATTTTTGGGGGGGTTATTGTGTGAAATATTACAAGCTCTAAACAAGCATTTAAAAATGATCTGGTAGATTTACGTGTTTTATAAATAGAAGTTATCCTATTGATTCAAACTTTGTATACATTTTTCTAAGCAGATATGGCTAGTATTAATTTCAAATGATAAGAAATATTTAAAGAGAGGAGCAAAAAATATTATCTAAATTTATTGGCTTCAGATTGCTTAATAATTTAGATTTAAGGGCTTTGTTTTCATTTCTAATTCAAAACTCAACTTCCAAGATAAATGCATAAAATTTTAATTTAATCAAATGTGTACATATTTAGGACTATAATTTAATAATCAGAGAATCTTGGGTTCCTATACTTTTAATATTTTTAATAACAATGTTGTATTTTTCCCCCATTATGATGACAAAGAATATTTGAAAATCTAGAACTGATCATATTCTGGGTTGGAAAAAACCCAAACTTTTCTAGGTGTGCCCTGCAGTTAGATGCCATGTTTCTAACCATCATCACCATTCAAAGCATTTATTCTCTACTGACCTTGAGAAAGAAATTTTAGAGGCTCTCCCTTAAGGAAAGTGCCCATACAGAGCAATATGCGTAGGGAGCCATTGCTCCTTTCCCATGTCTTTGGTCTGTTGTGTTCAGAAAGGTATTCAGTAGAGTAACAGTCTCAGCAAAGTGTACTGGTGACATTTCGGGGCTTCCTTTTCACCGACGTCCAATACCACTCCATGCTGCACCAGCAGGTTGGCTCAGCCTAGCATTCAGCCCACAGTGAGTAATCGATAAATGTGTTGACTGACCACACTGCTGCACCCAACACATCAACCCACTGACTTTGCAGCCTCATTACAGAATCATCTTGGGGGACCTGCCATTTTGAAAGTTTAACAAATATCTTTAATACAATGAGTGGCTGAATGAAGTAGCTAGGAATTATGAGTCCATTGCCAGAATTCCCAATCCTCAATCTTTCCAAACTTGCAGAGCACACGTCTCTGTTTCAAATAAATGCCCACGTCTAATGGCTTACCTCACTTAGAGAAGACCTTTCAACTCTATGCATAATAGAAACTATGCACACATAGGAATATGTTCAATATAAATGACTTGAAATATATTTCTTACAATATTGCCTATGCCCTAGTCTATGAGCTGTCAAGAAGTTGCATATAATTACGCTCATTAAGAAAAACAGACATATATTCAATTACCTTCCTGCTGCCAATGCAGGAAATGTAATAGCTTCCTTTTTTATTATATCAAATATCTTAGTTTATGCCACGCATGTTAAAGTTTACCACTCCTTGAGGCTTGCAACTATAACATTTTTTAGCTATCTGGAGGATTATAATTGCGTGCACACATCAATTATGGATTGGATTCAGCATTTTCAGATAACTTCCCAAATCACAAAGAGAGCACAGTGGTCTCCAGGCATTTCCAGGCCAGTTTGATTACAGGTGTAGTACACACAGCCCCGTTCGTTCTCTGTGATGAGGGCTCCCCCTCCTTGCCAGGTCTCTGGGAGAAGCACTGACCACTGCTTTCACTAACAATTTCTTCCTGTTCCCCAGAGATACCTTAATGAGCCCCTTGGACATGGCCAAAGGCAATCTTGTTCCCTGGGCCAGTGAGGTGAAAAGCCAAAGCTTTACCTACCAGGCAAACAATAATTAATAAGGTATCTTTGATTCATCTCAATTCATTAACAAAGTTACAAGTTTGATGGCCTCAAGGAACACAGTGTTTGTCATTTCATTTACAAGTATTGAATGAAATACGCATGCCAAGGTATGTTAAAAAAATTAACTTACAACAAAAATAAATGAATGTAGAATACTAATTGGGAGAAAACGACTGACAGATACTGCAAAAGATTGATTTTAGGAAAAACGGAGAAATCTGTTTTTTGTTTATTTTAAGGACAGGAAATGAATACTGATTAGAGATGTATAGGCAGTTGCATTGGGCGGCATTTGGTAATGTTTTCACTGGATATTTGATTTGTCTAAGTTTTTCCCAGATTTTAGATTGGATGCCAGTTATCAGAGTTAGTTTTTGGTCTAATAGTTGGATTTTCCTGGCTCTTCAGTTGCAAGCATTTGCCATGTCTCCCAGTGGAAAAGTAATTCAAACCTAAATGTCACCTGGCCACAGCAAGAAATGCTTAGTTTCTGTAGGCAAAATAGAGCTGAGATGATGTGATCAAAGAAATATTACCCAATTGGGTTTGAAGGAATCTTGAAATACTACCATTTTATTTCTTAAATGTGTTGTCTAGATAATATATATATATATATATATATATAATATATATATATATATATATATATATATATTTTCCCTCTAATCTGGAATGAAAGCAAAACCAAAAAAAACAAAGTCATATTCCTAAGTAAACAATATTAGTTTAAAAAGAAACCGCTCAGGGACAGGAATGGCATATTGATCATTGTAGGTGCCCATGGAGCTGTTGCACAGAATAGCCATCCCTTAAGATGGGGGAGGGTATATCTCATTTGCATTTGCTCTGTTCTGGTCTTGCTTGAGTCCTGTCTCCACAGTGAATAAGGTAACTGTGGAATGCAGCATGGAGGTGGCATAAAGGTGATGGCAGAGTCAAGCTGACTCCCTAATCAGCTTTGCTGGGACCACTGCATGATAGATAGCCTCTGTGAAGAAATTTAGATAATATATACAGTATCTCCTAGAACTGTCTACCACGTATAAGAGCTGGAGTTGAACTATTCTGAGCCTTCCGGGGAATTTTGGAAATACTGTAGTGAGGTTGCAGTGACATCTAAAGGCAGAGTCTTCAACGTGTGCTGCACGTCTGAACAGCTTGCTCCTTTCTACAGATGCTTTCAAGCGTAGCCTCTGACAAATTCCTCCTAAAATCTACACAAAGCAGTTCTACCTCAGACCTTCCCTTTTCTCAGTCTACTGTCTTTAAGAAGGGAATTTTCTTGCCATCTGGGAAAGGCTCTCCTGTTTTCCATAGGCCATCATTGCTATCATTGCTATAAGGTTCTCTTCTTCTCTGCACCTTACATCCTTAAAAACACTTTCACCACGTGTCTTGAGGCCAAACCAAGCTTAAGTACATAAACCCATCTCTAGTAAGAGTGTTCACTACCATAGGGCCAAGATCCAGTCAAATGTACTTGCCTCTATATAATCTTCCTCTTCTATTTTCCTGGATCTGAACAGGATGATCCAGAGGTTACATAAGTTTCTGCTGAAGGGTACACACTGGCCAAGCCACATACTGCTCTTGTGAATTGCATAGGACTGCCTTGCCAATCTGGATAAGGAAATAATTCATTTTTAATGTTGGGTGCTCACATTTAAAGTGTACTTTTTTTTTTTTTTTTGCTTTAAATAAAATGACATTTTTCTTGGCCAATTCAGTAGACTTCTTTCCTACCCTCCATCACTAATGGCAGAGACTTTACCTTTAACATCCTGCAAAGGGGGCCGCCTTCCCACCACCACCTCCCCAGGCATCCTGGTCATAGACGTTTCAGCGAGCTCCTCTCTCATTTCAAATGTGTCCATAAGTCAGTGAATCTAAAATATTGCATGCTTTGATTAGTCTTTACTATCCTTAAACAATCGGATGCATCGCATTGGTAAATGTGGGCGAGGGCAAGAAAATCAGACCATGCGCACAGGCAACAGGGTGTTTTGTAGGCAGGTGATTCCCAGCAATGTTAGAACCTAAATCTGTTTTCTTAGCTCCCCATTGCAGGAATGAGAGTTTTTCTTTTCTTTTCTTCCCTTTTTAATGGCCCCTATGAAAGACCTATAAGGTTGAGTTGAATAGTTGGAAGATAATAACTCTAGTGGTAAAGGTCCCTGCATTCGTCTGCCACCCTGCCCCTGGCAGTAATCCTGGCTTTGGGGATCTAAAATTTCCTAAAGATGTATTAGTGTCGTATACACATGTGCTCTTGTATGCTCATAATCCTTTTCACTAGCTTCTTAACTGCATGCTTTGTATTTAAATTTTCCTTCTGACCAAGTAAATCCCTTTGGATGAAGTGACAGCATCTTTTCAGCACCCATAGCTGGTGACAGCTGGTGGAGAGACTCTGAAAGACTGAAAAGTGTTCCTTACTAGCTTTCTTCAAGACCAGTGCCAGCCACCAGCTGAGCGATTTGTTAGTTCTCCCTTCAGGCATCAGTCAGTTGAAGAGGCTCACAGTAAATGCTAAAGAAGAATAATAGATATTAATATAAAAGACAATATCTGTGCTTCTGGCTTACCCATGCCTTTAATTAGGTACTTATTTATTATATGTGAACATGGAACCTTTTCATTAATTCTGGTGTAACCCTTTATTAATACTGTACAAAGTATATTTTGGCATCTAAAATGCAGTGAAAAACGCAGCTTTGAAAGCAATAATTGCTGATAACCTTTGAAAGAACGGCTCATGGAGCCAGATGCGTGCTGTTTCCCCTTCTTCAGAGAAGTTTCCTTGTGAATATCTAACTCGTAATACATTTTGTTGTTTTAAATGAAAATTGAAAGATGTCTTTTCGGGGTGGGGGAAGCGGTTTCTCTCTGGCAAATTGCCATTATTAGATTAAGTAATGAGGTAATGAGAACGATTTGAAAGTAAGAAATTAGACTTTGAATTGATGTGGACATTAGCTATAGGTCGGCCCTCATGTGGAATTATTTAGTTTCAGATAGTTACCTAACCGAATGCTATTTTTATATTTGCTGAAAAAGCAAAATAAAATAATACTTTCAAGAGAACAAAAGATGCTAACCATTTGTGAGCAACGTTTTGTGGCAGTTAGATTTTTCTTCATAAAGTTAGATCCCTAAATACAAAATCATTCACTCACATATAGAACAAAAATAACATGCAAACTAATATTCCACTTCTAAGGATATCTGGTTATAGATTTGCATTTACATAACACCCATTTTATTACTATTTTTTTTTCCATTTTTCACCTACTCTTTCCTTAATTATTTTAAGGATGAAAAGAAATTAAAAGATTATTTTATCTTTCATGTTTGTCTACGTATAATACATCTTGAAATTGGGCATTGAGGGAGAAGGAGGATGGCTGTTGAGGAGATGTACCAGATCCCTGTGGAAACTTGACAGAGCTTAAGGTGTATCAAAGGGCTGAATGCTGTTCATCCCAGAACCTTGAGCATTTCTGCTTGAGACAAATAATTTGACAATGCAAAATTAACAGGAATGTTCACCATTAATATTCTGGCTTGGCATTTAAAAAAAATAGACAGATAAATTTTCATATATATATGTATATTTATACACAGAGACATTTATATATACACAAATATATGTGTGTGTGTGTATGTGTGTGAATGTGTGTGTATGTATACATAATTTCCCTTTTGCATATCTGATGTTTTTTTTAATTAACAGAATTTTACTATTAAATGAATCTGACATTCTGAGAATACTTTAAGAAATTTGAATACTATATTTTATGCTATGATTCAGATTTTACAAAATCTGTTGCACTTGAAAATTTACTAAGTTAAAAAGGAGAAAATTAATTCAAAAACAAAGGAAAAAAAATCATGTTACTCTACCATATATTTTGGAGTTGTTAACAGTGTATTAGCAGCAAAAATGATTCTGTACCTTTTACTAAAAGAGAATAACACAATTCGGAGTTTTAAAATCTGCATTTTCATGTTTGTCATTGTACATTTAACATGCCATATTTTCTTACAACTGCGCCTCTGAGTGGAGGGATGGGATACTGCACAGAGTGGGGGGAAAGAGAATTGGAGACTTTTACAATTATAAAAATGTTATTGCTAAGCCCCTGAAGTAGATACTCTGCAAACATCAAATGATGTCTTTTCCTGGAATATGAGAAAAATTACTAAATTCAATAAGCCTAGTACGTCAAAGGGATATTAAATAAGCTGTTAAAGAACAAACATTCTTCTATAATCAATTAAAAGCAAGCAATCTGCTGATAATAAAATTGAAATCCGAGTTTGTTGCATTGTTGCTTGAACCAAAAATGCACATGGACTTTCAAACATTCAAGTATTTCACCATCATTTCTGTGTGTGTACCTGCTGAATTATTAATACAGGGCTTATGCTGTGCTCACCAGCTACTCTTGAATCCGTATTAGTAAGCCACAATTTGATGTATCATAATGAAGGGTAAAGGAGATGTCTAATAAACCTATAATCTATCCATCGGTGAGCATACATTGATATCTGTTTCTTGATCTACAAGCACTGAGTAAATTATTTAAAATGGGCTTTGTGTTTTTGTGTAAGAAATTGCTCGTTTTTTATTTATTTTTATTTTTGCTTTGGTGGTTGTTAGGGGCATACACGCACGTGTGCATGTGTCTTTTAATGTGTAGTTTTGTGTGCTATAATTTTTTGGTGCCTCTTTACATCACATATTCAAATGCAAATATACACACGTATATGTACCACATACCTGTATATGTGGTGTCTGTTTACATTTTCTGTCATGTAGTTATCAAGCACACAACGTAGACTTAAAGGATGTCAAAACTGACAGCCCCAGCATGATGGATGATGCTGTGCTAGACTGATTCTTACCAGGTGTGGTGTGATGGGAATTCAAATGCTATTCAGAGCTCTTATTTGTGTTAGCAAAGTTTTGCTTTCCTGTGAGTGTTTTTTTTTTTTTTTTTGAGGAGGGGGTAGGAGAAGAGGACTTCTGAACTTGTAATCTTAAACCTTTTTCTAAGACGTTTTGAATAGTTTAAGCAAAAACCCATGGAGTTTTTTTCCAATATGTATATCTGACGCATGTTATCCATTTTTATATCATTTACTCTTCAACACACATTTAAGTAGTCTCAGGTTATCATGATAAATATTTTCAAAGATTTCAAATTAGTGATCCTGTTATCACTATTCTTTTGGGTATACAAATATTTCCAGTGACCCCCTTAACTGGGCAGAAGTGACTGCTGCCTGTCTGAGTTCATGAAAACACCAAGCCAAAATTTTAATAAAAATTTTATTTAGATATTTTGAGCCAGCTACAAGTTTGAGGGGTGACTGAACATTATCTGGTCTCTATGCAGACAATGCCTGATCTCTAAATTAAATCTGATACTTGATTGGCCCCTACTGGGCAATCAGGGCAGAAGAGTAAAGATCTGCATGGCTGTCTTGAATTTGTTCCTCCAGAGTACATGTCTGCACCCGAGACAATCCTGGACATAAACCAGGTATGCTGCTATCAGAATGAAGGTTGTTCATTTTCCATAACTAAATTCAAATGTCTTCTGATAAAAAAGAACGTTCTTTTCTTTTTGACCATTTGAGTTTGGAATGAGAGTAAATTTATGCTCTAAATAGGTAAATTTATGCTCTAAATAGGTAAATTTATGTTGCATAATTCCACAAAACTGGATGACCTGCCTCAGGATGCTGTCAAATATAATCTGTCATCAACAGAGGGGAACTGGCAATTTAAGTCCTCAGTGGACCTGAGGGATAGGCTCTTAAATTCCCCCATTTCCTTGTTCATCTTTCCAAAGAACACTGATTTAACTCAGCCTTTGGGTATAGATAGTCTCAAAAGGCTGTCCCATGATCTGCGGTAAACTGCGTTCCTCACCAAATTCCCAAAGAACAGTAGAACACAAAACAACTACCCAAATGCTACAATCTTTACAACTTTGATCTGTCTTCAAGGATACAGGTGAGCATACAAATAAGTGAGGAAGCAATACATTCTAACTGCAATGGATTGGAGCCATTTGTGAAGGCTGACTGAAGACATTTGACCATCTTTACTCAACAGGTGATATAATTATTTCCTGGACACTGTTGTATCCTGAAGGTCAAGTGTTGAGATTTCCAGCAACTGTAGCTGGACAGCATTCATTAATGCAGACACAAAATGTGGTATCAACTTGGCAGACTTGAGTATGAACAATGGGAATTACTTGGCAATCCTCTAAATTTCCCATTACATGTTTTCATTATTATTTATCT
Source organism: Eonycteris spelaea (assembly GCA_003508835.1). Taxonomy (NCBI): domain Eukaryota; kingdom Metazoa; phylum Chordata; class Mammalia; order Chiroptera; family Pteropodidae; genus Eonycteris; species Eonycteris spelaea. The sequence goes on from PUFA01000137.1 coordinate 3,497,666, forward strand.
TGACTTTTACCTAATTATTCCTTGTTTCAAAAGCACTTGGTACATAACCACCAAATGCCACAACCACATCCCATCCTTATTCTCATAACTCTATGTACCCATTTCCTATACACTTCCTTGCCAATTCTGTTTCTTTTGCCTTCTAGGCAATACTTTCAATTCACCCTTTTATGCCAATCTGCCCCCAAGAACATGAGACTAACCATTAAGGCCTGTTTTTCCTAATTTTGGCTTTATCCATTTAGGTGAAGAACTCAAAGCCAGTCTGCCAGCCATTTCCAGGGACATGGGAAGTTGCCAAAGTGCTCTATAACAGACAATGGAAGTGTGGAAGAAGAAAAAGGCAATGATATCTAAGTGCATACAATGATGAGATGCCTTTGTTCTCCCTTATAGTTCCCAGATCCTCTCTAGCAACTTGCCTCTTCTCAGGCTTAACGCTCCGTCTCCGTTCCTACTATTGCAAACTATTTTTTCTTATTATTTTTACATGAGCATAGGGGTAACAAGGTTCTGAACAGTGGTTGAAGAGATAGCAGGTATGATTATACAGATGTACACAGTGCAGTTCCCAGCCAGGGCAGTGGTTTCAGAATATAGGGTGAAATGACTTAACTTATGCTTCAGGGAAAAGTATTGGAGACTAGATACGAAGTCATCCATGTGTCTGGTGGAGAAAGTTCTTACTAGGAAAAAAAAAAAAAAAAAAGAAGCAGAAACCGAGCATGTCATGTATGTAAGATAAAGGTTCATAGAGAAAGACAAAATGCTACATACTTTCACCAAAGAGTAAAAATAAAATCTATGATAAATTGTCCAAATGAGACATATTTAGAAGTGAAGAACTGCTAGTAATGAGTATGCTGGGACAACAGATGCACACTGGGACCACCCAACACACCAGTATATTTTTTCATCCCTACTATATATCTCATTCCACAAATATCCAATGAGAACCTACAATGTGCTAAATATGTGGTGTAGAGGTTGGGGATTGGGTCCTGAATGACAGATGTCTGTGTGGAACTTGCTAGAAATGCACCCTCCGGTGAGCCAAGAGAAACCTTTCACAGGGAAGTATGTCATTGGAGGCACCTGAAGAAGGTGCTGAGGAGGCTACTAGCCATCGGGAGTTCCTGGCTGCCATGTCCTGCAGAGACCCCTGTATGCGGGACGCTGTGTGTCCTGCAGGAGCCCAGCCTGGCAAAGCTGTGGGCACTGCAGGAGCCTGCTGCTGATGAGGACACTGGAATCAGAGTCGTAAACCTTTCCTCCTGCAATGTCTTTCTAGCACCCTCTACTGACGAAACTTACCATTACGCTAACTGACCAAGAAACAAATATTGAAAGGGCCCAGAGCCATTTTCATAGGTCAGGCAACTGAGAGAAACTTTAGAGTTGAGAGAAAGCAATGCGTTTCTAACTGGCCAACACAGTTAAAGCACGTCAATCAGAGGCCCACTCCTCAGGGGCATCTCCTTCGGGTGTTTCGGTTTTAGGTGTTTACTTGTAATGAAATGCTAATACTTGCCATTCTTGATGTATCAACTTTAAGCATTACCTACCAGTACCTTACTATGACAAAATAAGAAATGTGGCCAGCATTGCTTCCTTCTCATCCCAGTGTTTCTTAGTCATGGCTGTAGTGACTCATAAACCTTTAAATGATATACTTAAACCTTCTTTTGAACCATCATTTAAGACTGTTTTCTGACCCCTCACTGTCTGACAAACATCAGTGTTTCCATACTTCCTGCAGTTCCCAGATCCTCTCTAGCATACCTACCTCTTCTCAGGCTTAATGCTACATTTCTATTCCTACTATTACAAACTAGTTTTTCCTATTATTTTTATAATTAAATCATCCATGCTTTGTCTGGTAGTCGTTTCTGAAAATCGAATCCTAATAATCTTTATTTTTAATGTTATGGTTATATGTATTAAATTTTGGAGTATTATTCATGGGAGTCAGTGACACAAATGTAAACATTAAGAGAAAATATACAAATGTTAAATGAGAAATGTGCTATTCTATGATCATGTAACCAATAAAACTTGGAGACTTTAGAAACCTCAGAATTATGGTGAATGATACAGTTGAGATGTTTCAAATATATACACTTTTTCAAATCTAATTCTACAGCAGTAATTCTAAACATAATGCTATGCAGTAAACTATTATTTTTATTGTTCATTCCTAATATACTTTAGATTAAAATTACAGACTATTCTTAGATGTTATTTATAGAAAAGTAATCTATGTTCATAGCATTAAATCACACAGAGAGATGCTCATATGCTTCCATGTGTATACTTCCTCATTGGTGTCCTGTGCTTACAGAAATATAGTCATGATTTTAGTTTACTTTTTTAAAGAAGAAATTGTGCTATACATATATTTTTTAAAATATTATTGTTATTTTGAAATTACTTTTTGTTGGACAGATGAGTTGCAAAGATATCACAGAAAGGTCTTTCATGTCTTTACCCAGGTTCCCTAATGCTAAACTCTTACATGACTATGGATTATTTATGAAAACTAATCATTAACGTTAAGTAGATCACAGGTTTTTATATTCCATAGTTTTTCCCACTTATACCCTTCTTCTGTTCCAGGACCCAACCTGAGGTACCACATTGTGTTTACCTTCTTTAGTATCCACCAAGCTTGTAACAGGTTTCCTTGTTTCCTTGTCTCACTTGACCTTAGCATTTTTTTGAACAATATTGGTCAGTTATTTGGTAGAACGACTCGCAGTTTGAACTTGTTTGATGTTTTCTCACATTTATGAGAGTTTATGGATTTGAGAGGAGATGTCATAGAGGTGAAGTGCCCTATTCTGTGCATGATATACAAGAATATTAGATGTAATCAATATATAACCGTTAACTTCGATAATTTGGTTAAGGTGTGGTCTGCTAGATTTCTCCACTATAGTTACTGGTTTTATCTTTCCACACTTAATTCATTAACAGTGACTAAGTCTAACCAACACTCAAGAAAAGGAAATTAATTCCAAGCTCCTTAAGGGAAGAATTTCAAAGAATCTGTGGATACATGTTAATAGCACCATAAAATTAATACATATTTGATGGTGATATTTTAACGCTGTATAAATACCCTGTTTCTCCTCAAAATTTTGTCAGTGAGTATGTCTGTAATTATAGTCACTGTTGTCTCCTAAAGGAAATTTTCTATTCTCCTCATTCCTGGGTTCTTCTAATATCTAGAAAGATTTTATTTTTAATTTGCAAACAGTAAAACATTTTTTATAGTGTACAGTTCTACAAAATACAGACTCATGTATCTACCATGCAGTACAACATAGCACAGTTTCATCACTGCAAAAGTTCCACTGTGTAGCCTCTTAGTAGTCAGTGCCTCCCTTATCCTTAATTCCTGAGTACCACGGATATGTTCATAATCTCAACAGTTTACCCTTTCCAGAATGCCCTATAAATGCAACCATAGAATATGTATCCTTTGTCTCTGGCTTCCTTTACTTAACAAAATGCATTTAATATTTATCCATGCAGTTGCACAAGCCAAAACTTTCTTTCTTATATTGCTTTGTAGTATTTCATCATATAGGTGGGCCATTGTTTGTTTATCCATTCACTTCTTAAAAAACATCTGGGTTATTTCTAGTTTTTGGTTATCATTAACAAGCTACTATAAATAGCTATGTGTAAGGTTTTGTGTAAATGTAAATTTTAATTCATTTGAAATAATAATAAGAGTAAGAGCCAGGACCCATAGAGAGTGATATTTAACTTGACGAGGAAAATGCCAAACTATTTTTCACAGTGCCATGTTGCATTCTCTCTAACAATGAATGAGAATTTCTCTGCCTTCCACCATTGGTACCCTCAGGTTGTTATTGCTGCTGTAGTTGTTTAGTTTGTTTGGCCATTCTTTGGGTCCAAAATTTAGTAAAAATACTAAAACTGTAGTTTTAATTTCCGCTACCCAGTGACTAATGATGTTGAACATCTTTTCATATGCTTATTTGCTATCTATTTATCTTCTTCGGTGAAATGTTTGTTCAGAACTCTTTCCTTATTTTCTGTTGCATTCTTAGTGTTTGTCTTAAAGATTTCTTAATATAGTCTGAGGACAAATCATTATTCATTATGTGATTTGTGAATATTTTCTCATAGTCTGTGAGTCTTCTTTTCATTGTCTTACATTCATGTTTCATAGAATTAAAGCTTTTAGTTTCAATAAATCCTGATTTATCAAGGTTTTCCCCTTTTATGATTTGTGTTTTTTATGTCATATTCAACAAATCATTTTGTAACCCTAATAACACAGATTTTCTCATATGTTATCTTTTAGAAACTCTAGCTTTATTTTTATGCTTAAGTCTATGATCCATTGTTAAATAATTTTTGTATATGTGTCCTCACTTGTTCTTGTACTGTTTCTTGGAAAGATCACCATTTCTCCATTGGATTACTCTTGACCTTTGTCAAAAACAATTGATCTTATGGATGTGGGTCTAATTCTGAGTTCTCTATCCTCCCCCCCACCCTTCTTTAATTCCTGCTCCTTTTCCACCCCTGACCTATGGCTGTTGCTGTTTCCCCTTAAGAACTGGATCTCATAAGGTGGGATGTCTCCTCCTGCACCAGGGTATGGTCCACGGCTCCATTTGGAACACGAACCCAAGACCTTCTGGGTGTAAAGTAGACGTACTAACCACTACACTATGGAGTGACCCTTGAGTTCTCTTTTCTGTTGCACTGATGTGTGTGTGTCTATCTTTTTACTAATACTGTACTGTAATGTTTACTATATCTTTGTAATACGTCTTAAAATTAGTCGTGTGAGTCCTCCAACTTTGTTTTTTTTTTTTAGAATTGCTTTAAATATTACAAGTCCTCTGAATATCCAAATAATGTCAAAATAAATTTGTCAATAGCTCCAAAGAAATATTATTTTAGTTTTTCAGGGAGAGTGCATGGAAACTATAAATCAAATTGGAATAAATTGATAACTTAATTATACTGAGTCTTCCAGTCTATGGTCATGGTATATATCACCATTAGTTGAGTTTCTTTTTTAAATTTCTTTAAATAATATTTCATAGTTATTAACATAATGCTCCTGTATGTGTTTGGGGAGTTTCTACCTATTTCATTATTTTTGGTGCAATCATAATTTGTAATTTTCTTTTTTGTGTTTCAGATGCCAATTGTTAATTTCCATTCAAATTTGTATACATTTTTTCTAATTACAGTAGTTAGATTCCAGTATACTATTGACTAGAAGGGATGAAAACATTTATGCTTCCTTAGCTGTAACATTTAGTCTCTTATTTTTGAGTACAATGTTACCTGCAGGTTCTGAAAGATGTTCTTTATGAAGTTAATAACTTTCTTTTTATTCTTAGTTTTCTGAGAGTTATTTTTATTATTATAAGTGTATGTTTAATTTTATTAAATAAATTTTCTGCTTCTATGATTGATATGATGTTGATATCTGCTTGATATGATTATATAGTTTTTCTTATATGTTTTCACTATTAATATGATAAATGTACTAATTTTCAAATGCCAAGGCAACCTTCTATTCCTGAGACAAATCCAATTTGGTTGTTTATTATAAGTTTAATTTGCTAATAATTTTACGAAATTTTTGCATCTCTAATACAAGATATTTTGGCCTTCAATTTGGTTTTCTTCTGATGTCCTTGGGTTTGGGATAATTTGGAAAGTGTACTCTTCCATTCTATTTTATGAAAAAGTGTGGAGAATTGAGACCATTTTTTCTCTAACTGTTTAATATAATCCAGCAATAAAACCACCTGGCTTTCATTTTGGGCAGGTTTTCAACTGCTAATTCAAATCCTTCAAGAATATAGAATTATTTAGTTTTCTATTTCTTCTTGAGTAAGTTTTGGTAATTTGTGTATTTTAGAGAATTAATCTATTTCACCCAGGTTGTTGAATTTATGTGCATAGAGGTATTCACAGTATTCATTTTTTATTCTTTTACTATCTGTGGAATCTCCCAGTCTTCTCTGAGTGGTCTGTATGTTGAGGCATGCCTTCAATGCTTCTGCAGGTGGTTTACAGCTCTGAGAGATATAGCCTGCTAGCACAGAACCTCACGATTAGCCATAGGTGAGAGATTAGAACATTCTCAGGTCCTTCTTGAGCTCATTCACAGTCGTATACATACATGCTCATCATCTTCCAAATTACTGGGAATATGTTGTAGCTTTTAAAAGTCCACTATAAGCTTTAAGCCTGTGGTCATGCTACCCTGACAAGTCTGATCCTGTCTTATCTTGGAAGCTAAGCAGGGTTGGGCCTGGTTAGTACTTGGATGGGAGACCACCTAGGAAGACCAGGTACTGTAGGAGTAAAAATAAATAAGTAATAAATAAAAATAAAAGTCCTCTATGGACAGTCTTTTTCTTTTTAAGTTTTTTGCCACCCAAATACTTTCTTTTTGTCATTTTCAAGAGACTCTGAATTCTTTGATTTGTGACCCCTTCTTTCATCTTCAAAGCCATTAAAGTGGTATCTTCAAATCTCCATTTCTCTCCCTCTCTGTCTATTTCTCCCTTCTGCTTCTGTCATCACATCTCTTTCTGTATGTCTCAACTAAATAGTCTACTCATCTCACAATCTGCAACTTGATTACATCAGCAAAGTCCCTTTTGATATGTAAGGTAAGCTATTCACATGTTCTGGGATATTAAAATTTAGGGCATAAACATTTTTAGGGGTGGTGCATTAATCTATCAACTGCATGCATATGGATTTTTATTTTAATTCTATTATAATCTAAGGATATACTTTGTGTGATTTTTATTTTTTTCATTCTCTAATGTGTTTTTTATTATCCAACTTATGTCCTATTCTTGGTGAATTTTCCATTGCTCTTGAGAAAATATGTATCCTTTGTTGCTGAAAGAAATGTTCTATAAATATCAATGTGGTCAAGTTGGTTGATAATGCTGATCTGGCCATTTATATCCTTATTGATTTGCTATCTATTCATTCTCTCTATTACTGAAAGGCAAACATTATATGATCTCACTCATATGTGGAATCTAAAACAAAACAAGCAAAACAAAATCTATCTCATAGATAGGACAAATTGGTGGTTGTCAGAGGTGGGACTTGCTGGGAGAGTTAAATGGGTGAAGGGGGTCAAAAGGTACACACTTCTAGTTATAAAATAAATAAGACATCAGAGCGTATTGAAGATCATAGTGACTATGATTAATAATACTGGATTACATACTGAAAGTTGCTAAGATGGCAAATCTTAAATGTCCTCATCATGAGAAAAAGAAATGTGTAACTATGTATGAGGATGCATATTACCTAGATTTATTGTGGTGGCCATTTTGCAATATATACAAATATTGAATCATTATATTTTGAATCATTATGTTGTATACCTGAAACTGATATAATGAGATATGTGAATTATAGCTCAATAATAATAATAATAATAATAATAATAATAATAAATAGTATTGAAATTAGTTGGATTAAGATGATGGAATAATTAAGGACTTCATCCAATCTTCATTTTGGTTCTTATACTTACATATTTTACATAATTATAAATACAGTGTGTATTCCAAGTCGATTAGTTTCGAATTGCTATGTGATATTCATAGGGCAACTTCGATGTTTCATAATATTCCATAAAACTGTTTTGCCTTAATTTACTTCATATGTCCATATAATTCTGTATAGTTTTACATAATTTTATAATTTTTTACCACTACATTTAATTGTGGAGGAAAAAACACTACTGTATGAAATGTTTTTTTTTAATTTTAAAAAAAGTATTTCCTGAAAATACATTTCTCAAGAAAAAAATAAAATGATTATTCAACAGTTTGAAATAAAATCTATCACTTTGCCTACTATTTTGTATTTGTTTCATTTGTTCTTTGTATTATTTTCTTTCCTCATTTTTCCTTCTCTCTCTGGATTTAAATGAACATTTTTTGACATTTAAAATGACATTTTTATCTAGTCTATTGACTTATTATTTATATGCCTTATAAAATGTTTTAGTAGCTGCCCTAGTCAATTGCTCTAGTCATTGTTGCACAATCTGGGTCTATCTTCAAGTAATACTGTTTCATGAGTAGTGTACAGACTTTATTATGGAATATTTTCAATTCTTCTCTTCCATCCTTTGTGTCATTATTATCATATATTTTACTTTTTTACCTCTCAAAAACAAATAATACATTGTAATTATTTTTGCTTTAAATATTAATTGACCTTGTAATTAAAAATATGGAAAAATAAATTTAAGGTTATTTCATTCTTTTTCTCAGTGTCCTTCATTCCTTTTTGCGAATCCAACTTTCTGACCTATAGCATATTCTTTTTGCCTACAGATATTATTTTAACATTCATGTTGAATAGTTCTAAAATCAATTTATTTAGTGTTTATGTGAGAAAATCTTTCTATTTTTCATTATTTTTGAGATATGTTTTTGTTGAGTAATAAATTATTGATTGATAACTGGTTTGGGGGTTTCGGGTTTTTTTTTTTTTTTTTTTTTTCCCAGCACATAGCCACTTTGCTTGCATGGATTATGATAAGAAATCTGCTGTACTTATTGTGTATGTTCCTCTCAAGATAAAGTGTTATATTTATCTGGTTTCCTTGAAAATATTCATCTATTGATGTTGAATATGATATATCTAGAATTTGAGGATCTAACTTCCCAATAGAGGAATAGTGTTGAGGTACATGAGGTGGCTTTGGCAGTGATGATGATACTCAAGAAATACCGCAACTTTTCACCTGCATTCTCAGTTGCACTGGGAAGTCATGTGACTAATTCCGGCCAATGAGCTATGAGCAGAAGGGTCATGTGTCACTAGCAGAGAAAAGTATAACCTGGCAGTGGACTTTCCTGCTACAGAAACTAAGGAGGCTTCATTTTCAACTTGATGAACCCAGAAGATAATGTAAAATCACTCAGCTTTCACCTCTGAATGACTACCTCTCCTTACATCAGATCAGCAGTATAGGTGAAAAAACTGTTTTGGTAGTTAAGGAACAGAGAGATTTATGGGTTGTTTTTTAACTTTAGAATGTCCCAACGTGTCTTGATAAATAAGAATACCATGAGCAACTTTATTCAAAAAGGGAAACATGTAATATTAGAGCTTTACCTTTGAAGGTAAAGACCAACAGGCACACAAATTACTAGTAGAGTAAAATAGTAAGTTTCAAAAAAGCAAGGCAAATAAGAAGCATTAGAAAGTGTTAAGAAATGAATTTTAACCCAATAGGAGAATCAGGGACACCTTCACAGAGGGTTAGCACCTGAGTTAAATTTCAAAAACTTAAAATCATGTGTCATTTTATACTTAAGATGTCAGGAGCCCAGAATTTTCATGATCACTCAATTAATGGCAGCATAAAGGCCAAACTTCAGGTTTCCTTACACACTGCCTCTGAAGTAGCACTTTTTTTTATTATGATAAGAATCTATTCATTAAATAATTTTGATCAGATATCAGAATTGACCCTTCGTAATTCTTAAAGATGACAAGAAATGGGAGTAAAGAGCTGTTTGAAGAAACTTCTTAATGAATGTAGAAAACTGTCCTCCTCCTGACTTCAGATGATTTTCTCAGAATCTTTTAGATATTTAGATATTTAGACAGGATCTTATAGATACTCTGACAGCATACCTCTACCTCATCACTGAAGTATCAAAGAAAATAAGTGAATATATTTTAAAAGGATGTAAATATATATGAGACTTTAATCAGGAAATTGTGATAATCATAATCATTTTTTTAAAAAAAGCATTTCTTTTACATCAGCCACTTATTATTTGCTTTTAGAAATTGTCTAAAAAGCCCAGTGTAGATTCTCTATGTTCAGCTTCAATAAGTTAGCTCTTGTAACTGGATCCAGTTCACAAAACTGCTCCAGTAATTTTCTCTCTCCTATATGATTGTCATTTTTGTCATAATCATTGTTAGAAATGTTGTTTACTTGCTTAACAAAAGAGACTATTATGCGAATAAAAGAAATTACCAGAAGCTTTTGGTATTAACTACCTGTGTCTGTACAAAATTTCTCCAGTTAACATTCCTAGAAATGTTTGTATGTGTTCTTATAATATCTTAAAATGCTTAAATGGTATTTTTAAGAAATTTTAATTATATCACAAAATTTGATATCACATTTTAATATATATTTATAATATTAATATACAAAACTGCCTTATAAATGCATATACAAAACTAATAACCCTACAGACTAAGTAGATTCAGACTTCATATTCCCAGGACAGACTTGAGAATTTCCTGGAGTCCCAATAGGCTTTGTGGATCCAATTTTACACACAGCAATTTGAGTGTGTAACCATGATGAAAGACTGTTCAAGCGGTGCCATACACAAAGACTTCCCACAGAAAGAACAAGTATCTGAAATCCTGTCCTCCCTCAGTTTGCCAAGACTTATGTCCTAGGTGAAAGGAAGAGCATTTACTTCTGCACAGAAAAACATAGACTCACTATGTTATGAGTTCAAAACAATAAGAGTGACAACAAAGCCTTATGGATTTTAAATATATATAGATTTAAAATTCATGAAACTAACAGTGGGAGGAGGGTTGATTGAAGTTTAAAGAGTTTAAGACCCTTGCTTTGTCTAAAAAATGATAGAAATATTAATTTATATAAACTGTTAAATTAAAAAAGAGGTTTAATGCATCGATGTGGATATTCGCTAAAATAATAGTAACGTAATCTATAGAAGGGGGAAGTTGCATAATACACACCTGCTCACACATTCAAAAAGAATATTTTTAACTACATAGAGAATTAAAATTATTTTAAACAGAAAAAAGTTAAAGGAAAAATGTAAAAGAAATCAAGAGCAATTGTTGTATACTTCAAGCTTAATGGTAAATAATACTTCTAAGATAATAAAATATATAGAGTGAAATCTACATATTTCACATTAGAAAGTCACTGCATATCTGGAGGAAATGTTAAGGAAATACAATATATAAAAGTAACAATAACTATATAATGAAAATATAGAGAAAAAAACATAAGAAACAGCTAAAACTGTTGAAAATCATGGTTTCTGAAAATCAGAGTGAAGACAGAAAGGAGAGGGAGCTGATGATTTATTTTTCAGATTTATTTAACTTTGGAGAAATGAAAAAAATAAAATAAAGTAAAAAGAAATATAGAAAACCCTTTATCTATGAATGCATATGAGAAAGAGCATAGATACTTATGTAGTGTGGCAATTTTAAAAACCAGATGATAAAAAAAAATTTATATTAGATTACTACAAGAAATGTAATGACTTCTTTATTGGGAATTATTGAGATAATTTCAACAGATGACAAAGAAAAAGAACGCCTGATTGACTTGAACTTTACCTCTCTCTTTTAAGATCAACTTACCTTTCTTCAAACTAGAAATGGCAGAATAGTCCTTAAACCTTGTAGTAGCCTGGGTTACCAGCCTCTCAAAGAAGAAAAAAAAGTATATTGTATAAATTTTAGAATGTTTGCTAGATTCTCCCAAAATCTTAGATAATTTATGAATATTTTAAAAATATGATCATAAGTAAACAACTTAGATTTGCTAAGGATAAACCAGTTTTTCCTAATTACATAATCAAAGTGAATGGTCCCTCTATGTAGCAGATCTTGAATTCTGCAATACATTTGATTAAAATCTTTCATGATATACTATATGCACGGTTCAGGAAAAGGTGAGCAAAAGTAGTAGAAGGAAGATTTGCCCATACTATTTCAACTAGATCAACTCTTAATATAGTATCTTCAGTGCTAGTTCCTAATATTTATTTGAAAGAAGATGTCAATGATTATGAGGAACTGGCCATCATTGGGTTATATCTGAGGTCAGAGCATTATACCTTATAGACTCAATGTATGTATGTATGTATGTATGTATGTATGTATGTATGTATGTATGTACGTACATATGTATTCTAGGTGAGGCGACACTTGGTTGACCTAACAGATTGCAAAGATCTTGTCAGCTTACAATCCCTTATTTTTTATTTTTTACACCTATAGCACCTGGTCTTCCTATGTGGTCTCTCATCAAAGTACTAATGAGGCACAACCCTGCTTAGCTTCCGAGATCAGAAGAGATTGGGCTTGTTCCGGGTAACACCGTCATAGACTAGACTCAATTTAGTTTGCTACCTGTTTAATACTGAAACATAGCCACTTCTTTAGTCTCTAATTGTTTACTACAGCTAATTATTAACAAGCCATCTGGCTTACAAAGTCTAAAATATTTATTCCTAACTAACACTTGGGTTATATGATACTTTTAATGCAATTAATATTTTATAGAACAAGTACATTTTTTATGATATATAACACACCCATGATTTAGATTAAGAGGGTGGAAGTTAAAAATATTTTTGACAGCAAATAATAAACTTAACTGACAATGGCTTAATTAACTATACAGGAAATTATCCTTTTTGAATAAAATCAGGTCTAAACATAGTAATCCAGGGCTTGGAGGCTGCATACAGATGCCAGCCAAGACCCAGGCTTCTTCTAGCTTCTTGCTTTGAGTAATATTTTTTTATGTTCATACTCATGGTCACAAAATAGCCGTTGTACCTCCAAGGATCACATCTACATTACAAATAGGACAGAAAACAATAGGCTTCCTTCTGATGAGGGTTTTTCCTTTTTCCTTTGGAAGCAAAGATATTCACAATAACTTTCATTTGTATGTTTCATTTGTCATGGTGGATTATTTATTCAATTATCCAACAATCAATATCGATTGTCCACCAGACTAAGTACAATGAAAGTTATTAATGGGATAGTAATGAGTAAACATAAACAAGCTCACCAATTAATAAGATTGCTACCTACAGATGAAAGCAGATGGCTAAATAAATAATCATAATGAAATACAACAGATTTCACGATATTGAGGTATATAATATAATGGGAAAACATCAGAGGCCTAAAAAAGTTAAGAAACACTTCCCAGAGGAATCGAAGTCCAATAAAAGCTTTAAAGAATAAATAGGAACAAACATGTACTAGGCAAAGAAAAGCCATATGCTATGTCCCAGAAGTGAGATGAGCCTAGCATTTCTGAAAAATGTCCAAACATTGTATTATTACTAGAATGTGAAGTGGTCATGGTGGGAGACCTGTGAAGGGGAGATGTGAGAGTTCATCAGAGGCATCACATGCATAGGACGTCCCCTGTTAAGGAGGTTACCTAAAGGGTGTTTATTCCATTCCCTGAAGGTCACCTGAAGGGCACTGGGAGGCTCTTATGGCAGAGTAGTCCTTAGAAAGGTTCTTAGAAAGGGACTCTAGAGGACTTGGTGACTGGTGACTCTGGAACAAGACATTGCTGTCTGTCCTGGTCAACTGGCTGTTCACTTGAGAGAATAGAGGTGATACATGCAAAGAAAGGGCCATTATGAGTTTAGCCTGGGCCATATGAAGTTTGAGGGGCCTGTAATCTATACAGATATATGTATATTCAAGTTGGGGAATTAGTATGCCTCTGGACGTCAGCTTTGAAAACTGAGTAGTTAGAGAATGGAGATAGATTCTGGGGAATCTTCAGGGTCTAGCTAGAAATTAAAGCCACAGGAGTAAATGAAATCATTCAGGGTTCTTGTGGAATGAAGGAGACTAGGGGCCTAGGATGCATAGCTTGTAAACGCTAACTTTAAGGCAGAGATTCTCAAGAGATTGCCAGAGTTAGGAGCAAATTGATGTTTTTCAGTCTTTAAAAGAAGAATCTCTATTGGTGGAGCCATGAAATTTTTATTCATATTAAAATTCATATTTTATTCATACATTCCAATTCATATTGGGAACCAGTGATTTGATGCTTTGCCAAACAGGGAGAAAAAAAAAAGAACAGGAAGGAGGTTTTAACAAAAAAATAAGAAATTTTAGGAAAAACAACAGAGAGTAAAATTGTTTCATAAAGAGATAGTGGTCAATAGTGACAAATGTAATTAAAAGTTTGAGTTAAAAAACAGTAGGAATTACTATTGTGTCAAACCCAGACATTTTGTTGGTATCCTTTGGAAATGAAGTTTCAGAGGTGTCAGGAAATCTGGAGATAGTCTGCCCTGAATAAAGTGTAAGGAAGGACTAGGAGAGAGGAAGTGGTTGGAGGAAAATGAGTAAGAAGACATGAAGACACTTTCGATAAACATGGTTGTGCAACATAAACCAGATACAGATAGGAGAGCAAATGGCCAGGCTTTCTCCAAGATAGGAGAGACTCGAATGGGGAAAATTGAGAGAAAGACGTTAAGTGTTTTTGATGAAGCCTAATGAAGGATGGGATACAGAGCTGATGTGGAGAAACTAGTTTCAGAGTGTCAGAGTGACAGCCCTTTTTGACAGGAAAGTAGGAAGATGTGTTGGGCCCTCTGGCATTTGAAGATTCCATGGCAAGATTTTTCACATCTTTCTTCAATCAGATTAGCCTACACTTATTTTGGAGTTTTTCATTCTTTCTCATCGGTTTAGTGGCTTTTTTGGCATATGTAATATTTAAGCTTTGGTATTCAAGATTTAAGTTGGGCAGTTTTTTTTTTTTAATGTTCAGAATAAAAGTGGAAAACACGTTTTATTGTGTTTATTCATCTTTGTGAAATGTATCTTATTTCATTTGTTCTAGTCTATTAGTGCAGCTGATTCATGTGGGGTAGATTTTTTTTGAAAGAGAACAACTCAATATATTTACAGAAAGCAAGCACAGCCATGTACCCAGCACTCAAAGTGAGAACCAAAATTATTATCAGAATCCCAGAAACTCCCCTCAAGGGTAGTGGGACCTCCCAGTCACTAAGCTCCACGGGTAATCATTGTCCCGATTTCTAACACCATAGATTAGTATCACCTGCTTTAAAACTTTCAAAAATGGAATGCACTATCATACACATTCTTTCGTGCTGGCTTTTTCCAGTCAATACTAGTTTGTGAGATTTCATTCATTTGGCTATGTGTACTTATAGTCCCTTCACTCTCTTTGTGGTATGGTATGCCACTGTATGAGAAGCAAACCCACAATTTGTCTTTTCTACTGCAAATTGACATTTGGTTTGTTTCCAGTTTAGAGCTTAAATAATATGAACTAAGTTCTTTCCTGCAACTCCACCTGAGTTTCTTCCTTTACTGAAAACTGTTCTGTTGTGTTTTTTAGTCCAGTAAAAGAAAGTTGCATCTCTGTCCAGTCTTTGTTCATTCTTACTCTAAAACAAATGACTACTTGACTAAAATTTTAGTTCAAATACACGGCTAATTGCTTTCTTTTTGTATTTTTTTTTTGAAGTCTATTGGGGTCATATTGGTTAATAATATCATATAAGTTCCAGGTGTAAAGTTCTATCACACATTATCTGTATATTGCATGTGTGCTTACCACCACCCAAAGTCTAATCTCCTTCCTTCACAACCCCTTCCTCTCTGGTAACCACCCTTCTGTTGCATGTGTCTATGAGTCTGTTCCATCGATTCATTTGTTGCTTTCTGTTTTATATCTCACATGTGAAATCACATGGTTTTTGACCTTTCCTATCTGACTTACTCCGCTCACTATAATACTCTCAAGGTCCATTCATGTTATTGGAAATGACAGTATTTTATCCTTTTTATGGCTGAGTAATATTCCATAGTATATTTGTACCACATTTTCTTTATCCAATCATCCATTGGAGGACACTTAGATTTTTTTCATGTCTTGGCCACCACAAATAATGTTGCAATGAACCTAGGGGTACATATACCCTTACGAATAATTGTCTTCAGTTGTTTTTGGGTTGATATCCAGAAGAGGGATTGCTGAGTCATATTGTGGCTCTATCCTTAGTTTCTTGAGGAAACTACATACTTTTTTCCAAGATAACTGTACCATGAATTGGACAGTGTTTTTTTTTAAAAAAATTAACCCAGTAGTTAATTTTTTTAATACTTTAGAATAAATTGTGTAGTATAGACATTATTTGTTTTGTCTCTTTGTTTCTATAAGCCAACTACAAGTCAGAATATTTTTTGCATTAAAATATGTGTTTTTTACTAATTTTTAAAATATTTATGACAATTTACTTTTTTAAAAAAAGAAAAACTATCTATTGTCAATCTCAGGCAGAGAATAGTCATTCAATGGAAATTTTGAATGCATCAAGGGACAAATCAACCTCCTGCCTTCCAAATCTTCTAAACACATTCCACCTCTTGTATTTATAGCTCAGTTTCTACCTGAGGAGAGGAGGAGCCACATAAACAATTAACATTCATTGAGCCTCTTTTACTTGCCAGATACTGTGCTGAGTCTTATAACTTGAGAGCAATTTAATACTGTCTCTAACTCATCTTTCACTCATAGTCTATATTCGTAGTTGCAAGTCAAGTTAATTCTACTCATAGATGCCCCTGGATGCTGCCTTCACCTCTGTTTCTTCTGACCTTGCCTTATCCTCTGTCTGATGCTCCCACCCCTGGACACCTAAGGAGCCTCTCATCTGAGCCCCCTGCTCACAGTCCCTCTCCCCTCCTTCCACCTTTAACATTCCTATTAACATTATCCTCTAAAAACCTCAAAATGGTTCACATCACTGACCTGATTTTAAAAATGTTGATTACTCCTGATTAATTCTAGGATAAAAATCTGAATTCCTTAGCTGATCTGTGCTCACTTTAACCTACACTTGCCCACCCTCATTTCTCAACCCTCTCCAACCACACATGCCCCCACCATCCTGTGTTCTTGCTGTTCTCTAATCCTTTCAAGTCCCTTGTTTTTGCCTCAACTCGGAATGCCCTTTCTACCTCCCTCTTTCAAATATATCTGCCCATCCTTTAAAATCTAGATCAAATGTCATCTTTTTAATGGAACTGCTCTCACACTCCCAAGCACCATTATTTCATGTCTCTGTAATGTCATTCATTACAGTACATTCTTATTTGCCTGTTAATTAATCAAGTTGTCCCTCGAAACAGGGAGACCTGTTCTATATCCATGCCCAACTGTTTTCCCAGTATGTGCAAAAGTGGCACATTCAAATTTGTATTACTGTGCGAGAGTTACCATAAAAACATACCACAAACTAGGTGACTTAAACAATTAAAATTTCTTAACTCACAGTTCTGGAAGCTGGATGTCTGAAATCAAGGTGTCGGCAAGGTTGACTTTTCTAAGGCTTGTGAAAGAAGGATCTGTCCCAGGCCTCTCAGTGACTTGTAGATGATCGTCTTTTTCTGTGTTTTTTTCACATCATCTCTCCTCTACATGTGTCTCTCTGCCCAAATTTCCCATTTTTGTAAAGACAGCAATCATATTGGATTATTCAGTGTGACCTCATCTTAACTGATGATATGTACAAAGATTATTTCCAAATAAGTTGATATTCTGAGGTCTTGGGGAGTTAGGGCTTTACCATATGAATTTAGGGGGCACATATTAGTCCATAAGAAATGTACTGAATATAAGTGTGCTAAATTCCTAAAAGAACACATAATGAAGGAATGAATGAAGAGTTGTCACTTTTTCACATATATCTCTTTTATATTTATATGAATATATATGTTTTATGTATATATATCATATTTTTTGCAATGTACCTTATAATTCCCTTTCCTTCCCAATTCCATCTTTTATTTCTGTTATTGATCTCTGTTATATTGCTCTATTTTCCAATCTACTTCTCATATTGCTGCTACATTATTCTTTTTAAGTGCTATTTATATTAATTCATTTATCTGCTTAAAGGTTTACTATGTCTTACTTTCTTGTACTTTATCAAAATCTAAAACTGCCCTAAAACTACCTACTTTTAAGAATAATTATAATCTGAATCTATCTTATTCATTACATTTTAGGCAATGTATGGATTTGGCTTAAATGGAAAGCTACACTAGAATGGAGGAGCCTTGAGAGAAACCAGGATCTAAAAATTGATGGCATATTTTTAGGTAAAATCTAGAAGTAGGTCCCAGGAGTTTCTAGAGACCGGCAAGCAGAACAACATGTCAGAAAATTTTGATAATGCAAATGCAAATATTGCATCAGGAGGGTAAGAAAAAGTAGCAAAGGGTCTGGTCCCAACAGGTGGGTGGAACCCAACAATAGGAAATCTAAAGACAGGTGACATTCTAAACTGCAGGTAAGCAGGCTATACAGGAAAGTGTATGAGTGGGTGGAAAACACAAGACACCATGCTACAATTCAGGAGAGGCTCTAGGTTTTCTGAATGAGCCATTGGGCCCATGATAGCAAACAAATTAGAACCTAAAGCTGGCACAAGAATAGTGGTGTGGCACAGAAATGTTAATGAAAACCTATGCTTGTGTAATCAATATTCTCTCCAACCAGAAAAGATAAACAAATAAAAATATAATTTTGTGGCAACTTTTGAAGAGAGACATAGCGGTTTATGGTTTTAAAAATTTGTGACATGGAGTGGCACATTTGTGAGAGGAGGGAGAATCTTTCTTAAAGTTTCAATAATCTTTTTCTGAAAGAATAAGTATTGTGGACAGGCAAGTAGCGTAACCGCCTAAAAGAAGTGGACTCAGATTTTGAGACAATCTTCCCAGTTCCTTATATGAGCTATTAACCCTCTGATGGCCTTAGCCTCTCCTCTGTAACAAAGGTGACAGTGCCCGAGCAGCATTCTTACTCTTTCTTCTTTAGTTGTCTTAAGAACCACATGAAATAACATATGTGAATATTGCTATGTTGACCAGGTACTTTTCAAAAGCATGTCACTGTGTCCCCATGGTAGAGAATAACATAGAGGTGAATAATACAATGGTAAAATACTAGTAGTATGGGAACTAGTATTTAAAGTGTTTGGCACTTAAAGGAAAATTCGACCACACAGAGGTGTGTTTTTCAGCCTGTCTTCATTAGCTTTTGCAGATTTGGCCCTGGTCCAAGTCATGCAGCAGCTTTAGACTGAGACTGAGACAAAGGGCGAGTGGTGTTGCAGGAAGATGGTGAGCTCAAGGCAGACACTTTCCTCCAACCGGTCTTGTCCTCACTCCATCTCCCTTGGGTGCCTCTCCCCCACTGCGAGCTCCTCTCCCCTGCCAGTGACAGTATGAGATATTGCATCTGACGAAGCACAGCCAAATATTTGATTTGGACGATTACACTGAAGATGCTTCATCACAACTGTGGGTGCCCAGATTACCAACTCCTTGCTCTTGGCTTCCGTACACTATGTAGTGAGTACAAACTGCATAGAAGAGCTCATTACAACACTGATGGAAAAAATCCCAAATGGCTGATGTGGAGTGTCTTGTTTGGGGAAGAGTTCACTGATGAGGAATAAGCTGAGGAGGCAAGATGCTGTTGTTTTTCCTGTCAAGGCAAATGGTACTAAGAACATGGCAAGCGTTTTTTACATCTTTTTTTTTTTTTTTTCCCTTTCTAACTTGGTTTCAGAAATTCTTGGCGATGATAAGGCAATTCCTTTTCTGGGGAGATCACAGAGGAAGAGTCACAATGACTCCTACCCTTCCCTCCTTGACATATGACTGTCTCCATTTCAGTTAGCATCTGTGATTGAAAAAAATTGCAGAACTGGGAAGGATTCAGTCTTACCCATTTCTTGTAGCCCCCACACCAGTCCTGGTCATTTCTAACATCCCTTGTGTTCTTAGTTTCAGTGTGATTGAAACATAAATAAAGCTATTGTGCCTAATTAGCACAGAGAATGCCTTCTTTATGTTTTTATTCCACAAGGGACATCTTTTGAACTTTATACAGAAACCTTGAAGTTCCTAAAGAAGAAAGGAGACTAGAACTTCAGATTTCCCCACATCTGCTTATGAAATGAAAAGTGTACAGTATTTGCATTTGAAATGTATAAAAGTAAATTTCTTATTCTAAAGTATTCAATATTTCTGTCATTAGTGTTTCGGTAGTAAGAGTATTAATGGGAAGTCAGGAGGTTCACTGATATGCAAGATTGGTGATGCCTTGATTGTTACACACATGCATACACACATCACACACTCATATATGTTAATTTTATCAGAATGTAAATAAATGTGCATTCATTCCTGTGCAGTTATGATGAAGTCCACATTCTATGTCTATGGCTGTTTTTTTTTTTAATGTACTCAAATACATATCCCCATATATACAAACACAACCCACATGCCAACTTGTATGTATACCTAAATTAAAGTCGTTAGAATGATTTAGGAAAAGAAATATTATGCAGCAATCAAAAAGAATACAATTTTGCCATATGTGACAATATGATGAACCTATATGGTATTATGCTAAGTAAAATTAAGTCAGACAGAGAAAGACGAATACTGTATGATCTCGCTTGTGTGTCAATCTAAAAAATGAAGCAAAACAAATGAATAAAACAGAACAAAAACAGACTCAAAAAAGCAGAAACCAATTGGATGGTTACCAAAAAGGAGAGAGTGGGGGATGGGTAAAAAATGTGAAGGGGAATATAGTCAATAATATTGTCATAAGTTTGCATAGTGCCAGATGATCATTAGACTTAGTGAGGTGATCACACTGTAAGGTATAAGCATGTCAAACCACTATATTGTACACTTCAACCTAATATTTATTAATGTAATATTTTATACCACTATACTTAATAAAAAATAAGTAAAGCTAAAAAATGATTATGTTGTAATGTTAAGGGTCAATGGCAAAATATAAGATTAGATATTAAAAATAAGATTGAAGTAATTAAATGTGAGTGTATTTTAATAGACCTCTTTTCTTGATTTTCATAGCTTGTCCTGAAAAAAATATCAAGCCATATGAGAGAAATCTGGATAACATGCTGTTGCTATTGAGTTAGTTCATCAGCCATGTGCTAATCATGCCAAGGTCGAGGCAAGCCATTCACGTGTGCTCCGCTCCAAAGCACCAGGCTGCACTTACAAACCCACATCACTCATGCGATAGACACACCACAAAGGGATTGACATTCAGAATGTAAGCGCTGAAATTAAATGCCATGAGTTTGAAGCCCAGCTCTCCACTTTCTAGAAAGGTGATTTCCAACAAGCCATTCAACCACTGTAAGCCTCCAACTCCTCACCTGTAAAATTGGAATAACAATTGTATCTCTCTCATTAAGCTATGGAAACTGATGGAATATAGATAGTACAGTGTCTAAGAGCTTAATGAACCAGAATTGCTGCCAGTGGAGCCTGGGACAAGGTGCAGGTGGTGGTGACATGCATTACTCTGATGCAGGAAACTAAGGAGTTGAGTTGAGTGGATAGTTCATACAAATTCTATCTAGTGATCACAACTCAGTAGCAAATTTGAAAACCTGGTTCATGAATTCAAAGAACTTGTCCCTATAAATTCAAAACTAATGGAATAATAACTGATTATTTCCCAGCTTTCTTCTCCCTGATTATTATACATATCACAAAATGAATCCATGGCTTAAAGTTCAATTAAACTTTTTGTGAAAACATGAAAGTGTATATGTACATATATGTATATGTATATGTACATATGTGTGTGTATATATATATATATATACACACACATAATAAAATATATATAGTATTAACTTCAAAAATATAGTCGATTTGTCAAAAAAGAAATATACGCACAGTAAAGTTAATTAACTGTATTCTCTATGCATTCTATTTTAACTCTATTTTTTACTGTCTTTTACTCAAGTATTGTTTCTTAATTCCTGTCTCACAGAACATTTGAATAAGGAGTCAGATTCAATTGTTTTATCTAAAGTTCTAACTCATCATAACTATATTAAGACCATAAATAAGAAACTATATGGTGAGCCTAAATGTTTTCCAGAAAAAATAAGTAACTTGTCTATGTGATAATTTATCTTATATTATTAAGAGTCAAAACTGATATTTAGTTGAAATGTACTTTATTCCCAGACCATTGTTTTTTCTTTCTTTTTTTTTTTTTTCCTGTGTTCACCAATGCCACAATTACTTCTCACATTATTGGTTTACGTCGCCTCTTTAGGTTATTTTTCTCATATGATTCAGTTAATTCTCCAGAGAAGTCAAGGTCACATATAAACAAAACTTCAACTTGTTAAAATGTAGAAAATAAATTAAACCAATCATTTTCCATCATCTCCCACATTCATATTTGTTTCTCCCACAGATAATCATTTAAATAAATTCAACATGTGATACTGAGATGATCCGTTTTATAATTTGTTGTACTATAACCTAGAATGTATCTAGAATATCTACTCACCATACCTTTAATAAAACCAAATAATGAAGTTTTACCTTAATTTTCTCCTCACCTGATACTGAAATATCAAAATGTTCAAATCAGGTCACAGACAATAATTATGAAAGGATAGCACCTATGTTGAACTCAAAATACTATTCCTTACACTGCTAGTAGATGTAACATAAAAATGTGTAGCTGGGGATAGAGGAATAAGAACAATTTCCAAATATAGATTTATCTGCATTTTTGAAGAGTAGAAAGTGAATAATACTATGAAATGTTGTTTACCTCACAGGAGAGCAAGAGCAATGAATCTTGGAGTAGAGAGGGCCAAAGTTCTTCCTTCTTTCCCACCCCTGTCACATGAGTCTCTGCTGAAGCTTAGCTAGGAATAACTGTAGGTTATCTGCCATCACCCAGTAGCTGTGCAAATTTGAAGGTGTTCTCTTTGTATCCCAGAAACCAGGGTATGGCCTCCCTCCTGCCTTCTTGGGTTAGGGGACCATGATTTCAGTCTACTCTGCCCCTTAGGCTCTATTTGATCTTCCAGCTATGGCACATTAAGAGGACAGGCGTATACCAAAAGAATATTTTGATAAAGAACAACGGGATACTAATTTGAGGACTGAAACAAGAAGCAATCCAGCACAAATCGCTATCGTGTCCACTGGTGTATTTCAGTCATGGGCCAAGGTTGTAAAACAGCATTATTATTTGTAGCGACCATAGAGTAGATTGTTTTCAGTTTTCATAGTTCAAATCTTTACCTATAAATGTTGCTCATGGCAAAAAGGGATAGATGGATGATAGACAGACAGACAGACAGATAGATAGATAGATAGATAGGTAGATAGATAGATGATAGTTAGATAGGTAGATAGATAGATATAGATAGATGATAGATAGACAGATGAGAGAGAGAGAGAGAGAGAGAGAGAGAGAGAGAGAGAGAGAGGAGAGAAAGAGAGAGAGAGAGATGATAGACAGACACACAGGCAGACAGACAGTTTTTAGTGGTATTCTCCATAGTCCAAGGGAGACCATAAAGCTACAGGAAAGGAGACAAAGCTCCCTCTCAGGCATAAAGAGTGCTGGAAGTGGATTCTAAGTACATACAAAGAGAAAGTATTACAGAAGTCAAGAACTGCTGAGGGGATGTTTTCTGCGTCACCAGTGGCTAAAGTAGTTTCATATGGTCTTTACCGCTATACAGTATCTACTATGCTATGATGCTTGATAAGCATTAATGGAAGATGAAAAATGCATGAAGGGACAAACAGGAGCCCAGTACCAGAGGAAAGGAGATTGAGAACTTGAGAACGCTTTCCTTTCATTCCCATTTTAAGCTGGATAAATATAAAGACTTGGAGGAACACAGGAAATCCTCAAAACTGACAGGACAGAAATAGAAGGGGGCAGGAAATTGAGAACGATTTTGAATTATTCTGAACCTACTTATTACCACTTCATATTTCGAAAAGAGGTTCATAATGACTTCTTCTTTTCAACAACAAGAAGAATAAGACACATCAAAGGGCAACAGAAGTTCAAAACTGTGGAGGAGCATGAACTTCAGCTTTGGGAAAAAGTAATTAAGAAATGAGAAAAAAAGAAAAAAAATCCATAAAATACTTTGCATGATAAATAAAATTTTAGATGCAAATACCAGAAAATGAGAGAGAGCATGGAAAAGGAAAGAAGTCTGCTTTTAGTTTTTGTTTTGCTTTTTACATTGATATTAAAAACCATGCTTGAGATTTGGGGTGGGGAAAAAATGTTTATTGCCATTTCAAGCAAAAGGAGATGATACAAGGGATTATGTTTCCTGCAACAGGATCATCACATCTGAAGTTGGAGTTCTGAAACCCAAGTTGTCTGGAAACGCACTGAAGTCAACAGGAGAGCAGGTGCTTGAGTCGTGTATAGTTTGAACATTAAGGAATCATGGCTGGCTGATACTAGAGGCACCGTGGCCAGTTCTTCTCTTGAGAAGCTCAGTTCTCTTGTGGATATCTGCTCCTTTTTAATGAGATTTTTTAACCAAGAAAAAGTCATCAGACATTGAATACAGGAAGTAAAAGGAAAGGAGAGGAGAGAAAAAGTAGATAGTTTTTAATGATGACAAAAGTATGTCAATGAATTCTTTGTTTTGATAGGACAGTTACTGAGGTGACAATGATGTTTAACATCAATAATAATAATAATAATAATGTTTCTTATCATATTAACTTCCAATGTATCACCAGGCCTCGTATGCCCAGCCACAACTACTACCCCAACCTTTACTTGTATTAACAAAACTCAATTTGGCCTTTTAATTTAATTAACAAGTTAATTAAATAATGATAATTTATCTTGTAAATAACTTTTGATGATTATTTTAATGCCTAAAAGTAAAATTGATAGGTTAAAGAGTTCAGAGTTTTTCTGAAGTAAAAAATGGGAGTGTGTCAACAACAAAGTTTCTTGAATGCCAAAAATATTTACCAAGGTGGTTTTACAAAGCAAGAAGTAGTATATTTCTGCTTCTTTAGTCTCCAGACATTCTTCACTGGCACAAATGGCTGTAGATAATACCTCTGCTATTGATGGGGGATTCACCAGGTGTGAGAAACTCCCTTTGCTGACTTTACTAAATCTTTCTGCCATCCTGAATTTCCCAACCACTTGGATATTTTTTCTAACTTACCTAAATCTACTCTCCTAGTAAAAAAATCTTGTCTAAACAACCCCAACACACTTCTATTTAATCTGAAATTGAGCAAAGGGAAGTTTAGTTTCCCAGGAACACCAGGGCCAGGTTTTGAACATACCCAAAGTTGATTCCTTAAAGCAGTACATGTCCTTGGTATTATTTAGTTATAAGAGTTTTTTTAAAGAATAACTATTTACTACACGCCTAAATAAATCTAAGCATATTGAATAAAATAGAACATATCATGTTAAATATATAGATGGCATTACAAGAAAGAAAGGGAAAACATTTATTAAATCCAAAAATAGGGAAACCAACAACCTAAGGGATAAGTAGGCATTGATGCTCTAACAGTGATGACGGCATTTGCTTGTCTATGTCACCAAGTGGTGAGTATTTCAATGAAGTGAAGACAAGATGGAGAGCTAAAACTGAGATAGTACCTAAAACTGGATCAGAGTTAGCCTTTAGCAAAAGGTAGTTTAGAAAGAACAATCCTTTATCTAATAAGATAAGAGAGTGAATGAACTTGTCATAGTCTAGACTTTGCCTGAAAAAAAAAGTTATACTCTAAGAATTCATAACCATAATACAACCCCCACTTGAGTTTTGGATTTAAATTTATATGACTTGCAAGGTCCAGTAAATTTTAAATTGAGGAATGAAAATGAAATCCCATTCCAGATTTAAGAGAACCAAGAAATATATATCCCTCTCCACAAGAAGTTTAGATATTGGAATGATCAGACATAAATTCTAAAATAATTATGTTTAAAATAACAAAAGAAAGAAAAGTCAGATAGATTCAAAACTTGAGACAGGAACTCGTTGTTACAAATTCAACATATTTGAAAAGGAAAAAAAAAGCGCCCATTAATAAAAAACATTTTACTAAATTTAAACACTTGATGAGTAAGTTAAACAGCACATTAAACACAGATGAAGAGAAATTTGGTATATCAATAGATAGATTTCAACAGAAGCACCATGATCTGAGCAAATCAAAACCATTTGAAAGGACACGTTAGGGTACTTGCACTACCAGCTCACAAGACCTTTATTATAAAGTGGTAGCAATTAGAATACAATGATGTTGGTGTACGGATAGACAGGTAGTACAATGGAAAAAAGAAAAACAGACTAACACAATATATATACAAACCTGATATATGATATGGCAAATCAGTTAGGTAAGAATCTGCATGTTGGAACAACTGGTTACACACATGGAGAAAAAAAAAATGAAGCAGATTTATACTTTACATGGAAATTAATTTCAACTTCTCTTCCTGTCTCCTTCTGTCAGCTCCCTCCTCCTTCACCTTTTAGGAAAGCAGTATTTTAAAACATTTTGCTTTATCCTGATATTTTAGCATTAGCACATACATATTTATTTAATATAAGTAAACATATGTATTTATTTATATATGAAACATTAAATTTATACTATATATACATTGTAATATATTTTATGTGCATGTCTATAAATGTATATGTGTGTAGATATATATACATACACACAAACTCACACACTCTTTTTTAGGCATCTGTGTGTGTTCATACTCCTTCATCTTCTTAGATAAATAGCAGCACACTACACAGTTTTCTCTATCATGCATTTTTAACCTGCCAATATAATACTATATAGATGTATTCCTTGTTCCTACAGTTACATAATACTCCACTATGCAGAATATATACTGTATAACCTAACAACTTTGCTCCTCATTTTATGTCTCAGAATACCTCTCACTGAGGTGCATATGAATATCTATTGTCTATAAAAAAAGAAATCAGAAAAATTCAAACAACCAGCAACAAAGGAAATGGAAGATCATGGTGTATTATTATTATTATAGCGTAAACTTTCAGCAAGAATAAAATCAAGGGCATACCTTGCACATCCTTTTGTTAAAACACCTGAATATATTATGGTATTTCAGAGTACAGAGTACAATTATAATGGGGTTACATCTTAATAAATCCATCATAAGCTGAAAATATCATGTCAAAATGTATATATTACACCCAACATACCAAAATATTATAGCTCAACCTAGCCTACCTTAAGCATGCTCAGAGCACTCTCATTAACCTACAGTGGGGCAAAACCATCTCGCTACCACTGCCTGGCATTGCAGTAGAATATTATGCTGTGTATCCTAGCCCAGGACAAGATGAAATTCGAAATTCAAAATATGGTTTCTACTAAATGTATATCACTTTTGCACATCATAAAGTTGAAAAAAATCTTGTCAGGTACTGTCCATATATACATTATTAGGTTTTAATACCCTGTAAATCTGGTCAATTGGACAACATATTTCAGAGAGAAAAAAAGATTAAAGTATGGTTCTGAAGGATAAGTTCATAGGTCTCACAATTAAGTTGAGAGTGACAGGGTCATAAAAGAGAAAAAATAGAGTAACAAATAATTAAATATACCTAGAGAAGAATTATGGGTATATTTCTTGTCATGTGAAGCCAATTAAAATCAAAGTGCTATATAACAAATCTATTGTATTTTTGAAGAAGTTTAAAGCCAAAGAAATTGTAACAATGACCAGAAAAATAAATCTGTGAATAAAATGGCCCATGATCTTCCATCGTTCTATGGGCAGGAAACACTTGGAGAAAGTAGCTTACTCCTAGGAGAATGTTATTATACAACAGCCATTTGAGATATTGCCAAGGAATAAAGTTGTGAAGAAAGAACCTCAGAGGGTGGACTTTGAGCATCATATCCTATATTAAATGAAGTTAATATTGGGTTGGTTCCCTTAGGAAGAAAGTGAGTGTTTTATGCATTTCTGGGTCCCATTTGTGTTGGTGGGGCCATATGACTAGTTATAGCTGTTGAGTCGTGAACAGATGTGATAGCACAAGGCACTTCGGGACAAGAGCATTTAAGTGCAGGTAGAGTAATACCTTGCCAAACTCGGCCAGTTGAGGAGGTGACCGATTCATCACCCATAGTGCTAGAGTGAAGAGAACTGAGGGACAGTCCCAACTACATTGCATGGCACATGTTACAGAGAAAAAAAATACACTTTATTGATGTAAAGCAGGAAGAGGTGCAGGTTGTTTATCATCACAGAATCACCTGGTTTATTATAACTTATCAGTGGGGACTCAGTGCTGTAAAGGGAAATTATTAGAATGAAAATTTTCGCGAGTAGTAATACTGATATATTAGTTATTAATGGTAGCTTGTTACTTTACTAAAAGTTTACACTGGAACGCATATTGGACATTTTACATATGTTTATTTAATATGTCTCCTTTGCTGAACTGTTGTCATTGGGGGGGGGAGGGGGGGTGCTTCAGACTTTTCTCTCTCAAGACTTCCTGTTCTCTCATTGAGCCTTATCTTTTCTCCTTCCTAAATATTCACAATAATTTAATATATTCTTCTTTTTGTTATCTTCATTTTACATTAATCTTTCTTTACATTTCCCTGAAAAAGGGGAGAGCTTTCCTTGTGCCATCCCCACTTTTGTGCTCTTTCTTAAACAAAGAAGAGCCCATTTTAGAGCCACTGGACACCAGCAGATAGCAAAGGCACACTCTTCCTCTGTCACTGACCTCCGATCACTGGCGAAGGTATGTCATCTCTCAGATAGAGGCAGGGGTGTTGTGCAACCCAAGGAGGCCTCTCTAGTGGCCAGATTTAAACTGGAGAAACACTTGATTCCAAAGACATCATACTCTTCGATACTTTGTCTGATTCTCTGATACTTTGGAGAGAATGACCTGATTCTGTGAAAATTTCAATCAGTACAGAAACTTCAAATAGCCCTTATTCTCTTTTCTTTCCTCTCTCAACGGATCTCCACACTCCTTTTGGGATATCATGTTATATCATTAGCTCCTCACAGTAAGTGAGACCTGTCTTACTTAACACTTTGAAGACAGGAAGTGACAAAAAGGATATTGTAATAGGTTGAACTGTGTTTTTCTGCAAGAGGTGTATTGGAATCCTCACCCCAGTCCCCAGAATGTGACCTAATTTGAAGACAGGGTATTTATACAAGTAATAAAGTTAAAATGAGGTCATGAGAGTTGTCCCTAGTCCAAAATGACTAGTGTCTTTACAAAAAAAAAAAATTGATAAAGACAGGCAAGCATTGAGAGAAGGTGATGTGAGGAGACACATGAAAAAAAAAAAAAAACAGATATTTGCAAGAAGCCTTGAGCAGATCCTTCTCTCACAGCCCTCAGAAGGAGCCAATTCTGCTTATACCTTGATCTCAAACTTGATCTCAAACTTCTAGCCTCCACAACCATGAGACAACAAATTTCTGCTATTTAAGACATTAAGCTGTGGTTTTTTGTTATGGCAGCCTTAGCAAATTAATAGCCACATGTTTAAAATGTCTATATTTGTATTAAAACTAATAATTAAAGACACATCAACAATGTGCTTTAAACATAGAACTTTAAAAATAGTATGTGCCTAAGGAACAGGGACTTGATGGTGACTTCCATGGGTACTCCCCAAATTAAGGTAATGGATTTTTTTCCCCAGAACCTCTGCTCTAATCTTCTGATGCATTCTGATATTTGTGGCAGAACCCCTGCCACCCTCTGGACTCTCAGCCTATTTTTACTGACTTTTAAAAATTTTAGATGAAAATTACATCTAACTACAACATTATATGTTTGTCATTAAAAATGACAGCTCTCAATAACCCACCACAGGCACCTACATATTCTATTCATGAATCTAAGAGAATAAAAAATTAAAAATCAGACATCTACAAAGGCAGGAAAACAATCTAGAGAAAGGAAAGTTGGGGACAGACCTCTCAGATGATTGAGATGCTAGCTGTTGACCACATCTAACGAGGACAAAACAAATAATTCCTGTGTAGGGAGATGACCTGGAAATAGGTTTTTCTCAAAACCTTGTCACCAAGCTTGTCATTCTCTGGTCCCAGCTCATTTGGTTCAATCACACAACTTCAAGACTCCTCTGTTTCCTCACATATAAAATGATGACATCAAGAAAATTAAAGTAACATCTCACTATAAATTCTACAATTAAAATATATAAATTGTGGTTTACAAAAAACATCTTAAGTATTAATAAAATACAGTATCAATGAATTAAGTTTTATTGGCCAGTTGCTTTGAAATTTTTATACATGAACATTCTAAGGTAACTAAAGGCTCCTTAACTTAACCAAAATTCAGCAAATGTACAGTCTACATCAAATGGTATTTACTTTTTATAAACCACTCTATAGTAAAATAAAAATGAGTCACATAAAGCATTGTATACTGACATTAGGGGTTAGTATCACTGTAGTATCCTTGCTCCCCACAAAAACGCCTAATACACAGTTATTTATGCACACATTTCTACTCACATGCTTGCACACATATAGTGTGTACATTTCCTGCCCAATTTTCCAAAGATATAAATAGAATTAATTCTGCTTTCCTCATGTTATTATTGTAGAAGTTCAGACACAGAAACACCAGGTGATTTGCTTAAATTAATTTAGTGTAGGATTGTGGAGACAAGAAACAAATCAAAATCTCCCAGTTCCTATTCCAGTGATCAATAGCAAACTTCAATGTCTCTAGCCATTAGAGACATTGGGTGAAACATATCAAACAAATATAAGGGTGAGGTCATCTTTGATTGCACAAAATAATTTTATTTTCTTTCTTTCTTTCTGAAGGAAGGAAGGAAGGAAGGAAGGAAGGAAGGAAGGAGGAGGAGGGAGGGAGGGAGGAGGGAGGGAAGGTAGGAAGGAAGGAAGGAAGGAAGGAAGGAAGGAAGGAAGGAAGGAAGGAAAGAAAGAAAGAAAGAAAGAAAGAAAGAAAGAAAGAAAGAAAGAAAGAAAGAAAGAAAGAAAGAAAGAAAGAAAGAAAGAAAGGGAGGGAGGGAGGGAGGAAAGAAGGAAGGAAGGAAGGAAGGAAGGAAGGAAGGAAGGAAGGAAGGAAGGGAGGGAGGGAGGGAGGGAGGGAGGAGAGGGAGGAGGAAGGAAGGAAGGAAGGAAGGAAGGAAGGAAGGAAGGAAGGAAGGAAGAAAAATAGAGAAGGAGAAAGGAGTCCTAAGAAGATGTCATTGGCTGGTATTGTCATGCTGCATCCCAAACACTTTTCTTGTGAGAGCTGCCCCAATAAAGTATCACTGCTTGACAGCCCAAATGCCTCTTGCTGTGTAGGATTGAAAGAAAAAGATAACCAAGTGATTGTACACTGTGTCAATGGCAAGAAAAACTGTATCTCTTTCACCTCCAAAGCCAGAAAGCCCTTTGAATACTTGGGTAGGAATCTATTTTCCATGTAATGGTGTGAATTGCCCACATGGAAACTAAATATTCATGACTTCATGAGAGAGCTAAGCTTTTGTAAAAAAAAGAAATGGATTCTAAGGGTGCTTTATACATTTTGGACAAGCTAGTATTTGACATACTTTATATGTTCTGAATAGTATTATACTTTCAAATAAATCTCTGCTGACATTATTTCAATAATGTTATATCCTTAAAACCCATCTGATAGGTGAAGTGCCCTTTTTGTGGATTAGCCAAATAGAGATATGAGGAGGGATGTAGGAGAGAGAAGAGAAAGCAGACCAAGAAGGCAGCTCCCTCTCATGATCTTTGCTGGAATTGTCCTTCTTCTTAGAGCTTCTTTCCTTTCTAAGCATCTTATAAAGTTGCATGGAACTTCTTAACGGCTGGATGCCTGGGGCATTTCTCAAAAGATTTCGTACATAGTAAAAAGAGTTATTCTTGTTCTCTTTCTTTATATGGGGAGAATATTAAGCAAAGTGGATTACATGGGGCAGTTTCCTGGACAAATTGAATCAGGTAGGAAAACAAGGTTTGGTTTAGGCATGTACTTGCAAAGATGATTCTGGGAAAAAGCATTGCCTTATAAAGCTGAATAAATCTGTCAAATCTTATTAGGATGATCTTTGTATTTGCAGAATCACACTTGTTTTCCTTCATAGCCCCTTCCTCCTCCATCCCTCCTTCAGGAACTAACTTTCTGCTCACTTCAAACGTATTCACTGATTTTGTTCAATAACATATAAAAGCCACTCCAATGCAGAATTCTATGATTGATGTGTAGTTGATGAATAAATAACTCTGACTCTACGTGTGAAAAGTAGCATCAAAATAACTAAGAAAATTATTTTTTCATTTTTTTTTTTTTTTTTTTTTAACTATCACTAATTACTTGAAATGTGAATAAATTAAATTCTCTGATACAAAGGCATAGAATAGCTGAAAAGATTTTTTTTAAAAAGGCCAACTTATGCTGCCTACAAGAGACTCATTTCAGGACACCCATAAGTTCAACATAAAGGGATAGAAAAGAGATACCCCATGAAAATGGAAACCAAAAGAGAACAAAGATAGCTATATTTATGTCAGACAAAATAGATATTATGTCAAAAAACATAACAAAAGACAAAGAAGGTCATTATAAAATGTTGAAGTCAAATCATCAAGAAATTCTTAAAAATCATCAAGATGATAGAACATTTGGAAATATTTATGAGCCTAACATCAGAGAACTTAAGCATACTAAAAATTACGATAGATCTGAAGGAAACAATAGACAATATAATAATAAAAGAAAAATTCAATACTTCATTTTCAACAATGCATAGGTCATTCAGACAGAAAATAAATGAGGAAACATTGGACTTGAACTATGCTTTAAACAAGATGGGCCTAATAATTGTAGAGAGAACATTTCATTTAATAGCAGAAGAATACACATTCTCCTCAAGCACACATGGGACATTCTCCAAGATATATTATATGTGATGTCACAAAAGAACTTTTAACAAATTTAACAAGATTGAAATCATGCCAAGTATCTTTTCCAACCACAATGGTATAAAACTAGAAATCAATAGCAATGGAAAACTTGAAAAGTCACAAGTATGTGGAAAATAAACCATACATTTCTGAACAACAAATGGTTCAACAATGACTTGAAAAAGAACTCAAAAGATATATTGAAGCAAATAAAAATGTAAACACATTATAACAAAATTATGGGTTGTAGCAAGAGTAATGCTAGGAGGAAAGTTTATAGTGATACATACATTTAAAAAAGGAAAAATCACAGATAAGCAACATAACTTCACACCTCAAAAAACTAGAAAAACAAGAACTAAGCCCAAAATTAGCAGAAGGAAGGAGACAACAATGATGAGACCAAAATAAATGAAATAGAGACTAGAAAACAAAAGAAAGAGCAATGTAGTAAAAGTCCACTTTTTGAAAATAAAAATAAAATTGACAAACCTTTAGCTAGACATACCAAGAGTTAAAAGAGGACTAAAATAAATAAATTATAATTAAAAGAAGAGACATTACAACTGATACCACAAAAATAAAAAATACCATAAGAGACTAATAACAACTAATTAGAAAACCTGAAAGAAATATATAAATTTTTAAAAATAAAAAACATACTAAGCCTGAATTATGAATAAATTAATACTTTGAACAGGTCAATAACAAGAGAATGAATCAGTAATCAGAATCTTCCAATAAAGAAAACCCCAGGACCAATGACTCCACCAAACTCTTAGAGAAGAAAATTTTGAAAACTCTTAAAAAATTGAAAATGAGGGAATACCCCAAATTTTATTGTATAAAACCAGTATTACACAGATAAGGACAGTACAAAAAAAGAAAACTACAGGTTGATATCCCTGTTAATATAGATGCAAAAATTCTCAACAAAATAAAGCAAACCAAATTGAATAGTACATTAAAAGGCTCATACACTATGATCAAGTGGGATTGATTTACCTATGGGATGCAATAATGGTTTAACATATGTAAATCAACAAATTAAGAACCACATTAATAGAATTAAACACAAAATTTTATCAGCATTTCAATTGATGTAAAAAAAAAAAACATTCAATAGAATTTGACATTCATGTCAATAATTCTCAACCTATTGGGTAAGGAAGAAAAATATCTCAACATAATAAAAATTATGCATGACAAATTCACGTTAACATTATACTCAATAGTGAAAAAGTTGAAAGCTTTTCCTTTAAGATTAGAACCAACACAAGTGTATTAATTCTCTCCACTCCTTTTCAACATAATATCACAATAGCTAGAGCAATTAGGCAAGAAAAAGAAAAAAAATACATGCAGATTAAAAAAAAAAAAGCAAAATTGATTATCTCTGTTTGCTGATAATATATCGTATAGAGAATGAAAATCTTAAAGATTCAACCAAGAAATTGTTGGAACTAATTAAAGAATTCAGTAAAGTTTCAGAATACAAAATCAGTATACCAAAATCTTTTGCATTTCTACATCCCAATAATGAACTATCTGAAAAAAAAAAACTAAAAAAACAATCTTATTTACAATAATATTAAAAATAATAATATAGTAATAAATTTAGCCAAAGTAGTGAAAAATCTTTGTAGTGAAAACTGTAAGATATGGATGAAAGAAATTGAAGAAGACACAAATAAATAGATGGATATCTTGTATTTGTGGATTAGAATATTGATAAATGTTCATACTACTCAATGCCAGATGTAGAGTCGATGAAATTCCTAACAAAATATAAGTGGCATTTTTTCACAGGAAAAAATTCTAAAAGTTTCATAAAACCTCAGAAGACCAAGAATAGCCAAAGCAATCTTGAGAAATAAGAAAGTTGGAGGTATCAGACTTCTGATTTCAAATCATATTACAAAGCTATAGTAATCAAAACAGTATAGCACTAGCATAAAAAAACCACATAGACCAAGGGAATAGAATATAGCACCCAGAAATAGTTCCCAGTAAATATTGTCAACTCATATTTGACAACAGGGCCAAGGATACTCAATGCAGAAGATAGTCTCCTCAATAAATGATGTTGGTAAAATCGAACATCCACATGAAAAAAGATGAAATTGAACCCCGATTTTACAACATTCACAAAAATCAATTTGAATTGGGTTAAGAATTTAAGCAAAAGATATAAAATTGTAAAACTCCTAGAAAAAACAAAAACAAAATACACTCCTTGACATCAGCCTTGGCAATACTTTTTTTGGATATGATAAAAATTCAAAAAGTTGGACTACATTCTGTACATGAAAATAATTTCAATCAGCAAATTGAAAAGGCAATCTACAGAATGGGAAAAAATATTTTCAAATCATATATCAGATAAGGGGTTAATGTCCAAAATATATAAGAAACTCATACAAATAAATAGCAAAAAAAGAAAAAGAAAAAAAAATCCAAACAAGATGAACCTTAAGAGGTCCACATCAAGACACATCATGATGAAAATGCCAAAGGTTAAAGACAAGGAGAGAATCTTAAAAGTGGCGAGAGAAAAGCAATTAGTTACCTACAAGGGAGCTTCCATAACTCTGTCAGCTGATTGTCCAACAGAAACTTTGCGGGCCAGAAAGGATTGGCATAAAATATTCAAGGTGATGAAAATCCAGAATCTACAACCAAGTTTACTTTATCTAGCAAAGCTATCATTTAGAATCAAAGGACAGATAAAGAGCTTCCCAGACAAGAAAAAGATGAAGGAGTTCATCAATAGCAAGCCAATATTATAAGAAATGTTAAAGGAACTTCTTTAAGAATAAAAAAATCAAATATGAATAATAAAATAGTAATAACTATGTATCTATCAATGATTACTTTAAATGTAAATGGATTGAGTGCTCCAATCAAAAGACAAAGGGTGGCTGAATGGAAGAAAACAAGGCTCTTAGATATGCTGTCTATAAGAGACTCACTTTAGATTGAAAGACACACAGACTGAAAGTAAAGGGATAGAAAAACATATTTTACAGAAATTGAAATGAAAAATAAAAGCTGGGGTGGCAATATTTATACCAAACAAAATAGTCTTTTAAACAAAGGTTAAAACAAGAGAAAGAAAGACCCAATAACACATTTCTGGGTATTTCTCTGAAAAAACCCAAAACACTGCTTTGAAGGGACACATACATCCATATATCCATTGCAGCATTATTTACAATAGCTAAGAGAGGGGCAACATGAATGTCTACCAAGGATCAGATGGATAAAAGCAAGGTAGTACAGTTATACATTGAAATATTACTCAGCCAGAAAAAAGAAAAAAAAAGAATGAAATCTTGCCATCTGCTACTAACATGGATGGACCTAGAGGTATTATGTTGAGTGGAATAAGTCAGAGAGAGAAAGACGAATGTCATATGACTTCACTTACATATGGAATCTAAAGAACAAAATAAACAAACAAAGCAAAAACAAACTCACAGATACAGAGAACATTTTGATGGTTGTCAGATTGCGGGGAGTTGGAGAGGTAGATAAAAAAAAAAAGGTGAAGCGTTTAAGAAGTACAAATTGGCAGTTAGAATAGTCATGCAAATGTAAAGTACAGCATAGGGAATAGAGTCAATAATATTGTAATAACTTTGTACAGGTCAGATAGGTACTAGATTCATCAGCGTGATCACTTCTTAAGTTATAAATGTCTAATCACTATGTTGTACACTTGAAACTACTATAAAATTACGTGTCAAGTGTAATTGAAAAAATTTTAAGTATTTAAAAAATGTATGCATAATGTGAAAATAACTAACTAAATAATACATCAACCTAATAGAAAGAGAGAGTAGAATGATGGTTGACAGGGCCTGAGGTGTAAGGGAAATAGAGAGATGTTGATCAAAAGGTATTAACTTCCAGGTATAAGATAAGTAAATTCTAGAGATCCAATGTACAGCATGCTAACTCTAATTAACAATACCATAGTGCATGCTCAGAAGTTGCTATGACAGTAGAGTTTTAATGTTCTCACCATAATGACAACAAAATGGTAATTATGAAGTGAAAATATGTTAACCTGATGTGATTAATATTTCATGGAAAATACTTATATCAGATCATTACATTGTATACCTTAAACTTACACAATATTATATGTCAATTTAATCTCAATAAGCAAAAGAAAGATGAATGGAAAGTATTTGTATAGGTGTGCAGTGTCCATTTCAAATGTCCTTACAAAGGGATGTCCAAGAAAGACCTGAAAGAAGGGAGGGAGTAAGCCATACAGTTATTTGTGGTACAAATTTTCCAGGCAGACATAAAATTAACAGTAAAGCAGAGTGTGGACTTGAGGTCCTGGGTCACAGTTTCAGGAAACTCCATACTCTCAGCTCAGCAGATACGCCAGTCCTGGGATGGGCCTGAGCAACTGCACCTGGCAAGTTTCAAGAGCAATAAGGTGCTCAGTGTGTCAGTAGCAATAGAACCAATATGACGAGCAGGTAGCTGAGGTCAGAGTGTAAGGGGACCCTAGAAGGGCTCCTATGCCTTACAAGGAGCTTGGCCATAATCTGAGTAAGACAAGAAGTCACTGTAAGGTTTTGAGCTGAGGAGTGGTCTAAAATATAACTTTAAATAAAGAAGAATAAATATATAAAAGAGTGAGATAAAACTGCTAGTATTTGCAGATGATGTAATTAATATCTAGCAAAGTCAACAGAAAAAAAGTTAGAAAAACTAGAGATAAGAATCATTATTGAATTCAAGACCAACTTTTGAAAACAATAGTGTTCCTCTATGACAAATGTACCAATAAAAAATTATAGAAATGAATATGTGATTTATAAATACAAGTAAAAAAACTCTGTACATTCTCTAAACATAAAACCTAACAGAACAAAAATGTCCATGGTATTCATGAGCAAAATTTGAAATTTTTATTAAAGACATAAAGAAAGATTGAAATGAATTGAGATGTATCTCATGTTCCAGACTGAATATTTAAAGGTATTGGCTGTATCCAAAGAAATCAACAAACAATACAAAAAGTAAAAATAATTTCTCCTTTGGGGTAAAGTTAACACAGACTTGTAAAATGTTTGGCTCCTTTAACTTGAGGTTCCTTTCTTATAACACAACCACTGTGTGTGCAGGCATCCCTGCTCTTTTCCCAACATCTTTTGGGAAGTAGGGCTCATGCACAAAAATGGTGACCTTCTGGCTACTTTATTGCTGCAACTGTAAAATATCCTTTGTCTCTGACCCAGTAGTATAATGTCTCTGTCAGTATCTGTGTGTAAACTAATTTGTTAACTTGCAAGTAGATTATCCATAGGGGCTAATAAAATTGGTCTCCTCTTGAAACCACACATCAAAATCGATTTCAGGTGATTAAAAGCTTAAATGCAAAAGCCAAACAATTAAAACTTAAAAGGACATTATAGAAAAATCTTTATGACCTCGAGGTAAAGAAGAATTTATGTCATCAAAAGTGTGAATTGTAATAAAAGTGGTAAATTTAATTTTTTTAATATTGAGAATTTGTGTTTCTAAAAAGGCCATAATGAGATTGAAAAGATAAGCCATAAACTGGGAAAAGATATTGCTAATATATAATTGACAAAGGATTAGTACTCAGAAAACTAAAGAACTAAAATTATCAAGCAGATAAAAACAAACAAAACATTTTTTTAAAAAGCTTGTAAATATATATAGAAAGATGCTCACTCTTATTTGAAGTCATGGAAATGCAAATTATAACTAATAAGCGATACCTCTTCCCATACATTGAATTGTCAAATATTTTCTTAAAATTCAGTTTATATCAAACATTGACCAGGGTATGGAATATCAGCAGCTTTTCTTTATTGCTGGTATACATTTTTTTTGAAAACATTTGGCTTTACTATTTAAAGCTGAAAATATGCATACCTTTCAGTCTCCCAAATCTGATCCTAGATATATAGCCTAGTAAAACAGTTGTAAGAGTGAACCAACAGACATTGTTCGTAAGAGTTAATATTGGAATAAATCAGGCAGGCAATCCTGGTAGATATCTGGGCGGAGGGCACGGCAACAGTACACTATTTAGATTATGATATCTCTGGAATATAAATAAAGTACTTCTCTAGCAGAGAGTTCAATTCTGTCTCGATATTCAAACTTCTACTCCCATCACCACTGTCTTCTCATTTCTCATTGGCCTGAGATATTATTGATTCTTCTATCTATGCATTCGTAGAAAATCTAAAACGAGGGGTTAAAAATTTGTTAAAGTACCTACAAGATAAAGAAGAAAAAAGAAACATTGATTGCTCAACAAATTATAAATTTTGATTACTATAGCTCGAGGCCAGCGAATATTTGTGGTGTTTCAGGCCCAAGGGTGCCAGCCAACTGTGGAAAAGACAAAATTAATTAATGTTTTCTGAGATTAATTAGAAAATTAAATGGAAGTATAATGAAAACCAGCATGGC
The DNA here is from genome assembly GCA_003508835.1 of Eonycteris spelaea. NCBI lineage: Eukaryota > Metazoa > Chordata > Mammalia > Chiroptera > Pteropodidae > Eonycteris > Eonycteris spelaea. The sequence continues at coordinate 3,536,865 of PUFA01000137.1, forward strand.
TTAGCTCATTGGATTTATAACTGTGTGTCACTAAATCAGAGTGGTTCAAAATTTCTAGGTATTATTTGAATATCAATGTAGTGAGATTGGCTGTAATCATTTTTTTTCCAACTTTAGCACCTAATTCCAAGGAGAACTACTAGGAAATTTACAGTATTGTAAAGCATAGAGCCATTTGAGAGCCCTGGTCTGAGTTACTGTTCTTCAAAATACCTTTATACAGTATAAACTAAATACTCCAAACTTTTGGTGGAATTTTGAAAAAACAAAGCAGTAAATGCCTTTGGTCATGTAGGAGCAGCATGACTTCAAATTTGCTGCATGAAAGTTATGTGACAAATGTTTTACCTTCTTCTTTGACCCTAGGTTTTTTGTTGTTGTTCTATAAAATGAGGATTGTATTTTAAATGTAAAAGAAACGTAATTATCTTTTATTAGACTTACATCCCTCATGACCAGTAAGTAGTCTAAAGGTCATGTTTAAACCTTACTTCTGCCCATTTTTCAAAACCAGCTTCTCTGAGCTTGTTTTTCCACTGTTCTCACTCTATCTTGCTTGTGTCTCTAGATGTCATCTAGATGATATAACTTCTATTGGGATTAAAAAAAAAAAAAAGCAACCAAGCTCATCTCTTTGCTATCGGCTGGGCAATCATCAAACCCAGCACGCTATAACAGATAATTGATTATGGAATGTATTACGTGTCAAAATCCTATGATTAGCAATAGAGCAAATGTCACCCAATTCACTCCTATGTTTCATTTTCTAATTTTGTTGGGTAGGGGAGAATTGTCTAATACTTTTTCATTTTTTGTTGTTTGTTTTTTTTAAAAAAAACACATCTGGTACAATATCAACAATGGTCACTACGAAAAATGTTAAGCTTTGAGATGATTACTATCATGCAATTTAAATAAAAATTCATCCAATTGCATTCTTTACGTCATTTGTAAAAGTCATCTTTTTTTATCTTTCCTCAAATAGTAAGAATTCCTTATGTAAAGACATAGGTTAAAAATAAAAACTAAAATTTTCTCATTTTAAATAGAATAAAGTCATTTATCACAATGTGTTATTAAAAGTTTTAGTATTTACATTAGTGCCTTCCAAAGAGTCCTCACTGGAGCCTCATTTGATAAGATTTTTCATGAAATAAAATTTTCTATGATGAACATGAATAAATTTGGGAAACGGTAACTTCTCAGATTTACCTGATTTGTAAAAAATGTAAGTCCTTCAGAATTCTTGCAACAAAAGAAACTAGTTTAAATTTGTGCAAACAAATTTATATGTACATAAAATTTTAATTTAATATCTATTTAGATTTTTAGATACTTACGTGTCCCAAAACAGAAATTGGACTATACTTTAATGTTTCTATCAGAACCCCATAGACACATAATAAGTAGTATTTGGTGATACCATGGTTCAATGAGTCGACTTAACCCTAGACTAGAAAAAAGAAAATTTTAGTGCCAAGACACATGTGGAAATATGATAATCTTCAACATCCCACATCATAGATAACACCATACTGAGATATAATCTCGGAACCTACGATTAGAATTGTTTTTAGTAATTTGTATATTTTAGACCCCAAAACAAATCTAATATGGTCCCTGGGCTAATTCATTGTTCTTATCACATATAGAAGTATGAAGTTGGTTTTGCAGTAGTGGGCATACTTTGGAGGTGTCAGAATGACCTGGGGACTCTCCCGGATCCTCTCCTGTCCCCACGGTCCTAGTCTCCACATTCTTCATTAGCCCTCTACACAATTTTGATAGTCACCATGTTTGAGAAGCACCTCCCCATTGAAGTAAGAGTTGTCTTCATTTTATTCTTTCATTTTTCAGCTCCTTTGTCATATCGCACTTCTGCACCAAAACAAAAGACACAAAACCTGTGCCTTACCTCTTCCATTAATGACACGGTTTAATGTAAAAATGATTTGCTCTGTTTTGTCTCAATCGCTTCTAGAATGGTCAGGTATTGACTTCATCTCTACTCAATCTAAAGTCCATTCAGAAAAATTACAACCACAGTTGAGGTGAAAAAAAAGCATGATTCAGGCTTCAGGCTTCAAATATAAGACAGATTCAGGGCAGAAGAGTAAGATAGTAGCCCAAGAAGAGCAAGTTGCCTGAGCTCTCTGACACAGTGGGAGAGGAGATTAAGCGTTTCTGGTGCCTGAGAATGGCTTCAGGGGGCAGGGCATCGCAACCATATCTCAGTCACACTAACAGGAAGCGAAAACAGAGAACTGAAGTTCAAGATGGAATGAAGGGAAATTCAGTTGTTTGTTGTCATTGTCACGTAAATCTAGTTTAGTTTAGCCTTAATCTCAAAGATGTTTTGTGACTCCCTTAGTTTCCACTGCCCAAGGAAGAGAATGCTTTCATACCTGCGTTTCTCCTTCTAAGAGGCGAGCCCCCAATTTGCTGGAGTGACTGAATCCCACACAAGACTTCATGCTGGTTTACAGGGAAGTCAAGTATGCTAGTTAGCACAAAAACCTCTTAAAAAGAAAGGAAGGCCTACGACAGCTTTGCTGGGAAATCACTGCTTTGATAAAACTAGGCCCACAAGAGCATACACACAAAACTTTAGAAATTCCTGAAACTATTTTTTTTGTTTGTTTTAAAAGAAGATATAAAACCAACAACAAGAAAAAGGGGTTTCCTATTGCATTCAAATTATAATGTGCTCTTGAATTTACAGGTCAGTTACACCCCTTTGCGAGTTTGTTTGTTTGTTTTGTTTGTTTCCATCCTCCCTCCCTGCTTCTGGGCTCCCTAGCAGGACTTTGGTTTTATTATTATTTAGGTAGCACTATGGATAAAGACCTCAAGGAAAAAAAATAGCCTTGCCAAGACACTTTGATGGCCTTTTCACTGTGTAATTATACTGACTCTTGATAACACTAAAGGCACCCGTCTTATTGACGATGGCACAGAGGCCTTTTCACAGGGAGATGGATTGTTTCTGTGGGCCTTGACGGTCTTCGAATGATGTGAGCACAGAAAAGAGAGTGGAGTGAATTTTATTTAACTCATTTTATTTCTGAATTTATTTCCCAACAGCTAAGGTGGTGACTGCCCCAGCAGTCAAGTCAATTGTTATCTGTGGAACTTGATTATGTTTGGACCCAGTTGCTCATTTTGAGCAAGACACAGTTAATGAGGAGAGAAATGAAAAGTGCATTGAGTCACAGTGTGTTTGTGGTAATTTGTGACACATTTACTCCACTCGGTTCTTTGTTTATTCCTCCCCCTCTGCAGGTTCTGTAGAAAAAAAGGAACAGATAAGTGAATTCACTGGTAGACAGTTAAGGGTGTTGAAGGTAATGAATCTCTCTCTATCTCCATCTCCATTTCTGGCAGTAATTGGGGCACCGTTCATCTCTACAGTAAAATGCCAGCAAAGCTCATCTTAACGAAACATCTTTTTCTTCCCCTATTATTTCACAATATATTTTTTTATTGACACTGCTAGTATTTTTATTTTTACCATGTCACTTTTTTGGTGTGCTCTTTGCCACTTTTCTAAATAATAGTCCATTAAACAGTTCACAGTGTGTGTTCTGTAAAAATGTAAAAAAGTGATTGGATGATACTAATTAAGGAGAGATTTTGTTTCCACTTACTGCAGATCAATGGTGGGTTACATTAAAGCTGCATTTTGTGATGAGTTTAACACAAAAGAACAGCTGTGTTAAATACATATTTCAAGATGTACAGGTAGGTCAAATAAGCATTCTTCTCTTTGAAAAGTCTGTATGTTATAACTCTAAATTCCACTTGCAGAACTATGGGGAGACACAAAGGCTAATTACTCACTATGGTCATTATTAGTTTTAGAAGAAACTGTTCCAGATAAAATTGGGATATGTTCACTTACTACTTCTAGCTCTTACTTTAATTCAGGTCCTTCACTGTGTTGGCTTTATTGTAATATTTTTCCAGTCTGATTTTCAACAAAATTTCCAACTGAATGAGATGTTCTCTTTTCTTTTTTATGTTGATTTTGAATTGAGGAGGAGAAATGTCAATACGTTTTTGTGACTTAACCATAACTGTCCTTATGATTATCTTTATCTACTGTGTGGTAGGATTTACTTATTTCTCCAGGAACACAATTTTCTTTTATACTAGTTTGAGGCAATATGGCCCATTTCTGTGAATGACAATCAACGTCCATTAAAGAATATTCTAAACTTTGAGGGACACAAATACTTAGATTAGCAGAATTATAGATCAGAGAAAATGCCTACATCTGCCACATAATTTTAGCCTGCAGTAGTTTCCTTTCAGACTGTATGCATGCAACCTATATTTTCAGACATTTCATTTAGTAGTAAGTTATTTCTTATAGCAATTGTATTCTTTCTGCCACTTTTTTGATATTTGGATATATATATAATAGATACCTTATAGCAATATTTTCTTTACCTACAATGTCAATTGCCTACAACAGTGTCCATCGAGGTATGGGTTCACGTGGTCTCAGATATTCTTACAGATTAAATTACGCTACAGCATTAATTTCTCAAGACTATTTCCTGCTTACATTTGGGAATAAAGAACGGATTTTCTAACTAACGTGATTGGTTAAAAGACATCTAGGGGAGAAGGTCTCTGAGAACCTCCCTGATTCCACACATGGCTTGCTGGATGACTCAGGGCCAGTGGTCCTGCACGTCTGTCTAGTCACCTGTAAAACTCTCCTTAACGGCGATGAGAGTTACATGGAGCACAGGTATGAAATTGACTTCAAAGGGATCATTTCACTAGAGAGACATGCAAACCTGGGTCTAAAGTTTGGTAATCAGGTTGTGAAAGAGCAAATTTCTTTCAACGTGGGAACAAAATCTTGGGAGGCTATGGTTGCTTATGGGCTCAGCTTTGCAGGGGGAGCCCATAAAAATTCATATTGGTATGAATAAAGGAAATCATCCTTCACATTTTTGGCATTCTAGGGCAATAAGATAAGAAAGAAATGAAATTTCCTAGTGTGGTATGAACAACATTGCATTCACGTAGATATATCTTTGTCTTTTTTTATGTATTTTTCCCACATCTATTTTGATGTTTTCCTTTACATCTTGAACTTGTGAACTTGCATCTCAGTTACATCTGTTCTCCTTAAATCAGACCTCTTCTGAGGGCTCAAAAAGTAGCTTATGGGGAAACCCTTTGCAAAATACATATCATCACTGTTAAAGTAACTTTGTCAGTTTATTATGGCATGGCTATGATGGAATTTGGCACTATACATAGAGTAATTGAAGTTATTTTCGTTTTTTCCCCCACAAATATGTATTGAGAGCACTTGCTACATGCCAGGCAATGTTTTTGGCTCCTAGGATACAGCAAACAAACAAACAAAGCACATTTCCTACCCTTGTGGAATTTATATTTTAACATAATATTTGTACTCTCATCGTTACCTTGCTCATCCAGGAGGAAGAAGGTGAGGTGTGAGTGTGTGTGTGTGTGTGTGTGTGTGTGTGTTGTGTGTGTGTGTGTTGCTACTTAAAAAAAAAAAAAAAACAAGCACAGAGAAATCTTTCCTTATTTAATCCTAAGATTTGAGTGAGTTGCTAATAAGTGGAATGAATATAAAGTCATGTCAGAAACTCTGAAATCCAGCATTAACTTCATTTTGTTCTGTGTTCTTCTCTCCTGCCTTGTGTGTGGGGATGGCTATGCTCTCTTGTGGACTGGAATGGGAGACACCAGGATCTTTTACTTGCAACTCAGAGACCTGAATCTAGACATTAATTCTAGACTGTGCACCAGAAAGGGTACGCATCTCTCAGGTGCAAGGTAAGGGCTAAGATAGGAGTGTGAGAATGTGAGGGTCCAGGAGCCTTGGAGTGGGGCCAATATGTTTGTGCAGACAGCAGAGACATTGATCACTAGCTAGACCCTGGTTAGCTGAGTATTGTTTGGATAAAGGTGTGGGCCCAACAAATAATCAACAATTGCTGCAAGGGAGAGGAGAATTGGCATGTACAAGAACTAGGAAAACATAAATATCTAGTAGAAAAACCTAAAATCTAGTATAAATTCTATGTTTGCTATTTAAATCACTTGAGAAGATTACTTAATACTGTGACACTCATCCAGTCTTTACAAATAAGTAGAAATCTCAAACTACAAAATATAGTTGTTGCTAAAGACTGATTGTTTGTGCCCCATCCCCCAAGATTTATATGTTGAAATCCTAACTCCTGATGGAATGATATTTGGGGGTAGGGCCTTTGGGAGGTGATCATCATGAGGGTGAAACCCTCATGTATGCAATTAGTGCCCTTATAAAAAAGAACTTCCTCACCTCTTCTGCCATGTGAACACCAAACACTAAATCTTTTGGTGCCTTGATTGTGGACTTCCTCAGCTTCCAGGACTGTGAGAAATAAATTTCTGTTGTTTAATAAGCTACCTGGTCGTGGTATTTTTGTTATAACAGCCTGAAAGGACTAAACAATTGTAAGGAATAAAATACTCATGGGACCATTTTATAAACTATAAAGCAGTTGTAAATTCTAGTTCATACATAGTCTCACTAGCACATGTTTTAATAATATTTGAAGCACAGATATGAGTTGGCAATCATTTATTACACAGATTGGTACCAGAGCTGCAGGTGTTTGGAGAAAAGAAAAATCAACACTTATAGAGTGTCCCAATGTACTTAAATACTCATTTCTTTCTAATAATGAGTAAGAATATCTTTCCTCCTCACCCCAAGTACTGTTTCAAAGGTTTTCTCCAAATCATTTATGATAAATTTTTCTAGAATAAACTCATTAACTATTTTATCACCTCACCCAAGTGCTTCATTTTTCTAGATGATGATAAAAGCATGAAAAATACATGTTCAGGGCCAATATGCATTTTTAAGTGTTTATTTCAAGTACATTTGAAGATAATAATGAAAGACCTTCTACCATGATTTGTACAAGGTGGAATATGTGCACTAGTTTTGCTCGAACTCTCTTGCAGCCCCATTATAACCCTGTTCACATTGGCACTACAGTATTGGCTTCTAATGATGTGTTTTTATTCTTATTTTTATGATATAGCAGACATCTGAAAGGTCTATGTTGAATAAGGACTTGTTTTTTTGTCCTTAAGAAGTAAGATTCTCAAGGGCAAGAACTGTAACTTGTAACATGGTTTACATCTCATTTCCTGGCACAATTCTTTAACACATGATAGACAGACTATTGAATGAATGAGCTGGGAAGCTAAATGTGTATTTTTAAAAAGTAATAGAAATTGATATAAATATTAAATAGTAATATTAAACTTTGAAATTATTCTAAGATGTGCAGTTATTATCTGCATGTATTTATATGGTACCCCTTATTTTTTAAATTTGTGCTAAAGCACAAACTGGATCAAAGTATAGGTTTACTTGAAGAAATATTGTGGCAGTGTATAATACTAAATGACATGCTAACTAACACGGGGATCAAAAATCAACATTCAATCACAAGCTAACATCACCATCATAGGATGATACTGTGAGATATAATAATAAATATGAAGCTGTTCTAAAATGTATTTAACTATTATTATAATTTGACTATAAAAATAGTCATTGAATTGAAATTGGCATTAGAGTACAGGAACAAATGCTTCACACACTATCGGCTGTTCCATTGTAGTTACAATCACTGCCTCAAACTAAATTGAGATTCATTTTCTATTAGGGAAGGGGGAAAATGTGATATTTGGGGTGGTACATAGTTTCCTAATAATTTACTCTTTTCTTCATGCTAAACACATGCATTATATTTGGATTAAAGATAATATCTCGTGGATGTTGTGCATAATTTTGGAGGGTTTTTTTTTTTCTGACAATTTCTTCTTTAAACTTGCAAGTAACAAGATGGACATTCTATTTGTAACTCATTTCCACAAATTGAAAAACTCACTGTTCAATGGAACTAAATAACTAAAAAAATAGACATGTTGATTGTTATAATCTGCCTAGTCAATTTCTAAAAAAAAAAGTCACTAAAAACATTGAACTCCTAGAGAAAATACAGGATTAAATTCCTTCAAGTCTCTGGTCATAACAGTTTCATCAACATAACAATAAGTAACTTTGTTTTATGTGTGTTTCTGTTTAAAAACCATTTATTTGCTATATATTGCTAATTTATTAACATTTAACTCACGGCCAACAGCACCCTAACTCATGCCTGAAAGAAGCTTAGGAAATAAATATACTTTTTCTGTAAAGCACGTCAGTCTTCTTGTGCTATGAACATAGAAAGCATTATTTGAGATGGGGAAGTTGCCAAAAAGATTGCAAAAATGCAAAAAGTGTGGCACTAAATAGACCATGAAAAGGAGCCTTGTTTACTGTATGATGTCTGCAACAAAAGGGCAGAATGTCCCCCTGTTGGACCTTGGCCGAGAACACATATATAAGGCAGGTAGCATTTTTTGCTGCTCTGTGCATGTTTGAATGTGACCCTGAAAGTGTAGCCTTTGATTATTGATTTTGGAGTTACAGGTTAATTTTAGCAAGTAACGGGTTTGCAAATATGAAATCTATAAGGAATGACTGTAGTTTTAAATATTGTATTTGATGTTATGATTACTCATAGCAAAAAAAATGCTGTAAGTAAAGAAATATAAAACAGGAGTGTAATAGTGTTAACATTTTTTATTAACATGCGTTGTGCTCAAAACATATCGTTATTCCTGAATTTAGCTAACTCATTTTCTTTTACATTTAACTGCCAATCTATTTCATTTTAGCTGTCTATTTGAGCATCCCTAATAACAGGTTCGTCTATAAAATTAACAGTTTTAACAGTTGTCAAAAATTATTCAAGCATTTTCACTTGCAATAATAACTATACCTTTATACTTCAGCAGAATTTTATCATATAAAGCACACACAGAAAATTCTCTATTTCTTTCTAATTTCTTTCCAAAAAGATATGCTAAACTTGAATGACATGCCTTGTTTCTGTTCCAGACCTTATACTCACTAGATATGATGACCATAAGATTATTGACAATATAAAATTCAGAGGAGGCTAAAATGATGGTCTTCTGAAGGTCAAGGCAAAATCCAAAGCCAGATTTGAGGGGCTAATCCATTACTGAGAAGTTAAATTTCAGTGTATTTCTATCAAAACTCTGAGCCGCTGGGTTCTGATCCATTGCTTTTTTCTTAATATCACCCCTGACCCAGCCCAGCGCTACCATCCAACACAAAGAAAGCCATGATTGTAATATATTACTAGCCAAGAGTCTGCAATTTGCAATCTATTCTGCATGAGAAGTCCTTTTTTTAAATTAAATAATTTGTCATCAACTAGGAATTATTTAGATATTTCCTTACCTTAATCTGGAGGCAAGGCAAACTTTTGAATGAGTACCATGAGAGTTTGTTGGATTTCCACTTCTTTCTTCTGAGAGGCAGTAAAGCAAAGAAGTTGGGATTTAGACTGCCTACAGTTATATCCTGGCTCTGCCACTTGTTATCTGTGTGGTGCTGGACAAGTAACCTCATTTCTTTATCCTCTGGTTCCTTATCCATCAAATAAGGAAATCGACAGAGTTGCTGTGAGGAATATATGAGTCAATACTTGGAAAGAGTGCCTGGCATACGAATCTCAGTCATCTTTTTATCAACAACAGTGCCATTATAGCTTCTGTAACCTCCATAATTGTCAGCATTGCTAGACCCAGTTGAGGCTGGTTTTACAATTAATCTTGGAGTCCCAACTTCTGGCTGAACATTTTAGGTTTTGATTAGATTTTGTTATGTGACCAAAGCTATAGGATAGCCATGACTGTGACTGAGTTACACTTTATGATCCTCCTTAGTTGGCCAAAAAAGATTTTCCTGCTGACATTAAAGAAGATGCTGTATTATGAAAGGGCCACATGGATGTAACATAAGGGTAGCCTTGAATAGCTGAGAAAAAGCCCCAGGTGACAAACAACAGGAAAACAGGAACCACAATTCTCCAACTGCAAGAAAGTAAATCTTTTGAATAACCTGAATAAGTGTAGAAAAAGCCCTTGAGTTCCAATGAGCATATCTCTGCAGAGATTTTGATTTCAGGCTCATGTGACCCTGAGCACAGAACCTTGTTATGCTGAACTTCTGACCTACAGAAGCTGTAGGATAATAATAGGTGCTATTTGAAGCCATTAAGTTTGTGAAAATTTATTGCATAACATAGAAAAGTAATACAATGGCCTGAGCAGTGGGAAGGATTGTTGATGACAATACTAGTGTCACTAGTGAAAAGTCCCCCTCCTTAGAGGTGGTCACTATGCACATAGCCTGAATACTCAGACATGGTGCATGCTGGTAACAATGTATGTCAATTTTCTTATTTGGAGACTTAAACTTGGGGTCCTACAGCCAACTTTCTCAGTACCAAAAGCCACATTGCTGTTTCTTTCAAGAGAAAGGAAAACATATGTTTATCTTAATGGCCATTCCAACTTGCCAGGTTACATGTCACCTCTGGACAAGAACTATAGATATATTTTGATATCTTGAGCCATAGAAGAGAATTTAACAAACAAGATAAAGAATTGCCATCATCAAACCCATCATGTACATGATATATACACCCCTGGTTTCAAAAAGAATGTCTTGTTGCCTAGAAAAATGTTCATGGAGAGAAATTAAAATCTTTCTCTCTTCCCCTTGTCTTCATCCAAAGAAGGAGAAAGGTTTGGTCCTGTGTTGTCTGCAAATGCTGTTTATACTTCCTTGTCAAAACAGTCAGCTCTAAATTGAATAAGGGACAGTTTTGAAATGCTTCCCAACTTAACATTTTCAAGGGTAATATTTTCTTTTGAGTTGACAGACAAAGCCTTCATCTGACAAATGAATGTGCTCAAGAGATTATATCAACAGCTAATCCAATTAAAAATCTTTGATATGTTTTGTTATCTCTGCTGTGAATTTGATGAGCTGTAGATTATGAAGAACTGAAAGTTATATTTATTTTTACTTAAATCTTTATTAATCATTTTTATATTTAACTTCAGGGAAATTATAACTTCTAATTATTTTTTCCTTATCTTTAGAAGGAAAGATACTAGTGATAAAAAATAATCCTACCCCAAATCTGTTTTTTGTTGTTGTTTAGTTTTTCTTGGTTATCATCTTAAGTTTAAACAAACTTACTTTACTAAATCAGTGGATAGAAACAAAAAGAAACATATTAGTGCAACCAACCAAGTGTTCTGTTCTTGTGTGTATGTGTGTGTGTGCACACACGTGTATGCATAGTTTGTTTGATTAGAGCTATGCTTCACAATAAAGTGCCAATTTATTATATTGACCCAATTCCCAATTAGTTATTTTGGCATTCTGTAGGCAGAACTACCAAGTATGTAGTCTATATGATACAATTTATGTCTTTCTGAAAAGTCACAATAAAAATAACCAATGATCATTATGGAATAAAAACATTATTGGAAAATTTTTTAGAAGTGAAGACATTAATAGAGACTAGGAGCATCACAAAGGTGAGATCTCCTTCCACCTCTTCCTTTAGTCTATGGGGTTTTGTTTTCTCATTTCTGTGCTTGAATTTGTGTGAAAGAATGGGAAGGAAATGCAGTATTTAATTTTATTTCATTTTATTTTATCTTATCCTCCTACATTTCATTTTATATTTGATGTGGATAATGCCAGTCTTTAGATTTGTGACCTCACTTGCTTTCCTGAGAGAGTAATTTTCCTGACTTACAAGTTGTTTCAAACCATTTCCCAAATCTTTCCAATACTGAAGTTTGAGTGTAAACATATCATAATAACGTTCACTGGAAGACTTTTGAATACCTAATTATCTCCTACTGCTGTTTGGGACAGCACTGCACCTTGCCTAAGTATTTCTAGACTAGATTATTGTATCTATTTCTATAGCAAATTCAGTCTAAGTTAAGGATAAGGTGTTCCTTTAGGAGATTTTTTATGGCACCCTCCGTTTCCACCTCAAACCTTGTTTTCATGTTTTTAATTCTACCTTACAAAATGTTACAACCAGAAACCCAAATTTCAGTGAAAATGTTTTTTCTTTGTTAAGGGCTCCCCTATAAAGAGAGCATGGATACAATGAGAATTCTTTTTCCCCCTCGGTCGCTTGGCTATCATAACTTGGCCCTTCTCTCCTTTACATCCCAAAGCTTTGCATGTGTGATTATCATAACTCCCTTTTCCATGGGATTATGTGTAATTAAGTTTTCAATCAATGTGACTAATTAAATGAAAGCACTTCTGCGGGTTAGATCAGGAGACTAGCAATCTGGGTGTCTGAATATTACCACTAATTCACCAGGTGAATACAGCAGGTTATTTAACTTCTCATTTTCCTATGAAGGGCAGAGAGGGGAAGTATTTAAGGTCAAGTCTACAAGGTCCCAATTTTCCAAGAACTCCAAATTCCTATCTTTATCTCTTTACTCTTTTTTGAGCCTCAAATTCAAATTCCCAACTGCCTTTTAGAAATGTCCTTTTCTTACTTGGAGACTTAAACTTAGGTTCTGAACCTCACTGGGTCCATCTGAAAAGTTAGCCATGAAGAACCAGATAACCCTGATGAGTTACTGCAACCCCCCATAAGGGTGCTTTGTACCTCTATTACCCTGAACTTGACAGGTTTCACTGCTCAAATGATGGTAGATAGATGAAGACATTTATTAGTAAATACTTTAACTTCCTTTTATTTCTTCATTAGCCATGAATTGAGTATTGTGTTGAGAAAATACCTTTTGTCATATCAATGTTTCTAGCTTTTGAACAAATATAAATAATAGAAATAATTTCTGAAAAGTTCCTTAGAAACACTCTGGCCTAACCTCCTTACTTTTATAGGAAATCTGACACCCATGAAAAATAAGGATTTGCTTACTTTAGAAGGAACTAGAACTCTACACTTCTTTCCCAGCGCTCTCGACACTGTTTACCACTAGCACACCTAAGTGGTGACTATTATTGGTAGTCACAACTGCTATGCCACTAAGCGGGATGCCACTTAGCTAAAATGAGGACGTATTTAGAGCAAACTACTCAGTTCAGTGGCAGGACAGTTGTTCACCGTCTAGCATCTCTTAGGTACCCAGAGAAATAGAATGCTCAAGGGACAAGTGTGGCAGATCTGCCACATGACCCCTAGGTCTCTATTGGTTTTCACTGGACACATTCTTTTGTCACTCTGTGAAGGAAATAGAGCTTCAGGAAGAACCCTCATGGAGCGCATGATGATTTCTAGAAAAAAAAAAAAAGCAATAACCTATGGGAGAAAGAAGAAGCATATAAATATCTCAGGGTGTCCAACATCACAGAGCTTCAAGATTGAGATGAGAAATAGCCACTCACCCGGTTTCTTCTCTCCATTGGGACTTTCCACAGACCATCCTCTCATGTCATTTAGTTCATCCCCAACGTATACTTCCTTCAAAAAATGCATTGCCACTCACCTGAGCTTCCTTCTGTGGCTAACAGCAGAAGTCAGTTTCCCTTAAATTAAATACTTTCGCATTTATTTGAACAGTATGCTCTGTACTGTCATGCATTATTAATATATCGCCTTGGATATGTTCTTTAGTTATTGCCTGTGTGATTTTCACATCACCCTGCAACATTGCGAGTCCCTTGGAAAGGCAAGGCATGACTTTTTCTTTGGTGTTTTCAATAGAACTTAATAAGCATGCATTGAGTTTACATAAATCTCTGTGGAGACTTGAGAAGAGGGTGAGTTTGTTTGTTTGTTGTTTTTGTTTGTTTTTGGCCTACTCTTTCAATGTTCTTGTCGTGATTAAACAAGAAAATAAACAAGGGCCTCTAGCATATTTAAACTATTTCAATCTCTAAGCACTGATATATTATGAGCATTTAAAGTGACAAAATAAAAAGCAAATTTTTACATGTTTAATTTTTTTAAAGTTGTAGATTATGTACCTATATGTTGAAATTAAAACATAGATTTAAAAATTAATAAAGATTGATCAATAACTAATAAAATTTTTGTAGATTAGTTTATAGTAACCCTCAAGTGAACAGTCATAATCTAGAAATATGATATATCTCTATCTTAGAAATGAAACCATTTGCTTTTCCCTGCTAAACTAATTCTTATTCTGTTATGCTTACAGTTCACAAATGTCTCAAGGTATAATATGTATTAGAGCTGTTAAAGACAGGCCTATAATGTTAAATAGTAGCAAGTTAAAGATGACAAGTCTTATCATTTAATGAGTCAAATATCAGATATTATATTGTATTAAAACTAAGCAACGTGTACTTATAGTCTGCTGTTGTCTTTGCTTGCAAAATGTCAGCAGAGAACTAACAGGAAATAGAAGAATGTGGAAGACAAAAGTTGAAAAATGGCAATGAAACAAAATGAAATTTGTTGAATTGAAACAAGGAATTGTTTAATTAAAAGAAATTCATATCTCCTATTCATTAAGATATGCATCATTGAGATTCATTTTAGAACAAAAATCTAATATCTGCTTTGTAACTTCAGTGATATTTTCACATACTTTTATTCTCCAAAATAATACTGGCTGGTGGAGAAGGAAAGGGAAAAAGTGCATTATGCTTTTCTATATATTGAGCACATACCACTGTCTCAAACAAAATTAATAACTTCAAAAGAAATGCATCAGAAATTATGATTAATCCAGGTATAAATGGGAATTGAGAAGAAATATGACTCAGCACTCTTGAAAGCTTTAAGTCTATTAAAATTTACATTCATATGCACCAAATGGTGACAGATCAAGGCATTTCTAGAAGGCTCTGAAAGCAGCTGGCACCTTAGGTACTACCTTTATATAGAAACATTTAGATGAGAGGAATAAAAAAAAAATCTCTTTTAAAAGTAAAATTGGCCATTGGAAGAAAGAAATTGATTCCAGAATATCTAATACACACAACCATATATTTTCAAAACTATCTTGGTTAAAGAGCTCTTACCTCTTGGATCCTGGTGAAGAACTATCAAATCAAGTGGAGCGACATCTGTCTCCATTAAATAGAGTAATTTCCCAGAGAGGAACAAGACTTTCAATGCAACAATAGGAGACTCACCAGTTGACAGGAACGAATGTTGCCTGACCTGACCATTGTTGATGGGACTCTGATATGGTGTCCCAGGAGTGGACGGTCTAAAGCATTGATTTATTAGTCTGTTTAATCTTCATGCTTGCTAAGAAAGAGATCCTCCTTGATTTAAAGGCTGTCAGGCTGTCATCTCAAGAGCTTCATCTCTTGTCATTCCCTCTATTCACAATCAAAGAAAATGACTCCTAGCCTTGTTACGAAGAATTAGCATAAAGAAGAAAGTAATCTAGAAATCAAACTTGAAATTTTCAGTTAGGGGCATCTGCATTGTCAGTAAGGGGCATCTACCTATTTCTTTTCCCACTGTGATTTTCAGTCACTTCAGCAGATATTTTTTATCCTAGTATAATGAAATAATTTTTAAATATCTCTGTTGAAAAAAATTATAATCTAGTTAGCATTGAGGTGGCAATTACAGCCTTAAGAGAAATCCAAATTTTGTGATGGTGGTGTTATACTTTAGAGTTAAGATTTTGATACCAGAACCCATGCACATTGCAAGAAAAGTTGAAAAAAATAGATTTGTTTGGGGGAAGAATACAGAAGTGGTGAAGTCCAGTCAGATTAAGAGCTGCGGCACCCTAAATTGACACATGTACATGTTGAGTTGTATGGGAGTACATGCTGGTCTAAGTTTTTGCTCCAAAATTCTGTTACCTTTTACCAGTTCTTATTTTAATTTTTAAAGAATCCAATATAAAATGTACATGCCTAGTAGCTAAATTAATGTTATAAAAATAGTGTTTTTTTAAACCAGATGATGATATTTACTTGCCAGTGTAAGTGGCAGATACCCATCTTTACAAGCAACCACATTAATGTTTTCATGATTATCTTGTTACCAACCAGATCATACTGACAGCTTCTGGTTAAGATTTGTTTTATTTCCCAGTTTCCACATCTCAATAGATTGAATGTGCTGATTTGATCACCACTCTGATTATTGACATAATAGTGAGTGGAGTTTCTGAGATGCTGTAATGTTTCTGCAGTGTGATTGGAATAAAGATACTCAGTACTAAGGGTCTCTTCACTTTTGTGACTGGTGCATAGTTTTACACTGTGTTATCTAGAAAAGAAATATTTCTTGATTTATTTCTGTCCACTGTTTTCTCAATATAGTATTTATCAAGATTCTATCCTAAGTGTTCTATACTCCATTCTCCCTTTTATTAGCACCAGGCTTATTTATTACCCCATCTTCAACCTGCTTTCACCCAGATATATGGTAACTTTTCTTACTGTCCATTCTATGTTGGAAATATTCTCAGTATTAACATTCAACATTCTGCATATTCAGTGTTCTCACTTGGGCTGTTGAAATGCCCTGTTAACCGGATGACCCATGTTCAATTCTTCCCTTTTAAAATTCTTTGTCAGACTAAATGTCTTAATGCACAATTCTGATCTTGGTTCTCTCCTGAATGAAATATTTTGTGCCTTCTCCTATGCCTGTGATATCAAGTGCACCATCATCAGCCGGGTTATCACCACTAGTCTTGGATAAACTTTTCTTCATAAATGGGTCATTCTTCATCCTCTCACCAAATACAGGTACTGTCCCATGATTCCCTTCCTTTACCCTTGCCTTCTGTCACAGTTCACCTCCACCTGGAGTGTTCTTCCTTCATGTCTGCATGTCCTAATTATGCACACTTCAAAGTCCAAAAAAGAGCTTTCTCTCCACTACTTATATAAATCCATTAGCAAGAAAGCTAATTGTTGCTTTTTTCCCCTAAACGCCAATGTCATTATTTACTGGAGCATCATATTTATGAAATATTATTTATACCATCTACTTTAGTGATTTATACATTAACGTAAGTTTCTTATACTTGCAGGTCATGTGTTAGGCTCTCTCTCAAAAAAAAGAAAAAAGAAAAAAAAAACACATATATTTTAAAGATGTATATAATAGCCTAACTCAAGATTAATTACAAATCTTTACCAGAATATGTATTGTTATTATTTTAAAAAATATATAAGTCTACCTAAACCAATAGTTTCCTGTTATCACATATTTATTTCTGATCTGTGATTCAGCTCTGGAGAAATGGAAGAGTATTGCCTATTTTAAAAAGCTGTGGATGCTTCTACTAAACGTTGCCAAGTACATGGAAGATGAATGTGTTTTTGAAGGACTGGGTATATATTTTGGGGGCCACCTAACTCAGAGGTATACATTTTTGAAAGAAAAGTTTGTGACCTAAAGAAAAGAGAAGTCTTTTACCATGGTCAAAATCAACATGCTCAAGAATGCTCCTGGATCAAAAATATGATCACTCAGTGCCTGACCACTTCACAATATAGTAAGCCATTGTGTTAGGGTTTTGTTAAAGAAGAGATATCAATTAATGCCACTACCAACTCTAGTATTAGACCCAGGAGCATAGCCTCCCCTAAAATATTGTGTTTGAGTAACTAGAAGTGGAATTCCAGCAGTTGGGAATTTAAGAAGGAATAAATGGAGTGGTATTAGTAGCTGTTACCTGAAATTTATCCCTAGGCAAGATGATAAAAGAGAGGTGACTCACATTCCCATGGACCATTCTCTTTCCTTGTTGAATACAGAATTAATGAAGTAAGGACAGAGAACTCAAGTAGGTAAGGTAAATTCTAGAATGGCATCCTCCAATGCTGGGTTGTCTAAAAGGTAATGATAGCCAACCAATGGATGGAGAGTGAAAGAAAGGGAAAGGAAAAAGGTCCAGGGACTTTTAAATAGTCACCTAGTGTGAAGAAATAAAGTTTACTTCTATTTCACCTTTTCCCTAACATTTTTAATTTCAAGGAACACTATTTTAAGGCAAGGATAAGGAGAGCTAACCATGGAGTTTCAGCTCTATATATCTAGGTAGTCATGGTAAAGAGACGAGAATAATGATTCTAGGTCACATGGCCATAGACAGGGCTCATGCTAACCTGACCACAGGACATAAAGGATAACAGGGTCCTTAGAACTGTGGCACTTTCTCCTTTGAGTATCTAGGGGCATTGTAGTCTCTACTATCATTCTTTCTCTTAGAACCTGATTTTAGCCATTTCCTTCAATCACTTAGAAATGACAGGTAAGAGCTTAAAATGTCATCCTTCTCATGGATAGCTATATTTTAACAAGGGATTAGTCTTTAAGCTTAAGTGCCTTCGATGATGTTTCAGGCAATCTCTCAAAACCAGCTAACATGTTCAAGACATCTAGGCTTTTGTACCACCTCTAAAATCCTTCCTAAGTGGTCACATAGAGAACCAAGAGGGTCTTGCTAAGTAGAATATCATGCCCCATCTATACTTGTTTGAAGGAGCTACCATTGTTTATAAGCCAAGAAGCAGTTTCTTTTATAAAGAAATTAGCTTAAGGTCCCTTTGCAATAACTTAGCGCCTTTAAACTTCTTTAACATCATTTCCCAGGACTTGCAATCCATCTACTTGTGATACATATTAAAACACACTAAAGGTTGACTTTGCCCAATTGTAACTAATAAGTTTTAAAAATTCATTTCCAGGTAAGAATATATTAACTATCTTTAGTTGACCCTTGCATAAAGGGGAGGAGTTAGTGTTTTTTAAAAAAGTGTGGAAAGAGGAAATGCCTTTTCAACTCTTTTTATATACTAAATTGAAGGAGGCTCCTTTGCTAATTAATCTCAGAAAAGTATGGCTCTTATAAGGTTTGGAGTCATGGCAAACTTGAAGACTGAAGTCTATTCGACATTAAGAAAAATCTTATCAGTGGTATCCAATGTCAGTCACTGTTGCAGGTGCACACAGGAGTGCAGCAGGAAGCAAAACAGGTAAGTACCACTGCCCTTACAGAGCTAACGTTTCATGGGGAGATTTAGTCTGACTCAATTCTAGATGCTCTGGAGAGTAAAACAGTATAACCCAATTTAGATATATCTGAAACATCTGACTCAATAGTCTACATTTTTCAATAAATGCAAGAAGAAAATGTACAGTAAAAATTAACACCAAACACTTCCAGCAATAGAATAAATGACTTGAGGTTTTAATATACAGCATGGTGACTATAGTTAATAATAATGTATATTTGAACCTTATTAAGAGAGTAGGTCTTAAAAGTTCTCTTCACAAGAAAAAAAAATTATAACTATGAAGGGGGATAGTTGCTAACTAGACTTATTGTGGTGATTATGTTGTAATAAACACAAATATCAAATCATTACATTGTCCATCTGAAACTCATATAATGATGTATGTCACTTATAACTACATTTTTAAAAACTAAAAAAAAAAAAACTTTAATAGGCATCTGTTATGTTTGCTTAGTGAATGGATTTTGAAATTTTGCCTAATTTTATTATAAAGGAATAGAGTAAGTCATATATCTCTATATGTAATGGGTTAGAACAGAAATCAGAACTAAAATACGTCATCTCATTCCAGTGAATTAGCTCTTAGAATACAAAATCAAGTATTTAAGCAATAGCAAAATTTTGTTTTCTCTGTGATAACTGAACAAGAAATTTAAATATGTCATATCTCAAGTCATTGTTTATGCTTCTTATAGTTTTACCTAGGTATTAATTCATGGCTGAGAATCATATTAAAAAATTCAACATTTTTTTATAATGTGCCATAATTAATTCACGTTTGATTAAAAGAAAACTGACATGAAAATGTTGCATGTTAGTTAGCATTAAATTATTGTGCTGCTACTCTGAAAACATATCTAAAGAAACAATGAAATAATGGAATATAATATATTATTGCTGAAGATGAGAGAAAATAAGACTTATGTAAGCATTGATAATAAATTAATACTCTTCTCCTTCTATTTGGTCTCTCTGCTATGTCTGTTTTTCCTCCATCACTGCACCCCCAGTTGTGACTCATATTACTAGTCACTCTGGGTTCAAAAATCATTCATGTTCTTGGTCAAGCCACCACAAATCTCACATTTCCTCCATCTCTCAGTCTTAAAAAATCATTTAACACCGTGTTTAATTAAGTACATTTTCTTATATTTCATGAAAAACATTCTAAGTCATCGAAATCTATTTTGTTAAAATTTAGGTCACTGAAGAGTTCTAGAATTATGCCTGTCAACAGACAACCTAACCATTTTTCTATGGATTTTACTTTATTAGTAATTATTTATATTTATATTATATTTTATATTAATTTATTATATTAGATTTATATTATTCATCATTTATATCAGCATGCAAGTCCTTGTTACCAAGATTCCTTCATTATACAGATAAAATGAACCTCACCTTTAAAATATGCAGTATCATTAGTTCTAGAAATAATGTGAAGACCTGATACTAAATGTTTGTGTATTCTTCATTATAGGAGGATTCCTTGTTGCCTACAGCTAACAGCAGAAAATGAACATCCTGAAACTGTGATTGTCAATTGATTGTCAATTTTCCTATGCTGGAGTTGTCTGATCTAATACTGTAGGCACTCCTTTATTTAAAGTTGGCAAGCTCCCAATAGCCAACAAAAGCATGAAAGAAAATAGGAGTTTATATCAATTTATACATTTTAAGTGACCTTATTCTGCAAAGCTTAAAATTTGTAAATATTCACATATCAATTCTTATAAACACTTTCCCTCTGAAATTAGATCATTTCTCTAGTGCAAAGTAAGGCCTCTGTTTCTTGAAGACAAAACTATTGCCATCAGAAATGTGCTTTCCATCATTTTGTATTACCTGCTCAGATTTATTTAAAGATTGTTTCCCAAAATAAAACCAAATGCATCCTAAAGTAAATTCACAGTAGAAAGATTCAATCAAGAACTAAGACATTTTCAAAGATTTATCCTCATGGATATGAATGGATTATTCTAGCCAATAGCTCTCTGAAATCCTTGGGGCTAAAGTGTGATGACAATGCTCAAAGCCTGATTTCCAAAACTGTTAATACCAAATAAACTGCATTTATAAATGTTCAAAATAATATAAAAGGTAGTTTTGGATTTATTTTTATATTCTCTCCCTATAAATACAGCTGAGAATATTTGCTGAGGTAAGAACTTTCTCAGATTTTCCTCTCTTATTCAAAAGAACGCTGTCTAGAATGAAGAGAAATGGAACTTAAACTTCACAGAAATAAGATCTCCCAAAAATTCCTGTCATATTTGTCAGTGAATAGACTGACTATGGACTATAATATCTAAAATGACTCTCTCTTGAATGGCTATTCATTCCAGATAATCCAGACCTAAATGATCAGAGCCCAGATGTTCCCAGGATCAGCTCAAGAAACGCGAACAAGCTAGAATGGTCCAAGTGTGAGAGACTTGAGACACTGGGTTGATTAGCAGGTGGCTGTGGGTACGAGCTTCACCATTTTTCAAGAAGACTTTTTCCTAAAGTCTCTTCCAAAATTTACAAAACTTTCAGAGCAATCACCAGAAGGGCATGACCCAATGTGCACTCCCAAGGATTCACCTTGGAACGTTCGAAAGCCCTTGACATTCATAAGGGATGACCATGATAAAGCCCAAGGATCCATGTTTAGGACACCATCATTTTTGTCATTTTATTCATGTCAAACAAAAAATGTACAGTTGTCAGAGAGCTACACATGGTATGAAAAGTAAACCAAGTGTTATAAGTAACAACTTTCTTCCAAAAGAAAGAACATTCAAAACTTTATGAAGGTGAAAAAAATCAACATTTATATAGATTTTTTTTGAGTTCTAGGTTTAATTATATCTTAAGCAATACTAGCTGCCTGCTGTCACAAAAAGAAAAAAATATATTTGTGGGGCAAAGAAGAAATAATTATTATTTCCAAAACATATTCCAATATGTATGAATGATGCTGCTTAGACAACCCAACAAATCACCCTCACTTTCATCCACACTTGCATTTTGCATTTAACTATCTATGCCAAATGGTCATTTTTCTCACATTTATTATGTTAACAGGATAAATGCCAACATTTGTCAACATCTTGTAAATGATGAGTCTTAATGAGGCAAGCTACTGTTTCACTCCTCTGAGGAATCTCATAACAGAATAAGCAAAATATCAGGTTAAAGCAAGTGGGAGGGAATCCCAGAGAGCAAGCCTTTTCTATGAACCTATATTCCTTGAGGTTTTCCTTAGAGTGTGTTCTAGGATCTGGGCCAATTTGGCCTAAACCTTTATACAACATTTTAATTATATTTTTAACAAATCCTGCAAAATGAGGTTCACATGTTGATTCAGCCAAAAAAAAAAAAAAAGTATCTGCAAGCTGAACAGAATGTAAGAGAGAGGAAATGATTCAGAGATGTTGCCAAAAACCAGTGAATACAGTGTTTTCTGTAATACCAGACCATTTACACTCACATTGGGGTGGGTGTAAAGACTAGTGCAGGATGTAATCTTACTCTAGAATAAATGAACCAATAGGTTTTTATTTAACACATGTGTGCTAGATTCAGAAGCAAAGAATGGGGCATTCACAAAAACATTATTTACAATAGATGTAAGGCAAGACAAATGTTAAGTAAGATAATGCTTAGGCTTGCCACTGTGTTCTGTGACAAGCACAGAAGTCAGTATAGGATCATAGTTCATGCCATAGGTTTTGGGCTTAGAAATATTAAATCTCCATTTTTAAGTCTCAACTCCAGTAATTACAAATTAAATATATTTGGACAAATAACTTTATTTCCCTTAGTCTCAGTCTCCTTACCTGTAGAACAAAGATAATAATGCCGACTACATGAAATTAATATAACAATTAAATGTGATAATATACATAAAATGGCGCTTAATAAAAAAAAATTATTGTCACCATACTATCTGCTAATGCAATTGAAAATTGCTAATCCCTGGTTTTAAAAATAAATAGTGGGTGGCAGGCTACCAACATTTTTGTAAAATAACATGCATTTTACTGTCCTTATGCTTTAGGGTGGGGATAAAGGGGGGTTCCTATGTGAAATTTAGAATCATTTAGAAAGTCATGAGCAAAGATTACAAAATCTTTATCCACTATTCAACTTTTAGGAATGTTTCTTGGTCAATATTCCCGATCTGCTGGTAGAGAAAGGCAAGGTGGTCGCTGAAGCTCCAAGTATTTTGTTCATACCCGAGGCAAAAAGAAACAGCATGGCAACTGCATCAGGAAAACAAAACTCTCACAGAAATCATAAGCATATGTCCACTTATATATCACATGCCACTCTTAATTTGTGTTTGCTTGCTTGTTTTGTTTCATTTTGTTTCAAGTTGGACATTTGCAACCATAAACAAAATCAGGGACTCTGTCAGTAAGGAGATGAGATCGATTCTCTAAAAGATAACTAGCCAAACTGACCTGAGGTAGAGGTGGAAGGAAGCCTGTTATTACAAGGCAGGACAGAAGCTACTGCAGGGAATGTCCTAGAAGCAAGAGGGAAAATGATATTTTTGAGTGTCATTATAAATGGGAATTTAAAAAGAGAGAGAAAAGGGTGTTGAAAACCAACACCCTTGCTAAAGTAATCTATACTTTTAACCTAAGAGTTATGGGGAACCACAGGAATCACATAAATTTATGTTTTAGAAATAGTAGTCTTCAGGCAATGCAAATAGTTGGACTGGGGTAGACAATGGAAGTATGTGACAGTCCC
Source organism: Eonycteris spelaea (assembly GCA_003508835.1). NCBI lineage: Eukaryota > Metazoa > Chordata > Mammalia > Chiroptera > Pteropodidae > Eonycteris > Eonycteris spelaea. The sequence goes on from PUFA01000137.1 coordinate 3,560,584, forward strand.
CTCATTAGAGTGAATGGAGGAATCGGGTAAGGAAGACCAGGGGTTAAATTTGGGTTATGGTATGTGAAGTTTACCTAAGCAGAGATGCCCAAGAAACAGTTCAGATAGATAAGTCTAAAAGCTTAGAGAAAGATTTGGACCGTAGGCAGATATTTGGCACTATTCAGCATAAAGATAACCAAAGTCATGAGCATAAGCAAAATTGAGTAGGAGAATGAATGAATTCCGTAAAAATGAGTGGAAAGATAAGAAGAATGGCAAGTCAACCTAGCGACTTTAAGACAGCTAGAAGAAAAAAGGATGAAAAATCCTTAAGGAAACTAAGAACAGGAAGGTGATGGAAAAGTCAGAAGACCATAGTGTTGTGAGGACAAGAGACCTGGCCAGAAGGAGCAAGTGTTACCAACCTTTGAGTTATATACTATTATCTAATATTTCTGAGTGCTTATTATCTATCAGGCATGTTCTAAGCCAGGGTTTAGCAGACTTTCCATAAAGATCCAAATAGTAAGTATGTTAGTCTTTGTGAGCTATATGGTCTCTGTCACAAGTACTCCAGCTTAGTCTTTAAAGTATAAAAGCAGTCACTAACAACACACAAAGGAGTGAGGGCCACTGTATTCCAATAAAATTTTATTTACAAAAACAAATAGGCTGGCTTAGGTTCCCTGACTCCTGTTCTAAGTACTTCACACAAATTAACTCAGTACTCTTCAGAACAAACCTATAAAGTAACTTTTTTTCTTGTTTTATAGATCAGGACACTAAAGCATAGAGAATTTAAGGAAGTCTCCCAAGATCACAGAGCTAGTAAATGTTAGAGACAGAATTCATTGCCAAGTATCTGGCTTCACAGCTTGTGCTATTCAATTATGGCTACTTCCTAGACCAATACATGAAGTCTGAATTAGGAAGACAAGAGGCATACACTATGCATTCACCCATGTGATCATTTAGATGAAATCTGCATAAGTATACATCATACGCAAGGCAGCAGGCTAGGCCATGAGGACAGTAACGTGATACTAAACAGACAAGATCCTATCTCAAGGCACCTGCACTACTGGAGATGTAAAAGCCACCTACCACGTTGCTAAAACATGAGAGGATGGAACTGAGTGAGACGTCTTTTTAGAAAACATATCAAATGGCCATACTGAACCATATTTCCAACCATTAACTTCATGCACATGCGCATGCGCGCGCGCACACACGCACACGCGCGCGCGCGCGCGCACACACACACACAGAATCCAAATGGTTGGTTTGTATTTTGTGAAGAAGAAAAGAACTCTGTTTTCTTCTGTGTTCAATTTTATACCCCCGTCTGGCTTCTTGGACTTAACATCTCATTTTTAATTTCTCACTGAATCACCCACCTTAATCACTACATATGACTTTAAATGAATTTGAGCTTTTTCCAAAAACTGCTCCTGTCTTCAAAAATGTCTTTTTTGAGAATAATGTGCTTCAGGTTTTGACGGAGAGTAAGCATCATATTTTGAAGGCATCCTCGAGCTTCCAAAGTAACATTTTTCGGAACAAACGACACTTATTCAACGTCCAAGTGTTAATGTTTTTATTTTCTGAACTAGTCACATAACTTTATATTATTTCGATAGCAGAGGCCGCAACTCTTTTGGTAATGGATTGTTATCTTTTATTCTAAAAAGCCTTGTGCTTACTATAGCAGGAACATGAAGATTGCCGAGCTTGCATGGTTGGAAAAAGAAGGAAAGAGAGAGAAGAAGACATGAAAAATGATGTTCACATCACAGTGGGCTGGGCTGACATGAGGTCCCTGGGCAACAGAAAAGGAGGGGAAGCAGGCCCCCTATAGAAGTTTCCTGGTCAGCTTCAGGATCTAGTGGAGAACTTAGCCTTCCTTTTGAGTTCCCTGCTTTGTGGAATCTGTGGGCCAGAGAGTTGAAGAGGTCTTTAGAGGTAATCAACATATGCATCTTCCTTTGGCACACCTCCAAGTCACTCCAAGGACATAGAAGTCATGTAGTATTTTAAGATGAGCCATCGGAAAGTATTTTAATTATACCACACAGTGAGTTTGGTATACTCTTTGTGAACTACTTTCTTGATATATTTTCTGTGAAGGAGAGTAACGGCAGAGATTTGAAAACCAGAATTTCACAAGCATCACCTCAAAATGAATATTGAAGTAAAGTTGGGAAATTAGAAAATACAAAAGTAGAAAGAATTCAATCAACAGCTCATAATAAAGAAAGAGAGAGTTCCCATGGACATGTATACACTTTCTTTTCTTTTCTATTACTTAGTTGTCTGGATCTTAAACTCACCAGATAAAGTCAGAGGTGAAAAAGTTGCACTGATATTACACAGCAAAGCCCACTGGCCAGAAGGCAAATACTCATCCCAGAGGTCCATGGAAATACAGAGAAAGAGGAATAGGTGACTCAAACATGATTTTATTCTAGCTGCCTCCAGGAATTACAGGATTTCATTAAACCTCTCTAGGACAGTGATGGAGACAAATTTTCTCTAGGTTTTTAGAAATTATTATCTGTCTAGAGTTTGTTATCTCATGAGAAAAACACCTAATGCAGTTGATAAATAAAACCCTAAGATTCCTACAGGATTATAAGCATTTGGAGTTTAGCTTATTTTCCTATTTTTCAGGAAATATTAGTTCCAATTATGTGTGCTATTATTATAAAGAGGAAGAAGAGATTTGAGGATAAGAGCAGTAACCCAGTAGCAAAAGAAAGACACGTACTGTTTAAAAGAAGTAGAAGATGTTTGATATAAAAGAAAGGGATACTGAGGTATTAGCAAAACAAACAAAAACTAACTCTGACAACATCAAGCGTTGGTGAAGTTGTAGAGATACGAGACACTCAGACATGGGTAACAGAATTCTGATATAGTATAGTCACTTTATAGGGCATTTTGGCAGGTCTGAGTATAATTGAAATTATGCATGCTCAGAAATTCCACAAATCTAGGATCATCCTGAGAAAGAGAAAATAATGTCAGTCACCAAATCCTCTCAGGTATAGGTGTCTTTCTAGCCAGTGTTCCTGGAAAACTGCAGAGGCCAAAGACTCTGTACAACTTAGAATGCCATCATACAGACTAGATTTTGCATACAGTATTATAGTCACAGCCTTGATTTGAGAGTGATCTCTGTTTTTTTCCCTGGTTCTGATATTTAATTAAAAGCTATTTGTCCTCGAGTAACTTATCTGACTTTCCTGTCTTAGTTTCCTCACCTGTAAAATGTCAGCAATAATAATATCCATCTTGTAGACTTGTTACAAGGATTATTTAAGAAAATTTATGTAAAGCATTCAGGAAAGTGCCTAGAATGGAAGTACACAGCAAATATACCTCTGTAGCTATAGCAATCATGACTATTATTCTACAGGCTTCCTCAGAGGAATTACTTAAACACATTGCTTACTCTTTTTTTTCTATAACATAAAAGGCAAAACTGCCCACTAGCACTTGAATCCCCTCAGGAGCAAGGCCTGGCTGCTGAGCAAGGCAGCGGTACCAGCAGACGGCATTGTCAGCCATACAGAGGAACAAGGCAGTCTCCCCCCGCATCCATGGAGGATACTGTCCAAGATTCCCAGTGAGTGCGTGAAACTGCAGACAGTACTGAGCCCTACAGATACTGTTTTTTTCTATATATACATACTTATGATAATTTAACTTATAAATTAAGCACAGTAAGAGAATAACACCAACAACTAACAATAAAATAGAATAATAATAATGCTATACTATAAGAAAAGTTATGTGAATGTAGTCTCTCTCAAATACCTCCTTGTACTGTACTCACCTTTTCACTTCAAGGAAATGCCTAATGGCTTCTCTTGTCATATCCAGATTAGCATCACTGCTCTTGCACTTTGGAGACATTATTAAGTAAAATAAGGATGACTTAAACACAAACACTGCACTACTGGGACAGTCGATCTGGAAACCAAGGCTACTGAGTGGCCAATAGGCAGGGAACATTCACAGTGTGGAGATACTGGACAAAGTGATGATCCACATCCCGGGTGGGATGGAGTGGGACAACATGAGATTTCATTATGCTACTCAGAACGACGTATAGTTTAAAATTTATGAACTGCTTTATTGCTGAAATTTTCCATTTAATATTTTTGGACTGTGGTTGGCAATGGGAAACTGAAACCTCAGAAAGTAATAAGGGGGACTACTGGACCCTTAGTTAAAACTGGGACATTCCCACTGTGTCTATAAAGCTGGCAATTGCTGTTGTGTTTGGGTGTTTGCCCATTCGCAACCCACAGAAAAGGGACAGGGTTTCAGAGTTTCTCCTTCACCATTGTACAAAACTCATTAAGGATAAGAGTCTAATGTCAACCAATAGGAAAAGGGAAATGATGGCGATGGTGATGACAATGATGACATGACTGTTATGATGGATAGACTTTACTGTATGCCAGACACTGTTCCTAATGCTTGTTTATATGCTCCCTCATTTAATCCTTGAAACAGTCATGTGACATAGGTAATATTGTGGTCTTCATTTTAAAGATGAGGTAATGGGGGGCACCGTGGCGTAACAACTTGCTCACGGTGACAGTTGGTAAACGGTGGAACCGGCTTATACACTTAGATGAACTGACTCCAGGTTTCCACACTCTTAACCCCAGCTGTGGGTTTAAAATCTAGGTGGATGAATCATGTGCCAGAATCCACTACTTTACATGCCAGATATGTCTCGGGAAAGAGTAGTTAAACCTAAATGGTAGAAACTGGCTGTACTGAGCCTGACCTGTGTTATAGTGAGGCCACTATTTAAGTATTATATATTCAGCTTCTTAGTGCAAGCATGCAAATAAATGTTATAGTCGTTTAAGCTCAGTTCTTAACAGGAAAATTTTACTCTGATACTACTGTTCTCTGGAAGAGAATAGTCTTTCTCCATTCTTTTATGTATACAAAATAATAATTATTATTTTAGAAAGCTGAGTGTGCAGTAGCTAAATCTGTGTTTTATATCTTTTAAGTAATCATTTTAAGTAGGCTCTTGCAAACCACTTAGCCAGGGGATGTACTCACATGCTGATATCAGTGATAATGTGCTCATATATTCTTGGCTGATTCCTTGTGCTGCTCTGAGCCCCCGACTGCTGCTATGAGCGAGCAATTTCCAATGACTTCATAGAGAGAATTGAAATCAAGTTGGCTTCCTGGAAGTAGAGAGGGGAAAGGCTAGAAACAGATCCCTGGCTGACACAAGAAGCAAAATAATGGTGAAAATGGGGTGAATACTAGCAATGCTATCTAGAGGAAGCTGCCAGTAAATGGAAGCAAGCAATCTCAAGATGGGTCAAGGCTGCCTTCTACAGAGAATGCTATGTAATATTATCTGGTGCGAAACAAATGCATCTGTGTCTTTTCTCTGGTGCCTGCTAAGTTATGTAGGATGGAAGGGTTTGGAAGGATAGGGAACTTACTGAAAAGCTCAATAACACCAGGAAGGGGGCTCTTCATATTTCCAGAGGAAAGGGTAGAGATTCTTTGGCCAAAGGCAACTATTTCACAGTTGGTGTAAATTTATGAGGGAAACATGGCATTCCACTAGTCAGTATGAGTAATCCTGACAACATATGTGTAAAAAACCTTCTTAAAAAAAATAAAATAAAATGAGATTATTTGTGAAGCTGAAACGCTTAGAAAATCACTTGCAAAAATGTGACATGGAGCAAATTAACGTGTGTTCACATGCCTGAGTGACATTTTTGACTTTTATTTCTGTCCATTGAGGAAAACTTGGCACTAGCACCCTGGTGCTAAGATGTTTAAGAATGAGGAAGAAGGAGCAGCTCGTTTTGGGAAATGTGTATTTAAAAACAATAAGATATTGAGTACACATTAGACTAAATAATGTTACTTAGATCAAGAAAAGAATGGACTGGTCAATATACTTCTGGTCTATATACTACTGGTCTATATACTTCTCTCTAAAGTGTTAGTGACTATTTATTTGATTGACTCAAAGTTAGCCTTTATTTCTACATGTCATGAATATGGCCCAATTTTTAATTTGTCACTTACATTTGCCTATGAAAGGTTTTGGTAATTTTTTTTTTTTTTTTTAGTCAACTACATCAACAATTCTCTTATTTTTGTCATCTAATACTTAGGAACCCCTTGCTGGTTCTAAAATTTATTATTATTATTATTATTATTATTTTTAGTTTCAGTGCTGGTGATACTGATGATGTGGCTTTAAATTTTACACTTGATTCTTTATTTGAAATCCATTTTTGACCATGCTTGTTTAAAACTAAGATACTCAGATTACATTTTAAATATATAGCTGTGGAATTCAATTAGAAAGGGTGTAGATCCAGTTTTTAACAATGGCTGCCATAATCATCTTCAGTCCAGGTTATATGTTTTTTTTTTTTTTCAACGTAATCTGCATCTGTGAGTATTTTTCCTGAGAGAGGCTTCAACCTTTTCAGACATTGTCTAAGAAAAGCAATCTATTTTAAGCCCAAGAGAAATATCAGAGAGCATTTAAAGATTACTGATATGTTATCACCAGTATTTTTCACCAGGTAGCCATCATTAAAAAAATTAAAAAGTAACAGTGCTAAATGTTAGTTAGATGACTGTTTTTTTGTGAGCTATTCTCTGCTCCTTTAATAATATACATTTTTGACTCTTGACTGCCAGATGACTGAATGCATTGTTTGCATTACCACTATCTACTAAAACAATTGCTCTTGAAATCATAACAGTCCAGCAGGCAGATTGCAAACTCCCCCGCCCCCACATGCAATCTTACACACAGAAGTGAGTCTGGCCTTCATCCTCAACAGGAACTGAATGAGCATGAGCAAAAGCAAAGATGACACTAAGTTAAAGCAACACTGGACTTTCGCAGGATGCAAAATAAAAGTCTTAAAAACTGTTCCTTACACAAAACTACCTCCTTCTGCCTAGGAGGGGAAATCAGTGTTTGATTGAGAACATAAGTTCAAATTCTAGAAAAATCACCATTATTCCCTCAATAGTTTGAACAAATAATTTTCATTTTGAGAACATGGTTTATTCCACTTGCACATAAAACCCTTGATCAATTATGGGTGTAATTCTTCTGCTGAGGGAAGTAAACTGGGCCCACGCTGTTTATAATTACACCCTAGAATATCACATCATGCCCAGGGGTAAAAATAAATAAATAAATAAATGCATATAAATAAAAAGTTATTTAAAAAAAAAAAAAGCAGTTAAATGTGAATGACCTGATGTCAGTCACATAATCCACAGAGAGGAATTAAAAGTTTATGTACAAAAATGTCACAGACAGCATTCATGTGTTATTGTACATTTCTAGTCTTAAATTAACTGTATGTTAAAGCCTTCCTAGTTTTCTCTGACTAGTATGGATTTATCTATTCTCAACAAATAGTTTAGCTACCATAAACCAATGTTGTCGTTTTAAGCAAAAAGAAAAAGAAGATATGGGTGAATATTACTATAATACCAGGAACAATTATTATGTAAGTCTTTGGACTAGAAGATTCTTTCCTACCTCTTGCTGTCTGTGGCCAGACTAGATCTGCAGCTTTCCTGAAACAATACTATTTTACAATGTTCATTGTTCCTGAACATAAAAACATGCTGTATTTGTCTTCTCATTTTATTTTAGGCATGCGACTAGTGTGTGGATAAGTTAGCACATCACAGACATCATTTACCTGTGCTTTAGTTATCTAAAGCTGTCAGTCCTGGAACTTAGTCATTTCTAAAGGCTCTTTGAAGACATTCACTTTGTGAAAGAGGTGAATGGCTTGGCAGATGATGTGACAATAGCACATAATATCAGCAGGAAGTTTGAGGATGGAATTGTTCTCACATGAAATAGCCATTGAAGAGAACCATTTGTCTCCCGCGTCATTCACGCTCAGAGGCACACCAGCTGAGGAAATGATCACAGGCTGTTAGGAGGAAAACAAGATTTTGTTCACGTATTTTCCGTAGACATGTTTCCCCCTGAAAGGTACTCAGTGGTACGCAGACGGATTTCACAGCTTGGGCAAACGTACATGTGCATGGAAATGCTTGGTCTCCCTATGTGCAAGGGATTGGCTTTAATTCACAGATCCTGCAGATGTGGATAAAGAAATCCTCTCCAGATACACTGGCTAGAATACAGCATTCAGGGAGAGCTCCAGAATGCTTCGTTCTGCGATTATTTTTGATTAGGTGTGATAAGGACATTCTCCTTGGCCCAACTCTCCTTAAGCTCTTCTGAATTCTCTTCTAAAGTAGGTCCTGATTTGGGGTCTGTGCATTGTCCAACTTTAGCAAAAATGCTGCTTAGTCCATTTACCAGAATCTCCCATCCTTACTGTCTGATCACCCTTGATATTTGATGATTTCTGATCCTCCATCATCTGGTTTAGCCAGAATCTCCCTTATCCCTCGATGTTTCTTCCTGGAAAATTTCCATCCACTGACCAAGCCCTGCTGCCCCGACACACACACACACCCTGCTACTAGGCTGTAAATTTAGAGTTCTCCTTAATTTTAGTTGGAGTTAGATACAATCTCTCCTTTACTAAAAAAAAAAAAAAGAAAAGAAAAGAAGAAAAGAAAAGAAAGAAAGAAAGTTACAGTGATCCTCCATCTATCATGATATCTTCCCTTGAGTAAAGTTTGCTGCTTATTTTCTTCAGGAAATGTTTTTAAAGGGGGATGTATTTGATAGAATAAACCAAATTACTATATATCTAGTCTCCCACTGGCTATGACGAAGGACTTTCTGAAAAGGTGCTGGTCATCTATGAAACCTCTGTAGCTTGCAGGCAGGGTTAACAGTGGTTGGAAGGTACTTAATTGAGTTTAAATTCTGAACCTTAGCCCATTAAATGAGCGTATCTATGGAGAGAGAGGGAGATACTGAGTGCACTAAACTTAACTATTTCCAAAGAAGTAAAACAGTTTTTCTGAGGTTCTTTTGTCTGAATATTTGAGATTTGAAAGATACACATGTCAACAGCAACAAAGTCTTAATTGTCCTTTGCCTGTTAATGTTGTTTGAGTACAAAGACGAATCTTCATAAGCTGCAGTGGAGACAAACCAGATTTGATTGCCAAATATCACACAAAAGCAAAGGAATGTGAGAGGATGAGATGCCATCAAAGAGAGGCAAGTGTCTCATTTCTTCACTTGGAAATTTCCAGATAGTCTTCTGGACCAGTGCAAACAAGCAAAGATTGGTTTACCAAGTTGTCCTTGAAGACTACAGATGTTTTTGAGAGCTTCTGTTGAAGTAGATGACAATGTGTTCTGTAATAGAAAATGCATAAATATTGATGTTCATCAGTTTTCAAAAGTCGCTACTTATCCAAGGAAAGATCACTAAGTGTAGAGCTAGTTAATGCTACCTGCTACCTACATGAGAATATGCCTAAGGAGGAATCTATACCAGATAGCTCACAAGGAAGAATCAAATGTTAAAGGGCTAAAAGGAATGTTGTTGCAAGTGAACACTGACATAAACAACGCAAAAATAAATAAATAAGTAGATAAATGAATGAATGAATGAATGAATGAATGAATGAAAGGACACACCTAAGAAGAAAAAACTCCATCTTAAGACAGAGAGAATGGGGAGAGAGGCAGTGGTGAGGATGACGCAGTAGGCTGAGATATGCTGGCCATCAAACCTACTGGCTTAGGAATTAATGAGGTCCCACTGCTTGCTCTATCGCTTATTAGCTTTGTCACCTTAGGAGAATTATTTAGCTTGTATAGGACTTCGTTTACCTCTCTGTAAAGTCAAAGCAGTAGTACTCACTTCATAAATTTGTTTTATTTCTTTTTAATTATTTTAAATTTATTTTTATTATGTGACATTGGTTAATGAAACTCAGTCAGTTTCAGGTATACAAATCAATAGTAAGGCATATATATATATATATATAGCATTGTCTATTCACCATCCATAGTTAGATTTCTTTCTATATTTTCTAGATTTCTTTCTATATTTTCTAAATTTGTTTTAAAAATTGAATACAATAATACACATGAAGCACTTTACAAAGTTCTTGAAACACAAGAATTGCCCCCCTATGAAACTGGTGTTATTAAGTGTTTTCTAATTAGAAAAGGAGGTTAACTCTCAAAACATTGCTGTTCCCTATTTTGATTTCTTAACTGGAAAAATTTACTTATGTCATTCTTTCTATTTTGAGAATTGAATGAGATATTATAAGTAAATATGTAAAGTCTAATTAGCATAGTGCCTGGAACATAGGAAAGACTCCATGAAAACTAAGCATTATACTATTATTAACTACCGTTATCCTTCCCTATATAAATCAGAACCTTAGACCCATTTCTCATGTTAGTGCCTGGGCAAAACAATTCTAAGATGTCTTCATAAATACCAAACTGTTTAATAGACTTCCCCTTAAAAATTTACCTGCATCTGGGGCTTAAAGGATAGAGATTAATCAGAAGGGAAAAGCATAAAGGGAACTTCAAATGTTCAATGTCAAGGAGCACAAGTTAGATGTACTAGGTGAAAAAAAGAGAATGTACATGGAGAGGTGATTAGATGTGAGCCTGGAGCCAGAAATATGGGAGCCTAGCATCCCAAATCTAAACCATTGGCCATTGTTGTCAGTCTTGCCTTCAAAAATCTAGAATCTGAACAATTTGTCCACATCTACTACTACATCACTGGTTTAAGGCAACCTTACCTGTTCCTTGGATTTTTGCCACACCTTCTTTCTTGGACTTTTTACATCCACAACTGCCCTGTGCAGAAACCAAAGTGATTGTTTTAAAACCTAAGTCAGAACATGCCACTTCTCTCTTCAATGGAATAGCAGTGAACAACCTTCCATTGTACAAAGAATAAAGATTGTCCCTTTTCATTTTTTAATTGAGCTTTTCACACTGATATAATTGTAGATTCACATGCAATTTTAAGAAATAATAGAGATGTCCTGTATCTTTTACCCAGTTTCTTTCAATAATAACTTTGCAAAAACTGCAGCATCAATACAGAACATTTCCATCACCACAAGAATCCCTTGTGCTGGCTTTTGTAGCCACATGTAGCTGTCTCTCCCAATTCCCTCTTTTACTAATCCCTGCCAGTCAGCAATCTCTTCCTCATTTTTATAATTTTTGCCATTTAAATAAATGATGTAAAAATGGAATTATTTAGGATGTAGCCATTTGGAATTTTTTTACACTTAATATTATAATTCCCTGGATAGTCCTCCAAGTTTTTGCATGAATCAGTAGTTAATTCAAAATTTAATTGATATGGATGTAGCACAGCTTACTTATAATTTACCCATTGAATCTGGGTTATTTTTAGTTAGGGGTTATAATGAATAAAGCTGATATCCATATCCATATACAGATTTTTGTGTGAACATAAGTGTTCATTTATTTGGGATGAATACGTAAGAGTGCAATTGCCGGGCCTTGTGATAGTTGCATACTTACTTTTGTAAGAAACTTTCCAAACTCTGTTCCAGAGTGGCTGTACTATTGTTCATTGCCATCAGGAATGTATGAGTGATTCAATTTCTCTTTGACTTCACCAGCATTTAGTGTTATCACTACATTTTTATTTTAGCCATTCTGATAGTTTTGTAATGATGTCCCATTGTAGTTTTAATTTTCATTTCCCTAATGGCTAATGATGTGGAACATCTTTTAATGTATATATTTATCATCTGTATATCCTCTTCTGTGAAATGTCTTTTCACATATTTTGCTTGTTATCTAATTGAATTGTTTATTTTTTGTGCTAAATTTTGAGAGTTCTTTATATATTCTAGATAACAGTCCTTGGTCAAATATATGGTTTGCAAATATTGTCTCTCATTCTGCAACTTGTCTTTTTATCCTCTTCATATACATTTTTAGAGTAAAAGTTTTTGTTTATTTGTTTGTTTGTTTAATTCTGATGGGAAGAATTGACACCTTTACTATATGAGTCTTCCAATCCACGAATATAGTATGCCTCTTAATTTATTTAGGTGTTTTTTGATCCCTTTCTCAACATTTTGTATTTTTAGTGTACAGATCTTAAACATGTCTTTTAAGTTTATACCTAGCATTTAATTATATATATTTGTAAATGGTATTATGTTTTTAATTTTGCCTTCTACATGTTCATTGTTTATAGAAAAGTGATTAAATTTTGTGTGCTGGTCTTATGTACAGAGATATCACTGAAGTCAGTGGTTAGCTATGGAATGTTTTTTGTTTTGCTTCATTTTATTTTTGTTTTAGGCAGGTTCTTTTTTCGATTTCTTGGGATTGTTTATGTAGACAATTATGTTTTCTTCAAATAGGGACAATTTTAAATCTTCCTAATACATATGATTTTTGTTTCTTTTTCTTTCCTCATTGCAGTTGCTAGAACTTCTAGATATTGAATACGAGTAGTTAGAGTTTGTGTCTTTCCATGGTTTCCAATTTCAGGGGAAAATCTTTTCACCATTAATTATAACGTTAGATATAGAGGTTTTTGGTAGATGATCATTATCAAGTTGAGGAAGTGTCTTCTGTTTATCTTTACTGAGAGCTTTTGTGGTTTGTTTGTTTATTAATCAGTGCTGGATTTTTTTCAAATGCTCTTCCACATCAGTTGATATGATTATATAATTTTCCTTTTGTCATCTATTTATATTATTGATTGCATTGATTTCCACATGTTGAACAACCAGTCTTGATTAAGTGATTGATCACATACCTGGAATCAATCTCATTTGGTCACATTTTATATTTCTTATTATATATTGTAAGATTTGATATGCTTAAATTTTGTTAAAGATTTGTACATCTAAATTTAAGAAAGATATTCATCTGTAGTATTTTTTCTTTTCCCCTTTTTTACTATCTTCATTTAATTTCAGTAGCAGGATAATAATAGCCTTAAAAAATGAGTTGAAAATATCCCCTTTTCTATTTTCTGGAAGATATTGTGTAATATTGGTATTAATTTTTTAAATGTTTAGTAAAATTCTCCAATGAAATTATGTAGTCCTGGAGGTTTCCTTTACAGAAGATTTTTTTAAATTAAAAACATGATTTCTTTAATAATTATAGACATATACAAGTTATCTATTTCATTATGGTGGGGTTTTGGTATTTGCAGTTTTAGAAGGTAGTTCATTTCTTCTATGTATTTTGAATTTATGACTGATTTTTTATCATAATGTAACGTTCTCTGTTTCTAATAATTTTCTTCGCTCTTCTATATACTTTATTCAATATACTATAGTCATCCCTGATTTTTCCGGAATTAATGTTTGGTACATTTTTTCCCTTTTCTTTTACTTTCAATGTCCCTATGCCATTGAATTTCAGGAGAATTTCTGATAAACAGTATTTATTTGGGTCTATTTTTGTTGTTCATTTAAGTATTTTCTTTTTTTTAATTGGTAAATTAAAGTAATTTTTGATATATTAAGTCTTATCTCTGGCATTTTATTATTTGTTTTCTGGTTGTATCCTCTGATGTTTCTCTTTCTTTCCTTTTTTTTTTTTTTTTTTTTTTTTTTTTTTTTTTGCTTACTTTCCTATAAATTATTTGAGCATATTGCAGGAGTCTATCTTGATTTATCTATAATATTTTTAAGTATAGTGTTTGTGTGTGTGTTTTTAAGTGGTTGCTCAAGGTATTAAAGATACATGCATAATGTATCACAGTCTACTAGCACAGATCTTTTGCTGCTTTGAGTGCAGTGCAGAGAACTTACAAGCATTTAGATCTCTTCATCCTTCTCACTTTTAAAATATATTTCTTAAGGATTCCCTCTGTGTACACTGAGCACCACATCAGATGGAATTATAATTTTGCTTCAACCACCAAATCTGACTTAAGAAACTTATAAGAAATAGGGTAATCTATAATATTTACCCCTTTTTTCAGATGTTCTTCTTTCTTTTTCTGAATTTCCAAGTCTTCTTTTTTTATCATTTCCTACTTGCCCCAACAACACTAATAGGTGAGGGGATAAGAGCTATTTCTAGAGGAATGTAGTGAGAGGATAGAGTTTTCAATGGTATTTGGATGAGTGTGAGGGGAGAGGGTGAGTATTGACACAAAGGGTCACCCTTTGGTTAAGAGGACAGGCTTTTCTTGCAGATTTTGTTTTATTCATTCATTCATTCATTCATTCATTCATTCATTATTTATTCTGTCTGTGCTTGTTGGCTGTTCTGGATGGAGGCTCCTGCAAGGTCCTCACAGGATACATGAAAGCAAAAAAGAAACCCAGGAAACTCAACATTCTGTTCACCATGTCCAAAGGACCCCAAATAGTCCATCTTCTCTTCCTTTCACATTTTAGAGTCTTCTGTGCTTGTTTGATGTGTCACGTCCAGTGTTTTAGCTGTAAGAAGGAGGACCTGGGAATTACGGGCTACTTTGTTATGTTGCAATGGGAGGTCCTTACCAGTTTCCTTTTAACTACATGATCTTGTCTCCTCTCAGTTCTCCAGTGTCATCCCTATGGGCTTCCTCTCATTCAGTTTTTCTTGGACACAGTGGCATCCTCACTACTCCTCCAACATGCTAAGGAAGCACTTACCTCAGTGCTTTTGTAGTTATTGTTTGTTTGAATGGAACAATGTCCCTCTAGATATCTATATGCCCTTATCCCTGTTCAAATAATCCCTTCTGTGTAAGGTCTTCCCTAAGGACTCTTCATATAATAGCAACCACTGTCCCAGTATTAGAGTTCCCTATGGCCTTCCTCTATTTGAATCCATAACAGTCATTGGACACATTAAGTCCTTACTTATTTAATATCCATTCCTATACTAGAGTAAGGGCAAGGACTTCTTTGTGTCTGTTAGTTCTCTTCACAATATTAGTTCAATGAATGAATAAATGAAATAGAAATGGCCTTTCTTATTTTCAAATTAAAAACTGAAGTAGAAACTGAAGTGTAGAGAGATTAATTGACCTGCATAAGATTAGGTTCTCAGAGAAAGAACATTGCCCCTCACACATGGAGAATGGGAGGGCTTCCCAACTTTTGCTTCATGGATATCAGTCAATTGGACAATCACCAGTTGAGTACATTTCAAGTGCTGCTCTGACAGGTGTTCACAGTGAGCAAGCGTAGCATGCCCAATGCCATGGGTTCTGCAGACAGCACAAGCCTGTCTGCACTGCCATCTACATAAGACATACTGAAAAGCCATAAGAAAGCATTTCGCCTGGGAAATTCACACCATTCCTCAGGCACGTGTTTGATTGCTCAGTGTCAATACTCAAGGATCTAAGTGCTACATAATCTTCATTACTTTATAATTATATTTCAGTTTCAAAAGTGTTCCTTCTATTTATTTTCAAGGAATCTCTTTTGAAACTTGTCAGGTAATTAGTTGATCAGCTTACCTTTCAGCATCAAGTGGTATTTTATCTTAATCTAAGATGTCTTTAATAACAAGGTATCAGCAATGAGATAATTCAATTCAGAAACCTCCAGAGACTGACTTACATTGTATTTGTCATACAAAAACAGAGACTTACTCAAGTGGAATGTGAATATCTGTGTTCAGGTATATTTAGCTCTGTTAATAGATTATGAATTGAAGATACAACAAGTACTTCTAAACATAATGCATATGATATACAAAAATAAAATGTGTAATATTAATTAATATAATAATACAATTATTTCAATATATATATTTCCCTTTTGCCTTAGGTTTTAGAGACCTAGAGCCAAATTTACTTTAAAAATATAACAATCAATTTGTTTTGGGTATCTGAAAGAACCACATCTTATGTACCTTTTAAATAGATTTTATACTTTTCCTTCCTCCCTCCCTCCCTCCTTCCCTCCCTCCCTCCCTTCCTTCCTTTCTTCCTTCCTTCCTTCTTTCCTTTTTTCTTTCTTAATTTCTTTCTTCATTTCTCCCTCATTTCTACCCTCCCTCTCTTTTTATTTTTATTTCAACTGTTAAACTCTTAAATATCTCAAAACATCTTAAATCTTTTTTAAACTCTTAAACATCTTAAATTCCTCTAAAGCATTATTTTAGTATATAATCTCTTATAATATTTTGTAGTACTCATTATAAAAATAATTTAAAATTACCTGACCAAACAACCTTATATTTTTACAGAAACCTAGTTGGACTTTGCCAGATTGAAATTGTTCATACTTTGCATTGGTGTGAGGGGCACCAAGGGATAAAACTATATGATAAGTCTACTCCTTTACTTAAAGACGTCTGTCCAGACTTGCAATATATTTTTAAATATAATGATTACTCAGTTAGAACAAACATTCTGCATCTTGCGGTAAGATGATGTAGGACAAGTATTTGTACAGGTTTTAGGTGTTTTGTTATAATCCTCCACCGCTATCAAAACATGGGATTGATTAATTCTTAACACTGCTAAGCAACAGAGACTTCCAAAAAATTGTATAAAACATAAGAAAGAGATTGATGCTCAGAGGCAGAAAAACCTAAGGGCACGGACTCTAAAGCTGGAACGCCAGTTTTCGACTTCAAGCATCTTACTGACTACATGGAGACCTGAGACTAGTTACTTATCTGTGCAGATTCCTTGTGTGTAAAACAAAAATTATAACACCACCTACCTCGTGAGATTGGTATGAGGTTTAAATGTGTTAGTCTTCAGAAAACACTTGGAACAGAAACTGGCACATAGGTGCTAGCTATTATTATTTCTAAGCAGAAATTGACACTATAATGCTTCCTTAGCCTGGAGACCTCAGTTACATTACCTGACATTCACGCCTCCCAATGACAAAATGGAATAAGAACCAAAAGCTACTGAAAATGGTTAAGAGAGGATGTGGCATCACTACTGTATCATTTTTAACTATCTGTGTTAATCATGAATTTGTGTCATCATTTCTTTATGGAGGAATATTTTTAATTGTGTATTCATTCAAAACATACTCATTCTACTGCACTAAAATAGACTGTAAGAAAATTTAAGGTGTAATAGATTCTACCTTTAAAAGCTTATGGCTAGTATTATAAGAAAAAGTAGAAACATAAATATATAGATAGATGATAGATAGATAGATAGATAGATAGATAGATAGATAGATAGATAGATCTGTTCTAAAGATATGCAGATCAGCTCTTTATCCATCTGTCTATCTACCTATCAACACAACTTAAACTTGAATGACTTCCATTCTACTTATCCTACTTCTTAGAAAGTTCTTAAGAATATCTACTTATATTTTTAAAACGACGAATCAACTTTAGCCTTTGATAGTTCTAATTGTCTTTTATGTTTGGTTAAACCCACCAACTTGTTTGTTTCTCAGTGGAAATACTTTGCTAATTGATACTCTATTTCTGAGTAGCAATGCAGAACAGACATGTCTTTGCTTTTGCAAACAGTCTAATACCCCAGTCCCCTCACAGTTTCCAGAATGAGTGGTGAAGGGCCTACCATCTCCACCTAAATTGCACCCCCTTCCCAGTTTCACCCCTGCTTGGTTTTAGACTTGTGGAAGGAATTGACTGGGTTGATAACCCACACATCATTATAGGCCTTCGCTACTAATTTGTAGATTATCAGAGATCCTGGCTAGCTGAAGGCATTTCGTTTATTGGATGGGTAGAGGAATAGAAGGCATCTTTGCCAGCAGCTATGTTTTCTATTTTTGCCTAATGTTTAAACGGAAAAAAATTCCCTTGTGGCTTTCTCCCAGTCCAGCACTTTCCTTTGTCCTTATGTCCCTTTTATTGTCCTTGTCCTGATGCCTGCTGCCTCTGAGGCCTCTCTCCCTGTGTTCTGCCCTGGTTGGTTGGGCACTGCCTCCAGCTCAGATGAAATCCAGCAGGCCCTCCAGGGGCTTGGCACATGACACAGGAAGGCAATGGGGTATTTTTTTTCTTTCATTCTTTGTAATTCTTAATGATCTTTTCTTTGTAATTCCCATCCCCAATTATGTTCTCAAAAGGCAACATCTATGCATATGTACACAACTGAGAGACTGTCTTCTCCTTGTTTTTCCTATGATTGTGCCTATGAATAAAACCCTGAAATTATCAATTGGATAATAGAGCAATGTAGCTCTTCCAAATGGTTGGGTTAAATTGGCTGTGGTTTCAAGTAGTATTATCATTAATAATAATAATAGTAATAACCCTCCCACCAGTCGAATATTCATTCACACATAATAGCATACTAGTCCCTTACTCTGGAAGTACCCAGGGGATTGCTGTCTGGACAGAATCCTCTAGATACTGAGACAAGGAGTGCCTGGGTGGGCCCACTGTGGAAGGCTCTCAACCATGTTCTTTCCGACTTTCGTCTTGCTTCAAGCTCAATTTCTAGTACCAGGTTTCCCTGGCAGCCCAAGTCCTTAATGATCCCTCTCCTCCCTGACGGTATTTTTTATCTCCAACCCTCACTTATCACTTTACAATGCTGCCCTGGATTGTCATTGATCTTTTAATGTGTTTCCAGTCCCTTAAACTTTTATCTTTCTGCTTCACTGTAGCTCCCGTCTTCTACTCCTGTCAGATGCAGGTTTATCAGAGGTAGCAACTATCTCTCAAACTTCTTATAAGTGTCTTAATTAACTCAAATAGTTCTGTTTGTGCCTGCCCATTGAAGTAGGGTCCACACTTTGGAAAGTATTTGATACAGTTTGTCCCTTTTGCTGACACTGCTAATACCATGACCAACACTTGGAGTGCTTTGACTCCATGCTATATGTATGCTGAGGCCCTCAGGAACTTTATCTGATTAGCCCTCATTGTGTTATTAATCCTTGTTAATTCTATGAGATGGGTAATATGTTTCCCTTATTACAGATGTTGTAACTAAAGTTCAAGGTCATAACCCTAGTAATTTTCAAACCCAAGTCCACAGTCGTTAATCACCATTGTTATTCCAATGATAATACTAAAAGGAGTAGGTTGAATGCATTCTCTCCTGACAGATGCTATCATGTGCACCGTGTAATTCTCTGCTGTAACACTGAACAAAAAAAAAAAAAAAAAAAAAACAGGGCAAATTAGGAAGGAAAAAATAACCCTGTATGTCCAGGAGGCAGAAATAATCGTCAGATTCCTTAAGTATGAGGATATCCACTGCGTTATGGTCCATCAGGATGTGGAGGTTGTCTGAAGAATTGTGGAAGAAAAACAGGCGATCCTTTTTTTGTGATGTTTAATTCAGTACATGAAAGGTCCCCAGTTCAAAACGTCACATTGGCCCTAGACTGCACAAAACTGGCTGAGGAAGGCATAGAAAGAGCTCTCCCTTCCCATGAGAGTTTCTTTTATTTGTTCTTTGGGGCTGGCAAGGCCCCACTTCTGAACTTGTCTCTTTCCTAACATGAAAATTCTCTCAAGATCCAGTGAAATGCTCCCAAGCACAGGGATTTCATTAAACAATATTTATCTTTGTCTAATCATGGCAATACTTTCTTGCTATATGTTATGCCTCATAAGCATGTCATAAAATGTTTGGAAGCTTATTAAACCATAATTTTTCCTGCTTATTCCAGTTACATGATTATATGTCCTTGGTTATAAATGTTTTCCTGGTATTTGTCACAGCACTTGTGTGACTATCATTCTTCATGCTTTCTTTGTATTGTGTTACCTTCAGCTGTGCTTAACTGTCACTTGATTGCACATATTGCATTTGTTTGGGGCCTATTGTTTAATGACGAGGGAATTGATCCTATAGCAATTACCTACTTATTGGGGCCAACCAAGGTCAGGGATATTGCTGGAATTTTTTTTAATGCTGGTAAAATCGAACCAGTAAGAACTTCTCATCTGTCATTTTCCCTTGGATATTAAATGATTGAAATTAAATAAAATATGATCGTGCCATTTTAGGTGATTGACAATATCTTCCTCTAATTCTTCATTACTTCCCTATTGTTTTGTCAGGTTTTCCTTTGTTTTGTCGGCATTGCTGGTTTTCGCTGCTTGGTTGTAGTATCTGTTTTGCTAGGATTTTTCCTTCCCTCTCCTCATTCACAGACGTACTCCATCATGCAGCCCGAGGAGACTGACCTGACTTACCTTTCACATTTCTTACTTTCCCTGGTGATGGGGGATTTGTTGACATTTTCTGCAAACCCTGTTGCTATTATGATTCGGAAACTAGATTTCAAGCTCCAGCACGCTCAGAGTTAAGCTGCATTGAAAAGGTGAAAAAGAAATAAATGGGAAAAGCTTAAAAACTGAGAATAAGGGACCATTTGTAATAATAAAACAATGCCAGCTCCCCCAAACACCCTTTTAAATGCATCATCTGCTACAGTTTTTACCATGAAGTTTTTCTCCTTTCAAAACTTTCTAAAACTAGGCCTTTATACTTTCTAACCTAGTAATTGTGATCTCAACTAACAATTATACCCCTATTCTTATTGTGATCATTATTACAATTAGTATGTAGTTAGTCATAACCATTAGAAAATACTTGCATGCAGGGAAACATCCTTTCTAAACTTTAAAGACCACTTGACAAATTGTTGTGGTTTTGAAACAGAAGCGAAACCCATTACTAAGAATTCCTTTGCATGTATCTGCCAATATCCAAGTTTCACAATTTTGGAGAATTAGGTGCTTTTTAAAGTATTAACTCAATTATGATCTGTTATAGTCTAACAGAGAGATCTACCCATGGTGTACTGTGTATACAGCAAAGTATACCACTGTATTCATACATAAGTATAAACATAGGTAAACTGGGTGATTCAACATTCATGTAAAAGAACACACACACACACACACACACACACACACACACACACACACACGACGATGTCCCTCATGACTGGTTTAGCCTGTTTTCTGTCACTGAGTTTAAGGATATTTTCAGACTTGTCCAAACGTTTGATTTTTGTAATTATTGTTGGGATTTTTTTTATCTTGCTCTACATGAAAAATAAAATTGTGATTTAGATAGTTTGGTCCCAGAGGTCCTGTCTGCGCTCAGCAAATGGTTCCATGTCACTCCCTGCATCACAATATGGGAGCCACCGAGCTTGGCAGCAGCTAATCCTCTGAGCCTGTTAATAAGCTTAGGAGCACGTTCGTTGAAGGCTGACGCGTTAGGCACAAACAGGGAGAAAATATCTACTGGGGGAAGCTGAATTGGTTTTAATCATCTGCTAATCACCAGTAATGAGACCTACTCTGGGGAAGAAAAGAAAAACAGATAGTCGGAGGGAGGTTTTGTTCTTCACAGCAGAGTAACAGGGAATGAGAGGGCAGCTGTTATTAGGAAAGAAAGGATGGAAAGAAAGAAGGGATTTGGCTGGAGCAGATGAAGCGTCCTCTGCAGCGCTCCGTTTTGTTAGCCTAGTGTTTTTCATTCAGTCTCTGAAACTTCAGATCTTACAGAGTCTCTGACAGCCCACCTCTAAGATATTGCTTCTTGAAGAAAGGAACTTCCCCCTGTCGTCTCACACACTTTACAGAGTATCTTGGCTTGGAGAGAAAAGAAAGGAAAATGGCATGGGGAGCTCTGGATTGCGTCCCAAATAAAAATGGGTGTGTGCAGAGGACGGGTTACATGCAGAAGAAAGCTGGAGTGAGCACACTGAGAGTCATTGTCATGAGATGGGAACCTGACAAGGTGTCCAGAAAGAAAAAAATCAGTTGTAAAATGGTCAGCCATAGTCAAACTGGGTAAGGGGTCTTTTTAAGTCTTAGGCTCTGTGTTTCAGGAAACTCAAGTATAGTTATTGACTTTGCTGCCATGTTAGTTGCCATCATTCATAGACCCTTCCTCCCAAAGTTCACTTTTGCAATTCATAATATTATAACCACATTTAAAGTGGTGGATTAAAAATGCTCTTCTGCACTGGACCAGTGTTTTTCATCAGAAGCTAATAATATACTTGCTTGAATGGCATTTCTAGAAGAATCAATATATATAACTAAGCTATTACAATAGTTTCTCTCTCCACAATTGACTCTTCTTTCTCCAAACACGTCTGTATGCTGTGCAAGAATGAATACCCCAAAGTACAGCTTCTATGGTCCCTCCATGGTCTACTTCTAGCTCAAAAATCCCCATCAGTGTTTAGTAAACTTCATATTGAAATATAAACTCTGTATCTCTCAATTCAAGTTTCATCGCACAGTAGTCTCTTTCTCTTCTTCCAGTCCCATAGTCCAGATTTGTGCCCATGTGCACTCTACTTCTGCCAGCACGAGGGCTTAGTGATCTCAGGTAGCCTGGCCTACCCCATGGCTTTGCAAGTACTATGTGCTCTTGAGGTACCCTTTGCTGACTGTCATTTCTTTTCATTTATTCACTCTTTAATAGTTGGCAAGAAAGATTGCTTCTGTAGCCTAAACAACACAAACCTTTCTTGCTGGGCTCTCATGACAATTTGCTTCCAAGTATCCTATAACTTTAATCTTATTTTTTGTTAAATATACATGCACTTTCTACATATATATTTAAATAGTTGGGATTCAAGGTATAAGAAATAAGTCAAACTTGAATGTTTGCATTTATTTTTGTTAGCCATTTTTAGTATAATTCCAGCTATAGGCAATGAGTTGGGAGTGGAGAGTCAAACTATAAAGTGTATACTGGAGAAAAATAGAAAAAACAAAGCTAGTGAAAAGCATTCACTGTACATCTGAGTCATCATTTCATAAAACTCTTCACATAACACCAATAAGTGACAAGTGCTGAGGCCTTCCTAGCTGAGGGAATGCTCAGTCTCTGCCTTGGGGGAGAGCACAGTCTTAGAAGGAAAGAAAAATGTGAAAACAAAGTGGTAGCAGCCCAATGCTATATCTGCATGAATCTGCAAATGCCCTGAGAGTACTGACAAAGCAAGACTCCCTCTGGCTGAAGAAACTTTGATAGGTAGAGCTCAAGAGAAGAGGTTACCTGGAAGTCACAATCCTGGACATTGAGAGATTTCCAGGAGAAGAAAGCTAGGACTTTCAAAAAGAGAAAAGAGAAGCATTAGGAGGTCAAAGAGAACAGTGCGTTTTGTTTTGTTTTGGTTTGGTTTTGTATATTGACTACTCTGGTGTGAGTAGAGATGTTTGCAAGGTCATAAGGAAAATTCAGAGTAGATGCAATATCAAGTGTGCCTTCTATTCTGATCACTGCTCATGTTTGCTACTCTGAATTCTGTGTTCTAAGAATTAAAACTACATTTCGGCATTATCCGATCACAGGGTCAGCCCATGGTCCTTTTAAGGTGTGCTGCTTGGATCTCGGCGCATAGTGATCATTTGGTGTTATGCAATCATCATCATCATCATTATCATCATCATCATCATCATCATCATCATCATCATCATCATCATCACTTATTTCTAATTCTAAGAAGAATTAAAGAGCTGAGTAGCAAAATTCTTTTATTACAAAGACGAGAACTGTGGTCCAAGAGGGAAAATGACTTATCAAATATGAACAGTTATGTGAGTGAGACCTTACATTAACACACAACATTTCAAAAGGCTTGGATATCCACTGTCTCAGACACAGACCTGTGAAGTAGGGTGAGGTGCTGCTGTTTTCCTCCATGTGTGGATAATGTTCTCAATACTCACTGTTAATCTGAGGCAGAGACAGTATTTAACTTCAGATTACCACATCTGCTTTAGTCACTATAAAGCATCACTATTTGCATCCTATTTAGCAACTGGAAGTTGAGTCCTATTCAAGCCCACTATTCTCAACATCCCAACTGCAGTTATTAAAGAGAGTCAGGTTACTTACAAACCTGAGCATTTAAATGCTTTTTAGATCAGCAACATTTTCATGGTGTGAAACAATGGATTGGCTAGAATATTTCTTCTAGGGCTTAGTTTATCTTTAATGGTAGTATAGAGTGCTGAGATAAAACAAAACAAGACCTCTAAGCTCATCTTACAGTATTTCTTAGCTCAATCACACAGAAGACTTGGGAACTGAATTCAGAGACATGAAGTAACTTTCTCAAAGTCACAAACAAGGGTTTGAAAGATTCTGGACAAGGTTTTCTACTTATACTGCACCACTTTTTCTGCACAGGAGACAAAGGAGAATGGAGGATGCTAAGTTAAAAAGAGCTATACTGTCTACCAGAACAGTTAAAGAGATGCAGGTAAGAAAAGCATCTTGAAGGAAAGAAAAGGGGGAAGGTTCATAGCACCTTTAAATTCTAAGATGAAAGAATTGCCTAGAAAAACACAGAATTTAGAAGCTAAGGTCATTGGTTTAGCTCTTATATCAACCAGTTTCTTGTGTGTGGCACTTAAATATCCCAGGTGTCAGTTTCCAAATCTGTAACGTGGCCATGAAAATAATAGCTGCCTTGCCTGCTTTTACTGGGTTGTTGTGAGGCTGTGAGGTGGCTTGGTCAAGGACCCTAACAGTGACCCAAGGAAGTAGTAGATGTTGGAAGACAGAAGCGATGCCTGAGACACAGGTCCTAATGTGATTAGAAATGAACAGGGAAGAAGAGGCGATGAGTCCCTACTTATGCAAAGGCCCTTGAGTGAGACAGCAGAGATGGTGCCTGAAGAAAGCTATTAAAGGCCCTTGGCCAGATGGTAGCTCAGAGTAGAACGGCTGGGTCTGCCAGATCAGGGTTAGGCCTTTATCCCATGAGCCATGTGATGTGTCTGAAAAGTTTAAACTGAGGACGTTCACATCAATTTCAGGGCTTTGCTTAGGAAATATCTCTCAGGCAACAATGTCAACAACAAATGTGAGAGACACTAAAGGTAATGCAGCGCTTAGGAGGCTTGGTGGGAACATCTGCTGCGGCGATGCCTGCGGGATTGGGGGGGGAGCTGGCAACACTTAGAGCAGTTAAGGAGTCTGATTCTGCAAGACCTGCTGAGCTGTGGAGGTGAATGACTCCCAGCTCTCTGGTTAAGAAAATTGGCTGGATAATGGTGCTTCTACTGAATGGAGTGATATTGGAAGAATGGGTTGGGTGTCAAGTGGCATAGTTTGGGGCCTCCTGAAGAGGGAGGATAGCATGTTCTTGAAGGGGGCAGACTTTCATGTCAAGGAGATGTGGATTTTTATTTTGGCTGCTGTACTTTCCAGGTATGTAGAAGATAATAAAGAGAGGCCTGGAGTATAAAGAGTACTACACTTTATGCACGGGTGATAGTTTACGGCGATGGCCATTGGTAGCTCGTTATCCAGCAAAGCATTCCATAAGAAGAGAGCTCTGAGTGCACTTGGCACATGAGCAGTGATGAATATATGGGAAAGAATTAAATCACCATGGGTCATGTGCACAGTTAGGGGAGATAACTGGGGAAAGAAACAGCCCTGCAGCAAAATAATACTCAAAGATGGACAGAGGGAGAGAAATTCTCCTTAAGAAAAGGTGGTAGTGGTTTGAGTTAAGAACCACTGAGTGGAAGATAATGAATAACAGTTTTCCACTCAAGTGTATCCTCCATGAAGGCAAAGACTGTAATGGTTGTTTTTGTATCATCAACCACATACAATGCCTGAATTAGTGTAGGTGTTAACTCATGAGACCCATCCCAGTATCTAATGTGTGTGTGTGTGTGTGTGTGTGTGTGTGTGTGTGTGTGTGTGAGAGAGAGAGAGAGAGAGAGAGAGAGAGAGAGAGAGAGAGAGAGAGAGAGAGAAAGGAGGGGATAGTGCTTGATTTTCTTTATATATTAAATATTGTCCAATACACTAAAAGAGACAATGATGACATATTTGGACTAGGTACAAAGAAAGGAGCTTCAAGAAAGTCTAAAGGTTTACCCAAAGTCAGCAATAATAACATATGGAGTGGAGTATGTGGGCTTTTTAAGTAAATACGTACAGGCTCGGCTTCTGCCATTTTCCTAGGAACTTCAGAGTTCTTTGGGGTCCTTCTTCAAACACTTCTGCTATTCCTAATCATGTGCTAGAAATATCACTTTTAAAAATTTAGAACTGTGAGATTCTCCCACGGAGGGACAATTTGAATACCACCTTGCTGGAATAAAACCAGAATCATGGATTCGAGGGCTTACAAAAGTATGAGCAGATCATTCATCCATTCCCTGATTTCAAAGATACCTAAATAGTCTCTAATTTGCCTTTGCAGGAAGCCTGAGCGATAGAAAGCAGAAAACATAGATTTTAGAGCCAAATACATAAATTTCTAGAAAAGTAACTATATATTACTAGGCAGGTTTTTTATTCTCGCTGGGCTTCATTTTCCTTTTTAGTTAACAAATGATGAAATGTCAACATTTAACTGCTTTTTTCTGGAAGCCCAAAGTGACATGGCTGATGTAAAGCATTTGGCATAGTGTTTACAATGGAGAGTGTATTCAGTGGTTTCCCTTTATTCTTCCCTATCCATTCTAGGTATAGGATGAACTAAATGGTTGTTTGGTGATATGTGAATTCAGAAGTCTATGCAATTCAGCTACTAGAAATAGTTACTTATACAGTTCTATGGTCCTTAGCAGAAGATCTGGTTATGCTACAGTAACAAAATAACCCTGAAATCAATGACTTACCAAACAAGAGTTTATTTCTTGCTCCCCATACATATGCTTTATTGTGTTTCCTCTCTCCAGTTGATAAAAATCCCAGGGAATCTGGAAACCTTCACCTGGCAGCTGGGCCATCTGACTACCCAGTCTTGCATTCACCTTAGCAGAAGAGAAAGCTGAAAGGTCACACATCATTTCCTCAATGCTTTGACTCGAAAATGAGATATCATTTCTACTCACCCAGCCACATAATCCCACCTTAGTACAGGGAGTCCAAGTAAATGGGGGAGTTCATGGACATCTGATGAGCAGTAAATGTCTCTGCCAAAATTACTAAATGACATAACGTGTTCAGTTGGAACTGCAGACACCATACATCTGAACCTTAAATTTGAACATTTTATGTGTTCTCATCCCGTCTACAATTTATCTTTGTGCGCGCGCGCATGTGTGTGTGTGTGTGTGTGTGTGTGTGTTGAGTTAGTCTCTTATTTTTAAAAAATTATATTACAAAGTTATTACTTTTTTGGCAATTACTTGACTTTTTCATTTATTAAGTTTATGAGGGTGGGTGACATTGGTTAACAAGATTATATTAATCTAAGTGTACAGTTCTATACTACATCATCTGTATATTGCGTTGTGTGCTCACCACCCAAAGTCTAGTTTCTTCTGTCACCATGAATTCGACCCCCTTGGTCCTCACCTTTTCCCTTCGGTAACCACTATACTATTGTCCGTGTCTCTGAATTTATTTTGTTTGATTATGTATCACTTTCTGTTTTATGACACACATATGAGATGTGAGTGAAATTATATGGTTATTGTCCTTTTCTCTCTGACTTATTTCACTTAGCATGATGCTCTCAAGATCTATCCATGTTTTCACAAATGGCAGTATTTCATCTTTTTATGACTAATATTCCATTGTATGTATACCACACCTTCTTTATCCAATTATCTGTTGAATGACTTTTAGATTGTTTCTAAGACTTTACTACCAAGTATAATGCTGCAATGAACATAGAGGCATATATATATATATATATATATATATATATATAATATATATATATATATATAATCTCCTTACAAATAAATGTTTTCAAATTGTTTTTCAGGTAGACACCAGAAGAGGGATTGCTGGGTCATATGGTAGCCATTCACAACTTTCTAAACTACAAATGTATTTCATGCTCAGCTGACAGTAAAAATAAATTTGCAGAATGTATACAGATGAGCTGGCTCACCTTGGTGGGCTTAGTGTAAAAATAGTAGCTTGCTTCTGAGGCTCTGTCTAGCTCTATCCTCTTGGGGCCACCCTGAAAGGGTGACCCTGCAGTGACCATTGCCTATAGTGCCCTTCCCTTCCCCTCGGCTCCTCACCCTCTCTTCTCTTTCCCCTACTAGAGCATCTGCCTCAGCATGTTATCTTTCTGTCTGTCAGGCTGATTAGCATACTTTGACGGATTAAAAGGCTAAGGTCAAACTAACAAATCCCTGAAGAAATTCTGCTAATTATTGTCATATGTTTTTTAAAATATTTTGCTCTTCAAAGAATCTAACAAGGAATAAAATCCAACTTTGTATCCCAAGGGTTGTTTTAATATTATATTTTTTTAAAAAAAATCCCTTTGCTTTCTGTGTTCCACGTTGCAAGAGAGCCATGAATGGATCCCAGGGGTCAGTGGCGGTCATTTCCACTTCAGAAGAGTTTCTTTCTAAAGTGGCACCAAAATGGCAAGCTGAGTCTTGTGACACTGCAATAAAAAAATCCATGGAGAGGTGACTGCTTTAGCATCTATATAGAAGGTCTAAAGTTGACATCAAGATGGGAAGTGGAGCTGATTACCCCAAGAGGCAGTGGGTTTAGTGGCCATGCTCTGGTGCTGCTGTACCTGGGTTTGAATCCCAGTCTCATCCTTTGTGGATTGTGAGACACTGATCTCATTACTTATTCCCTCCAGGCCTTAGTTTCTTCATCTGTAAAATGGGACTTGGGAAAATATGACCTCTCTCATCAGATCGTCATTGAGAATTAAGTTAAATGAATTTGAAACATCCTGGTGCTATAGGGTTATTCGCTAGCAGTAATTTCTCATTTTGGTATTTTGACCTTCTTGTTGTTACCACAGAGTAGGTGACCTCTCTGATGCTCGAAAGTAAATTCATAGATTTTTAAATTTCTAAAGAATTAGTCATCTGACTGGCAAGTATGTATGCAAAAGTGAGTTGCCAAACCACATCAGCTGCGGGTATGTCACCCCATGGCCCACAGACAGCCCCTATGAGAAGCGTTGTCAGGCAGGCTCCAGTCCTGCCAAGAGCAGGACCTGGGGTAATGGCCCATCTTTAGTCACCCATCAGATTTTTAATCAAAACAACTTAGAGAACGATGAGTGCTGGTCGCCCCTCAAAGGTCTTCACACTTTTGGGGGTGACCTATGGCTTGCGACCAAGTCAAGTGGTTTGTGGCAGGGAGCGTGGGGCTGGAGCTGGAGAGTAGTCTGAGAGAGAGTAAGCTGGGGCGGGCGGGGGATGGAGACAAATGTGAGAGGAAAGAGGAAGGAGCAAAAGCACTAAACTCAAAAGCTAATTATTCAACGCACTTTGAAAGACAAGAACAGGATAGCCTCCGAGTAAGAGGCGTCTAATAGCTCAAGAAAGTCTCCAGCAAAGTCGTTCACTACAGGTGAAAGGCCAAATTACCAGATCAAGTGGCTACATTATCAAAAATTATTCTATTGATTTCAGTGAGGTGTGTTTTTCCTGAGATAATTGCCACCATCTAAAATCTCCTTTCCTGCTGATTTGGAGCAGGCAGCGTCGACTCCAAGTCGTTCAAGATGTGTACGTGTGTGGGGGTGAGCCTGCTGGGAGTCTGCTTAGCACTGGCGCAAAAAGTCAGGCAGGCTGCCATGACTCACAGGGCCTGCACCTTTGTCACTGGTGAGCAATCTGGTGTAGTGAGTGTCATTTGCACAGGGAATGTTCTACATCCTGGATTTTCTGGTACATTTTCTACAAGGAATCCTACTTGGGGAAACTATCCCCATGAGCCATCCCAAACTTATCTAGTCACAGTTAGAAAGCAGAAGGACAAAGCATTTAACTTCACATTTTATGGGCCGCACAAGGGTGCATTAGGCTTAAAATTCCAGAGAGGTGAAGAGTGAGGAAGAGAGGTACTTCTGATTTCACTTAGATTACCAACTGCTCTTTATCTTAAAGAAGTATCATAAGAAAAAGAGCATCTTTATTGAGCTATGATTTACATATCACACTGTATTAGCTTTAGGTGTACAACATAATGATTTGATGCATGTCTACACTGGGAAAAGGTTATCACAGCAAGTTTAGCTGATATCCAGAGGAGAACAGTTAATGGAACAAGGATCCATCCAAGTGAAAACTGGAAAAGAATCTTAGAAGTACATCTGCTTTCTAAGAGAATGAAACGTTCTCCCTGCAAGTCTGAATATAATGTCTTTTTAATAATTCAGCTAGATTGTTCCCAAGAACGATTTCTTTGGGGCACAGCGATGAGTGGGCAATTTCCACCAGTCAGTGGCTAAAAATTGTAATGAATTCTGCATGTACCGTCCCCCCTCATAGTGTCAAAACTCTTATCCCAATTTCCTGGCCACTGTTCTTGGATTCGCAGTTGGTTAATGTAAAACCAGGCTGATACAGGGCGTCTGGCAGTTTATGTTTGAACTCGAGCCAACAGAAAGCGTCTTTCTGGTGTTGGTGAACTTCCACCTCGTATGGGTCCAGAGAGTGCTATTGTGTCCGTGAATAAAAGCACCAAGGCGGTGGCGCAGTTGAACGTTAAGCCAATTATCCCTGCATTTGCTCGCCATCGGACGCCCCCTCCTTTCTGGGACTCCTCCAGCTCATGCAGAACATATTCAAATTTGCCCCTAAAAGGTTTAGTCTAGGTTGCTTCTTCAGTACTGTTTGAACATTAAATATGCAAATAATCATCATTACACTTCCAACAATTACACATGTTTGCGAGCACCGTGTCAAGTGCTGGCAGCAGAGCAATCATTTGTAGAGACAAATATTCCATTCCAAGAGATGTCATGCTGCTTCGAAGATTTTTTTTTTTTTCTTTTTCTTTTGTATTAGTAGCCACACTGCTGCTTCCGAAAGTGTGCAAGTGAACACAACAGTGCTGCCAATAGCTGTCAGGCCCATCCCCTTGGTAGAGCAGGTGCCAATCACCCATCCCAACCATCCAGGGCCTGGGAGCTGGACAGACATGGAGTGTTCCAGTGCGGTTGGAGGAGGCCTTGCATGGGGCAGGCACTTCTTGTTTCCTTTTTCCATCCTGCGGCATCTGACCCACCACCCCTCCTCTCAGAGGGGGCCTCGGGCCTTCAGAATATTCTAATTCCTGATTTCTGACTATATTATCCTGTGTCTGTAACAGATGAATTGTCATTTGTAGCTCGGAGGTGATGTGTATAAAGCTGACTGAAGCCACAGGCCGCGTGTCACAGCGGGGGCAGGCCTCCTTTGCTTTGCGTTTTTATCCCTCCTGTCTTCTTCCTTCTCTCCCCTCCCTTCCCTGTGCTCACCGCTTTCTCTTTCCTGCTTCTTCATGTAGTTATGGATAATTGTCACTGTTTGCCTTTATCACAACCCAAAGTGGCAGCTTAGAGGGGCCTGGACTTGAGTCAGGAGTAATCTTCTAATCTCGCCTTCTCCCAAAGTCAGGAAATCCCACGTCTTGCAGGCCCAGTTGATAACCTCTGTGCTTCTTTTCCATGAAAGACGGATGGCTCTGGCAAGCTTGGGAGACTGCAGATAATGGGATTGACTTGGTACTTAAATCTCAGTGAACCAGGACAGCATAAGTAATTAGTGAATTGGATCCATCCTGGGGTGCTAATGATGGGTAAGTCTGCCCCCACGCCATTCTGAAAACGGCGAGAGACACATCCATCTCACACAGATAAAAACCAAAGGGACACTGCTCACAGACACCATTTATTCCTTTTTTAGTGCACGATTTATCCTAGAAGGGGGAAAAAAAAATCTCATTTTCCTCGAGTGATACCCAGAAGACCAAGTGACCACAGTCCCATCAGAGTTCATTTTGATCACAATACTGCTGCTGTTTTTAATTAAGAAAGTCTAATTAAGAGAAACTCTACATTTATCTTCTTATCTACTTGTCGGCACACACGCTCAGACCGTACCCATAATTGTTTACAATTTGCTTAAAGGCCTCTATTCACTGAGCCAGTGAGGAGTGTTCATTTTCATTGAGGTTGGGGCATTATAAGAATTTTGAAAGTGTAAGAGTTGAATAGTTAACTGCAAGGATAAATTTAGCATATTGGATCCTAGTTTACATACATGTACACATACATATGTACTTATATATATTTACATATATACGTACATATATAGTATACACACACATATACACTCAAACACTGGTCACACAATATATCTTTATATTTTTCCTCAATTAATTCAGTGTAAAGTATATGTGTACAGATCAGTCTTCTCTTCCATTTTTCTCCTTACATAGAGTGACAGTACTTTATGAGGATAATTCAGATAAATGTCTTTTCGTGGACTTCACTTATCCTTGCAGCAAACGTGATCAACAAAGAGCCACAAAAGATGGACGACTCTGCACCCTGATCAAACGTGTGTTCTGTCAATGCAGAAGACTTCGAGATGCATCTTCTTTTTCTTTCTTTCTTTTTTTTTTTCTTCTGATTTGATCAACAACTAAAATGTCCAGGAAATACACTTCTGTGGAGATGACCAGGAACTCTAAGAATATTAAAAGTGAAAATGTAAAGCAAATGCATTCCAACTCAAAAAGTAGCAGCAATCAAATGTGCCAGCCTGACAATTTTTATGTGGATTGATCAGAACAAAATGTGACAGATTGTGAGCCTCTTTTACTCGACTCTGCCATGGCAAAGGGGCATTAAAACCAAAAAATAAGTCCTGTCTCTTTGGTCAATTTGAGTTTATCTCTTCTGTAGTGATTGCCTTTCTGCAAACCTTTCATTTGGGGACGACCGAAGTTCTAACAGATAATGAGATAAGCTAAAATAATTGGTTAGTAAGAAGATTGCTTGTAACAAATTTTCCTCTCCACCCCATCCACCAATCCAGTCCTGGGTTTTTGTTTTTTGTTTTTTATTTTTCAACTACAATTGACATTCTGTTTTGTGTTAATGTAAGATTTCTTTCCAGGTTCATTTCCCAGTGACTGGCTTCTCTAAAGGCATGTTCGTGTACATGTAAGGAACATACATACTTTAGTACATTGTCATATCAAGGACTGATTTCCCGAGACCTTTTTTAGTATTTAATATTTAATATTTAAGGATAGAAAAGACTAGGTGAACACTGTTTTTCCTCATGATCTGTCACTCATTAGGAGATATTTAGACTCAAGTTTGATGAAAGGGGGACAGGGTCTCTCTTTTTGAGAGTGGATGGAGAAATTTAGTTTCTTTTTGGTGCCCAATAAGTTCTGATTTGAATTGTTTTTCCTCCATATGGGTTTTTATAAGTTTTGGTCTGACTAAAATTTGACTTTTATGTTCAAACTGGACCAACTGGATTAGTAGCAATGCTCTAAATTATGGCTGACTCTCTTAAGTAAAGAAAATTTAGGTTGATTTTATGACTTTGCTCAGAAGCAGTGTCATGTATGTGTTGAATGTGTGTGTGTGATATTCATAGTGTTACTTAAAAGAGTTCTTTTGATTAATAACATATAGTTTTATTCCAAAAATATTTTACTTTATTTCTTTCTACCCATACCAAGGAATAATGTGAACTGATTAAGAAATACTACTCTTTTTTCTCAATATTATCTCTTATGTAAACTGACAGTTCTAGCTCTCAATTACTTTGGGAGAACTTGAAACATGTTAAAAATATTAATTTAAAATTTAAAAATAGCTCTATAGATCAGGAGAACTTGAATTTAGAAAAATGCATTTAATCTCTACTGGTTATAAGGTAATTTTTAAGAATGATACATAAGTTCAAATTAGCTAAGAAGACTTTATTTTAAAAATTTTATGAGATATTGAAAGCAAATACCTACTTATATATTATAGCAAAGAGGATGAGGTACTGGGTGTTGCTGTCTGCTTGCCTGGGTGTAATCCCAGCCTCATCACTCACAGGCTGTGTCTTCTTGTAATTTGAGTTCTTCATCTATAAAGGGGGAACTATCATAATCCCAACACCGCCCAGTTCTCGTAGAACTGAATCAGTTCATGCACGTAAAACACTTAAACAGTACCTAGCACATAGTAAGCATGAAAAAGCAATCGACTGTGTTAAAGAAAGTTGTATCTTACTAATAAAAGTTTTATTTTTTATGTTTCTATCAAAAACTCTGGCTACTCCTGAGGTGTTCTGCTGACTAAAGAAAGAAGAAATGTCTTCCAGATAATATTTACCCAGGGCTACTGTTGGAATTGACAAAGGCTGCCTCCTGTGAGGATCTGAGGAGACCCATGAAGGTTCAGACCAGGCGGGGGTCAGCCTGTATTCCTAGAGCAATGCTTAGCCCATTCTGTCTGCTCAAGGTCTTTTCAGTTGAGACCTAGACCTTCTACACCTAGCCCTCTCCCCCTCAGAATCAGAAAGTCACTAATAAATGTGATGCTGACATTTGCTGCCATGAAACATGCTTTGAAAAGAAGCACATGACTGAGATTAATAAATGGGACTGCCCCTTTAAGTAGCATCCATTGAGAATGAATTATCTGATTTCAGATGGTCCTAAGTGTGGGATTATGTTTAAGAGATAAGTTTAAAGTTATGTCAATATTACCTTACAACAGTTGGAAATTAATAGTGAAGAGGAAGGCAATGTTTTAAATGTAAATCGTTTTTTGTATTTTAATTGTTTGTACCTCCTTTTTCTCCTGGTCACTAAAAACGTTCCTGACTTTTCTTCATGGATTAATTTGCATAGTAATACAAATTGTTGACTATTTTTAATTTTAAGGAGAAACTATTTAATAAAAAATTTAAAATCTTTTGGTGTGAGGACTGCTCTACTACCACTATTCACTACTTTTCAACTTTGATAGTCATCATGGAAGTTTCCACTTGCTTGATTGCAATATATCAAGAATTGTGTTGCTATTTGAACATCCCCAGCCATAAATGGAGAGCTCCTTTACTTCATGGAGTCTTTAAATGGAATCCTGGCAGGTGGAAGAGCCACACTCTCTGAAAAGAAGGGTTACACAGACAACTTAGTTGAAATCTATGAGGTATTCTTTCTATGAAAGAGACTGAGAGAATGGGAGAGAGAGGAAAAAAAAAACGTTGAGTGAAGGATTAAATGAACTTCAGGAGCATTTTCATCTGGGAGACAAGTGTGAATGGAAGAATAATAAATGACTCCCTGCCTTTCTAGAAAATGATTGGTGTCCATTGTCTATTCTGGAGGCCATCTGATAGCCCTGCCATCTACCAATGGGCATAGAGAAGTTTACATAAAAGAAAGGGGGTCAGCTAATAGAGAGAAGAGGCTTAGCCAAAACAAACTGAAATGCTTCATTTCACTAAGGTTTGATTAATGGGATATTAGACACCTAAGACCGTTAAGACAAGAGCTAACTAGCCTTTAGCAAACTGTGCTGTGAATCGCACTTCACACATCAAGATGTGAGGTAATGAGATTCTCAAAAAGTACTACATTTAGAAACAACCCCTTAAACTCGAAGCACAATTCCCAACTCCTGCCAGTTGCTGGCACGTTTCCATTGGTTAAGTTGGAAAGGAAGCTCAGCTTTTTTTTAGGGGTAGTTTGTGTTTGTTTGTTCCTGACCACTGATAGCATGAGCTGGCAGCTGGTGTGAGAATAAAGGAAAATATGTGTGTATTGGCAGCAGACAATTTATAACACTGCGTGATTATTCTCTCAGAGTCTTAAACATCAGAACTTATGGTTTAAAAAATAATAATTCGCATGAACAACTTTACAACTGTATATTGAGGGTTATTTGCTATGTTGTGTGATGTGTTATTTATTTTTTTTAATTTCCTCTCCCTCGGCCCCTCCCCAAGATTAGTGTGACTTCGTGACCAACGTGATTTACAATTGATCGATCCGGAACATTTAAAATTTTTGTTAGGGATGTCACAGCCATCACAGGCCATTTTTAGCCGGGCAGTGCTCTCTTGGTAAAGCTACATCTCCACCTAGTGGTGGCAGAAGGCAATTAACTACCTTCAACCGCAAGGAAACCAAGATTTCGTTGTCCTTTGCAGTCGGCACCAAAGCCCTTGGCCGCTGTGTCATTGAAGCACAATTTTTAAAGATAACATTTTAATCCCAGAATATTTTTATTTATTCTCATCCCCCACATTTTTCTTCTCCTCAACCCTTAACGCTGGCATTATTAGATTGCAAAATAGCTGAAAAATATTCCTCCCACTCTATTTTTTATTCTTACACTGTGCTCAAAGGCTTTAACCAAAAACTCATTTGGGTAGCAAAGGATCATCTTTCAAGAATCCCTCACCCCTCTCTGCTTCCTTATTCTTTGCCAGCTCACTATTTGGCAGGCATCTCCACTGCTAGAGAGGCCAAAGAGAGTTTCTATATAGATGTCTCAAAGCTTATTCCCAGTCTGCTAGAAAAATTACTTACGATGCTCCCTCACCCTGCAGGTTACTGAAGGTGCCCGCTCCGCATCCACCACCTCAGGTCGTTCCAAACAGAGAAAGGGTATCAAACCCCTTTTCACGCAGCATGGCTTTCCCATTAAGCCCCTACATCCATACATAGAAAGAAACAATTTAACCACACTAATGTATCTCAGGTTTATATGATTTGAATAATCAATAAACAATTAAGAATGTTTTTCTTCTTTAAGACCAAAAAGGCATTGAATCTGGTTGCAGTTAAAAGGAAATAGTTTGTTTTACTTTTAATTTGATTTGCAAGATTATGGAGCACCTGGTCCTTAGAGATGTTATTTTGGCCAATGATATAGATTATTCTATAGTTATTTCTTCTTGTCACTGGATTCATGGTTGGCAACTTCTACACTGCACTGAAATGTAAGAGAGAGCCAGAGTTTTTGGCTGGTATATGTCTAGTCAAATTCAAGCTAACAAAGACAGTTGCTGTTTGCTAATCCCTGTAATTAAACACTACTTGTACGAGGGTATATTACACTGATTGAAGCTATTGCCACTGTATTGGACCCAAAAATCTTTAATAATCCAACCCTGCAATGTTGAATTTTTAGTACTTATTAATTAACACCCATTAACTTATATAGAAGGCAAAAAGCAATAAATCTATTATCAGTTAGCTTCTGCTCCAACCTGCTTTTCCTTAAACTTGGTTTTCACACAGGCGATTCCTTAAATTTCAGGAAAGCTCCATAGGTAGAGAAATGATATGGTAGAAGTTTAGAACAATGGAATTCTTAGAGAATTTTTAACTTTCTCTGTGTTTGGAGCAAAACCTATAGAATTCTTCAGCTCAGATGCTTAAATTTATCATCATCTGTGTGACCATCACCAGAGGTGAGTGACACAGTGCCATTTTCTTCATAGTGCTACAGTTGTTTCTCAAAAAGCTGCCCTGATGGATAGGGGAAATTTGGTTTGATTTGGTTGTTAATGCATTCTCAATATCATGCTTTTTAAGAAAGAACTGTATTTACCATGTTCCAGAATATTCTGCAGTTGCATAGAAATAATCATCACAACTTCATTCCTTAAAAGTCCTTTAAATTTTCCATACTTTGAACAGAAGTGGAGAATGACCAGAACATGAAGCTGTAAAGTTAGGCTACCCCAAGCTTTGACCAAAGGACCAGTCCAGAATGAAGAGCAAAGAACCAGACAGATTCTCAGACTTTGTCGCACAAAGAGAGACTGGTTTTGGGCATTGTGGGTGAGGAAGGTCTCTGGGTTTTAATGGCTACACTTGATCACAGGCTTTTTGGAGGCGACCGGTGGCCACACTACAACACAGATACTGTACAAAATTAGTCTCTCCTAAGCCAAACTGGATGTGAAGGCCTCCACAGGACAAGCCAGGACACACTACACTGTGGAGACGTAAGAGAGTTTCTAGTAGTGCCTACAATGGCTGGCATGCGCACACACACACACACACACACACACACACACACACACACATTGCCCCTTTCAGTTCATCGGCTCAACAACTCCTCAAATTAATGTGAATCCTGGATTTCGAAATTGGTAAGTACTTCAGTAAGAGTTGTAAATGTCACTCTACAGGTGATTTATCAGCTTGGAATGGACATGTGAGGTTGCTTCTGGCTTCTCATTACTCCTCCCACCCCAATCCCTACTGATGTGCGATGGGAGGATGGATGTGTGTGAACCTTCTACAATCAAACCAGCCCATTTACCAACAGTGCTTTAGCAGGGAGAAGAAATAGAGGTTTGTTAGTAATTTCTTAGACTCCAGAGTTAATTATTTCCGTAGAAAAAATCTTTCTGATTTACCCACTCTTTTTGTCCTTGTGACAATGGTCACCGTGGCTCCTCTGTTGCCACAAGATACCATTTTCCCCAAACACAAGGTAGTAATGAGTAATGAGCAAAGGGGCTTCCAACCTTAGCCACACACCAGGTGGAATGCCCCTTACTCCAGTCCCAACCACAAGGCCTTGGATTCCTGTCACCAACAAAAAACTTTTTCCTTTACATTTCAGGGAACATAAATCCCCGATCTGGGCTGCTCCACCCCAGGGGACTCCTCCTCTGCAGAATGCCCACATACCAAGGGTTTTTACAAAGGGTAAGGCCTCAGCAAGCCAAGAGAGTTCCCCTTTCATTTTGCATGGTGTGAGTCCTCCTTTTGTACTAATGAAAAAGAGACCCCTGCCTCAGACAGAATTCCATAGCCTGCTACAGCTTTCCCACATGACAGCAGGAAACCCAACTGGAAGCTCCACAGAATATACCAGAAGAATAAATGAGAGATTTTGTAGAAATAAAAGGAAAGAGAGTGAATTTATTGCCAGTACTAAGGTGTTCTAAGAAGCGTACTGCGCCAAAAAATACTTATTGTCAAAAGTGTATAAAAACTTCCCACTTCACAAAATCAGGGATTTGTTCTAAAATCCCACATTGATTTGAGTATGTCAGTGATGGGAAGGAAGCCCAGTTTTTTCTAAAGTCAAGTGTCTTTCTGTAAGGATGGGCCCTAAAAGGGGTGAATTTTCCATTCACTACACGTGAAGCTACTAGAGCTCAATGGAGTGGTTTAGAAAAATTAAATAAGGTAGTCACTTCCTGCTCTTTAGTCCCTAAGTAGTCCTTCAGCTCCCTACAGAATATAAAACTATAATGTTTGGAATTACTGGAAGGATATAACTAGAGAAGTCCAAATTTTGTGATCTCTATCTCAGGCAAACTGTATAAGCAAACACTTGGCTTACATTTCTGGCCACTTTCTCTAGCTCCCTCACAGAAATGCTACTGTGTCTCTCTCAGAGATGCCAAGATTACTTCATAAGTGGTTCTGTAGTGATCATTTTGAAATTCCAGTGCTTAAATGATGGATATTATTAGGCCGTGGGAAATACTGTCACCATCCCAGGTTGAATGGAAGAGTCTGGGACATGAGAAGAAATCTAACATACACCTATAAATTCAGCTAAATTCTGTTGTTTTCTGCTCCTAGTTCTTCCAGACAATAACCAAACTCTAGTGCCAGGATTTCAAGACAGTGGTCATGCTCTTAATCAACCTCATTAATGCCTTATTTCTTAGAGCAAGTATCAGTGTATACTCTATTTATTTATCTGTCTCCTAGTCTACATTTTGATTTAGTTAAGAGCAAAATCACCACTTATATCCAACAGCCACTGCAATGTGTGGTTTGTGGTAGATGTTTAGTAAGTATATGTTAAATTAATTGTCATTAATGAAAGTAAGATGACAACAGCAGTGGTTCTTATTATCTTGAATTGTGCTACTTTATTGTGTCATTTCTTATGCATATGTATGTGTAAATGTGTGTGATGTGTATGAGTGTTGAGTATTTTAAGACATTTTTGTTGGTCCTCTAAGAATTTAATAGTATGATTTAAATGAGCCTTGATTGCTGAGAGATTTGAATAAATTCTCAAAATCCTAGAATTATTCCACCACTTCTCACATACAATTATTTCAACAAGTCTAAAGTTATTTGAATCAATGGCACTGGTATTACAAAAAATCTGATGGCTTGACATAACATTAAGGCTCATACTTCTTTATAACAATAACTCAAAGAATATCAACTTCAGAAACCATTTTAAGGACTCCCAAGGTTTAACACAATCATAGGTCCTCATGAGAACAGAATAGCTCAGAACCCACTTATCAGAGAATTCAGATAGATTCTTATATTCCTGCTCTCTCCAAGTTAAAAATCATAATAAGATTACAGTGGCTTTGAAGTTGTCTTTTATTATCTTGTTTACTTTTTATATTATTTCAGATTCCCCCTTTGCTTTCTAAGATCCCAAATTTCTTCCATCTTACAGATTCTTCCCAGACACTTACAAGATAAAACCATAACGAGCAGTGCTGAGTCGTGGTCCTCTTTCTCTTTCAATTATCTTCTTAATATGCTTTTTAACCCCAACATTTCAAATCAAAAGAAAGAAAAGCAAGCTGTTATATCATACATGATATATATTTCAAAGAATAGGGGATGGGGCACAAAAGGGGCACCAGGAGGCACCATGTTGGGAAAGGCAGGCTGAGAACTGGAAGGAGGGCAGCGGCGAGAGTACTTTACAGCACAGTTGTAGCTCATCAGTTTGTCTCCTAGACTCCTTGTCTTCAGAGTAGAAATGAAAATTGTACTTCTCCTCAGCTGCTGTGAAGACTGAATGAAATGATACATATCAAGCACCCAGTTCAGCTTCACGGCTGGCAGTGCTAGCTGAGAAGACAAAGTCCTTTGGTCATGGATGACTTAAGACATCTCGATTTCAATATTATTAGACCTCCTCTCTCATTGCCATTCCCCTCACCTTTCTTCCTTGTCCCTCCCTCCTCCTGTTCCTTTCTGTTTTTCCTTCTCCCTAATGTCATGTCTTCTCACCTTTCTTATTCCTCTATATCAACTTCTGATTCAGTTTCTTAAGTGGTATTAAAATATACATGTTTACCTTTTCGATGAAAAGGCCATGGCCATGTTTTGCAGTGATTTAACCACCTATAATTTTCACTGTAAATTCCTAAATATTAGCAAAGTTTCTAAAATATGGAGGAAAAGCTTATCACAGTTGCCTAAAGGAACTGTTCCTTCTACAGCGCCTTGCCAGAAAGCAGTACATTGCTTTTATCAATATTAAATGACATACCTATCATTAGAGCGTGCCAGGCATTGTTCTAGGTGCAGGATCATTTGAACATATGAGACCAAATTATGAGAGCACTATGCACCAGGATTACTGTGATGTTCTTCAGATGTCCTGCAAGCTCAATGTTGGTCCACAAAGAGGACAGAATCAACAAAGTCAAGTTTCTACAAACTCACCAAGGCAACACAAGACAGAGCTAAGAATCAACCAGGTCTGTTTGACTCCAAGACCCATACTTCCCCATTATGTATCTTGAAGAAGAAATCATCTCCAGAAAAATGTCCTACCTACCAATGTCCTAGCAACTGAGTATAGATTTCCTTTCCTAAATTCTACCAACGTTCTAGTGACATGAGTGACTTGGACATCCTGACATAGACTAAGAGCAATGTTTTTACCTCATGTTGACCAAGTCCAACTGGAAAAGCCAAGTGTGGCTGACTGCACCTCATCCTTTACCACAGGGCTCTGATGTCTGGCTGGCATCTGTGTTGCCTAGGCGAGATACTGGGCCAGTCTACGTGCTGATGTCTCCGTGCCTGCCTTGAATAGCTTCTTCTCTGAAGTCAGCCACCCCTGCTACCATCTTGCTCTGCATTGCCTTTATAAGTTCCCTTCAGTTGTAACACAATAATCCTCCCTTTTTAAAATATGGCTTGGAAGCACAACTCTGAACCGTGCCACACATTGCGACTATAACTCTTAGCATGGGAGGTTGTGAGAGGTGTCCTCACCTCTCATCATGTTAGAATGTTGATTCTCTTCTCTGTAGTTCCCACATCTTTATGAAATGAAATGCAGTATTATTTTCTGAGGCTGTCCAAGCAACTGTCTTCTAATGAAAAACTTAAAAAAAAAAAAGAATATAGCATATGAAATAGCTAACCTCACACTCATAAATATTTATGTTTTAGGCAGAGTTGAAATCATTTGTAAGATGGATGTTTCTTTTTGGATTTCCAACAACAAAAAATGCTCACGCTGAACCCATGTCTGCAGCTAAGGGCACAAGGCCTTGGTCACAGGCTGGCATGTGGGGGGACAAGACCTCCAAGTGTTCCTGAAACAGTTCACCTCAGAAGACTCCAATACCATCGGCTTCCCATGGAAGTAGAAGATGTCAACATGAGAACAAGTGTTGGGACTATGCTGTAGGACGACCTTGAGATACGATTTTGTAATGTGAAAAGGTCGGTTGCATTGTGCGCTGACCAGTCATCAGAGTGTGGTCCTTGTGCCTGCAGTTTCAGCATCTTCAAAGAATCTGTTAGAAGTGCATATCTTCTCAGGCTCCACCACAGACTCGCTGAGTCAGGAAATTAACGTGTGTTTCTTAGTGCCTGATTTAACCTCTTTAAGACTGATTTATCATCTATGAAAAATGGATAATATTATTATCTCACGGGCTGTTGGAAGGATTCACTGAGGAAATTCATATAAATTGTTTGTAATAGTGCCTGGCACAAAATAGGCATGCAATACAATACCAAATAGTTATACAACACCTATAATGATTTTAATGAAATTAATAGAGTTTAATTCAATAATCTAGATATAGATTGTAGGAAATTAAAGAGCAACATTTTCAAGCAAAATATTCACAAAAGTCAAAGCACTTTGATTAAAATGATGATTAAAGTAATTTTATAGGAAAATCAGTATCATCAGAAAATGAATTTTTTTTTTTTTTGAGGACACATCCAATGTGATAGGCACCTCTTACAGGTATCACTGTGAACATCTGGCCCTCCTTGTGTTCCAGCTGTTGTTGCAGAGGTAACTTCTGAGCAGATGTCTACCAGCTCTGCATGATTCAGTACTCAGCACTTCGCCTCCGTGCAAGGGCACCTCTACCTCTGCTTCTGCTCCAGAGTTTCTCAGGAAAGGCCAAGCATGCTGCTCAGCATTTACTGTTGTGCAATTGATATTACAGGAGAATTTGTCACTGTACCCATTGGAGCCACTGTACCCATGGGAACAGGAGCTGGCAGTTAACTCAATCCTTCCATCCACAGGTGGACAATCCTGAGACATATTTCAAAAAGATCCTTAGAAAGATGAGTCACCAACTCAGAAAGATATTCTTGAATTAAATTTCTTTCCTTTCTCTATAATCCTTGCCCCTCCTACTCTCCTGCTCCTGGCTTACTTCCAAAATAAGCCACCTGCCTCCAAATTGTGTCTTAACCTTTATTTGGGGGCCTAAGCAAAGACAGCTAACTTCAACCAAAAGGAGTAATGACATAAAGTTGATTTCTTTAAAGCTTTCCCAGTAATTGTGGGCGTAGAGCAAGGATATGTAAGCTGAGACCCATGCATGGGCTTCAGATGGTTCCATAAAGCTAACGAAATTTTATCCAAATTTTATGCATGTGCACTTTTCTACGTGGTATCTATAACAGCAGATATTCAAAGGGGTCTGACGAAACAAATTAAATTTAGTCTTTTATACAGGTCGCAGGACAAATTCTGTTAAAATACATGTGAATGCTCCAAATTCCTTTGGCATATTCAAATTTCCAAATATTAAAGACTATTGGAATTGGAAGGAACATCATAGTTCTTGTTTTATTTGCTTATTTGATTGATTGCTTACCAAGAAGATTTGACTCATTCAT
Source organism: Eonycteris spelaea (assembly GCA_003508835.1). Lineage (NCBI taxonomy): Eukaryota > Metazoa > Chordata > Mammalia > Chiroptera > Pteropodidae > Eonycteris > Eonycteris spelaea. Next base: position 3,604,044 of record PUFA01000137.1, read on the forward strand.
TATGTTATATGTTCCTTCAATCTGAAGTCTTGGTTTGCCCAGCATGGTCTTTGACCCAATAGCTCTGCTATTCCCCAACCCCTGTCCTACCTCCCTTATTGATGTTTGTTGCAGCTTTCGATGGTGTGTAACAAATTACCAGAAGCTAATGCCTCTAAGCAACACACATTTATTTTTTTACCATTTTGGAGTTCAGAAGTCCAAATCAGTCTCACTGAGCTGAAAGTCAGTTTGTCAGCAAGGCTGGTTCCTCTGGAGACTCTGAAGGGGAAATTCATTTCCTTGTCTTCTTCACTTCCAAGAAGCCACATGCATTCCTTGGCTCGTGACTCCTTCCTCGCATCATTCTAGCCTCTCTTTTGTGTTCACTTCCCCTGCTCTTTCTGAGCCTCTTTCTTCCCTTATGAGGACCCATGTAACTACAAAGGGCTGACCTGGACAATCTGGGATATTTCTCATGTCAAGATCCTTAACGTAATCATGTCTTTAAAGTCCCTCTTCCCAGGTGACCTAAATATTCGTAGATTCCGAGAGTTAGTCATGGCCAGCCTTGCGGGGCATCATTCAGCTACCACAGTGATTTCTGAACCTGTCGAGAGCACTCTAGCTTGGAGATCTGAACTTGCTGTTCTCTTCACTGGCCCATTCTCAGTTGAGTGACTTGCATGGCCAACAGACTCTCTTCATTTAAGTGTCTGCTCAAACATCCCTCCTCAGAGAAACCAGCAATAACCCCTGTCCCATCTCCCATCACTTGCTATGTACTTTCTCCTCTTCAGTTTTTTTTCAAAGCACTTGTATTACATGACTAAATAGTACATATTCAGTCACTCATTTTTAAAGATTGTGGATCCAGTAGGAAAGAAAGAAGCAGCCTTAAAAAAGGAAAAAAAAAAAAAAGGCAAGATAATGTGGCAGAAATAAATACGTAGTTCTAGTTCCTGCCTTTGGCCAACTACATTGCTTTAAACATAACTCTGATGCATGATTTAGCCTTACAGAGCTGCACCTGTAAATGTAGATGCTGTTTCAAATTAAGGAAATGCCACAGGCAGAGGCACACTTCTATAAAGAGACTTGTTTATGTAACAGTCAGCAGAGATGAAGGAAGGTCTTTCTGGAAGCTGTACCTGAGGCTTGAGAGTTAACCCATCCAATCAGTGGCAGGCCCACCTTTGGCTACTTGTTGGTAGCTTTGTGTCTAGAAGTGTGAATCTTGTAATATGTCATAAAGAGAGAAAAACAGACTTGAGTAAAGGCAAAATATGTGCCAATATGCATACAAAAAAAAAGAAAAAAAAGTTAAAATAATGGTGGGGGGTGGGGTTGGGCGGCAGGAAGCACATCGCCCAAGCACATGTCCTTAGAATCTGACACCAGCTCTATCGTTAGCTAGCAGTTTACTACTCTTCCGTGACTCAGGTTCTTATTCTGTTGAGTGTGGATAAGCATACCATTGGCTCTCAGTAGATTGAGGGTAAAATGAGATCACCCACAGATATCAAAATAATATTTATATTAATATTCAATAAACATTAGCTATTTCGATCCATTGTTTTTGATCACAAAGACATGAGGGCAGACTGAGGAGACACCTTCCCCAAAGCAAGCCTCTTATCTTACTTCCCTTTAAGGTCATGTAATAATATCTTCTAAGTATGATGAAGGCCTTTATAGCAGTGATCCATCATGGGACCAACTACTACTTCAAAATATTCAATTTCCTTAAAGTTTCTTCCCAATAGATAAATGTAGTGTCTGCTCAAGAAATTATGCTTGGTAACTTTTGAAATTCAAAATTTACTTTTCATCTGGTCCTTGGCATTTTCTGGCTTGGTGCTCCTTACATTTTAAAGGGCCTCCATTCTGCAAAGTAAGTCTTTTATCGAGAGGAAATACATCTGGAGCCAGATACAATATTTTGTTGTTAACTCCAAGTGCAGTTGCAGTAGTATACCTGTCCAAAGCCACAAGTCTGCCTTTTGCAACGTAGATGGTAAGTATTCATGTATGAAAAAGGGTTAATTGATATTAGAAATAATTTATGTATCTTGGTATACTATAACAGAACACCATAGACTGGGTGACATATAAACAACAGAAACTTATTTTTCACAATTCCAGAGGCTGGGAAGTTCAAGATCAAGGCATCAGCAGATTCAGTGTCTGGTGAGAAGCTGCTTCCTGGTTCATGAAGGCCATCTTCTCACTGCATTCTCAGATGGCGGGAGGAAGACAGGATTGCTCTGAGGTCTCTTCTCTTTTATATGGGCACTAATCTAATCACAAGGGCTCTGCCGTCATGCTCTAACCACCTCCCAAAGGCCCTGTTCCTAGTACCATCACAGTGGGGGTTAGAATTTCATCATACGAATTTGGAGAACATAAACATTCAGTCCATAGCAAATTGTGTATAACAAAATCCAATATATTTCCCTTTATACTTTCTTGACTAAAAAGAGTAATGATATTCTCTTATATTTAAAATCATAAAAAAAAAAAAGGTTTCAGATTACTGAACCCATCAGATTATAAACAAAGGGTAGGGTGGAGCAAGAAGATGGCCCGTAGGTAAACTGAACTCATCAGCCTTCAAACTCGGCCTTCACAAACCATAGATAGCAAAACACTTACAAAGGACAGAAGGCAAATTGTCATAAACAGGCCATTTTATCTATAAAATTGAAACACATATCCTCATTTCAGGTCAATTCACTCTGACAGAAGAAAATCTTGGTACCTTCCCATATTTTTTTATTTTTCTGGGCAACCAGAAAAATTCAGTATTGAGTCTAGCATAAAACTCAACTTCACATATACAGCATACAAAATGAATCATCCTTACTCTGTGCCATCTCCCCCAAAAGTGGATGTCCCTCTTCCTTATTATATGGAAGGTAGTGACTGTTATTTTTTAGTTAATAATGTGTTCATGGCGATTTTGTTTCAGCAATCCATTCATTCAGTGGTAAATTGATACTTCTTTACCTATACCAATAGCTTTCCAAATAATTAAAATTACTTTAAAATTAATGAAGGATTCTAGCTAAACAAATAATCATGTTTTTAAAAAGTCTCCCCATCAAATTATATATTGTCTCCTTGATATGACAAGTACCTCTTCTTAACCTTCAAAGATAAAACACGCTGGCTGTGGTGGTGATTTTATTCTTATCCATTATTTATACAGGACATAGGTGTAGGTGCAGCTCTGTAGTGGGTGTGCCCAGGCAACAGACAGAACAAAGCAGAATTTTTCTTTTTCCTTTAGGGAATTACAATATAAATGCATACAAGGACACATGAGACAATGAACACTGAAAAAACATGATATAATGCAAGCAATGTCGAGAAGTGAGTGGTTATTGTAACTGAAATGCTTTGCAGAACAGATGTTTTTTAAGGAAGTTTGTGAAAAAAGAAGGGGAGCAGGTTTTCCGTACATTCATGAGAGGTTGCTATGGGCTTCTGAGCAGAAGAGAAAAATATGGAGATGGGGGCGGGGAAACTTTTTTCTCCTCCTCTGCCTGAGTCTCCTTTGCTTCCATATTGTCCATATTTCATAATTAGAGCGAGGGTCTTTGACCAGTAGATACATTTCTTGTAAATAAAAGAGAAAAGGAATAGATAATGGTCAGGGAGCAATGGGGCAGAATGGGATGGTGAATGGTCTGAGTGTTGGCACTAGACAAATCTGACATCAAATTTGGGCAGCTGAGAGTTTGGGGGCAAGGAAATTTTGCAAATGTCAGTGAGCTGGTTTTTAAGATTATTGTTACGGGCCCATAAGCTCTTGGAGCCAGATGTATTTTGGAATTCAGAATAATTCAGAATTTACAAGGGGAATATGATATGTACACTGCATATTACACACCCTCCTGGCAAGGTCTGTGGTAATAAAACACAGACATAATTTTATAGCAAAATATTCAAAGCAAGTAGAATAAACAAAGACTGTAAGTAGCCTCATGTCAGTTCAATCCAGTTTTTTCTGCCAAATGAATTCGCATTATATTTTTGTGGGCTGGAGAGTCATGCAACATCTTTCTGTAAGGAAGATAGAAACCCAGCACCCACATGTGTGACAGACACAGAGTACATACTCATTAATCACCACTCTGGATGTTGTTACTTCATCACCAGATCCTTCACCAAGCCAGGATTGAGGTAATTGGCCTTACCTCAATTGTCCTCCTTCCACCTGCAGTACGAGCACTCCCATCCAGGTAATCAGCATTCCTCATGGTCAATCTGCAATGGTTGCCTAGCTAATCAAGAGTGGCAACCCTGAGAAGCTGTGTCCCCATAAATCATTCTCCACACCAGAGGCCTTGTGGTCCTCTCAAAATGCAAATCAGAGCCCACCATACTCCAGCAGAAACCTTTTAATGATGCCCCATTATTCCCAGACCAGTGAGTGGACCAAGCTCTCAACTAGGTTTGCAAGCCTGAACCCCAATCTGGCATCCCCTCATCCCCCATTCATGTTGATCTCAATTTCTAAACTCATTCTCCTGTGTCTCAGGCCTTCACACTTGCTGTTCTCCCTGCCTGGATGCTCTTCGTCTGTCATTCTCCCAGCTCCCATTCTCTCAGTCTTTGCATTTGAGTTTAAAGGTTGCTCTGTGTTGCTAACACCTGGTCATGGTGTAACTTGCTCTGCTAACACCGAGCATTGTTCCTCTTGGACCCTTTCCAAGGTGGTAATTGTGTATAGTTCAGTGATTATGATCACACAATCCCCTGAGAGAATATAGGTTCTATGAAGTCAGGGCTGTAACTGTTTTGCTCAATCTTGGATCACAGGGTCCAGCACATTGTTTAGCACATAATACGTATATATTTATTAAAAGGGAGTCTAAAGCACCTACCAGTAGCCAAAAAACAAGACTAGATTCTTTACTCACACTCTTTTAATGCTTTTAATAGAGGCTTTAAAAATAAAATCTTCAAAAGCCTAACTTTAACCCTGTCTGGTAGGTGTTCCCACCATTATTTTGTAAAGGTGATAGCCAAATCTGAGAAAATCAAGTGACTCAGACAACACCACAGGGCAGGTTAGTGTGAACTCGGTGCCAGGACAGTGGTCTTTCTGGATCCCAAGCCTGCGTGCCTTCCCCCATCACAACGCCCAGGGGCCGGGGCCGGCCAGGCGGTACTGGGGAATGCACGCCAGTAGGTACTTTCCAAGGTGAAACTGCGGTAGAATATAACTTTCAAATTGAAGAGCTGGTTCAAGACTCTGGAGAAGAGAAATATATACAGCAATTACTTATAAATAAAGTTTTCCACATCCAAGAAACAGAGCTTACAAACAGAAACTCTGGTGGGTCGCCCTGTGCTCAAGGCCACTAGCATTGTCTGCGCTCTGGATGAGCGAGGCAGAGCCGCGGCGGGCAGGATGCATATCAGCTTCTCTTTAAGGCAGAGGAAAAGATATGTTTTTTTTTTTTTTAAAGAAGCACCCCGTCCTGTCACCCCAACGTACCTTCTCACTGAAGCACGAAGTCGCTCATTGCCATATGGTATACATGGACGCAGCTCTACAACATGCTCCCCTTTTAACCCAAAAACAAGTTTTCAAAGTTTATCTTCTACGGAGTCATCGGCTCTGCGTGAGGTGCTCTGTTAAGTTCTTTACTTACATTGGTTCAGAGAATACTTTTATTTCATATTCAATCTCTATAGTAATAATAATTGATTTAATTACCAACATTATAAATGTCATAACTTTTCTTATGTGTTTAAAATATAGATCAAAAGCTAGGAATGTATACTGGAACTATAAGCAAAAAACTTTCAGTTAACAGTTGTTTTTGAATAATTCCTCCCAATTATCAGATTTCTATGGATAAAATAACATAAATTTTATGTTTTTAAAGAAAAAGTGACCAATAATATGTTACCTCTTTTGCTATGTACTTTTATAATCATTGAATGAAACTCGACAATGTAGCTACTTTAAGAAGACTTATGCAGTATCTTAGGATAAAAATGTCAGATTGTTATCGTTTGTTCCAAGATGAGAACACAATAAAAGATATGAAAATGAAGAAATGTCTCAAAAAGCGGTGCTGAAAAAAGTAAGGCAAATTTCATCTGTTTCTAATGGTGGTATTGGGCTGGACAAATAAGTTAGATTAACCCTGAAATGAAACCTGCAGATATTGAAATGATTAAGAAAGATAGATCTGAATTTAGCACAAATGTTCTGGAAAGAAAAATTTTTTAAATGTTAATGGTGAATATGCCACAGACTTTCCTCCTGAGTAATTTGTGGTTTTTCAGTCCTGGCCCCAAGACCAGCTAGCTCTCTCTTGCCTCAGAGCTGTAGCTTCATCCGTTGCAAAATGAGGGAACAGGGCTGTTGTCAAAATTAAATGAGATCATACTCACACCCAGGCACTGACAAATTGATGGAATTATTCCTTCACAGAATTTTCTGTAACTTCATATGTTAGATGATTGGGGTATTTTCCTAATAAAATGCATTCCAATTATTTCATGAAGTCACGTTTTATCCAAGCAAGACATTGTGTGAATGATAGTGATGGCAAAGGTCAACTGGCCATTACTCTTCACATTGGTTCTTTGTAGGGTGACCCCTTTCCCCACCACCTATGCTCATAGTTAAATTAAAACTGTTATGTTATTATATATTGGCCTCACTTCCTGGTTTCAGTGGATTGATGCACGGTGGGCAAATGAGTGAAACTGGGCCAATGAGACACTTTCCCTGAATTTGTGGAACTAGAGAAAACAAAATTGAAGTCTCTATGCTCAGGGGCTAAATTAATAAAATGTGAAGCTGAAGAGCTAAAGAGGTTGAGACCCAGCCACCTGGCAGTGAGGCTGTGGGACAGAGATAAGCTATGATGGGTCAAGTGCCTGTCACTTGCAGCCACAGGAACCTCAAAGTCTCCTACAAACTGTGGCCCCTAGAGAATCATCCATGTTTGAATGATAAACAAATTAAGACTATTGATCAGCCTTTTAGAACATAAAGACAGCACATACCCCAAAGTATAGTTCATGTAACTTGGTCACTTGATGTTTGTCCAAATCATCAAATGAAGCTTCCAGGAGATTAAAACACTTATTTAGAGAAACACCAGGATATAATGTTGAGATAATAGCCTGAGGTGAATAATGAACACCAGATGATAGATATAATAGTATTAAATTCTTCCTGTCTCAAATTAAATTGGTTGATTTTACAGGTTAACCCAAGGAGCATTTGCTATTTATTCCCCTTCCCTAGCTTAATTATTGACAATCTTTTTTTTTTTTTTCCAAAATGAAAGCTTTATATTCACTAAGCCATAGATAGCTAAAGCTAAGCACATAGGAAGATATTGCCATATATAATATATTTGTGGAAAATGATAATTATAATGAACCTGGGGTAGCATGTTTCATGTGTGTGTCAAGTGCCATTGAGTTGTCTCTGACTCCTGCTGACCCTGTGAATGAGTGATCTTCACAATGTCCTGTCCTCAACAACCCTGCTCAGTCCCTATAGATTCAGGCCTATGGCTCCTTTTATAGAGTCAGTCCATCTCAGGTCATCGTTTTTGTGGTCAGGTTCTTCGTAAAGCTCTCCTACAACACCATATTTCAACTGAATCAATTTTTTTTCCTATCATTCTTTTTCACTGTTCAAATTTCATATCTGTACCTAGTAATTGGGAATACAAGGTGTGGGTAATCTTAACCTTGGTCTCCACTGACACGTCTTTGTCCTTGATGGTCTCTCCTGATTCTCCCATTGCTGCCCTTCTGTTCAAGTCTCAGGCTTCTCCTGATTTCTTGGCTGCAGTCTCCATTATGATGAATGACTGAGCCAGGGTCAGCAAAGGCTTTAACAATTTCACGGTCTTCATTGTCTTTGTTAAAGTTGTGTATTTCTTTGTAGTCATGATTTTTGTTGTACTAAGTTTTAAATGAAGGCCTTCTCTGGCACTTTCTTTTCTCACTTTTGCCAGAAGTTGCTTAAAATTATAGCCACTTTCTGCCAGCAAGATAGGGTTATCTGCATACCTTAAGTTATGAATATTTTTCCACGATTTTTTACTCCTCCTTCCTCTGAGACTAGCCTAGTTTTTTGTATGATAGATTCCCTAATGCTATTTAATTTAGAAATAAAGTAGGACCTACTCATAGAGGTAAATGCAATTAAATAATTCAGAGTTATGTACCCCAAATTAAAAGCAAAGCACATAATATGGTGAAGGTTAATTATACCAATATGTAGCTCTGAATGAAAGGAAGTATTCTTATTAAAGTAAAACACCCAGGGAGTTTGTGTGGTGGTAAAAGATTCTATATTGTTAGTTGCTGAAATCCATTATACTCTCCAACTATAATAAAACCACAATAATAGTAAGTGGCACTTAAATAGCACTTTCCAAATACAACATCATAATACTTTGCATTTGTGTGGGCATTTGCAGTTAACAGGGTGCTTCCCCACATGTTCCCTCATGGGAAACTCACAAGGGGACTTGTGAAGTCAGCTCAACAAAGATGCTCCTGTCAGCTTAGTGTTCAGAAAGATCCGATGCCTTAGGCAACACTATTGTACATATGGGACCTGGGTCCTACTTGGGTCTCTTGGTGGTTTTCACATTCTGTTTGGGAAATAAAGGATCACATAGATTTTATTCCATATAAAACTGCCTGTTTGCAGGTAAGATAAATGAGCTGCGGGTACTTGAAAACATTCTCTTAAAATTTGATACTTCTTTTACAATCAATCAAAATCAATATAATTATAATTATATATAACTGTAATAATGATAATTATTTTCTATATATCTTTCATTTATATTGAAGCTTTCAGTTTGCAAAGTACATTCCTATGCATTATATCATTTGAACTTCAGAGCTCCATCATCAGAGAGAAAAAACAGGCATTATATTCCAATTTTAGCATAAGAAAAAAATCCATGACTGGATATTTGGGGTAGATTACTCAGGTTTTCTAAGCTGAGGGGAAAAACTGACTCCCACCAGGCCTTCTGGTACAAACCCAGCAGCATGTATAATGGAACTCATTTTTCCTGCCATTTTGAAAAGAGGCTATTAGTAATGCAAATGCCATTCTACCTCTTAAAAAAATGTATTGGATGCTAACACGGGTGAGGATACAGAATGGTCTAATGTTAAGGATACAGAATGATTCTCAAAGTCAGATTACTAATTCTGAAGTCCTTTTCTTCCATTCCATTTTCCAGAAGTTTATGGCCACATAGCTGGTGAAGCAACAGTGATGTTGGAGCTCCAAAAGCTGCAGTCTGAGTGTCAGCCTGACTTGAATTTAAATCCTCACTCTGACCAGCTCTATGACTTTGCACTCATTATCTTTTGCTTCTCTGAGCTTTGGTTTCTGCATTTTAAATATTGGAAAAATAACCCACACTTACATATTTGTTTCAAGGATTCAATGAGATAAAATGTGTTAAGTCCTTAGCACTGGGCACCATATATAATAAAAAAGTGTTTAAATAATAGCCTTAAAAACAAAGAGACTCTATATATGTCAAGCTTAAAGTCACAAGCAAGCCTGGAAATTCAAGAAATTCACAATTGAATTCTTATCTGGATCCAGTTTTCCCCAAAGCCCTACTTTCCCTTCTTGTTCCCTGGGTCAGGTGGCAACATCTCCATCTTCAGCAGTCACTTTGGCTCAGCATCTTCATCCTCACCCACACCCTCTTCCTGCTTCCTCCTCTGTCCCAACCAATAGCAATTTACAATGTGGAAATGAACAAAGATTAATCAAGTGAGAAGAAGCAAAGACTATTAAGATCTGGCTGCAGCAGGAGAGTTGGCCACTATCACCTGTGTTTTGCAGAGACTGAAAAGCCAACAGCAGAGTGAGAATGATTTATGGTGGTAAAAGGGAACATTTCAGGTGTTTCTTATGTGCCCTGATGGCAGGCTGTTGGCATGAGATTTCTGGAGGCAGGTTAGCTGGGAGCAAGGCTCATAGATAACTGGTTAGAGATGCATATCTTGTTTTCTTTGGTTGGCCCAAAGTTGGAAGTGAGAACAAAAATGAAGGAGGTTGCTAATTATTAGGTCCTAACCATTTGGGGCTGATTGTCATTGGGGATATTAGTTGGTTTTTGAGGATATTGTTAGTGATGGCATTCTGAGTTCCTTCAAGTCCAATTTAGAGAAAGCAGTCTAACGTTCTAGAAGAATGGATTGATTTCCTGGGCTGGTTGTTGCAGATTATGAGTCAAGAGCTCTCTTTTTACATATGGCCTGGCAACTGTCCATTTTTATATTTTTCCTACATAAGACTTATTTCGCGACTTTCAACCATTTCCACACTCACTCACCAGCCAGCCTCAATACACACTTTAGCTCCCAGTACCATTAGAATTATCTCAAGGAACTGGATCTCATACTCTTCTGTACACAACTCTGGCCTTATTGCCTAAAACCAAATCTTGATTCCACAGTATCCTTACTGTGGAATGTCATCTCACAAGCTGAGTTGAGAGGTCTTCTGGCCTACAGGGGAGGAGCAGCCCCAACTCTGCAGTGAGACAGTAAATTCTGGCCAGCACGACTTTTAGCGAGCACCTTGCCTCAATAGGTAGTTTCCACAGCCACATATGAGGAAGCGTAACCATAAAACCACCTCAAAATGGTCTTATCCTGTTTAATGAGATACTGAGTTGCTTTTTCAGAGATAACAGACCAAAACCATTAAGTCCTGTGGTTGAATCATGTGCAGAGGATTGAACTTTGACCTCCAGCTCCCACCCTACCCACCCACCCACCTACAGAACTAAAGGACTGGGACAAACCCAAAACTTGAACCCTGGAGCCCTTTCAAAAAAAAAAAAAGCTCTGTGGTCCAGATTGATCTGGTGTTGATGCCCCTTTACCATAAATGGCCAGGCTCCAAGTTCCTCCAGTTAAAGCTTGCCTTGCCAGCACTTCCCCATACGTGTTCCCCAGCCCCTTACAAACCCAGTGAACTCTAGATCGGGGAGTTCCAGCTTTTGAGCACAGCACCATTCATAATAAAATGGACAATCTTTATCCACTGCAATTCTCACTGTTTAATGTTTGGCCTGCTAACACTGAGTGGACAAATTCTGTTCTATAACCAAAAGCAGAATTTAGGTCATGGTAATAGGATTACCACACAGATAAAGGGTTTGTCATCCTGCCTGGTGCTTCTGCTTCCCTCTCATCTCTACCAGTCAGTGTTGGATCAGCCCCGGAGGCTCCATTTCTAGGACTACTTCCTCCTCCTTCTTTGCCATTGCAGGTCATCCACCTTTCTTAATCCCAAAGGTTTCAGCAAATGATAAAAATTTCACCAAACACTTGTAGGCTTAATTTCCTCCTGAACACGTGCCTTGTTGCTATGTTTATCTCAAGTCAAATCCAATCAATGTAATCATTTAAAAACGCGTTAAACTCATCTCCGTATTTGGAAAAATAAAAGTGGCTGTTCACATACATGGAGGGTGGCATGGGTACTCGTGAAGGTAATTAAACACTTATCATCATTTTAAGAGAAACATACTTTTTATGTCCAGGAGGGTTTTTGAAAATGTTAAAATCAACCCAATGGAAGCCACAGGAGTCTGCTCTCTTGAGAGTTGCTAGTGCCATCCAGTGGGCTCGTCTGGCCTTGGCTGTGGTCCAGCCTTCCTCTGCAGGTCCTGCAGAAAGTGCCACTGTATGTGACAGAAAAAAAAAAAAAAAAACAGGATTGAAGATAACTCAAGGAATGATATGAACTAACACAGGGCAGCACTTTGAAAGCATCTGATGTTTAGGAAATACACACCGACCTTTGGCTTCCTCTTCCTCAGAAGCAGGATCAGAAATCCCTACCTCCCCCCATAACACACACCTGTGGGAGGCAGAACAGAGACAACACTTCCAATTTGAGGCACTTTGCTCTCTCTTTCTTAGGGTTTCTTTGTATAGAAGGTGGAGAGGCTGAGGGAAGGGAAAAAATCATAAAAGAAGGAAAAAACCTATTGGGGGTAGTGGTCCAAGGTCATTGTTGAATGTGACAAAAAGAGACATTTTAATGTTCAGGAATTATGTCATCTGTGTTTTGTATGAATGACTCCCTTGGGAAAGGACTTTTGATGTCATTGTTTTGGTTTAAAAATATTTCAGGATTTTAAACACAAACCCGACATGTGCTCCAAAGGTGGTTTTCTTTCCAAGACCCGGAGCCCAGCTCAGGGCCAAGATGCCCCTGGGACCTGCTCAGTCAGACTGGAAGAAAGTAGCAAGACCCTACAGAGTTCAGTGAACTGCAAACACAGAATCTTCTCTAATAGAGTGTGTACTCATAAAAAGATGTTTAACCTGCATGGGAGACGCCCTATTGTTTTGACCTTCATGACAATTGGGTGTAAAACTTCGAGTAAACACCTTCCTGACACCTATTACAGGGACTCGGTGGGAAGCACAGCCATTAATCAGAGCAGCTGCGGGAGGCAAGGGCGGCTGATGGAACCCGGGATAGATGACTTGGTCCCCTGCAGCTCTCTCTCTTCCTTCAAATTAAAATCCAAGGAAATCTAGAAGGGAAGAAACTCCATTTGGTTCCTGCTTGCCTCCCAGATGAAGGAGCAGTTTCAACCTGTCTGTGTGTGGGATGTTGTGACTGTTTGCGCTTTAACTTCTCAGATAGAGATGAGGAAACAGAGCTCAGAGATGAAATGGTTTCTCTCACGAGACTCTAAGAGCACATAAAGCTGAGATCATGGTGACAGGGCTAAGGCTAGCACTTTCCCAGTGATCCCAGCCTGCTCCCCACACAAGTGACCAGGATAGATGCCAAAGTAGTCCTTGCACTCTCCAACAGTGAAGGAGAAAACGTGAGTGCTTGAACGTTGTAATGGAAGAAGTGGATATTGCCCTACCAAGGATTAAGTGAACTGGCAAAACATGGAGCAGAAGAAAAGGGAAAGATAAAAGCTGAGGGGCTAGAAAGCATTCGCAGCTCAGACATCCTCCGAGAGGCTCCAGCAAAAGTTGCAGCTATGTTAAGGTGCTCTTTTATTTTCTCAATTTGACTTCTAAACCCCTAAGATCCAGTTTTCAAAACTAAACTCAAATACTGATTGAACTACAGCAGAAATCACATGAGGAGAATTAGCTAACTCAAATCTGGGTCTTTACTGGTGTTGGCTGTTCTCAGTTCCCACCATGCTGAGTGACACGGTTTAGTTGAATCAATAGCTGTGGTGCAGCTGGTGCTTGGTTGTGACAGGGAACCCACTGATTGTCGCTGCTAGCTGTTGTAAGCAGTCCCTTGTAGTTTGACTTCTTGTCCACTGTGTTATGTTTCTTACTCTAAAAAAGTACCCACCCATTACCCTGCAGGTTAAGTGAAAAAAAAAAATTTCATTTAGTCAAACTTAGGTTTTGCTTTCTTTTATTTCAAATAGTGCACCAATTTTTTTCCCTTGCATAGATAAATGCTTATCCAGATAATCTGTAATGATTCAATATATGTTTTTGTTTTTCTTATTGAGAATAAATGCAAATGGTGAGCAAATAAGATTCATAAAGGTCAGTTAGTAAATGTGACTGAGAAACCAATCTGTTTATTAGGTGGATTATACAGAGACCTTGGCCTTCTGCTACCAGGCACTTCTTTCTGGCTTTAAGATCTAAGCTTTACTTCTAACTCCTTGCAACTTTTTGTTGGTGGTGATGTCTTTGTATTAGTATCCACCCTTACCTACCCTCTTGTTAAAATAAATGTCCTTAACAAAAGTCATTACCATCTTTCCAAATACATACACTTAGAAGCAAAGCTAGAGTAGGCCCACCAGGCTGATCCTCAATGGCCACTTTCAGGCCTCTCTTCCTTTCTAGATTCCAATCAGAAAGGCTAAAAGACACAATGTTACTTTCATGCAGCTTGAGAGGAGCCATGGGACCCAGCTCCTGCCAGTGAGGTAAAAGGGAGCTGTCATCTGGAGCAATCGTGAGAAAAATCTCTCTTTAATAGAGGGAGAGAGCCACATGGGAAGCACCGCTCAGCAGGGGTCAACACCCTCCCCTTATCTCTTTTAGGACAGGATGCCTGTAATTTTGGCCTCCATCATCTCATAATGAGGAAGGACGCTTCCAGAAAAAAAAAAGCCATTACCATTCTTCTGAAGTAGCCCAAGCGGATACATAGAAGGAATCCTCAGTCTTCAGGATAGTGAGCTACCTACACTCACTGGATCTTCTTATTAAGTAAATAATAAAGGAACTTTTTGTAAGCCACTCTTAGTTGGGTTTTCTAAAACTCAAAGCCTATAGCAACTTAATTGATACCCTGAATTTTTTTCCCGCTTGACTTTAGAACTCAAAGCTTCAAAACCAAATATAATGTTACCTGTCCCTTAACCATGTACCTTTATTTATTTGTTTAAATGCAATTGTTCGTTCCTAGGTGAATGTATGAAAAAAAAAAAAGTGCTTGCATTTACTTTTAAGTGAATTAAGTGCACACAATTTCTTCGTCTCTGTCTTCAAGGACTACCTGAAAACTTTCCTCCCTTTATCTCCCAGGTGGAGCTAAATTCTTCACGGAAGGTGTAGCCATGGAAAAGTTTGGCAGCACTGAAGAGGAATCAAAGGCTTAGGTGATATAAGTGTAGAAGAGAAAATGATGGGATTCAAAAAAACAGAACCTATGGACATTGAAAGGAGGAAAACAAATTGAGATACTAGCAATATAAAATACTACTTAGAAATCAGCCTCCCTGTGATAAAAGTTGAGGAAAGGGACATTGTGGTGAGCTTATGCAAAGTCCTGAGTGTCACAGGACTCCAGAATTGAGGGTTTGAGGGTCACATGTGGCATCACTATTGAAAGACTCCAGTGAGTAAAGAAGGGATAAAAACAGAGAAGTCCTACCCTGTGGGCAAACTGGAGTTCCGATGAAACACCAGCCTTGAGAAAGCCCAGTGTCCATGATTTGATTTCTCTCCTACATGCCTCACTGCGTGACTCAACAAAGTGTGACAGAGACTTCTGTGGAAGGATAGGAGATTTCTCTTCTGAAGAGAAATTACGTGACAGTGGGTAAATGTAAATCAGAGCAAGGAGTGAGTATGGAGACTGGCTAGCTCCTTTTTTCTTTGATGACAGATCAGTTTCTGGTCCTTTTTCAGATGAAAGGTGCTAAGAAAGTTGTGGATATTATTATTCCCTGGGAAAGTGAGAATTTGGCACTTTCCTTTTCCCCCTTTGCCCTGCTGGCTGACCTGTGGCATCTCTCCACTTGTCTGTTTATAATTAGGGTCCTCATGAAATCCAAGCAGCCTGCTCCCCAGCCCAGGTGTTCTCATCAGCACATGCTGTCCCCATCTGTGAGATGAATATTAACGGATGGTGAAAAAGTTAACTGTTCCCTTCTTTTCTCATCTTCCCTCCAATATATACTATTTAACTCTTGTTCAACACTCTCTTCCACACACTTTTCTGATTATACAACTAGCCATCAAGAAACATTAGTGTGATCAATCTGAGGTTAAAGTTAACGATACATAATTAAAGGTATTGTAAAAGGTTGTAAACCAATTTTCACTTTTTTTCTTTCTCTTGAGGATATTAACTTCATGAGCTATGTTATGACCATTGGTAACTCTTGATTTTAAAAAGTTAAAGAAAATAAATGGTTCTCCCACATCATGCACTCTGACGAGAAATGAAACCTGGAAATTAGGTGGTGGAACTGTGGAGTACTTGCCACAGCACGCGATTGCATGAGTGGTCTCCCTCTGTGCTCCTTGTACCACAATTTCCACTGCACCTTCAGCCTCCAATTCACACATGGCCTGCACTCAAAGAAACTAGTAGATTCTCTTCTCTGAAGATGACTCTCTCTCTCTCTCTCTCTCTCTCTCCTTATCTCCCTATCTCTTCCTTATCTCTATCTCTATTTTATCTACCTTTTCTCCTATTCTTCTTTTATTTTTGTTACTATTATGTTATTTAAAAGCCCACATTAGGTAAAGAAAAATCTATCCTTAAAACTGCCAACACATAAATGCTTTGAAGGACTTAATTCCTGTATATTCAGATAAAGTCGGATTTGGGTTGAAATTATCTGCGTAAGTGTTCCTAATAAAAATTGTGCAGAACTTTCCAAAGGAAGTTGCATCAAGCTATTAGCAGAATGTGTCATAATTATTCAACTGAAACAGTGTGCCGAGTTGATAGCAAGGCTATCTGCTTTCAACTGGTTTTCCCAAATAATTGAATTTAAAATTCTATTTTGAATCTACAGTTTCTTTGCTTTTGAGCTGTGTGAATGTTGTTTTCCTTATGTCTATGTTTATTGCAATAAACATTATGATATACCTAAAACAATTTAATAAATCAGGTTTAACACAAAAGCTTAAATCATCTGATAGAACTTGAGAAATCACCAGCATTTGTCCTATGAATGTAGTAAAAGTGAAAAGACTAAAAGATGCTGGATTATATTTTATAACTAATAATATGCTGAGAATAATTAGCTGTCATTGAAGAATAAACCATAAACCAACCAGTAGAAGTAATAAACTTTATGAATTCAGATAGGAACAGAGACATTTTGCAAAGGGCATAATTATGATCAATAATTTAAGTCATTAATCTTTACCAAAATGTGGTTGATCTGCTTTGTACATTGCAAACTAAGTTTATGGGAAAATTATGTGACTAGTGGATATTTCTTTGTATACTTAGAAATAAACTTTCAGCTTTTTGTTAAATTTTTAAACTATTTAGATTGTTTATCCTCAATGTATGTGAACCAGAGAAAAAGAGGATGCTCATTTTTTTTAAAGACTTTTTAAAAACACATATCAAAATCACCAAAGTATTTTTTTAATTTAATGTAATTTGTGCATACCTGTTCATGCGCTATTAAACTAGGTTTAAAATTCATAACCTCCTGAAGTCAAAGGAAAAAAAATTAATGTTATTATAATTCATTGCATTATAAGGAAAGTTTTATTAAAATTAATTTAGAATAGTTTACAAATTTTCAAAGAGTAAATCCAGATTTTTACACACATCAAAATGCAATATGTTTTTTAAAAAAGCACACTCATTTTTTTTTTGCTTTTTAAAAGTGAGAAGAATATATTTAAGTGCATAAATAAAAGGAATATTAAAGTCATAGTAGAATAACAAATCAAGGTTTTGATTGTTTACCTAAAGAATGAATTTTAAACATATAGTGCAATACTGTTTAGGTATTTTAATTACAAGGAGTGTTATTTGTAATCCTCCAGCTGAAAGACCAATGAAGCTCTGAGCAGAGTTATATATCCGTGAATAAAGAGTGTGTAAGGGGTGTTAGTCTCAGTTTTAACACTTTTGTGCATGTTTTATAATTACAAGGGCAAAATGCATATAAGTTAAAATGTTCATTTAAAAATCCATTCCCAAATCATTTGAAAAATTGTAGAATCGATCTTCTTAATTATACAGATAAGTTAACTCCTAATTGTTAGGCATTCTGGCTATAATTCATTTACTCCTAATCTTTGACAACAAATCATTAAATTTTCTTGTATGTTTCTATAAAGTGTACAATACCAAGCCAGGGCTAAGGCTTGTTAAAATCATCACAAAGGGGTGTATTTTACCCACCTGAGCTATGCCATTTTGATCAGATGACATTTACATACTTATTTTTAATATATTTGAAAAGGATCTTTAATTCAGGCTTTGTAGAATGAAAAAGAAAATTATAAGAAATATACTAACTTGTTAACTTCAGCAACATTTTATCCTACAAAACACAGGCTTCATTTCCACTGTTACCAGATTATGATATAGCTGCACCAAGATATTGGTTCTACCTATAGCTGAGTAACTCTGTCCTGCTGTCTTGTCATTGTTTTCTGTTTTCTTCCCCCCAGAAGTCCACAGCCACACTATCATATTCTCTGCTTCCAATTAAATTGAAATAATTACCTGTATTTCAAAGAAGACATTTCTAAGTCAATTTTTATTCTCACTGACAGCATTTGCTCAAATTTCAAAACTTACATTTTTTGTTGTTGTTAACTCATTTCTATCATATCTAAAGATCTTGGTTTTTATGAATTGTTTTTCAGAGGCGAGTAATCCTGGATATTACCTTAAAATTGTACCTGTGAGTTGCCTACTGTCAATTAGATAGGGAATGGCATAGCACACACATGCTGCCCAGCACCATCCTGACCCTTTGCCTGGCCTCTCAGACTCCATTTCCACCTGGATATACACTTGCTGCCTTCCCAGGTCATAGACCCTGTTAACTGTTCCTGAAACACAAATAGAGGATTCTCTCCTGGGTGCAGATGTTCAGAAATGTGTTGCCTTTCAAATAAAGTTCCACCATTTTTTTATATTATTACTTTAATTGTGGCAAAATATGCATAACATAAAATTGACCACCTTGACCATTTTTAAGCATACAGCTCAGAGGCATTAAGCACATTCATATTGCCATGCTACCAAAACCATCGTCCATCCACAGGATTCTTTTCATTTTGCAAAATTGATTCTCAACCCATTAAACTTCTCACTTCCCCTTCCCCAGTCCCTCGCAGCTACCAGTCTACTCTCGCCCTTTTGTAATGATTTTCTATTGCTAACTTTACAACAAGGTACTGTAAAGGACATTGTAAAGGGAATCTTTCTAAAAAACTTTCTTATAAAGTAGTCGCACTATGGATCGGACCCAGGGACGACAGTAAAGACAAGATCCAATGAACTTATTCATGTGAAACTGAATCACCATGAAGCCTCTGATGGTGGACACCAAAGCAAGTCAGGTCCTTTCTGTTTCCTGGATGTCATTCTGTTCCTCTTCCTGAGACCTCAGATCATTATCTCCACTCTTCCCTTCTGTCCTTACATAGGAAAAATACAACACGAAAAGAAAGTAGGATTTATATACATAAGTCATATTTTTATTCCTGTGGTATTACTTTACTGCAAAATTATATTTTATCTATTAAAAGTCATTATTTTACAGATGAAAACATTTTTATTAATTTAATAAAAATAGGGTTTTAAAAATGATTTTATAATAACCTTATCATCAATTCAGTTTATAGAAATAAATATTAAGTAATATTTTGCATACATAAACATTAAATATGGTATCCTTTTCTTTTTTATTAATATTTGGGAAATAATAACACTTTCTGGATTAAGCATCTGTAGGTAAAAGGTGGAGAAATAATTGAAAATAAGAAAATGAATATCTATGTCAATGCTAGATATAAATGCCTTTGCCTTTTATTATTCTATGATATTCTATAAACATTGTAACAAGACTGCTAATGCTAGTTAGGATCAATGCTACATTTAAATGACAAATAAAATGATATGTACATATATTGTATCTGTGTAAAATTGAAAATTAACAGTGCTTCTACTGGGGAAAGAAACCAGTGTGAAGTACTGACAAAACTAGGCACATAAGTTGAGAAATATCAAAATGTTCACTTGGAATCTGTGTGTAACTTATGTTTTATATAATCCCAATAATGATGTGTTTAATTGTACAGGGGGCAATGGCCACATTTAAGATCATAAATAAATATTTTAAAATGTAAAATCATTAAAAGGGCTACAGATAAAGGTATAGTTAAAACAGTAAAGTTAAGATACCTTTATCTGTCAGCCGCTGTCTGTGTTCTACTTTAGAATCACATCATTTTTACAGCACATTCATATAAACTGCCACATTCTTGACTGTCAAAGTGACATCACCATAGATTCTGAAATACAGTACGCTCATTCCTTGAGTAAATACACATCTTCCTGTATCTTTTTAGGAGATTCCTGGGAATTTCCTTTTGTAGATGGATATTTCTGTTGAGAAGCAGCATTTACTGGTCTTTAACAGCATTTACCAAGTTCAATAGAAAAATGAGGAAAGCTGTCATGTGACTATATGGAGATCCATATTTCTTGGCTTATTAAGGACATTAAATTCAAACATGTGCAAAGAACATCAGTAATATTTTGGAGATATGTTTGGAAACTATTGCTCTTTTCTTGAGTTCAAAGTTTTATTAAAAAATAGTATTTATAACTTAAGCTTTAAATATAGTTGCTGATTTTACTTATTTTACTGATGCCTTTTTTCAAAAATGGTGCAAAAAACTCCTGTAACTTCTTTCATTATTTCTCAAGTCAGGTTCAGATTTAATGGGAAAAAATAGCATTTTCTCTGGTTAATACAGTTTGGCATGGCTTAAACTGAAAAGGCATCTATTTTCCCTTAACAATTTAATATGTGCTTCTCCAATAACCCAAATCGCTCAGCTAACAATCAGCCTCATTTCACTCAAAACAGAAATTTGTAAAACAATTTTTAAAAGGTTATACTTATGATTGCAGTGAAACACAATATGAAATTGTGTTTATGAAACACAATAGGAAATTACACAATAGGAAATTAACTCAAAACAGTGACAAAAAATTACATAACATTAATGTCAAACATGTTATGACTATAACCCCAAATACCTCCCTTAGTTCTCAAGGATGACTGGCCCTGAAGGTTCTGTTTGACTTGTCTACATCAGAGAAACATTTTTATCAGTTTGCAAAAGGATTATTTGTTTGAAAATAATTTTTTTGTTTACTCAAATCAGATAAAGATTCCAAGTGTTTTATTCATAATTTTCTACTTATGTTTATTAACTTTTTTCTTTACTGATTTCTTGTAAAGAAATCATTGGCATGTCAGAAACTATGATCACAGAAATAATGCTAATTTAGATTCCATTTATAGGCATGTTCTGGTTTATGAATTACATCCTCTTGTCAGAAGTCAAAATGTGTTTGAAAAACTTCATGGAAAGTGCCACCAAGATTTAAAATGGTGTGCCTTAATGCTATTGTTGCTTTAATCCAGGGGCTTAAAAATGGACATATATTTATTTTTAAGCACGTGTGATTATTTTGTCACAAATGTTATCAAAATGAAACCTAGATACAACTGTAATTTTCATGTATATTTTGATAAAGGTTTGCATTTTATAAATATATTTTAATTTTCAAGTTTAATAAAATATGCTAAATAGTATTAGTTGCTGTATATTTTAGTGCCAACAAGTTTGTTTCCTACACACTAGGAATTTTCCTAAAGGGTAAAATAAATATACATGTTTTCAAAAAATTATTAAAATATCAAATATTAAAAATGAAAGGAGAATTTGATTTATGAGAATCATTTCCTGTTCACCAAGAAGAAAAGCATTTCCAATTTGCATTTGCATGTCACAAAAGAAAACAAAATGCGGTCTCACTGAAATTGAGAATAGTTGCAAATATCCAAGTACTGAATAAATGATTTTTTAATGTGAGCAAAAAAAAAAAAAAAACAAAAAACTAATAGTTTTAAATTTACTACTTAAACCATCAAAAGAAATCTGGAAAATAATTGAAGGCATACACCAACATAATCATTTTATTAGAGAAAAAAGTGTATTACATTTCCTTTTCAAGCATTCTTGATAAAAGATCAGATTTCAGTTTTAAAAAAAAAGTGTTCCATACAGGGCAGTTGGGTTTGGTGCTGATTTGATTTTACTCTTCACAATGGCCAGTACTGATGTTAGAATAATCTTTGATGTTTCAAAAAGTGGAAAAATCAAAGTGAAGAGCTAAATCTGTTCGTTTTTCAAACATATTAATCTTGTCAAGATAATACATACAGATCAATTCTTGAAATTTTTTCCAGAACTTGTTCTCTTCTCTTTTATCCAAAATATGAAACCACTTAGGAAGGTAAAGCTATGTGAATGACTTCAGAAAAATATCCTAAGTTATTTTTTGGCTAAATATGTTTTTAAATGATCCAAATGGACCGAGTTTGCATGGTCAGAAATGATATGTTTGTATAACTATTGGCATTCGTCATATGTGCTCAGCTCATATGTATGGCAGACTGAGAATTTCTAGTAAAGCTTTTTTTTTTTTAAACAATTCAGCTGAGTTTCCAACCCCTGACAGTAACAAATAGAAATTGCACCAGCCCCCAAAAAATTGTTGGGGCTAATTTTAATATTAATGAATTCTTTACAACCTCAGTTCAGCGGTTTCGATTAAGCTTTAATTAGTAGCCAGAGGGGAATCCAAAACAAAAATAAGGAGTTGAATTGCTAATTAAGTTAGTTTGATGAGGTAGAGTTTTAGTAAAAGACTGGTTGTTGTTAGCTGTGCAAGTTCTGACAAGCTAAAAATACTAAAGATTATCATTATTGTAACTAACGCTCTACATTACCACAGCTTTCTCCTCAGACCAGACAGTTCATTAGAGTGGGATGTTTTTGTCTGTCAGTTCTGGAGTTAAAGCCTTGTTAATAAGAGAGCAAGGTACAGGAACAAGAGCCCAGGAAAACCCATGCAGCTTTAGCTCTGCTTGGTTACAAATTAACTAGTTATTACACCCAGCTGAAGGTATTTACCCACTGACAGCGTTTTGTCCTTCTCTACAGTTTCCACAAAGGTCTTATTTTTTAGAAACAGATGTCGTAAAGTAATTTGCTTTCTGATATTGATGGTGATGATATTTTCTTCACGTCTGGGTCCTGAACAGCTTCCAAAATTTCACAACTTTGTAATGAATTTGAAATGGAAAGAGGGAGACGAAATCAAGGACAAACCACCTACTATTCCAAAATAAAATAGACCTATCCTTAGACCTCTAATAACACTCATTGTATATAAATAACGCTGACTTTTTTTTTTTTATCATTTGAATCCTGTTCATATCAGGTTTTATTTTTAAAAATTTGGACTATCGTTCTTTCAAACCTGGAAATTAACCCTTCAGTATAATTGACTATTCCTAGTCAACATGGATGGTTTCGTGGGCCCCAACGACCATTCATTATCACCTTGAAAGCTTCTTGGTAATAGGGATTTGCCCAGACTTCACAAGAGGTATGTGAACTATCTTTTCCAGGACTGTGGAGAATGTAATTTGATTTCTCCATACTCCAATGTCTTCTATAATTTGTATTTTATCCTTTTGCTTAAGGTTTTAAAGCCTACAAACCCAATAACTTAGGGATAAGAGAAGACAGAAAAATAAATGATATTGTTTCTGAGGTATTAAATATAAGCCTGGCTATTGGAGCTGCATGGTGCTCACGAATCGTAATCAGGTACTTTGATTTAACACTGTTTTGTTTTATAATAAGGTCTCTGCCATATGTTGGAAAACCTATCTGCCTGTATCTGAGGGGCTCCATACCTCTATAACAAATCCAAAAACTCATTTTATAATACTTAAATCTACCCATTGTAATGTAGCTCCACAAGTGTAAATCCTCATCCAACTTTGCTCATGAATGTGATTGGCAGATTTCCTGTACTATAGTGGAAAGCAAAAGGGAAGCTGTGAATTAGAATGCCGTGGATCTAGCAAAAGTAACTTGCAGTAAATCTTCTTTTAATGCATCGTTTACAATTTTCTTTTGCTCAGCATGAAACTGATTAAGATCCCCCTTCTAAAGAATATTTCCCCCTCACATAGATGCATTGTTTAATATAGTTACATCCCCCAATACTCAACAAATCAGAATTTCAATGCTGTAAATGTGATGCTTGTTTAACAGCAGCAGAGTATTAATAATTTATCTATTTGAATGTTGAATAGGTTCCAATTATAGTATTTCGCATGGTGCAGCAAGCGAAGACACCTTCTCTTAGAGGTAGAGAGAAATCTTAAGTGTAAGCAAGTTGTTGATATCTGCCAGAGGAACTCAGAAATGATACCTATGGTAAATATTGTCATCAATTGTCACTTAAGAGTTAGTCTGAATGATTAAATATTAGAAGTTAAAATTTAAACAAGTAATGATACAATGAAAACAAAGAGAAAACTCTTCTTTAAGCCGTCACTATTGGTTTCTAAAGATAAGCTCTATTTTGGATGTCTATAAAATTGAGGGTGAGAATTATCTCCAGCATTTGATTTCAAAAATATCTTTCAAAAAATTGCATACTATAATCAGTTTCAGGCAAGGTATAAGAACAAAATAATTAGAACATTAACACTTTTGTTTGAATGTCTCCCTCATAATCCATGGTTGTGTTTCTGAGACACCAAATTAATTAGTTCAGTGAGTCAGAGGCAAATTAACATATCAACAAAAAAATCAAATAAACTTGTTATTGAAATAATTTGTGAAAAGGTACTGGGGGGTCTTATATTATGAATAAATTATTTTCTGGTATCAGTATAGACAAAAACCTAAAAAACGCAAACTGATTTTAAAAGCAGAAATGGACATTATTTTCTTTCTTGATTACAAAATATCTCTAAAAACGTTAGAATTTTTTTTTTTTGCCATTACTATATTAAAGGATATAAAGGAAAGGCTTCAAGTAGGTTTTCTACATCTAACAAGAATACCCCTGAATTCAGCACATGAAGTCAAATAGAGTATCCCAAAAAAGACATACTCTTGAACTTAAATGCAGGGTATTTAAAATACGATAAGAGATTTGTTTTTTGATACTTTATTTTCTTTCATCTTGTGAAATTCCATCTTTTTATGCCATTTGTGAATATAACTGATGAGAAATGCATAAAAGTATGCACCCACTTAGGGGAAAATAACTCAAATGTGTGTCACAACACACTGTTGTGAAAATAACTACAGTGGGGTGGGGGGGTATTCCCTCCTGTCCACTCAGCCCCCAGGGGTTTCCCTTTGACACACGGGGTCCCCTGTTTCTTATCCTCATCACCAGAATTCCATAAAATTCTCTGATTTAAGTGAACTTGAAGTAGATTAACTTTAATGTTAGCATGTCTTCCCAAGGTCATACTGTTTTCACATTTTTCAAAGTAGCGAGGTCATTCAGGAAAGATGAGGGGAACCTTTAAATTCCATTTTAAATGATTAGATACTTTCTTGCCAAGAACTTGTTCAGGCAGAGAGAAATTAAGAAAAATGAGCACTTTTTTTTCTACTTGTCATCTAGCTCTGTAATTCTAAAAGAAGTAACTGTTTTCTTTTGCTGTGATAGATCATTTGTAGGTTTCTAGAATAGCAGCCCTTCTTCGCTTTGATCCCAGGGAAAGGAACCTACATGAGGCTTTAAAAATGGGTATTATGAAAATAATAGAGCTGCTTGCTACTTAGCTTTAATACTTCCTTAATCTGTCCTTAAGTAAATAAGACAGCAGCGGCATGCAAAATCACTTGTTTTATGAAAACTCCACAGGTATTAGATCTTCAGCAAAGTGTGTGCAGCAAGAATTTTGATTCCTAGATCTTGAAGGTTTTTAGAGATTTTGACATTCTTGTACCTTAAAGGCTCCTTTTGCCTATAACTTGATAATATTAATATTGTATTGACTTTTTTTTAGCATGTGTTATTGCATCTTATCTTCAAACCACAGGAAAGAATGATACCAGCATTTCTCAGGCATGTACTGGTGCCTAATTCTGTGCTAAGTCTTTTCAAAGGATTATCTCATGTCACCTTTAAATAATTTCTTTAGGGAGACTTCTTAGTAATAACTAGGAATAAGTCACAAGAATGTGCCCAGTGTGCTGCAGGTACCACATAAGACACACAGCTCTGAGCACTGAGCTCTGCCAGTCTTGATCTGGGTTCCCCTAGCCCAGCTGTCTAGAATGTCACAGCAGGATCTTTTCCACAGAGGAGGTAGAGATGGTGTTGCCCAGGAGGGATAGTTAGAGCATGTCAAGGTAAAAGTGGCAATTAAGCCTTCACACAGATGTTTGCTATTCCATTTTGATATTGGAGGAATGGAAACACTGATTCTTCGAGTCTGGTGGTTTTCCCAGCCATTGCAGGCCGTTCTCTGGTGAGGTGTATGGTGCCTGGTAGAGAGTTCAGACCTACTGGCTGAGAAAGAAGGGAGGAAGGAAGGACGAAAGGAAGGAAGGAAGGGAGGGAGGGAGGGAGGGAGGGACTTCTCTGGAACCCAAGACACCAGTTATATAAAATACATATCTGCACGAAAAAGAAACACTGGAAGTGTCCCCCTCCCACTCCCCAAAGAGCAAAGTCAAGGATCAGCATTTAGGTGTCTGGGGAATTGGGACAGGGGCACGAGTTGAACCAGAAGAGGTGCTGCTAGTGATGAAAGTTGCCGGGTGACAGGAGTGCTGTGCAGGAGGGAGCCTTGGCACAGACCCAGACTCTCTATGCAGAGAGGAGGAGCCAGCTTCAGCGAAATGACGCCCTCTGAAGCAGCTTGTGCCCATGCACAGCGCCGCAGTCAGGGCGAGGTGAGGGCAGGGCACCTGTCTGATGAAAGACGCTCCAGCTGACTTGGGGCCCCATCGTGAACAAGCCACATGTACAAATAAGTCTTCTGCTGTGTGTTGATGGAGCAAGTTAATATTTTCTTCAAAGTGGGTGTGAAATCACTTTTCATAGCATCACCATCATTTTAGGTGTAAACTTTCTTCCCACCACTGTTTCCTGGGGGCTGAGGAGCCTGGGATTGGGGCTGTCACAGGATTCTCTTCCCAGCTCTGGTTCTGCTGGCTAGTGGCCTTTGGTAAATTACCAAAGCTCAGTTACTCAGTGGTGAAACAGACAACATCATAGTGTCTCTTTCCTGGGCCTATTGTGAAGATGCCAGGAGAGAATAGCCGCCCCATGCCTTCAGCCTGCTAGACGGATGGTGGCTGTGCTGCTGCATAGAGCGGATCCTGTGTACTGGGCACTGTGCTGGACACTAACCCGTGGGTGTGGATGACCCTCAAGGTGGGGCATGGAACAATGTGAATGAGTTCTGGGATGAAATGACAGAATAACAGTCAGAATGCAGGTAATGGGGAGTGAAGGGTCATCTCCTTACCATCCATTTGCTCCCCTCTGACATTGATACCTCTGGGACATATTGAAAATATGCCACCAACTTGGAAAAGGACAGCAGCTTCTTTCCTCCCCCCCACAACTCCCCCCACTCCCCACCCGCACCACATATACACATACACATACCCTCTGGAATAATATGGGACTCAGAACAGTTGTCCTTTTCCCACAGAGTGGAGCCGACATTAGAAAAACCAGTGACATTTTGTTGTCACTGAGGCTCCTTAAGGGAGTAGCCTTCATTTCTAGACTCGCTCCAGTCTCTATTTTGATGCTCACTTTCGGTGGCAAGTTTACTCACAGCAGTAGCGCCATGAACTTTCTGCTCTCAGCCTCCAGCTTACCCTGTGGAACTGGACCTTCTCACAGCTACATGCATTTCTCTCCATAACGGGCATAAAACGGAATAAGAATGAGGGCAGGGAGGGGAGATTGTCAGCATCTTCACCAATAATTGCTGCAACTTTGTAGAGTTCTTCTCTAATAGTTCAGAAAGAAAAGGGGCTGGCAGGGTGTCACTGTAGCATTGTAGGACAAACTGGGGAGCCAGGGACAGGAGACAAGTAGCCCTGGAGATATGAGACTGGATGTCCACCCAATTGAAACAAACACTGACAGAAAAAGCCTAATTACTTCATACGCAAACACAACTGTTATCAACATTGTCCTTTCTCGAAACTGCCACAGGGTGAACTTGTAGGATGATTATCTGAAAACTTAAAGCCACTGACACCACATACTATAATGCCACACCAATAGGTTAGAGAAATGCAAAAGTCTATGGTGGGTTTTGTTGCTCTTTAACTGGCTTGATTCTGAAAACTGCCATTGCTCAAATTTTAGGGGACACAGATAAATTATTTTCCAAAGGATATATTGGGCCTGCATTCGGCATGACCTCTAGAGAATTTTATGACTTTATTTGAAATGAGATAAGCATATCATGTTTTCTAGAACGGCAATTACAAATCTACTTTCTAAAAGAGGATTTATTATTGTGAGACTGCTGATATTCTCACCATGTTGTGAAAACTTTGCCCTGCGTGGGTTAAGAGACCCACGATAGTGTCCCATCTCAGTTGGATCTTCTTGATGGAGGAGTTAACTGTTACAGAGGATAGAGACATAAATTAAGTGATAACGTGTCCATTCATTGTACATGTTGAATGAGTTTTACCATCCCTTTGCTCTAAACAGAAACGCTCTGGGGAAGCGAAGGGTTGTTCTTTTGTCCTTTTCCACAAACTGTCAGACCAACCCTGTTACTGAAAATTAAGGTCAATAAAATTCTTATTCAGAGATAATTAGCCAACAGCTTTGTGGCCAGGGAGTAATGAACTGAAGTGCAAGTTCAAAGTCTGGCTCCTGAAGATGTGAAGGGCCAGGCCCTGATTTTGCCCAGAGACTATGACCTTTCTTTGAGTCTACAGCTTGGCAGACAAAAACGCAACTTTCTTACCTGCTGTGATTTTAAAAGTCTTCTAGCTGAAACTAAATAAATTATTTCAATGTCTCTCTGACAGTTAAAAAAATCAAAAGTATATCATTAGTAATAAACTATGACTTTATTAGAACATTTCACATAACAGGATTAAATAAGAATGTGTCAATAATTGGCGAAAGTTTGCCGTTCATTAATTAACACCTTTGTATGAGTACAAACTTGTTATCCTCACGTATTATAGGTGAAAGATTACTATTAAAATAAGCCATGATATTTATGAATATTATTTTTTGAATTCTTATGACTTAAATTTAATAGGTTGATTCAAAGCCATTTTTAAAAATCCCATTTAAAAAATATATCTGGGTGAAAGATGATGGCATTTTAATAGTAAATGCCTATAACAATCTTTTTTGGAAGAAATTAGATAAGAGAATTTTGTTTTTATATAAAATCCCACTAATTTTAAAATTGTTTTCATTTTTCTCACCTGTCTTTGTAGAAACAAAGCATAAATGTTAGTGTAGTTATAATATATTATTTATCCTGTTTTTTACCAGAAAGGTCAATCAGAAGAAAAATTGGTAAGTCAATGCAGTGTATAAGACTTCTGTGTTGTTTGCCACAAGTGCATAGTTTATGTTAAAAGGTAAACAAAAACATAAATATGATTTTTTGATAGTTGCCTCTAATTCAATTTTCATTCAAAAAAAGAGTCAAATTCCTTATTCATATTCTCATCCCTCCTAAAAAAAAATACATTTCTTCATTACAAATGTATTCGAAGGAACAAGGAAATTTTTATTTGAAATGCTTGGGCCAGGATTAATTGCAGGGGAGAAATGGCTTGCTCCTTTGGTCTTTTTCTAGTTAGACATGACAAAATCGAGTGTTGCTCAGTGAGAGGTGAAATTTGACATTAGCTTTATCTCCAAAAAAAAAGCAAATAGAGGGAATAATTATATAATAAGATTCAAGTTACTTGTTTACCTAAGTAGGTGATTCTAAGTTTCAGTTTGTTATCTTGTTTGGGGGGAATCTGACAAAGTCCCTTGTGTTTGTATTTAAAATAATCATTAGAATCACAATGGTTTCACTCTCACTGAAAATCTAAATACTTGGCAAATATCCAGGAATACATTTAAACATTGAACTTCGTGGAATTTTTTTTAAAAGGCAGTTTCATTATCAAGTGCTCATGATTTAATGCAAAGGTGCAAAATTCATGAATCTAGATCCTGGAATGCATAAATTACATATTTTAAGCAATAGATTTAAAAATAAATGTATATTTTAGAGAGAAATTACAAATAGTCTACATTCAATCTTTATAGGTCTTTAAGACACATTTCTCATTTAGTGAAAGTAATTTAAATCATTTATGGTTATGAATGCAGGCTGGTGTGAGAACGTAGCTTATAAATATATGCACAATCGTGCATTTGTAGGGAAACTCTCCATGTAACTCAGATTACACTGAATTCATGCCCACTTAATAACGTTTCTAAACAATCTGGTAATTATGTATGTGCATTTCTCACTCCATTTTATGCTTTTTTTTTTTATTAATCAAATTAACCAGACAGACACTTGAGAAACTTCTGAGTCAGTTTTTGAAAGTAATTTTATTCTACTTTAAGAGGAATTTGCCATCATTGAAATATTAACTCTTTCAAAACTTTCTATTCTGTATTTGACACCCCCCATGCTTCGTGTTAACCAAGTACTCTGGAGTCTTCACGATTGCTTAGATTTCGCAATTGTATTGCTGTGTCAGTCCCATGTCAAGCCACACAGTCACAGTTTTTATTTGAAGAATTTAAAGCCATTTGGGTCACGTAAGATTGATAATTTGATTTATACTAGAAACATTTCCTTATATATTTAATTTAGTAGGAATAACTAGCTAAAAGAACATTTAGAACTTATGCATTTTGATCACTTTTTTTTCTCATTTTATTCAAATTTTACCAATACCTTTGGTTTACGAGTTTACATTTGGAAACATTTGTCACCTTTATCTCTGTTATTCCTGATAATAGCCAAAATATTATGTTTTATAATATATCTTCTATATGACAGTATATACCACATTATATATAGAGATAATAAATATTATCTATAATAAATATATACTTTATGTCTATTCAATTATATATAGTCACTTATGCCCCAAAATAAAAGGTAAACCTTCAAGGCTAACTGGTGCATTGTAAGTTTTGTTACATAGTAACAAAATTCCATAATAACATTGAAGAAATAGCCTAGGAAATATAGTTTGAAAGGACAGATTTAAGTATTCATGGAATCTAATTTAACCAACTTTAAAAACATACATAATCTAAAGTACTAACAGTTCTAAAATATTGTTGCTATTTTCGCTAGTTAATATAAATGTT
The DNA here is from genome assembly GCA_003508835.1 of Eonycteris spelaea. NCBI lineage: Eukaryota > Metazoa > Chordata > Mammalia > Chiroptera > Pteropodidae > Eonycteris > Eonycteris spelaea. Next base: position 3,634,762 of record PUFA01000137.1, read on the forward strand.
CAAAATTTAGTTTTGAAATAAATATGAATTACACCTCTGTTAAAGTTTTCATGAATTTACTAATTTCTCTCATAAATGAGTAGATCTGTTCCCTAATTTGTAAACATTAATGCAGCATTGTACATAAAGAATGTTTTAACTTTAAAAATAACTTGCAGAATTTTGTTACATGAAGATGCAAAAACATGTCATTTGAGGAAATAAATGATAATGAAGATGCATGTGTTTGTATTAATATTAATTTATGTATTAATTATCAACTTCTTGTGGGCATCCTTTCATTGATGATTTGGCAATTTATTATGTAGCATCGAAATATTTCTTCATTATTCAATGGTCATAGAAATTAATACAAGTTGAGAATTTTTTGACCTAAATATTCCTCCAAAATCATTAGATTATCCTGCTATAACTTTAAATATTGGGACAAAAGTATCTAAGATCGAAGCCACACCAGTAAATAAATAGCTGGTTTTTAGATCTAAAATTTTAAATATATTCTAAGAAATACGTAGTAGGAGTTTCTAATTTGACATGAGTTTGAAGTGTCCAAACTCAAGACAGAACCTGAATGGCAGCAAGAAATGTGTTAATACTCTTTCAGGCTTTGGGATGAGAATCATCATGCCTGTGTTGCATACAGTGTACATCTTTATTTATATTTCTGTGTATGTGTGCCTGTGTGCTTAATTCCAATATATGTGGGGTTTTTTGCCCCAAGATGTAACGTCTTATTTATAGCCCTGGGCAAATGTACTACTGCTAATGCAACTTAGTGCTTCAGATTATCCTTAGAAATTCACCATTTTGAGTTTGAGAGGAAGGGGCGGGGGGGAGAGAACTTCTCTGGTGTCCAGTCTATCTTCTCTGAGGTGAGGGAAAGAGAAATTAGTTAAGCTTTTATTACTTCAGCTACAGAAAATGTTAATAATATCCTCCCAGACTACTGTGAGAATCAAAGTAGAAAAGGTATGTTAGGGAGATTTTGTTCTATAAAATGCACTAAAAATGCCACAAATTAAAGCATAATAAGCACCTTGTATTAATGAGTATATCTAACCTTTTTAAAATTCCATTCATATGTTCAGATTATACTATTTCTCAGAATAGTATATTTCTTAAATTTACTTCCTCTATATAAAATGGTTGCTGTAAAATTGCTTCTCCAAAATTATTTTATTAATTTTAAGAGATCAAAAATCTTCAGGAAAAATCTGGAGTGAATATTTTATGAAATGTAAACAATCACCCATTAGATCTATTGGAAATAAATTTGCTATTCATGTTAAGTACAAAATGTCATAAAATATGAACACATTTGAAATCAATCTAACAGAACCCGCAAGTAAATACTGACCTAAGTGAAAACCTTTGGTAGACCATACCCTTACTTTAATAATGTTTTCATTTAGAAAATTTTGAAACCCTTATTTAAAAAAAAAAAAGGCTTTGTACTTCATTTGTGGGCATTTATATTACATAGTTGAACTATATTTTTGATCCAGAAGAGAAGTGGTTAGCCTGGTCATGAAATTAATTTACCAAGATAAAACAGCGCTTTACCATTTAAAACAAAATTTAACTCACATTCAAAAACATATTTGTTATCAGTGATTTTTTAAAAATGTATGACTAAGTCTCGGAGAAATCCCCAAAGAAAAGTTCCAAGATTTGTTTGAGCAATGGCACAAGATGTGAAAAAGCATAATAAAGTCTTGGGATGCCAAACCGAACAAAAATAGAGGAGGTACTTGACACTGCATGGGAGAAAGCCCCCTCTCTTTGTTAGTATGGTATGTCCTTTTAGCCAAAGAAAGTTCTATAAAAGTAGCATCGGCCCTAGTCAAATGACAGTTGGTGACCACCTGCTGACAAAACCATGGGTTCTGTGACATTTCAACATTCTCCCCCATCCCAGGGGGCTTACTTTTGCTAACTCTGGCAGTCCGCGTGGTAATATACAATGAGAGCTTCTGGTAAACACAATATTCTCCATTCTGTTGTATATTCCATGGTGTTTCATTATTTCTTATGTACTGGTCTCTGGTGTGCATGCTCTTTATCCACCTCTGATTGGATGAATGAATTATGATATGGTACAAACAACTGGTCATGATACTTAGTTACAGTTTATAGTTTCAAAAAGAGTTCACTTACTTCAGAGTTATTAAGGGCATTTCAAGGTGTGAATATGTCCTTCCTACCTTTGAAAATGAAAGTTATTGTCTGCTCTTTTCCATTACCGGAAGAGTGGCCTCAGACGGAGACTAAATGAACTAAAACTGTAGGAATTACAAGGTTGACCTAATGAACAACAACTTTGTTTTGGGTTAGTGGATCCCTAAAACATATCTACTAAATGACTTAAAAACTTATCTACTTCCTTATGACTGTCCATTTGCTACTAAAGAATATTGTTTAAATGATCATGTATATTGTTATAGGAAAATAATGTGTTTAAAAGAATGTAATTTCTATGAGAACATGCACATTAGAAGTCATTAAATACTTGTTGAATGAAGGCAAATGTGAGCTAAAATAATTCTGGATGTGTTGGCCTGGATATAAGATTATGCATTCAAATGGACAGGTGGAAAGTTCTAATTCAGCAGATAATGTGCTTAGTCAGACTGAACTCTTTTTCAAACTGAAGGTAAAAATAACTAGAAATTTGAGCATGGTCTTTAGAGAAAATATCTAAGACAATTAAACTATCAATTATCCCAAAAAATAGTTGAAACAAATATTAATGTCATTAATAAATTAGTTTTGTTGTCAACATTTAGAATATTGAATTAAAGAAAAAATATTTTTATAAAGTTTTGAAAACTACTTCTGAATTTTAAAATCTATATCTGTATGTCTAGTCAAAAATCGACACAAAACAAAATTGTATCGTGTACTTTATACTGATTGTTAAAATTCTTTTTTTTTCTTTTGCATAAATTCCTCTCTTGTTAATAACAGGTTTATTGATACTAAATCATGATACATAAAATTGTTTTATGAATGTGAGTAAATTAAATAAGAAATGAGTTAAGAAATATAATTTGGTAGAATGTTCTTGATATACAATCAAGTAGGAATGTTTTACAGGCTTTAAGTAGATAGTGTCTATTAGAAACAAATAATATAATCATGTTGTTAGATAGGTAGTATTAAATTAGAGTGTAAAGATATGAATGTAGTTCTTGGAATACATTTCTGTATGCCCTGAGAAAGTACAAAGGACAATTTACCTGAATTGCTTTCTTTTCATTTTTTGGCAAACCTAAGTCAAGGTGTTGCTTTAAGGTAAGAAATTTTTTGGAATAAAACAATCTCACCAATTTGCAAGTTGTACTGATATTTCCTTGTAAGTTCTGCCAATACCAGATTCAGTCCAAACCTCAGGATCTATATGGATAGCTCAGGATTCAAATATTACCCATGGGGGCCAATGAACAGCTTCTTCATCTCTTGCCTATTATAGGCAAGACTAAGCTTTGAAGCTGTACCTATCTTTAGAAGACATAAGGACTCTGAGTCCACTATCTGGCAATGATATTTAGAATGGTAAAGACTAAAAGCTGGTGTCTCTATTCTCCTACCCTTGGAGAAGATGTTAAAATCTGAATTATTGGATGAGAACTCATCACCTCTGATTTGGCAGTGAAGATACTGTTCAAGTAGGAGTTAACAACAGACAGTTGAGATGTACCGAAGTTTTATTACCTAAATAAGCACTATAAAGAGTGATATGTGAGTCTATAAGTTATGAGTAAATAACAATTTTATTAAAGAATTGAAGTTGCTCATTTTTGAGTATGTTCAAACACTAAGATTTGCTAAAAAAAAAAAAAAAAGGTTATTTTTAGCCTAAAGTTCTAAGAAAACCCTTAATACCTGTTCCAAATATATTAGGATAAAGCAGTAAACTCAAAAAGAGAATACTACAATATATGATGAAAGAAATGTACCTTCTAAATCAAAGTTTTCATTAAATATCCATATTTAGTTGTAGATAAAAGATATTCTTTTTTGCAGAGATGACAGAAATTTTGCAATTCAGCTACAATGCAAGACTTTTTATGTTAGCATGTGCTTTAAGCACATCATTCATCCATGGCCTTCCTACGCCATTGTTCTAGGACTTGACCACATGATGTTTTTCGAATGGCCAACATCTACAATGTTGAGATCGTCCCAATAGCAAATCAACCTTCATAATTAAAGATGACAAGCTGACAAGAAAAATGAGTGTTATACTAGTATATATATATGAATTTTTATGTCACATTGCCGTCTGTACACTTATTTGCTTTTTGTCAATAGCTGAAGGCTCATTTCTCTGCACCAGAAGCATGTTTTATCTCAAGGTCCTCTGACAGTTCCCCTTCGCCCTAGTGAGTCTGATGATTAATTTTGGATACTCTTCTTAATTAACACCCCTAAAGGAGGTCTAGATTATCTAGCCTATAGTCCATGAAAAACAAGTGAATCTGAAGAATAATGACCCAGGGATACAGTCACGCTCCCTCTAAATGATGTTATAAGAAGATTGAGTCTCTCACAAGTCCAAATCATGCCAGGCAATGCCTAGGGTGGACATAGGCCTTTAATCAGGGTAAAACCAGAGATCTGCATTAGTCTAATTTAATTTTCTTTTTGACACGAAGAGAAGTGATAGATGCCCCTTGACAGATGAAACATGGCGCCTCAATGCAGTCACCATTGCCATTGGCCTCGATTAGTAATTGGTCTCATTTTGACCTCCAGGCAGATGAGTTGATGAATGACAGAAAAGAGTGAAGCAATTAAAATAGTGGGGTGAAGTAGGAAACTAGCTATTTGTATCCAATCTGTGAAATATAATCATAGAACCAAGAAATATGATGCCCATGGCAGCTTTCATAAGTTTGTCTGAAGATATTAATTGTTTATATGTGAAGATTACAACTGAACTCTTCTGACAATATAGTTCAACAAAGAATATTTGAGTTCATATCTTTAAACAACATTTTCTTTGGAGCAATGTGGAGAAACGTGTTTGATAAACCAACTGTTGCATCTGTCAGAGGTGACAGGACCTACAGTCCACTCTAATTTCTAGACCACATCAAGAACATATGAAAAAATAACATCATGACTTTTCAAGAAAAAAAAAAAAAAAAAGCTTTTTAGTAAATCAAACCAATCCAGACATCTGGTTAAAAAAATCTCAAATAAACTCAGTGTTTTAAGTATAGTTTTCACTGTATTGCATTCTAGACCACTTGACTTTGCATAGTGCAGTTAAGGAACGTTTTCAAAGCTGAGTCATCTAATTGCTACTATTGTGTTAGTTGTACTTAGCACTGAGCAGCTCCACATTTAGAAAAGCATATGCCATCCTATCTGTTCCTCTTCCAGGGGGGAAAAAAATCTTCCTGTTGATACTATATATTCCATTTTTACCCTTACTAACAAAAATGCTGAAGTTGTTTTTTCCTCATCATTTGGATGTTTAAAACCTCTAACCTGTAAAAGTCTGTTAAGTAGTCTATTTTTAATACTTTGCCATGATTAAATATAAAAGCATTTTATTGCATTTCTCAATCTAAAATAAGAATGAACAGCCACAATTTAAATAACAGTAAGCATGTTACCATTTCAAGGCAGAAAATCTTAAAAGAGGAAGAAAATTAATTACATATAAAGTTATTCTTCAATTTGAGATATAAATGTTTACTTCCCACAACATTCATTCATTCACTCATTCATTCATTCAGGCTGTCATTTAGGCAACAAACATCTATTGAGTACCTTATATAAATCGAATGTCTATAAAGCACCATGTCTACAATATAAATATGGTAGTTCCCAAAGTGGTTCCAAATCCCCTTTCCTGGCATGCATACCCCACTTGCAATTTGATCTTGCCACACTTTCCAAAAAAAGGTGAAGCATATTTCTCCACCCCTTAAACCTGGAATTGACTATGTAATTTACTTTGGCAATATGCTATTAGAAAACGTGAAACAGCCTTGAACAGGATTTTCACATAGAACTTGCAGCAATCCACATGCACACACACACATATACACACACACACACAGCAAAATAGGAGATATAAATTCTACCTCTTGATAATTATATTAAATAACTATATTAAATAGGAGATATAAATTCTACCTCTTGATAACTATATGGATTAAAATGCTCCAATTGAAAGGCAGAGATGGGCAGAATGGATAAAAAAATTAGAAAGCATGATTAAATTACATATAATCTATAAGAGGATATACTTTAGAGTCAAAAACACAAATAGTTTAAAAGAAAAATGCATGATGAAACCAGTAATCCAAGACAGTTTTAGTGCTATACTAAGGTAAAATAGAATTTATGAAAAAAATCATACTAGATACAAAGGAAATCTTATGACAGTGTTTTTAATCAGTTAAGAAGATATAACAATTATAAGACTGTTTCTACCTAACAATAGAGCACCAAAATACATGAAGCAAAAATTAAGAGAGTTGAAGACAGAATTACACAATTCAATAAGAATAGTTGGAAACTTCAATACCCAACTTTGAATAATAGAGAAAGCAACTAGACAGAAGACCAAATAGTTAATGGAAGACTCAAAAATAACACTATAGAACAACTAGACTTAAACATATGTAGAAGACACTCTCACACAGAAGCAGAATAGATATTCTTCTCAAGTGTACATGAAACATTTTCCAGAATATAGCATATTTAGAGTCTATAAATAAGCCTTAATAAATGTAAAAGACTAAATCATACAAAATATATCTCTGACTATAATGGAATAGAATTAGACATCAACGACAGAATGAAACTGAGAAATTCACAAATATGTAGAAATTAAACAACACACACCTAAATAACTGATTGATCAAAGCGGAAAACTTAAGGGAAATTAGAAAATACTTTGGGATAAACAAAAACAAAACAAGCAAACAAACTACATACACACACACGTATATATTATATAATATATATATATATATATATGTTATATATATAATATATATGTGTGTGTGTATAGAACATAGAACATAGTTAAAGTAATTGTGTATCGAAAAATTTATAGCTGTAAAAGCTTATATTAAAAAAAATTAATAACCTAACCTTTCACCTTAAGACAGTGAAAAAAGAAGAACAAACTAAACCCAAGTTAAGCAGTAAGAAGAAAATAAAAAAGATTAGAGTGAAAATAAATGAAATAGAAATAGTAAAACAATAGATACAATCAACAAAATCAAAAGTTGGTTCTTTGAAAAAGTCAACAAAAATTGAAAAAACTTTAGCTAGACTGTACAAGATAGAAAGGGAAAGCTCAACTGAAAGGACATTATTAATTACTCTTCAGACATTAAAATTATCATAGAAAAGAAAGTCATAAATAATCATATGCCAGTAAATGAGATACGTAGATGAAATAAACAAGCTAGATGTTTGTGACTAGATGAAGACACAAACTACTGAAACTGGATCGAGAAAAATTAGAAAATCTGAATTTACCTATAACAAGTAAAGATATTGAATTAGTAATCAAAAACTTCCCAACAAAGAAAAGCCCATAGCCAAATTGATTCAGCAATTTGGTTATAGCAAACATTTAAAGAGGAATTAAGAGCAATGTTTCACAAATTATCCCCCAACAACAACAAAATTCTTACTAATATATTGGCTTCATTTTATGAAGCAATTATAATAATCCTGATATACAAACCAAACAAGGACATCAAAAGAGAAAGAAACTAAGACCAATATCCATTGTGAATAGGGAATCAAAATTCATCATTGAAATACTAGCAAACTGAAAGAAGCAACATATAAAGAGGACCATAAATCAGACAAAGTGGAATTGGTTTAAGGTTGGCACAAAATTTTTAAAAATCAATCAAGGAAATATACCGTACTAATAAAATAAAGGGGAAAAAAGCATGTAATTGTATCAATAGAAGTAGAAAAACCATTTGTTAAAATTCAACACCTTTTTGTGATACATACATTCAACGATCTAGGAATAGAACTTTTTTAACCTGATAAAGAGCATGTATGAAAATCCCATAGCAATATCAAACTCAGAGTTTAAGTATTAAAAGACTTCTTACAAGATCAGAATTATAAGGGTATCAGCTCTCATCACTTTTATTTAATATTTTACTGAAGGTTCTAGCCCTTCTGGGAAGGAAAAAAAGGCATCCACGTTAAAAAGAAGGAAAAATGACTTTATTTGTAGATAATATAATTCGTATATACAAAATACTAAGGAATACACATACATACATACACAAGTTATAAAAACTAGTATTGAATTTAACAGATTGCAAAATACAAGTTCAAGATATTAAAATAAATATATTTATATGCACTAGCAATGAACAATTGAAAAATGCTTAGGAAACAATAAATTGCATTTATTATATTTGTCAGAGGTCTCCAGGAAAAAAGAGAAAACAGAACTAATAGTGTGTGTATGTGTATGTGTGTGTGTGTGGTATTGACTCACATGATTATAGAAGCTGAGAAATCTCATCTTCTACCTTCTACCTTCTGTAAACTTGAGACCCAGGGAGGTCAGTGACATAGTTTCATGATATAAGAGTCCAATCTAAGTCTAAAGGCCTGAGAATCAGAAGCACCAAGTGCAGGAGAAGAGCAATGTGTCACCAAAGTCAGACAAAAAGTGAATCTTCTCTTCTTTCACCTTTGTGTTCTATTTAGGTCCTCAAGTGATTGAGTGATACCCCCCCCCCACACACACACACACTCCCCACCCTGCTGCAGTGAGGAGGGTGATTGGTTTACTCAGTCTACCAATTCAAATGCTAATCTCTTCTGGAAAAAAAAAAAAAAACCTCAAACACACATCTAAAAATAATGTTTAACCAAATATCTGGGCATCCTAGGATCCAGTCAAGGTTACATATAAAATTAACTATCACATTTACAATACCATCAAAAAGACTAATATACCTAGGAAAGAATTACAAAATTTATAAATTGAATACTATAAAGCATTGGGGAAAGAAATTAAAGAAGACCTAAATAAATAGAAAAATTATCCTGTTTGTAGATCGAGAGACTTAATATTCTTAAGATAGCAATATTCCCTAAAATGATTTATACACTTAGTAAAATCTCTATCAATATCTTTTTCCCCCCAAATTTGTAAGCTCATCCTAAAACTTGTATCACATGCATGGGAGTCAGAATAGCCAAAATGATTATGAAAAAGAATTAAATAGGAAGACTCATACTTTCTACTTTCAAAACTCATTACAAATCTACAATAATCAAGACTGTGTGGTTCTCACATAAGGATATCCTTATAGATTAGTAGACTAGCACTGAGAATCTAGAAGTAAACCCTTATGTATAGCCAATTTTTTTTGATAAAGTGATCAAAACAATTTAATGGGACCAAATAGTCTTCTCAACAAATAGTGCTCAATACAACAGGATATCAATACACAAAAGAAAAAAGGTGGACTTTATCTCACACCGTATGCAAACATTAATTCAAAATGTTTAAAAATCTAAATATAAATATAGCAAGTAGAAAAGTCTTACAGGACAACATGAAACAAGAAGATCACACCTACTATTTTTTAAATACTCATTTTTTTTTGTGCACTGAATTAAACTACCAACTTAATTGTGTATTCATATATGCTGGTATATAGTTCTTACTTTTTTTCAAATGTTATTCAACCAGTATTACACAATACAAATTGACTTGATTACAATACATTTTAGTATGTTCTGATTCAAGTCACCACTTACTGTCCCTTTTGTTTTTTGATTGTCAGGCATTTACTCTTCTCTATTAATTTTTAAAATGTATTTATTTATTTTTAATTAGTTTCAAGTATACAGTACATTCATTAGATATCTATATAGTTTAGAAAATGATCCCCTCAATTGTTCCCTCCCTCCCTGACCTCCACCTAACCAACATATTAATGCTAACTACATTCCCTATGCCTTGCTCCCCATCACTGTGACCATTCATCAGCTACTGATGCATATTTCTTTAATCCTTCACCCCATTCTCCCAGTCCCCCAACCCCACCTCCCTTCTGTCCATCACCAAATTGTCCACTATACTTGTGAGTCTGTTTTCGATTAGTTTATTCTTTGTTCCTTAGATTCCGCATATAAGTGAAATCACATGGTATTTATCTTTCTCTGTCTGACTTAAATACCTTCTAGGTCCATCAAGGCCATATCTTTTTCCATCCCCTTCTTTTTAGTTTCTGTGTGTCTTTTCATCTGAAGTGAATCTCTTGTAGGCAGCATGTAGGGGTCTTGTTTTCTTATCCATTCATCTACTCTATCTTTTAGTTATAGTACTTTTTTTTTTCCATTTGAGGTACTTATTGATAGGAATGTAGTTGTTACCATTCTTATTCTTGTTTTTGATACATGTTTTTTCCTTCTTAAAGAAGTCCCTCTCATATTTCCTGTAATACTGGCTTGGTGATGATAAATTCCTTTAGCTTATTTTTGTCTGGGAAGCTGTTTATCTGCCCTTCAACTCTAAATGATAGCTTTGCTGGATAAAGCATTTTTGATTGTAGATTCTGGGTCTTCATCACATCAAATATTTTGTGCCAAACCCTCTGTCCTGCATAGTTTCTTTGAGAACTCAGCTGCCTGTCTTATGGGTGCTCCCTTGTAGGTAACTATCTGCTTTTCTCTTGCTGCTTTTAAGATTTTTCTCCTTGTATTTAACCTTTAGCATTTTAATTATGATGTGTCTTTTGGTGTGGGCCTCTTTGGATTCCTGGTTTGGGGGATTCTCTGAACTTCCTCGGGTGGTATGTCTATTTCTTTACCAGGTTAAGAAGTTTTCCATCATTATTTCTTCAAATAGCTGTTCAACATTTTGTTTTCATTCCCGTACGTCAAAGAGACACACATTTGACCTTTGCTAGTATCTCATTGGCTCCTTAAATTATTTTTATAGTTGGCTTTTTTCTTGCCATTTTGATTAATGTCCTTGGCTTTCCTGTCCTCTAGATAGGCATTTGATCCTCTTCTTTATTCATTTTGTTTATTCCTTTGCTTATTCCATTTAATATACTTCTCATCTCAACAATATGTGTTCATTTCAGACTGGTTCCCTCTTATAATTTCCATTTCCATTTTTGTTTTTTATCTCTGTTTGAAGTTCTCACTGAATTTATCTACACTTCCCAAAGTTCATTGAGCATCTTTATAACCAGTGTTTTGAACTCTGCATCTGTTAGATTGCTTGACTCCATTATTCTGGATCTCTGTTCTGTTCTCTCTTATGGTTTCTGCTTCTTTGTCTTCCATTTTGGCTGCCTTTCTGTGTCTGTTTCTATGTACTAAGCAAAGCTCCTAAGTCTCTGGTCTTATTAGTGTGGATTTGTGAAGTAGGTGTCCAGTGGCACAGTCCTGAGAGGGGTTCAGCTGCAGGCCAAACTTAGCCCAAGCCTCTACCCTCTGGGGCCACCTGTTAAGATTCAGCAAGCAATCCACAGATGCTGTGCTTATAGTTGCCTCAAAAGGCCACACCAGAAACCGAGGCCAGCTGCTCCAGTGTGAGTCTAGGTGCACTCAGCAAGGAGCATCTGACTTGCTGAGGGTATACTTGGATATGGCTTGGGTGGGGCTCTGAATTGGGGGAGGCAAAGTTTCAGGGAATCCTCTGGGCAAAGCGACCTCATTTGTCCAGTTTGATGGCGTCTGGACTATGGCAGCGCTGTGTCCACACACTGGGAGGGGGAAGGGCTCAACAAGGAACAATGGATTCCACCAGCACTTCTGTACAGAGCAAATCTTACCTTGGCCCTTACTTGGTCCCTGTAAGTCCTGGTGTCCTCTGAGCACAGCAGAATCGGCCCTGGTGCTCAGAGCATGCAGGTATGTCACTATGAAAATCTGCTTGCAAATGTGGTCCCTTTAAGAGGCATCTGCCGCTGCTGCAACCTCTGTCCCAGCTACAACCTCTGTCCTCCTCAGCCTCTTGGGACCTAGCAGCCTTGCGTCCTCGCGCTGTCCTACTTTCTGCCGTTGCAGGGTGATTTCTTAGATTTCCCTCTAGTTGTATGGCTTGTTCATCTAGATCCCAGGCAATTTTCCCTTGCTGTTTGCTCCTTGTTTCTGCCACAACTTTGATTTGGTTGCCAGAGGGATGAAAAGAGCCTCTATCATCTTTGCCATTTTTTTCCCTACACTTCTCTATTTATTTTAATGATAATTCATACATGCTGAAAACTCACTTGAATTGAAATTATCACATTAAATACATATATTAATGTTAGATTATTGATAATTTTATGATATTCTTTTCACAACCATTTTAATAACACAAAATGCATGAAGCCTCCTAATCCCATCTTTCATAAACCTCCTTCCATTAATTTCCTCATCCTTACTCTCCTTACTCTGGCAACACTGATAATTTTGCTGTACCTGATATTATCAGGTATACCCCAGCCCTAAAAACTTTAACTGTATCCTGTCTGAGTATCATCTTGGTTCATTCAAGTCTTTTCTCAAAACACTTTTCAAAGACCACTCTATTTAATAGTAAAAGCTGACCCACTTATCCTTTTTGAAATATAACAGTGTGGACACTGAAATATTTCTTGAATATATGAATTTCTTCAAATCTCATTTTGTTTGTTTGCTTTTCTCATAAACTATATTACTTGGAATGTAAGAGTTTTGAGTTACCGTCAATGGGTTTTTCCCAATTTCTCTTCATAGGAGTTTATTGCTAGTGTGGAAAAAGTTGTGTATTTTTTCCACATATACAAATTCTTGTTACTTCTGGCTTTAAATATATGTGTGTGTGTGTGTGTTTGTGTGTGTGTGTTCTGATTTTAAATAATATGTGTGTATATCATAATATAAATAAATAAATGCAGTTTATATTTCTTTCTAATATTTTACCAATTATTTTCTTGTTTAATGCATCCACTATAAGAATTACATCATGGACATGTTTGTGAATGATTGATTTTGTAAAACTTTTATGTATGTATACAGCTGCATATCTCTATGCTTATACTTTTATTTTCAACTATAAATGTAATTTGCTTTCAAATGTGTTTTATATATAGTATATAGCTGGATTTAGAAAAAAAATCTAATAATAATCAATACATTAATAATTGTGTTATTTAATTTCTTTTTTGCCCACAAAAATATTGGTTCATTTAATCTGTCCAGTTTTCAAAGTGATATTTTGAAGCTCCTCAATGTTATTATATTCATCAGATTCTCCATATATTTCCATTATTTTTTCTTTGTTCATGAAACATATTTTTGTGGCATAACAGTGTGTGACTTTTCTATCTTCTTTCTTTTATCATTCAAATTGTAGGTCCTTATATTAAAAAAAGGGGGGCCTTTATGTATTTCAATACGAGGAGCAATTTTTTGGCACATAGATAATGTTATATAAATGTTTGCTGAATGGAAATTGGTAGAATAAATGAATAAATTTTCTACATGTACTTTCCCCTTTACCATTATTTAATGCTAGAGTAGCCAGATATGGATGAGCGGTTCACAATTCAAGATGATATGAAGCAGGGGCCATGATATCTCCTTCTAATGGTTTAGAGAACTAACTTTAAATTCACCTTGTTTGATATTTATAGTGCTATTTTGCATTTTTAAAATTTCATCTGCATCTCCCTATGCCTATACCTTTATTTTCAATCATAAATGTCATTTGCTTTTGAATGTGTTTTATATTTAGTATATAGCTGGAATTTTTTTTTTTAAATCAAAATTTGACCCTTTTTGGTACTCCTGTCTCCATATCTTTTTTTTTATACTTACTTATTTGAACAAATTGTTGTTGCCTTGTTTGCTTCAAAATTTTATGTACTTTTTAGCCTCATTTATTATCTTTCCTTTTCCAGCTCTCATAATTGACACGTTTTCTACTTGAATCCTAGATGAGGAGTTATTGGCCCTGAAAAGATACACTACTCTCCAATGAAGGTGCATTGTCTCTCTCCAATTGAACTCTTCTCTCTAATAAGAAAATTTTTTAAATAATTACTTCCTCAGAAATTACATATTTAGCTACTTTCATTTCCCCTGCCCCCCCCCACCTTTGGTTTTGCTTGCTTCAGTACACTTTTTTTTTCCATACTGTTATAATTTTCCTTAAAGAATATTTTGTCTGTTTGAAACTTCTTACTGAGCACTGATTTCAAACTGCCTGAGATTGTTCTTATCTATTGGGGTATAATTATTGGGTAAGTCTCTATCTTGGTAGTTTATCTGATTGGGGTGATCTGTAGTTTCGTTTCTGAAGTATGTGGTTCCTTGGTGGTGTTTCTGTTATAGAATCACCACCATCTTCTGTTAACTTCCTCTCTGAGTAATTTTAGCTCATGAGAAATCTCAGAAACTCCACGGCGCTTCATCCTCTGGACATCCTACACCACTGCACTGTAGTAGCCTTATTCACTGGCCACCTAGTTCTCCATAGCTATCAATTCTGCCATCATGGTCAGTTGGGCAAATACTGCACCAAACTATATAAGGAGGTTGCTTGATAACCATAGCTGGGCTGCCATCTCTTCTGAATCTTAAGTGCCTTTTTTTTGTAGGGGGAGGCTTTCGATGAGCACTGGCATCAGGCTCAAATATTCTCACACTTGCAGTCTGTTTCTGGTTTTCTATCCACATATAAATATGTAAATCTCTTCATCGTTAATCCACTAATTTTGCTCATTCCAAACCTCTGATCATTCATCCAAACAACTTTGTGAATTAGTGTGGATCCATATTTCAACACCCTCCTTACAGTATAACATAAACAATCTTCCCATAGGGAAGATTTCTATTCTGCACTGTTTTTCACATATGAATGGGGTCCTAATACCCCTAACCCCTCTTCTTGGTGATGTAAGTCACCTATAACTCAGGTGAGATTTTTTTCTTGCTCAAATTGTCATAGGGAACTCCTGATGAATCTAAAGGTATGCATTAGAGGAGGTGGCAAGGAGTCAAGAGCGGGCCCAGTAGGAATATGATCCAATGGCTCATGCATTTTCCATGTGCTTTTATGACTGGCCACAGACTTGTCTCCTGTATAATATTTTATCCACTTGATGATTCTGTGCTCCTGGACATGCCAGATCTCATGCCAACATGAATCATGTTAACTTCGTGTTCTCTATGAACAGCAAGTTGGCATTACTACCTGGAGTCCCATGGTCATTTTCCACCAGGACATAGAAACAAACCAAGAACTATTTCTTAGAAGAAGGCCAGTTACTCTTTACCTAAGTCTCCACACAGCACCCAGATCTGCAACACCGGCTTTGTAAACTCATGAATTGGCAGACAAGAGAAATGTAAACTCATGAATTGGCAGACAAGAGAAATGAGGCTACATGAGTTTAGTTTGAATAGATTTGGAGATTTCAGATGATTCTTTACACACACCTTACTCTCTTCTGGGAACTTAGTTTAGGGGAGATTTGATTCACTTGCTGTTATAGGACCTTCACAGCTGAGGTGTTTCAGCACTTGCTGCTGTCAGACCAAAATATAAAACCAATGAATCGATTGAATGCTAACATCACTTTCTTATGAAAGACAATTCCCCAATTTTCAAATACAGTTTATCATTCAACAATAATCACCTTCTCACTGAAATTTACATTTGAGCAGAATAAAATTTAATTTTGGTTCATTTGCATACTGTGGGCTAATTTTAAATTCTTTCAGAAAAGGCCAATGAAATGTTCATGGAAGACACGAATAGAGATTGTTTTAATATTCTGAAAGAAAAGGGAATCAATATATAGACATAAAAATATTGTGCAATAAAGTGTGTTAATTTCACCATTGGGGAGAGTGTCTAATAAGATTCTTAGAGAGCTCTGTTCCCCCAAAAGATTAAGACTCATTGATCTGAAGAATATCTATTAGTAGATTTTTCATACATTTTTAGCAACAGCATCAGCCACTGCTTCTCACTTAACAGTCTTTTATTATTTTTTTCAATTATATCTTCTAAATGTTTACATGTTATTTCATTTATAAATACAGTTTACTTATTTTAAATAAGGGAAAACTTCAAAAGTCAAACAGAAAAATTTACTAATTAAATTAGGAATTACAGAGACAAATGATAAAGTAACATTTGATGTTCAGATTTAATCCAAGCACATCTTTTGTGTGTCTTTTCTTTGGCATAAATTTAGGCATTTCTCATATTCCAGTTACATTGATATTTTTTTTCTAGATAGTAGTCATCGTTACATTTGATCACCACAAAATACATTAGAACATTTAATAATTTAACACAGATTTTATTTTGTTAATGCCAATTTTTACTAAGGCAGACGAAAAGTTGTTGACTGTATCACACAGCAAGCAATTCATGAAACTGAAGCTAAAACAGGATTTAGTTTGGCCTCCAGTTAACCAGAGTCTCAAGCAGCAGAGGCACTGAGGCTAAATGCTGTGGGATGGTGTTAGCAGGAATGACCACTTCAGAGTCAGTCAACACTCTTGCTGACAATCACAGTAAACCTAGAATAGTTGCTGAGCTTGAGTAGACAGAATAGGTTTGTATTTACGCCGAGTAAAGGTTGTGCGGATTTTTTAGTAATGGACTTTCTGCTGAATTTACACTTAATCCGAAAGCATTCTCAGCAGTATCCTCATTTAGGGATCTTATGAGGGCTATCTATTCCTGGGAGATTCATTAAAGAAACGTAGACAAGCAGAACCTCCCCCCACCCCACCACCACCCAGGCTGGGACACACTTGAAATCCACCACGTTTGAATGCCTCTTTATTCTCCATCCATTGATATTCTTGGCCGATATCTTTCTATCATTCAGATATTGGAGAGTACTGTAACTGGATGCACAATGGAACTTTCTAACAAGACTTTGGATAAGCATTATATTTACTGTTCCACACTACTATTCACTGTATCAAAACAGAAGACTCTTTTATAACTTCAAAACTGCCTTTCTCTTACACACCACACACACACACACACACCACACACACACCTTAGTACATGATATACATCCCTGGCTGCAGTAAAATATTAAACCATGTTTTCTGTCAGTGTGATATAAAGAAACAAGAGTACTCATGTAATTTGTAGTTTTCTAGGTGTCTAATTTCAATCTAATGTACTATTGTGAAACTAAGCCAGTAAATCTATATAGCTGGTCCATTTGGAGGTTTGGTCTGCTATCTTTAGTCTGTGACAATTTCTGGTTTCTATTCCTTGTTCAGGGATGATAACAGTGTGATTTACAGGTATAACTAACAAATGAGATCAATTAAAACGTCTAAAAGTGGCACCTGTCCAAGTATAGGGTTGCACCCGCTGATTCCCACAGCTTTGTTTCCTGTCGTCCCTGCCATTTGCAAGGCCTCTCCACAGGCAGGGTAACAATGAAGGGTTGTTTCCTAATGGGCATGGACCAAGAAAGCAGGCCTTATCCTATGGCCTAGCTATACGATTATTATCGCTGACTGGAAACAGCAGGTGTATTTTTCAACTCTATTTATACAAACGATCCCTGTGTTTCATAGCATTCATTACTATATCTTCTTGAATTGCTCAATTTGTTACAAATTTGTACTGTCATCTGTCTTTGTGATTGAATTTATTTTAAAAAGAAATAGAAGCTACCTTTCATTTATGCACATTATTGAATACTTTGATTATTACAAGACAAACTCGATACTTTTAAAAGATCTTAGGTCACGGAAAGGGGAAAGTGGTCACTTCTGAGAATAAGAGCAGCTATTGGATAAAGCACTTGAAAATATTTTTGCGTTTCTTCTGCAAAATGCTTGTGCAAAAAAATAAATAGTAGGCAGTTGGGCAAAACTTATAATCATCAACCATTATATTTGATGGTATGTAGAAATTATAAAGCCTCAAGTATAGTTTTTATTATTGGGTTTGATTACAATTGAAGTATTGAGTAGAACTTTATAAACATGCCTTTCACTGATGTCCCCATTTGGGAACAGCATGTGATATCTTGTATAATGAAGGGTGAAAATTTCTGTCCCATGGTACACCTTGGAAGTTGGAAATTGTCTTTATGAAATAAACTGATATTATTAATATTATTGAAATTACAACTTAATGGAATTCTCAAGAGCTAGTCAGAGTCTCCATTCCTAAGTGACATAAATCCTCAAATGAGTTTATAACAGAGAGTGTGAATAGAGAGATTTTGTCTACTAAAGCATTTGTAATTCTCTATCTCAAACATCTGAGTCTCTTATAAGTGAGATGGCCACATATGCCAGTTTGTGTGGGATGGCCCATGTCTCATATCTGTCACCCATTCACATTTTTTAAATAGAACCCTTTATTCTTACAAATGGGTCTGAAAAACTCATCATCCGGACATCTACCTTGTAAGTCTAACCAAATAACATTGTAAAAGTTAGTTACATGTTATTTAAGCAAAATAACATTGCAGTTATAAAAATGTAATTAAAGGCACTCATTCAAATAAGCCACAGTTAGATATAAGTGATTTCTTTTTCCTATAGGACAGCCAGAGCACCCTCAGCTCTGTAGGATGTGGCTTCAGAGATGTTAGGTATGATAAAATTCTTATGAGTCAATGTTTAGCCGGTTTAGTCTTTTAAAAATAGTTACACAGAACTGCCATTTAATTATCGCCAATCACCACATACAGTACTATGCCATATCTTATTCTATAACAAAGAATAAAATACATTCAGAGGAAATCTAATTATACCTTATCTCATGCCATTTCTCTCCTACAGGTTGCAGACAGCAGGATTCAAACTACAGAATCAAAGCTACTCTAATCATTTGTAGCATGAAGAGTGGAATCAACAAAGTTTATAACACAAGGAAAGAAAATGCTTACACATTTAAATTTTTAAAAACATAGGACACTGATGTTGTTCAGTAAGAAGTCATATACAGATAGGTAAAAGTGCCCATCTGGTGGCAGTGTCATCTATTTAAAATCTTATATACATTTATATCTAGACGATAGATTGGTGGAAATATATAAGATATAGGTATGTATCTACATATAAGATGTATATGTATATTTAATTCTCCTCATAAAAACACTATTGCTGAATTGCTGGAAGCTTCCAAAAACTTCATAGCTAATAGTGTACTGGAATAGATAGAATTTGAAAAATAATATAGCTCAGTCTCTTTTAATGAATCTTAGAAACTTAGATTCAGGAAGATAGATTAATTTACCCAAGATCATAGAGAAAGATAATTTAGAGTTAAGGTTCTATGTCTTCCCTCCCTCCTTTCCTCTCTTTTTTTTCCCTCTATCCTTTCATCCTTCCTCCCTTTCTCCTATCTTCCTTCCTCCCTTTCTTCTTCCCTTCTTTCCTTCCTTATCTCTTTCTCCCCCTTTTTTCCTTCCTTCCTTCCTTCTTCTCTTCCTTCCTTCCTTCCTTCCTTCCTTCCTTCCTTCCTTCCTTCCTTCCTTCCTTCCTTCCTTCCTTCTTTCCTTCTTTTCTTCCTTCCTTCCTTCTTTCCTTCCTTCTTCCTTTTTTTTCTATTTTTTCAGTATTTTGTTAGGTACCTTGGCACCATAACCCATGCTGTTGCTCCCAGAGAGTTCAAGGCACACAGGTATGCCTCATTTTTATGGGCAGAAACTGATCTAGTTCACATCAAAGTTGTTCATTTCACTTTTGGTGAATTTAGAGATTTTTGTGATACCTTCATAGCTGGTAAGTGTTTGCTACAGATGAAAGCCATTTCCACATTCCTAACTTCAAGGCTCATGAGTCCCTCAAGAAGAAATGAAATAGTATCATGAGGATAATTGCTCAGTGGAGTGAGCAATGACCTTGTGAAGTAACTGCAAGAAAAATCATACACTAGGTTGAGATAAATTCATATGCATTCATCCTTCTAAATACATTTTTTTAAATGACAACACTTGTTGCAGTGGATGAAGATTGGATTGTGTTTGTTCCCTACCCTGCCCTCTTTAACTAGACTGTGAGCACTTTGAAAATTAGGTCATTTTATTTACGTCAATTCTCGCCTATAGCACCAGACGTGTACTCTTTAATAAATGATTATCTAACAGTTGGGTGGATGGATGGATGGACAGATGATGGATAGATGGACAAGCAGATGCACAGAATATTCAATAAGACTACGACAGATAATTTTATAAAGAGCATTTTAGGAATAATGAATTTAAAAATGTAGAAAATCTCAGATAATTACTGGAAACTACTGTAATTTGGGGTAAACCTGTAGAAAATGATGCCGATGACAATGAAACCATATCACTGAAGACGTTAAATGCTGAACTAAGGAACTGAAACTCTTTTTTAATGTAACAGAGCAACCTGTTTAACGTTCTTAATAAGGAAAGAAATTTGATCATATCTTCAAGTAGTTGATAAGTAAGTGGAAATAGAATAATCTTCTTTGTCTCAGCGTCTATTTAAATATGGAAGAAGTAAACTATAAATGTTATTCTCTAGAAGTATAGATATTATATAAGCAATTCCACAAAAAATTAGTCTCAACCAACCAAACAGAAGACTTTTTGACTTGTCTCAATCAGGCCTAAAAACTAGTTTGTGGTAGGCTCAGACCTGGCATTCAAAGTTTGGAATTTCACAAGCATGGCATCCCAAGATCTGGAAAGTATTCAGGTACCTTGCATCCCAAGAATGGACCTATAAGATCATGCACCAGCCCTTACCACCTTCTATTAAAGAAAAAGAGAAGTCAAAGTAAGCATACATGTGCATAATGCCTCTCTCCTCTTCAACTCCTGAAAACCTCAAATCTCACTCATTATAATAGGAAAAAAAATAATAACAATAATAAAAGCAGTTCTCCTTTTCTGTGGTTTTACTTATCTGTGGTTTCTAGTTCACGTCAAACCATGAACTAGATCATGCAGTCAACCGTGATCCAAAATAATTAAATGAAAAATTCCAGAAACAAACAATTTATAAGTTTTAATTTGTGGCCATTCTGAGTAGCATGATGAAATCTTATGCCATCCCACTCCATCCTGCCTGAGAAGTGAATCATCCCTTTCTACAGCATCTCCATATCAAAGAGGCTCCCGGGACCCATTAGTCACTTAGTAACCAAGTGGGTTCTCAGATCACTGTCATGGTGTCGCAGTGCTTTTGTTCAAGTCACCCTTATTTTACTTAATAATGTCCCCAAAGTGCAAGAGTAGTGATGCTAGTAAATCCGATATGCCAAAAAGACACCATAAAGTGCTTCCCTGAAGTGAAAAGATGAAAGTTCTTGACATAAGAAAAGAATTAAAAAATCTTATGCTGAATTTGCAAAGATCTATGGTAAAAACAAATCTTCTATCCATGAAATTGTGAAGAAGGTAGGAGCGATTCATCCCAGTTTTGCTGTTGCAAAAGCTATAGCTACAGTGGATGATAAGTGCTTAGTTAAGATGGGAAAAAGCTTTAAATTGTGGGTGGAAGACAGAACAGAAACGTTCTGATGATACCACTGAGTTATGCCAGAAAGCACCAAGCCAATAGGAAGACTTCAGCAAGAGACCCCCTGAAATGAATGACACCCAGCCATTTACTGCAAGCGAGGGATGATTACGCAGATTCAAGAACTGCTCTGGGCTGAAAAGTATAAAAAATACTGGCGAGAGAGAGAGACAGAGAGAGATATCACATTCACATATTAAAGTATATTACTATAATTCTTCTATTTTATTATTAGTCATTATTATTATTCTCTTACTGTGCTTAACTTATAAATTAAACTTTTTTAAATATGTATAAGAAAAAACATAATATATACAGAGAGTTTGGTACTATTTGAAGTTTAAGGCATTCACAGATAAGGGGGCAACTACTGTAATAACAACAACAACAACAACAACTCATCATGTTCATAAACAAAACAAAATTCATCATTTTTTTTTTTTTTCACAGTGGACTAACAATTACTATTTGACATAAGTTGGTGGTAATTATTAAAAAATGAGAAACAGTACTCTAACAAGGGATCCTTGCGTGGGCCATCTCCAGGGGCTGGTGAGAGCTATGGACATTAGGAAACCCCTCTTTCCTCCTGTGAGTCTTTCTGAACTCAGGTGATTAATGTTGCCCTTCTGATCAAGCGCTGCTTTTAAAAGCATTGTTTGTCTTTCACCTTGTAATCAGCTTGCCTCAGCAACACCCTATTACCCATGATAACAGTCTGGCTGCAATTTAGACCTGAAAGAAATAGGTCTTGGGTGGGCCCTCTGAAGCTTAAAGCTACTCTTTAGCCCTGTTATCACTATTTGTAATTTGTTTTCAAGAATAGCGATTTAAATTTCAGTTGGATTACACCTTTTAATGTATCACAGAGGTAAAGTGGTCACAGCACAAATTCATAGCTCTGCCATATTTCAGATGATTCATTTGAGCCACTGTGAAAAGGGCTAGGTTAAAATTAAAACCCAAAGTGAGTCGGGTTCTTTTCATGATGTGGCACCAACCATTTGTGGATGATAGGAAAGAGATATTTGTGCTGTCCACACTGCTATTTTAAAGTGATTTGAACCAGCACTGTGCCAAGAGTTTTCATGTCCTTAGCCATTACAGAAGGCATAAAAAATAGGGGTTCTTGGCAATATTATCTTTAAAAGTTAAGTAAAGTAAGGGTTGCTATGGAGTCACTTCACATTCTCTAAGACAATAAAACTTTTCTACCAAAAGACCAAATTAAGCCAAAGCGAGCTTGCAGAGCAAAAATAATGTCAATATTATGACAAATTATTGTTTTCAACAAGTGCTTATGTATAAAGATCTTTATTAAATACATTCATATTCACTTAATACTATTATTGAGACTACTTCTTTATTTTCAGCTTTACTGAAGTACAAATCACATGTAATAAAATCTACCCATGTTATGTGTACATTGTGATGAATTTTGAAACCTCCTCTCAGTTACATAACCAGCACTACAATCAAGGCATAAAGTGGTTTCATTGCCACTGAATTTTGTTCATGGCCCTTTTTCATCAATTCTCTGCTCTAACCACCAGCCCCAGGCCACCACTCATCTGCTTTCTGTTGCTATAGTTTTCCTTTTCTAGAAGTTTATATAAATTGAATTGTATAGTATTGTCATGGTCTGGCCAGTCCTAACCCGAAGATGAACTGCATTAGGAGTTGGGGCCTTTGGATGTGTGTGGGTGATGAGGAAGAGCCTTCATGAATGAGATCACTGATCTTATAAAAAAGGTTGCACTGAACTCCATGGTTCCTTTACCAGATGAGGGAAAGCACAGCGAGAAGCTGGCACTCTGCAACTCGGAAGAGTTGAGGTTCACCAGAACCCCAGCATGCTGGAGCCCTGATCTTAGACTTCCAGCCTCCAGAACTGTAAGAAATCAATTTCTGTTGTTTGCAAGTCTGTTGTATTTTGTTTTAGCAGTCCTAACAGACTAAGATCATTATTTGGTCTTAGTTTGACAGTTTTCACTCTACATGTTATTTTTTGAGATCCATTCATGTTGCATGCATTAATAGTTTGCTACTTTTTTACTGTTGAATGATAAAGTACCATTTGCTGAAAATTTTGAGTTGCTAGGGGTATTATAAATATTGCTATTACAAACATTTGAGTAAACATACTTGTGTGGCCATGTGTTTTCATTTGTCTTGGTTAGATGCCTAGAAGTGGGATTGCTAGGTCATAGGGTAGAAAAATGTTTAACTTTCTGCAATTCTGTTAAACTGATTTCTAAAGCAGTAGTACCATTTCGCATTATACTGACAATATACGTATATTTCAGTTGTGTTGCATCTTTATCAATACATTGCCTGGTTAGTCTTTTGAAATTTAATCTACCTTGTGGTTACATAGTGGTGTCATATTTGGGTTTGATTTGTATTTTCTTGATGACCAGAGATGGTGAACTCCTTTTATGTATTTATGGCCCCTTTCATGTATTCTTTTGTAAACTGCTCAAGTCTTTGGTCCATTTATTGGTTTGTTTTTCTTCTTACCATTTATGTGTAAGTCTCATGTATTCTCAATATAAGCCCTTTTATACATATATATGTTTTGCAAATTTTTTTCAAAAATTAGTTTTTTGGTTTGGATTGGGACCAGAAAGAAAAAACAACTTAAGAATGTTATTTGTATTCTTTTTAAAACATTATCAGCTAACAGTTTAGAAAACAAACTTTTTGTCCCTACACATATGTCAACAATCTAGACTTTTTTCTGTGTCCCAGATTCTCGGACAAAAACTTATAAAATAAATGAAAAATCAGTTAGTCAAGTTCACGTGAATGTCCCTTGGGGATTCAGAAAGAGTGGATCCAAAAAAACCTTACTATTTTCCCTTATCAAGTATAAGGCTTCTATGTTCCTTATTATTAGCCGCACAAGCCATACGTTTTGGAGTCATTTTGTTTTCCCACTTTCATTTGCCACATCCAATTGATCTCCAAGTCATGCGGATTAAACCTCTTAAATTATGTATAAAATTCATGCCTCTCTCCACCGCATGCCATTTTCTTAGCTAAAACTTTTATCATTTTTGTGTTTAATGTCCTCCTGACTCTTTTATTTGCCTATAACCTAACAGTTCTTTTCTATGTCCACAGTGCTACCAGGTAACTTTTTTTGACATAAAAATGTTGAGTCAAGTCATTCAACCTTTTTACATCTCTCAATAGTTATCCAGTGCCTTTAGGATCAGATACAATTCCTTAAGAATGTACATCAGCTTACCATGCTATGGCTCCAAATAAATGTCACATCCTGCTTTACAAGTCCTAAAGCTGTACCAAACTATGTGTCACACTCATCATTTCACACCATTTTACACATATGTCCCATATATTTCTTCTGTCTGGAACCCTCTAAACCCATTGCCTACCTGCTTGTTTTGCAAGGATCAGTAACTGTGACACATGCTTCAGAAGTCTTCATTGACATATCACCCCCTGACCAAATCATGTCCGTTCCCTGAGACTTCTGCAGCACCTGGTATGCCTCTATCATGGCACTTATTATAATATACCATGGGAATAAATAACACATATGTAGGTTTGTGCAATATAGCTCACAGAGAGCAACATAAAAAATAGACTCAGGAGTTATATCATGGTAAATGGCAGAATAGAAGGTTTCAAGAATTGGTCCTTATACTCAAGCAAAGTTTAAATGGGCAAAAACTGATAGAACTCCTTAATCATAAAGACATTTATAGCAAGAGAGTACAAGAGACCGCTACATTTCAGTAGGGAAGCATTTTGCTTATTGGCCTACCATCCTGCATTCTACAGCTTAGCTGTGTCCATAGGGACATTAACCTGCATTCCTAATATAGCTTGCTGTGATGAAGGTGAAGGGGTTATAGACCTTGTTCTCTAAAAATTACGGTTTTATATTTTGACCTATTTGGTGGTTCCCTGAAGGACCAACACAAAAGTTTAGCTTTTTATTCTCCCTGTGATGCTCCAAGGTGGTATCTATTGAAATAATTTAAAGACACATACTATCCATAGCCATTTGCGACAAGGGATGGTGGACAGGATGAGAAGCAAATATACCAAAAGCCAAGGAAAGAGGAAGCTGGAGAAGAATATTTTCAAGATAATAAGCATTTTGAAGGGTGACTGCAAACACCAGGAACACTGCAGTCCAATGCATGATCTTAGAGCTGGATGAATGCTCATGGAAGCCTAGTAAAAAGGCTAGGCTCTCACCTCTGGCCGATCTTTAGAATCTGTGCAAGTAGGTAAAAGCTAAGGCAGAGTTGTAATTGGCCAGGCTAAATATTGAAAAAAAAAAATGCCCCAGATCAGAATCAATATATAAAAATCAGGAGAGCATTTGTTGTTTTCTTTTGGCTACAGTCACTGAAGAAAATCTCTTTAGGGCACTGACCTGTTACTGAGATAATGAAACAGAGGTTTCAGAGACCCACAAGACAAGAATTACTGTGTTTAAAAAAGACATTGGAAAATTCACTAAATAGATATTGTTTATTATAGTCCTCAAAAAGGAACAACAGGAAAATCCTGGCAAATAGGAAGAATCTGATGTTTAGAGTTATCACATTGCAATATTTAAAATGTTCAGTTGTCGACCAAAAACAATTATAAGATGTAAACAAAAAACAAGAAACAAAAAACAAACCCAGGAAACTATGGCCCATCTAAATGGAAAAACAATGGACAGAAACTGTCTTTAAGGAAGCCAAAGCACAGGGTTCACTAGACAAAGATTTTATATCAACTCTCTTAGATGTGATCAAAGGGCTAGAGAAAACTATAGACAAAAAAGTAAGAGAAACAAGGTTAATAACATATAAACAAATAGAATATACTAGAAAAAAAAGAAAGCAATTAGAAAAAGGAAACAAATAGAAAAGGATGAAAAGGAGTAGAGCTGAGAAGTACAATAACTGAAAATTTTTAAAAAATCACTAGAGAGTTTGACAGCATATATGAGCAGGCAGAAAAAGAATCAATATACTTAAAGATAAGACCATTGAAATTATTGAGCCTGAGAAGCATAAAGAAAATGAGTGAAGAAAAACTAACAGAGTCTAAAGAACCTGTGAGACATCATCAAGTGTACCTAAATGGCATTATGGGAATTCCAGAAGAAGATGAGAGAGCAAATTGGACTAAAGGGACATTGAAGAAATAATGGCTGAAAAAGTCCAAATTTTGGTGAAAGACATAAATATATACATTCAAATATATAAAAGAACTTCAAGTAGAATAAAACTTAAAAAGATCCATGCTGAATACACTATAATCAAACCATTGAATGACAAAGGCAAAGACAGAAGTTTTAAATCAGCAGGTGAGAAGCAACTGGCCACTTACAAAAAAGTTCTCAGTAAGGTAACAGCCAAGAATCGTCAGAAAGCATGGAGGCCAAAAGACAATGAGATAGAATATTTGAAGTGTTACAAGAAAAACAAAATGTCAAACAAGAATTCAATATCCAGTACAACTTTTTTTATAATAAAGGAGAAATTAAGATATCTCTAGAAAAACAGTGAGGAATTTGTTCCTTGTAGGCCTACCCTACAAGAAATAAAAAGGAGTCCTTGAAGATAAAATAAAAGGGTGCTTGATGGTAACTCAAAGTTATACAAAGAAATAAAGAAGACTAGTGAAGGTAATTACATGGGGAAATATAAAGACTAGAATTATTGTATTTCTGGTTTGTAACTCATTTTTGTTTTCATATTATTTAAAAGACAAGACATATACACACACAAACACACATATGTATATGTATATATAAATAAATTTAGTTTACATATATTTAATTTTTATATAAATATTTATATATTTAATTTATATACAATTTATACATAAATATTTAATTATACATAGTTTATATATAAAGTAAAAATAACAAAAATACAATAATTCTACATATATATAAGTCCATATTAGTGGTCACATGGTATATTAATATATAATTTATAACAACAAAAACATAAATAAAGAAGGGTAAGAACTGTATAGAGGCAGAGTTTATGTATGCCATTGAAGCTAGAATGGTATCAATCTAAACTAGATTGTTATAAATTTAGGGTGTTAATTGTAATCCCCAGGCTAAGCACTCAGAAAATAATGTAAAAATATACAGGAAAGAAAATGAGGAAGGGAAAACACATTTTAAAAAAGAAAATAAGAAAGAAAATCAAACTCAAAACAAGGCGGGAAGGATTGGAGGAACAAAAAAAGATATGACATAAAAAAACAAATAGCAAAGTGGCAGAAGTAAGTCTTTCCTTATCAGTCATAATTTTAAATATAAATGAATTAAACATATCAATTAAAATATAGCTATTTCACTATAAGCTATCTATAAGAAACTCAACGTAGAGCCAAAAATACAAGTAAATTGAAAGTAAAAGAATGGGAAAAGATATCCCATGCAAACATTAATGAAAAGAGATCTAGTGTGGCTACACTATTAATAGATAAAATGGACTTGAAATCAAATACCACTAAAAGTGGTCAAGAAGGATGTACTATATTGATAAAAGTCTCAATCCATCAAGAAGATATAATAGTTATATACATATATGCACTAAACAGCAGAGCCACAAAATATATGAAGCAAACATTGGCAGAATTATGTGTACAATAATAGTAAGGAATGTCAATACATCACTTTCAATATTGGTTAGAAAATACAGACGGAAGATCACTAAGGAAATAGAAGACTTGAACAACTCAATAAACCTAGTAGACCTAACAGGCACTCCACACAACAGCAGTAGAATACACTTATTCTTAAGTGCATATGGAATTTTTTCAGGATAGATCATATATTAGTCCACAAAATATCTCAAAAAATTTAAGAAATTGAAATTGTATAAAATATCTTTTAATCACAATATAATAAGTCAGAAATCAATAACGAGAGAAAATCTAAAAAATTCATAAACATGAAATTTAACAGCACATTCTTAATCAACCAATAAGTTGAAAAAGTAACCACAAAAGAAATTAGAAAATACTTTGAGATGAATGGAAATTTACAGGATGTGGCAACATCAGTGTTCAAGGGAAATTATAGCTATATGTGCTTGTATTAAATAAAAAGAAAAATTTTAAATCAGTAACATTACATATTATGGATCTAGAAAAATTAGAGAAAACTTAAGCAAAGCTAGAAGGAAGAAAATAATAAAGACTACAGTGAAAAAAATAAAATAGAGTATAGAAAAATAATATAGAGAACCAGTTAAACCAAAAGTTGTTTCTTTAAGAATATTTAGAAAAATTGGCATGCCTATAGCTAGATTAAGAAGAAAAAAGATGTAAATAACTAATGCAGAAATTAAAGAGATGGCATTACTACTAATCTTATAGAAGTAAAAAGCAATATAAGAGAATACTAAGAATTATTGGAGACCAAAAACATACAACCTAGAAAAAAAGGAAAAATTTCTAGAAATTATCAAAACTGACTCAAGAAGAAGTAGAAAATCTAAACATACATAACAAGTAAAGAGATTGAATTGGTAACCAAAAACCTCCCAAACAGAGAAAGACCTAGGACCACATAGCTTCACTGATGACTTCTACTAAACATTTAAAGACCGATTATCATCAATCTTCTAAATCTTCTCCCTCCCAAAAGAGGAAATATTTCCTAATTTATTCTATGAGGCCAGCATTACCCTCCTACCAAAGCTAGACAAAGATAACACATGAAAAAGAGCTACATCTCTTATTAATAGAGACGTAAATTTCCTCCACAGAACACAAATAAACTATTATAAAGGATTACTTACCATGTTCAAATGGATTTATCCCAGTAATGAAAGGACTGTTCAACACAGAAAAATCAATGGATGTAATACACCACAGTAATATAACAACAACAAACAGATGGTCATCTAAATTGATTTGGAAAGAGCATTTGCTAAAATTTAACATCTGTTCATGATAAAAACACTTAAGAAACTAGGAATAGAAAAAAATCTACTCAGAATGATAAAGAATAATTGTAAAAAACTCTAAGCTAACATCATACTTAATGACGAAAGACTGAACATTTCCCTGCTAACATCAGGAATGAGATAAAGAAGTCTGCTTTTGCCATAGCTACTTAACATTGAACTGAAAGTTCTACCTAGAAAAGTTAGAGAAAAAAGAAATGAAATTATAAATAAAATAAAAACTAGACAAAAAATGGTAAGAGGCGTTGAAATTTGGAAGAAAGAATGGAACTGTTTCCTTTGTAGATGACATGACTCTGTACATAGGAAATCTCAAGAAATTAAAGAAAAACTTACTAAAGTATAATAAACAAATTCAACAAAGTTGCAGTTTACATTATCAACACACAAAAAAATCTGTTTTGTTTGTGTATACCTGCAATGAACAATTAAGAAAGGATAGTGTAAGAACACAATTCAATTTGTATGAGTATCCAAAAGAATTAAATAGTCAAGATAAATTTAATCGAGGAGATAAAAGACATACACAGAAAATTTAAAAAAAATGCTCAGCGTAATTAAGAAAAACTGAAATAAATGGAAAGACATTCCATGATCAGGGACTGAAAAATGTAATAGTTAAGATGGCAATAGAACCCAAAGAGATCTATAGATTAAATGTAATGCTTACCAAAATTCCTATGGGCACTTTTTATCAAAAATGGAAAAGCTGATCCTAAAATTTATATGGAATTGCAAATGGCCCCAAATTTGAAAGGGAAAAAGTTAGAGATTTCATGCTTTTCCATTTCAAAACTTACTGCAAAATTACAGTACTACATGGTACTAGCATAAGGATAGATGTATAAAATAATGGAATAGAAATCAGAGTCTAGAAAAAACCCATATATCTATGACCAATTGATTTGTAACAAGGATTTCAAGATAATTCAATTGGATAGAATAGCCTTTTCAACAAATGATTTAGGGACAACTAAATATGCACATGCAGAATAAAGTTAGACCATTACCTCACACTGTATACAAATATTAACTCAAAATGAATCAATGACATATATAAGAGCTAAAACTATATAACTCTTACAATAAAATATAGGAATAAATCTTCATGAATGTGGATTTGGCCATGGATTCTTAGATATTATGCCAAAGTGTTAGTAACGAAAGAAAAATACCAATTGATCTTCATAAAAAATAAAAATGTACATCATAGGACATTTTTCAAGAAAGTGAAATAAGCCTATAGAATAGGAAAATATAATTACAAACATATATCTAGCAAGGGTCTATAATCCAGAATGTATTTTAAAAGCTCTCACAAATCAGTTACAAAAAGACAAAAAAATCTGATTTAAAAGTGGGCCAAGGATTTGAAGAGACATTTCTCCAAAGATACACAAATGTCCAAGAAGAACATGAAAAGATGCTAAATATAATTAATCATTAGGGGAATGCAAATCAAAGCTACAATGAGATACCTCTTTCAACCCAGTAAGATGGCTTATAATAATAATTTTTAATGGAACATAACGAGTGTCAGCAAATGTATAGAGAAATTGAAACACTTGTACATTACTGGTGAGAATATAAAATGTACAGCCATTGTAGAAAACAGTTTCATGATTCCTCAAATGTAACACATAAAATTAACAGATTACCTAGTGATTCCTTTCCTATATATATACTCAAGAGATTTGAAAACAGGTGTCCAAACAAAAAAATGGAACAGTACTTGTCAAAATAGCCAAAAGGTTGAAATAACCCAAATGTTCATCAGTGGGTAGATGGATAAACGGATATTGTGCAATGAAATATTATGCAGCCATAATAATGTGGATATACTGATACATGCTACAATAGGGATGAATTTCAAACAAAACATTATGCTAAATATAAGAAGCCGGACACAAATTATATGTGCTTGATTTCATTTATATGAAATACCAGGAATAGACAAGTCCATAAAAACAGAAAGCATGTTGTTGTTTTCCAGGGCCTAAGATTAGAGGGAATTGGGAGCGACCGCTTAATGCATTTAGGAGTCTTTTTTTTAAGGTGCACACTTCAAAATGATTAATATTATGTTATCTAAATTTTACCTCAATAGAACAAGTCAGAGTTTCTGGTTGAATAATAAGTTGGTCAATGTGAAATAAAAAATTAGTTTCAGTTGGGCATATGAATCTTCAAATAGATTTTTTAAAACACACAATATGCCCTTTAATACCATCACCTTAATTTCTGACAAAAAGTTTGGACAAAAAAAATTACATACTAATTGTTTCAACAAACGATGCTTATCTTGACCAAATCTGAGAAAAAATATTCCCTTGGTACTGAAAAAAAAATTATTTTAAGAAAAGACATGATATAATTATATCTCAGAAAAAAATGTATTTAACTTAAAATACAAAGATATCAAATACAAATATCAGAAAAATCACTTTTTTCAGAAAAAAATCATTTACTATGAAATATGAATATAATAGTTAGATATATAGAATCAGACAAATGGTAGTTTAAAAGTAGGAAAAAATTACTTGTAGGTTTTACCAGTATGTTTTTGTTTAGAGGAAGGTGGTCTAATCACCCACCCTTTCAGTTCTACCAGTTTATTACTATTTTTTAAATAAATAAAATGACTATGCCAGTCTGAATTATATTATACAAGATAATAATCAGAGTCATATTATTTAGGATGACATGAGGCCCAGTGAGAAAAGGTATTACCTACTTTTTCAGGAGAGGAAAAAAGTAAGTAAGGAGTAATCCAGTTAAAGCTAAGATAAGTTTTTTTTTAAATATAGTATTTCATTGATAAGTTCATGGATATTCAACTTCAGCGATGGGTGAAATTTGAATGTCAACCAAAGGCAATAGGACCTAGCTTCTTTTCATTTCTTCTCTGATACTGCTATGTTGGCTTCATCCCAGGTTACATGCAGTGGCTACTGATAGCACCAGCCTCACATCGTCTTTATTATTAGAATACGAACCAGAAATTAAAGCATCTCTTTCTTACCACTACCATCGATGTCCAGGATTACATGCAATTGGACCAAATTAGTTTGAGGGCCTATTTCTGTACCAGTATGAAGATTAAGAGAATTTAGCAATGCACAAGATACATGTTGAAGCTGGAGGCATAGATGAATTAAGAGTTGGAGAGCAAATGGTCCTCTGACAGAGCACTAGGGTACAGTGATCAGGAAGCCGGTGAAAGTATGCTAGGAACAGAGGAGAGTCAGTGCAAGAATAACCTTATAATGAGAAACAGGATGGCAACTTCCTGAACAAAGAATTACATTCTTGAGCTCCTTCTGCCCTGGAGACATCAGAGAGAATTTGGGGACATGAGTTCTCTGAGTAGGAAGTATATAGGGAGTAGGCCAAGCCCATAACAGTTATGCACATTCTGAAGATTTCAAAAAGTAAGAATTGATAAGATCCCATTATGAACAACCATAGGCAAGGCTAGGTCTGGCAGAAAAGACAGTGGTTTGGCCAGAAATAGGAGACTGAGCGAGTTAGTGGTTGTTGTTGCTGTTGCTGTTGTTGTTACTGCTTAACTACCTCCAAAAAGCTGTACATGCGTGGAGGCTAAGAAGGCTGGAGGAAAGATATACTAGTCTTAGAAAAGTTTCAATGCATCAGAAATTTGCAGGAGGGATGGGTTAGTTTCATAGTTTTATAGAGCGAGTGACACAAATGCTCATTGGATATATGCATTCTGAATACCTGAGGCTTGAAATGCATCCTTCATATGCGGGCAGAATATTACCCCACCATCAAAAATAATGTCCATGCCTTAACTGTGGGGACCCATGAATGTGTTACTTTATATGACAAAAGAAACTGCAGAGGTGATTAAGATTAAGAATTTTGAGATGTAGTCATGATTTTTGTCTTACTGACTTTCAAATGAAGTCCTGTTTGGCACTTCTTTCACTTTCATCAGAAATTGTTTCTAGTCATTGTTACTTTCTGCCAATAAGATGGTGCCATCTGCATATTTTAAGCTATTAACATTTCTTCTACTGATTTTTACATCTCCTCCTGAGTCTAGCCTAGTTTTTTATATGATGTGCTCCGTGTACTAGTTAAACATTAAAAAGACAAAAATCATGACTACAGAAGAAATACACAACTTTAACAAAGACAATGAAGACAGTGAAGTGTTAAAGACTTGCTTACCTTGGCTCAGTCATCCATCATAATGGAGACTGCAGCCAAAAAATCAAGAGAAGCCCAAGATTTGGACAGAAGGGCAGTGATGGGAGAATCAGGAGAGACCATCAAGAGCAAAGGTGTGTCATTAGAGAACAAGGCTAAGACCATCCACACCTTTGTCATCCCAATAACTATGTACGGATGCAGAATTGGGGCAGTGAAGAGGCCAATAGGGAAAAAAAAATGATTCGTTCGAGATAAGATGTTGGGGCTCTACAGAGACCATGGACCACCAAGAAGGTGAAGAAGGGGGTCTTGGCGCAAAATAAGCCTGAGATATCACTGAAGACAAAATTGACAAAACAGAAGCAGCCCTACTTTAGGCACATCATAAGAACACAGGGTTCTTTGGAAAAGACAGTAATACTGTGAAAAACAGAAAGCAATAGGAAAAGAGGAAAACCAAATATGAGATGGACTGACTCCATAAAAGGAGTGATAAGCATGAGCCTACAGGTGATAAGCATGAGCAGGGCTATTAGGGACAGGACACTGAGCATCACTCATTCATAGGGTTGTCAGGATTTAGAGCTGACTCACTAGCACTGAACATGCACACACACACACACACACACACACACACACACACACACACATTTGAGATATGAAGATTATCCTGGATTATCCAGATGACACAATCTAATCACATGATCCTTAAAAGCAGAGAAACTTTCCTGACTGTATTCAGAGAGTCAGAGAGAGAATAGCATGAAAAGAACTCAAGCCACCACTGTTGGCTTTGAAGATGAAGGAATGTAAGTGATCTTTGGAGTCTGGAAAAGGCAAGGACTGGATTCTCCCCTAGATGCTCCAGGAAGGAATACAGCCCTGCCATCACCTTGATGAGACCCCGTGAGACCCACGTGCACAGACCTGTAAGAAGATAAGTCTGTTTTGCCATATTGTTTTAAGTTTGTGGTAATTTGTTGTGGCAGCAATAAAAACTAACATGATAGTTTTGGGTTACTTATATAAATATAAATTCATGTTGCAGTTGTGTGTGTGTGTGTGTGTGTGTTACATACGAGTAGGAATGCTAACTGCCTGACCATTAATACATTAAGTGGGAGGCCTTGGAATAGCTACTCATAGCACCCCAGTTTCCTCTGGGCATCTGAATCCCCTAACTTAATTCATAGGAACTCCTTTCATGAATATTCTCAAAATGATAACATCAAGGGAGACAGAAATTCATTCCAGATAGAAAAAGGAAGTTTGGGAAAATATCACCGGTGACTAGGACAGAGAGGGAATCAATAGAAAGAAGAGTCTGACCCCCATTCCCAGTCCTGCCCAGTGTACCACCTCATTTAATATTTCCCAAAACATGCAAGAAAGTTGTATTATTCCAATTTTACTAATGAAGAAGGAGGGAGAGACTATTTACCCAATGTTACAAGGTAATGAATCATGGAGGTGAGCTTTGAGCCCAAGTTTTTCTGTTTCCAAAGTCTTGCTGAATCTACTTTATTAAAGCTGCCTTCTAAAGAAATTCAGAGTGATATAATTGTGGCTAATTTCAGTTAATTTTGTCTTACACTCAGCATATGCTCACACCAAGCAAGAGGTCAGCACAAACTGAGAGGCAAGCCTTTTCAGTGCTTTTGAAATCCCTTCTTTCTCCATACTGAAATCTACCAACTTCACAAATCTCCAGCACCAGGCCAAGCCCTATAAATGAGTGAATAAGAGAATAACAAGACATGGCCTCTTTGTTCAAGAGGTCTGCAATGATTTGCAGAGGCAAGAGAGGAAGAAACTTGAAGAATATAATAAAACACTAACTCATATAGGGTAAGAGGTTCCTAGAAGGAAGCACCAGTGGGCTCTGGGGGTATCAGGAAAGTCTGCACAGAGAGGGAAGGATTTGGATGAACTCAACAGGTTGGCTGAATGCTAGGGGCTTTCAGTTCCTCCTGCATTCACGTCCAAATGCCAGGCACTTGCTGTGTACAGGGAGGCACATGGCATGAACTCATCACAGGCCAACTTTATCTTTGGATGTGATATGTGCATATCAAAATAATTAGATAAAAATTGGGAAAGAGGGTATTATCAAAGTAGGTACTTTAGAACAAGTTAATTAAAATTCACATTGTACCACCCTTTCTTGTTTGTTATTTAATAACTTCATGCCTATGATAGTTCAAATCTTAGTTGCTACATTGTATTGTTGGGAAAGCCCTGCCTTGCCAATTGTGTGAGTAAACCCCAGAGGTGGCACTGCAAGGGTTCTGATGACTAGGAAGGACTGGATATTAGCAGAAATAAAGGAAATTAGCTAACATTTATGTCATTCCAGTTTTACTACAATATCTGGAGAATAATTCTTTGATGAAATGAAATATATTTTGAATTTATTCATACATTGTACTCACCTAATGTGTACTGGGTATATTCTGCTTTCTAATGAGAGTAGTTAATTTAAAATAAAATGCATTGCAGAAAACTAGTAGTTTTGTGCCTTGTGGCCCTTGCAGACCTTTCTGTCTATCTCTTGATTGATGTATTTGATTCTTTACCCCCCAAGGACACCTACTTTATTTCTCTGGTAGTTAACTCTCTTTTCTCATAGCCTTAGAATCTTACATCTTTTGCGTTTACTCCTTTGGGAAAATTTCACTAAAATACTGCTCCATCTCAGCTTCTCTTTCTTTTTATTTTTTATACCCTGCACAAAACCTGTTGTCCAAGCAGCTTTGCCTGCCCTCCTGAGTAGCCTTCCCTACTCATTCTGAGAGGCACCAGCCTCAGACTGGTTACAGGACATACAAATGGAAGGTGTCTGCAGTGTGATGTATTCCACATGGGCTGCTATTCTATTTAAGCCAGTTATGTGGAAAACTTAATTTTCAGAATCCTCAAATCAGTGACAACTTAAACAATTTACAGGCAGCCAGAGACAGAAGGGGTTAAGAACAAGCTTTAAAGTGGGATTGGCTAGGTAGGTGGTACAGAAAAGAATTTTTAAAAAAGAAAAGAAAAGAAAAATTTTGAAGGTATTCAAGTTTGCTATTATAAGTCTTTTTCTTCGATGTAACTGCTTTATATATAGTTGAAATTCTGAAATTATGCCAATTGAAATGTAAAATAATCAGAATTTCCTGTCCCATTCTTATTCGAGTAAACCTTATTACACATTGCTTTTACCCGTGACTAGATTATTGCCACATAGAGTCAATATCGTTCACATGATTTAGATTAAATTACAGCTAAGCAGGTCTCTTTTCTCTCTTTTCTGCCTCTTCTGAATATAAACCCACCATGATTTTCCTTTGGCTGGCATTTGCTCCTTTGACTTTCCCCCTCATTCAAGAGATGGTGTATGCTCCAAACACATAACATTATCAACTTTAAGGGCTGCAATTGATTGAATATTTTGACAAATATACCTCTCTAATTCCTGAAGCCATATGGACGTTCAGGATGACATATGGAATAAAGTACTCTGCCTCATGAAATGATCCAAAAGCATTTTTTTTTATTAGCGGTTATTTCCTTGAACTGAAAACTGATTAGGTTTTGAATATTCCATCACCGAGGATAGTCATCTAACCAATTATATATTCTTAGTGGCGTCCTTAGTGATAGAAGTAAATTGCTGAGGTAGAAATCCTGGATAGGGCTCACCACCTTTAAAAAATATTCAGGAGAAAGTTTACTTCTATATTCTTTGTACATCCATTAGAACTCATTTGCAGAAAGCACTAGAAAACCGTTACTTAGCTGGCTTAAACAGTGAGGAAAATGGTATTATCTCGTATAACAAGAGAAACCTCAAACATCATAGTGAAAGATCGGAGTAAGCCAGAGGCTCGGTGATGTCACTGAGAAACAGCATCATCTCTGTCCTTTCTGGCCTGTCAGCTCCATTCTCCAGCTGGCTGTCTTCAGAGGTCCAAAATGGCTACATCAGCCTGGATGTGACATCTGCATGTAACAGTGTCCAGTGAAAACTGATCAATAATTTCTTCCTAACTACCTCTTTTATGAGAAGAAATCTTTTCCCGGAATTAATTCAGCAAATCCTCCCTCTCAACTCATTCTGAGTTATGTCACATGCAAGTTCCAAAACTGAGCATGTGCAAGAGAAATTGGATTTCTGTGACTGGCCCAGCGAAACTTGTGGCTGTAGGAAAAAGACCCTGAATCAAATTGATGCTTTCCCAGAAAAGAAGAAAGAGGCAGAAGCTGGAGAGAGAACCTTGAGACTAACAAGATTTGCTACACTTTATATTTCTTCATATTTAAAAATTGACTTGGCCAGACCACCTCCACAAAAACCTAATGTTTAAATTTTTGTACATGGAGTAAATAAATGGAATTATCCCCAAAGACCATCAGAAATCTGTATCCATTCAGCCATGGGTATTTGTTGAAATTGACCTTTCCAGGACTATAATGCCTACTTCTTAGAGAATATTTTACAGAAAATAAAAAAAATATGTTGTATTCGTTTTCTCCTTCATCACTAAATGGCTGTGGGAGTGTTTTTAAAATCATTAACCTGTAATCTTTAATTCTTCTATTTACATAATATAATGCTTTTTGAACATATATGAAATATGAATAAAGATTAAAAGTAAGAAGAAAAGCATGTAGGCACTTAAACTGAGGTTTCCTTCAGCAGAAGAAGTACAAGACCTCCCATGTGACTTAAGACATGATTCTCCTTGTCTATTTTGACTGTGAAGTCAGCATGATGGCCCCGTGAACAGAATTCTGAACTTTTTTTTTTTTTAACATATGCAAAATGTTTAGTCCATCCTCTCTCACTGAGGGCAATACAAGGAGCCTGGGATTTGAAATCTTTAATACCTGCACAAGCTCACCCTGATTCATGGTGAATTATAACCATTTTCACTATGAGGAACCCTGAGTTCTTATCCACAGTATGGGTGTAGGTGCGTAGGGTCTTCAGTGACTTCTAAACTCCAGTTCAGAAATATGATTCTGTGATTTTCATTTGATTGAAATAAAGTGAATCTTCCAAGGTCAAGGAGAAGCAAGTCACAGTGGCCAACAAAAGCTCGAAGTCATAAATGATCACTGATATTAATATTTTGACTGTAGTTTCTGTGCAGATATGGATAGAAGTCTGTTTCAGTAAAGCACACATGGATTTGATAGATTCCAACCTAGAATGAATTTTCAGACCCTTCTTTTCTCAGAGTAAAAAGTTTGTTTTTTGTTTGTTTTATACAAATTCTGACTTTACTCTTGGCTACAAAGTTTTCTCTGGTAAGAAATCTAGGTTTTAGAGATAATTATACAAAAAGAAAAACGAAAAAGAAAGACCAAAACAAAACAAAGAAAACCATTGGCATTTAGCTTTCCTTGTCAAAGACTCAAACGTCAACTGTTAAAATCTGAAATAACAAAGGGAACATTTTATATCAGTGTGTATGTATGAGAAAAAGAAACTGTACTGTTTATAACCTATTTATATGTCATCTGCTCTCATTTTTTGTTTGCAATTCATTTGGATTCATCTTCATATTATGTATTGAAATTCTTTTATCCCATTAACACCTTTTCTTTCAGAAATCTGTAAATGAACATCATTAAGAAACATTTTTTAAGCACTCGTTTCTGAAATATTCATTATTAACCTACTGGCGACACTTGTCCCTTTTTATATTTATATAATTAATTAAGTATCTCTCTTCTAATACATACATTTTTAAATAATTTATTAATACTATTCAGGTTTTGACTTGTCTATTTCTTCTTTCTGCATATAAGAGATTTGTTTGGTTCATCAGACTTTCTCTCACCTTTTAATTTTCCATTAGAGTTGAAGCACTTGAGGACAGTGAAAGTTGGACCCTTTTTCTATTTAGCTAGAAAACAATATGAGAAGAAATTTAGAAGAGTTTGAGGAGGGGAATAGTACTAAATATCAATGTTTCATAGAGAAACATATAAGATACATGGTCCAGATGTTAGTCCTACGGTACATATGGGGGCAGGTTAGTTACAAACCCAAATAATATAAGATTGATGCTTTTAAATAGCATTTGAATTCTAATTTTGGTTGGCGAGATCCATCCTCTAGTTGTTCACAGATGGCTTAATATAAATAATTCTTTGTACTACCTGTACCGTTTCCAAGTTCTAATTTTTTTTTTTTTTCACTTAGAAGCCAATTGGGCCAGGGCTAGTAATGAAGCTACATCTGGCTCAGTGGATGAGTCGGCATCATTCACTAAGCTGTGATTATTTAGTATCAAGATTCTCAGCACCTACGAACCATGTCAAACTACTTAGAGTTATCAGCAAAGAACCAAGATTATAATTGTTTTTAGTAACACATTAGTCCTTTGCAACATCCATTCAACTAAAATCAATATTTAAAAAAATAAAAAAGGAAGTCAAGATTTTGGCACCAATTTTCAAAGTATTCCCAGACCTTGAATCTTTCTGAAATCACTAAATTACTATGGAAAATCCATTTCATGCTTGTTTACTCTTGCAAACCCCCTTAACTAGATGGCAAAAAGAATTAAAATTGGGAACAGTCATGATGATGCAAAAAGCTGCAGCTGATTCTTGAATAGGGGGTTCCATACGTATAAAAGGCAGTGAAATTTTATACAGATTTGCTGATTCTAGGGAATTATGCTGCTAGATTGGGCCTGAGACTAGTCGACAGAGAGCAATCTTAAGGCAACTACTGAAAGCTAGTTAGACTTCTTGTTTAAAATATCATGGAATTATATCCATGTTAAAGAAGTAGCCTTGACACTGGGTATCTACTTGACACTGGGTATCTATTGTGACTCAAACTACTTCCAGTTTTTTTTTTTTAATTGTGTATTCCTAAAAATGTTTGGATGGAATTTAGACTCTCTTCTCTTATTTCAGCCATTCATTTAACAAACATTTATTGAGCACTTACCATGTTCCAGTCACAAACGTTCAAGATGGGGAAGACAAATGAGCAAAAAGTAAAGAAGATAATATCGGATATTAAAAAACATTATTTACAAAGCTGAATGATATGATATAAAGTATATGTACATATTTGTTTTTCTAATGGGGGTATATAAGCTCCAATTGTGTGGCTGACCTTTAGACAAGGTGATGGAAGAGATGACATTTAAGCTCAGTCTTGAATACAAAAATGAATAAGCCACTGGACTATCTGACAAAGGTTTTTCCAAGAAAAGGGAATAGTTGGTACAAAGGCCTAAAGACTGAAAAAATAAAAATGTTAGTGTGTTCAAGGCAGCAAGAAAACCATACAGAGTCAAGACTGTCTTTGGGGGTGAAATGTAGAAGATAAATAAATATATATGTGTGTATATATATAAATATAATATATATATATATATATATATATGAATCAGAGTCTAGAAGTTAGACTTGTAAGCTCTACAGCAGTGTTTGGGCATAATTTCTACATGTGACAATGAGCTACAGGAAGTCCTATTTAGGAGAATGAGTCATGAATTAAAAATTATTTTGTTTATATTGGGGAAAATGAATCATAGAGGAGCAAAAACAAGTAGTTACAAGTTTACTGCCTATAATTAAGGCAAAGAATAATGGTGTCTTGGATGTGGATCCTAGAAATGGCAGTGATAAGACATAGGTAAAGTTAGAGTATATCCTGAATATACTTTCAAAAGGACATGCTGGTGAGTAGAATGTGGAGAAGTGGTGGGGAGGAGGGAGGATGATGCATGATTTGGGAGTTTGGGCTGGAAAACTTATTTGAGGTAGTGCAGGTAATTGCTATGGTGGGGAGTGAGAAATCGGGAGGTCTGATTGACATCAGGGTCGATATTCGAAGTAGGTAACTGGATACGTGACTCTGGAGAGTTCAACAATTTAGGTGTGGAATTTTAAGCTTGGAAGTTCTCAGTATTTAGAAGTGTACACTTGTGGAACTGCTTGAAAAGACCTAGGACACAAAGTGTGACTACTTGAAAAATGGGACCAATCAGAGAGAAAGAGAGCAGTGGAAGAAGCTGGACACACTGGCCTGGACAAGAGGAAGAGACCAGGGAGTGCCACGTCATGGTGTGGCATCAGGGACTCACTGATGGCCATGACGAGAGCAGTTTGAGTGGAGTACAAGGAACAGAAACAAGACTGAAGTGGATTAAAGACAGAATATGAGGTAAGAAAACAAAGATAACAAATACAGACAATTTTTTTTCCTTTTTTTTTTTTCATTGTTTCGTTTTTGGTATTTTTTTTTTAACTTGAAAAGTATCAGGAAAATGAGAATATAGCTATAGAGGGAAATCTGGATTTAAGAAAGAGGCTTTGTTTTCTCTTTCAAAGAGCAGACATTGTGGTAGATATGTTTATGTGCTGCTGGGAAATATTAATTATGCACCAAATTGGATAATTCTTCCTGGTTTCTTCTTTCAAAAAAATAAAATAAAACCAAAATTAGCCTAGAGGGAAAAGGTACTGTCATGGGCACTGAAAGTGACTCTGATGTCTTCATTACAGAATCAATCTCCCAGCTGTGGTAGCGTGGCCCCTGTGAGATGTCGTTGCAGATGACAGAAAAATGCAGGAGACTGAGTTGCTGAGAGAAGAGAAGGGACTTTGAGGCAAGCTTTTGGGAGCTCAGAGTACATGCCAGATACACATATGTTCCAAGATGATTTTGTCACCAAAGCAAAAGTTTCGGGTTTTATTCATTAATTCAATAAATGTATATCGAGTGCCTAAAATGTGTCATTTATTCTGTGAGATACTGAGAGTAAAATAAGCAAAACAGACATGGTTCCTATCCTCTTTAATACATTACATTATATTTATAAAGTATGGACTGCGTCTTATGTATAAACACACACACACACACACACACACACACACACACGTACCCCTTTACATATACACTAAAACTATACATGGCAGTTTTTAAATGAAAATTAATAACAGCTCATGTGTCCTAAATTTTTTTTAAAAAGTGCATTTGCTTCAAATGTTTAGACTTAGAGCTAATTATTATAGGCAGTGAACCCCCAAATTACTAAAGGAATTAGTAGGGTTTCCCATGAAGACTGAAGAAGACATTGGCAAATTTTTGGAAAAGGAAAAGCAAATATGAATTGTACTATTTGTACTTAATCTGTGTGATTTATTTTAGGATTGAGTATCAGAAAAAAAAAAACTGTTTCCTATGTTGAAGGTCTACATTTGACTTATGATGACTGTTTCTTCACTATTATTCCAATGAATTTGCTTTGAAAACAAGTGAAGAACAGCTCTCCTTTTCTCCCTCAACGGTTTATGTGTGGCACACTCAGATGTTCCCCCTGGGTCCCAGCTAAGGCAGTGTGACTCCCTCTGTCCTAGCAATTGACTTGTTCTCTTCTTGTATCCACCAAAGTGGACACAATGATGTGATCTCAGTCACGCCTAGTTAATTCCAGTTGATGGAAAACCGTCACAATTTGAACAGTGGTTTCCCTTATTCATGAGGGTATGTTCCATGCCTCCCTGTGAATGTCTGAAACCATGGGAATATTGAACCCGATATGTATTATACATACATGCATACCTATGATAAAGTTTCATTTATAAATTAGGCAAGTTCATACATAAGAAATACACTTAAAGGAAACATTTTATGGCTTCTCTTTGGCTTATCCAAATTACTAGCATCACTACTCTTACACTTTGGGCCATTGTTAATTATAATAAGGGTGACTTGAATACAAGCACCATTGATCAGCTAACCGAGACAGCTGCCAAGTGACTATCAACAGGTAGCATATACAATGTGGAGACGCTGGACAAAAAGATGATCCACATCCTGTGTTGGATAGAGCAGGAAGGCTCAAGATTTCATCACGCTACTCAGAATGACACATGATTTAAAACTTAAAATTGTTTCTTTATGGAATTTTTCTTTCATATTTTAAGATTGTGTTTGATTGTGGATAACTGAAACTGTGGAGAGTAAACCCACAGATAAAAGAGACTACTGTAAATGGATGGTTTGACATTACTGCAAATAAAAAGGGGCCTAGGGGAATAAAAAGGAAAGTACTATCATATTGCTATATTATGCACATTATAAACAATGTATTCATATACAAGATAGAAAAAATTTTAAACTTGGGATATACATATATGTAAATTATTGGTAACATTATAGTTTTTTGCTGTGCATGAGGAATTCATGTATATTCATGAAACATGTATGTTTCTTAGTATGACGAAAAATGTAATTTCAATGAAAGGGGCCTTTGCATGGACCAAGGCTGATGGAAAATAATGAATTAAAAAATGAAACTGATCCAGTTCTTTGCTCTAGAGTTT
Organism: Eonycteris spelaea; assembly: GCA_003508835.1. NCBI lineage: Eukaryota > Metazoa > Chordata > Mammalia > Chiroptera > Pteropodidae > Eonycteris > Eonycteris spelaea. Next base: position 3,678,759 of record PUFA01000137.1, read on the forward strand.
TTAAAACTTAGATTTGTAAAAGCTTAAGATGATGATGATATTAAACAATATTTTTAAGTGTCTTCCTAACTGTGATTATGTAATTCTATATTATCTAAAATACAGTATCCACTGCACTCAGTTTAGCATTACTGATAATGGATATAAATCATATTTTAAAAAATACTCTAGCAGTTATGTATTAACTTTTTTGTCAGAATCTTGTCATTTAGTTTTTTAAAATGTCACAATGTGTCTGAAGAAGAGCTTTTGCTAGGAGTAGGATGTGTCATCTCCTCCACTGACTGGTTAACATGGGCTTGTCTTACCAGTCACATCTTAAATCAGTAATGGTTTCTTTACTAGGACACTTTAAATCATTTGTCCATTTTGTAATGTTTAGTCTTCTTGAAACAACATAATTCGGTTCCTAAATCTGTCTATGCAATGCAATGATGTATTGGATAACTGAGGGCGTGAAAATGCCCTCCCTGTCTGTGAGTCCACATGGTGGATCTTTGCTTCTTTAGTCAGCCATGGGTACTATCTGAGACTTTCAGGACTGACACTTGGGTGGAATGCAAGTGTTGACATACTGGTTGTTAAAATACAGAATGTAGTCACTTTCATTCCAGATGTAAACAACCACTGTCTTGGGCCTCCCAAAATGCCTATCAATCTCTCCCCTGATCTTCATGCCTCCCTAAGATACAGCAACTAAAGAGTTAACATCAGCAACCCTGTGGCTGGTGTTCATCCTGATTGCTCTATCCCTTCATGTACGTTTTAGGATACAGCCCTGGGCCTCTGATGTTCAAACCGACTGAGCGTGTGAGAGTTAGTTTACATTAAATATCAGTTAAGTTCAAATTATTTTTTTAAGTAAAAATCAACAGATAAGAATTAGTTATCATATTCTCTCCCTGAAGCCTATTTTATGACCTCTGGACTTAGCAGTATCTATGGTTTCTTCACAATTACAGAAAAGAAGTCTTCTGTGATCTTATAATCCACAAATGGAACATTTTAAATTCAAAGTTATGCATATAGTGTTTCATATATAAAATTCCATTTTACAGATAATTTTTTAGGAATATAACTGTTCTGAACATATTTGCTGTTACTTTTATATACAAAAATTTTGTTCATATAAATAGAAATAAGGGAATTAAAACAGATGTAGAAATTAAAATTCAGTCTTCATAGCTTGGTCTTATCAACTTGATAAGAGCAGACTCAAGGCCACATAATTAAGGGTGATTCTGAATATGTGGATTCTTCGGCAGGTGATCATATTTACACATTTGGACTTCCTATGTGGCTGTGAATAATTTTCCTACTTCTGTTGAATTAATTTAATAATGCCACTGCTCAAAATAGCCCATGATACAGAAAAATGTCAATGATTTTCAAAAATGTCACCTTTTCTATGCAGAGAATGACATTTTGTTTTCTTTAAACACACACACACACACACACACACACACACAAATAAAGCATTTGTATTAAAATATTCTCTGCGAAGTCACCTAGGAATCTATTGTGTTATTACTGGTAAAAACTAATTGATCTTCAAATAGGTGCATTGGCCTTACCCAAATGAGCAGAAATATGTTGGATCATCAAAACCTGGCGGGCAGTTGTTTTTAACTTGAGTGTAGCAGGATGAACCAAATCCTCCCATACGGAACTCATTATATTTAGAACTTTCTCAATTTAGGTTAGAGACTAAAACTGGAATTTACTGGCCATAAAATCTAGTTTCCAAAAGGACTGAGAAGATAAGCCAATTTTTAACTCAAAACAGAGTCCATTTTGGTGCATCTCACTGAATTCTGTTGTTTCGAGAAAGATTAGTAAGAAGCATAAATATTTCTGTGTGAATGCATCTAAGATTAAGAAAAGTAAAAGCCCCAGACACAAATTCTCAATCAAACTATCCCGTAAAAGCATCAAGGATATCAAAAGCAATGAGTGGTCCACATATCAAAACCAAACAAAAATAAATACAATCTTCAATACTGAGTGAGATTCTGTTTTAATGAAATAAACCACATACACACTGTGGATTACACATTCTGGGGGTAAATTTGCATTTTAACTGTCATTTTGATATCCATAAGCTAATGAACAACAAAAATAAATAGAGTGGTACCACGTGCCCACCTGCTAAATGAAGGCTGGGGAAAAAAACAAAACGTCGAAACCACAGTATTAACAGAGAATGTATTTGCCAGATACTTTTCTGAAGTATCTCATTTGGCTCTTTCGACTACCTTAAGTGTTAGGCATTACTATGGCCCCATTTTATTAAGGTTCATAGAGACTGATTATATCACCAGAGGTCAAATGAGAGTGGAGCGAGGATCGAAACCCAGACCTTACGCAGGTACTCAGGATTCTATCATGAAAGGCAAGATATTCATGTGCAACTTGCACTGGGCACTTTTACATACAGTCTTCCATTTCATCTCCACAATGTTATCTTTCTCCACATGGTTGCAAGTTTAAAAGAACATGTTGGAAAAATAAACGTTGTCACAGGAAAATGACTGCATATTATGCCTGGGCCAGTTCTGGGAGGAGAGACAGAAACAGCAACAAAAGGCAGAAGCCAGAGCTGACACCAGAGGCCACTGGGATAATGTAATATTTCCTACTACAGCAGGCAGGATACTATTTCTACCATATAAAGGATAAGTAAGCATTTTAATTTGATGCTGAAAGGACGTGAATACTCCAGCAGGCATGAAGACTTGGGGAATATCCAGACATCTGGGTCAAAAATAAAAAAGACACAGAGTTAATAGAAGTTGACAAAAGTTTGACACAGGCCCTTCTGTTTCTCAAAGACATTGTAATAATGGCGGCTCTGTGTTCTTTGACATATTAATCATTTTTACTAATAAGTTTAATTGGTATTAACTCAGGAAGTATCACCCCAGATTTCAGAATAACACATATTTGGGGTATAAAAGAGAAAGTGTAGAAAATTGTATCTTCTAAAATAGTCACTTTTCTGAAAACGCAATTATAATATCATTGCATGAGTTAATTTTGGATGTTGAAGTATCTCCTGGTCTCATTTCTGCAGAGTACTATCTACTAATTGTATCAATTATGCTATAGTTGGCGGCAAGTAACAAGACACCCAAGTCTAGTGAGCTAAACGGCCAGGAGCTTATTTCTCTCCATGACAAGAAACCCAGTGGAAGACAGATGCTGTCATAGGATTGGATAGCTTCATGATGTCATCAGTAGCCAAAAGTATATGTCTGTGATTACATCCATGTTCAAGGTCAAAAGGAGAGACAGGAAGATAAGGGGCTATTGACTACAGAGATTTTGTCCTTTTATTCAGGAAAGAAACCTCCTTTCCTGCACTTTCCTCCTATCATCTCCTTCCCCATCCCCACACCACCTAGTGGGTTAGGTCTCATTGAGTGCACTGAGTATAAGGACACATGCCCACTCTTTAAACAGTCCCTGGTCAATGGGAGAGAGAATAGGGTAATTGATTGACAACCATCAACATTTATCTCTGGGTTGGCCTGGAAGGTCAACCCACCTCAATTTCAAGCGATCTCAACCAGGTATCAGAAAAATCAAAGTTCCGTTTACAGGGTTGCCTGGGGAGGTGGAGTAGGGTAGATGGCTGCTGAGTAACCCTATATGTCTGTATCTGACCACAGGATTTTCAAACAAGGAACAGTGGTTTGACTGAAATTAGTATAAGTTTTGTTATTCAGAGAAAATGGAACTATTCATTTTAAAACACCTATATTTACCTTTATAAATTAAACAAAGACTGAGACTACACATCAGAAAGCACTTGATATAAAAATGTAATTTAGAACCCATGATTCTATTTCCTTCAAAATTAAATTATGCATATTTCAGACCAACACATTTTAATCTGCAGTTTTGAAATATGCAAAGTGCTTCTCATACTAAGAAAATGAGATGATTAATATAACCACTATACATACTGCTTCTTATTTCGAGTAAAACATCAGTTGTCTTCAATGTCATCAGTGTTGCACTATTATTTCAAAAGGTCATGAACTGTAATAGCATATTTTTGAAAACAAAATCTTATATGCAATGACAATGTGTAAATGTGCTCATTTATATAATAAAATGTTAAATTCCTAAAAGGCAACTATAATTAAATGGAGGAGGAAACTCTACTGTTTAAAAGTGCATTTGTTTGGTATTTACCTCCATAAGCACCATTACTTATTGACTGGTTTAAAGATTTAATTAATGTTTTATTATCCTTGTTATAAACAATGGAAATGAACACCTAAAATAAATGTTTAAAAAGGGAGAATATTTCAAATAGCCTGGGTTAAAAAAAAAAAAACACGCTATTTATAACTTAATCATTTCAATTGTGTGACATTAATAATTTATCAGGAGCTGTAGCCTGGGGGGCAGTCCAATATGTGTAATTTATCTTGTGGAATCACTGCTGATGGTCAGTTAACCTAATATGTCCTGAGTGACTCAGCTTGTTAGGACATAATTTAGTAACTGTCCAGCAGTTGGCTGCCTTAGAAATTCCATCATCTGCCATCCTCCCCATAAAGTTCCATGGGAATCATGTTGGAATGCCGATGCCTTAGATTAAATACTAGATCATACTCAGGTAGCTCTTACATAAACACGTGTGGCAATGCCAGATGTTTCCTGATAGCAGCATACGAAGAATGCACAATTATAGGACTCTATTAGGCTGATACGTTTTTATTCTTTATGCAAAAACATCTCATTCTTTCAAGACCGAAGCTGGCTTGCTTTTATAACTCGAGAGCCCTCAGCTTCACAGAATTTCATGTGATATTTATTCTGGCATCAATCGTAAAGTGTCTCTTATGATTTAGAATGTAGTTGTATATCAGAACCAGAGTTTTCTTATAATACTGAATCAGAAGGGTGAGAGTTGCTACAAACGTCACCAGTAGCCTTTGACAGAGCATCAGTATTAGCGAGAGAGACCCAAGCAGGAGGGAAAATCAAAACAAAACAAAGCAAAAAACAAAGGAAAGTGTTTGAGATCTTTTTTTTTAAAAAGCCCATTTTTAGGACATTTATTTTCTACCTTGATAATGAGTTAACCATTAAGCATTTTACTACTAAGGAAACTGACCTATATTGGAAACAAGTTACTTTTATTTCATGACAGAAGAAGAAATCTGAGTGAGCTATTATCAGAAAGGGCATCTTTCATAGATTCAGATAATGATCAGGCTAATCTGCATCAAAAATCATAACATTACTATTTTTTAATCTTAACTAATGTCTGCTGCAAATAACAGGGCACCGTTTCATGTAGTGGGTTACTTGGGCAGGGTTTTACTAATAGTTTAAAGAAAGCATCTTGCCTTAATCCTTGCCTTCAGTCCTGAACTGAGTGGCTGGGCTGACTTCCTTTTCTCTGGCATATATGCAGGATGAGGCAACGAATTTTTTTCACCCAGCATTGTCTACACTTCACTAGTCAAGGGGACTGTGCATTCTGGGGCTTAGTTGGCTGGGATTAAGCTAACTGGGAAGATCCCAAATATTTTTTTTCCTAAATCCCTGAGCCAGATCATTCACACGTACATGTTTTTAATTTCAAAAAACTGCTAAGTTTTGTTCTTAAAAGAGAAAGAAGCTGTAAGCAGTTACCAAGTTAAGAAACTTGTCATTCCCTCAAATACATCTATCATTTTATTTCCCACCACAGACCTGTCTTGCTTTTAAGTAAAGATATTAATCTGCATATTGATTGAGGTTTAGGGAAAAAGGTGGACCTTCAAATCATGTCTTCCTTGATTTAATTGTTTATGAGTTGGAAACTACATGTGAAATAACATTTTTATCATCATGGAGAAAGTTTAAAATGCAGTGCAATATTTATAACTGATATGTTGATTATGATTTAGAAAATCCTTTGGAATCATTTCATATGTTTCGAAGAAAAAAATCTCATGCCATTTTTTTTATTTGTCCGAGAAAAATAAATAGAAGAGGAGCAGGAGGAGAAGAATCTAGGAATGTAAAGCATTATATGAGAGAAAAGATATAGAGGAACAGGGAATAAATGTGTGAAATACAAACAAAAAAGATGAGAATCAAATCAGTGAAGAATAAGTTGAATTTAAAGCAAGCTGCGAGAGCCACGAGCAGAACAGGCCGTCCTCGTGTTTGTGAATCTTGCCAGTGAACTTTGCAAGTCTCTAAAGTAAGAACGGATATATAAATGCCCACCAGAAAGAAACCAGACACAAGGAAAACACTTTTTTTTTTCAATCCAGAAAAAGAAAGAAATGATATGTTTAACTCGCACCGACCATCTATACAGAGCCAACTGCGTTCAAAAGCTCATCTCTCAAATCAAAACCATGCTTGCTTGGACTCTGCAGAACAAACAAAGCTGTTTGAAGATAATTATGCTTCAATCCATCTGTAGTTTCCTTGTAGGTGTTTGGGGAAGTGAACTCAATATTCAATAGAAGAATTTTCCCTAATTTTTTGGGTCAATAGAATTGTCGGCTAGAGATGCCAATTTAAAAGCATCAGGCAACAGACAGAGTGAGGTACTTGCTAGTCTCTGGATTTTTCTGACATTTGAGTCCTCGTTTCGTTTCTGTTTTCTCAAAGCTGAGATCACAAAGAGATCACGTCTCTTAGTTGTAACTGTACTTCTGTTGTGGACACTTTGCACTGAAACATTCGAGTCTTATTTATAATCAACAGGGTTATGATTCTCTCTGTTTCCTCTTCCTCTTTTCTTTTTGCCATACTTGGCAAGAGAAGATTGGCGAGGCGTTCTTTTCACTTTACTTCTCTACTCAAGGACTTGATTAGCACATTTTGCCAATAAAACAGGCAGTAATTAGATTTTAATAATCAGTATATTTTTGCTATATCAGCATGTGATTTCAAAGCCTGCAATATTTAAAAACAGCACTCAATAGCACAGACTGCCACATATTAACTTTGGGGGCAAATAATGTTTTGAAAAGCAGCCCCCTGTAAATATAAGGTGGTATGGCACCATATGGAGACTGGGTTTCTGACATATGGCTTGAATTAACAAGTTTAAAACTGTTAGGATCAGTTTTTCTTTCACTGAACGCAAAACCACAAGATTGAGAAGTGAAATATGCCCCAGCCACTGATACAAAGGCTCACCAAACGCTGGGTCTCTTGGGTTAGTTTTTTTTTGTTGGCAGTAAGTGCAAGTTATCAATAGTAAGACAAGTTGTAACATGATGGAGGAATCACGAGGTTGCCACGGCTTAAGATTTTACTTCAAATAGTGCTTACATGGGCCTACACCACACTCTCTTGCAAAGGACCTTGGCTCTTTGAAAGTGGCTTTTGAATTATGATTATTACATCCTCAAAATAAATTGTTGTTCCTGGGTTGATATAAAAGATATTTGAAAAGACAAATTTGAGTGACAGATTGGAAATGGCTCAGGGCACCGTGTCTTCTGATCTCCCCTAATTGAACCTTTGTAGGATGAATTGAACAGGAAAAGTTTAAAGATCCAAGGGCCGTATTACACAAATATTGTTCCATTTAATCAAAACTGTCTTTGAAGTGGCACTTGTGGGCCACCTGTAGCTTTGAAATTTAAAGTCATATAAAAGCTTTAGTGATGTTGGAGAGGACAGTATGCAGCCACAATAAGCTGCGGGACACACACACACAAAAATCAAGATGAAATAAAGGCAGTTTCATATTCATGTTTCCTTTTATTGCCCTTTCATTTTTTTTTTCAGTGAGCAGAGTTCTCCGAAGTAGTAAAGAAAAGCATTAGTGCATCCAGACATCCACAGGGCTTATTTTCATCATTGGAAATGTGTTTGTTTTGCGGTTCACCATCTAACTATAATTATTCCAAGCTTTGCAATACCCTGTCAGTGTTAGGTTGAGGCTGGCTAATCTGATTTCACTTCTGCTGTGAATCTTTATATGAAGACCAGGATAGAATGTCTCTCTCATACAAAACCAACAATACAGTTTCTTTTTCAGAGCTTGATTGAAGTGGTGTCAAATATATTTGTAGCCAGAATGGGAAACTCCTATAAAGAAAGAATATTCTTCTAATTAAGGGAGCATGTCATTGGAATAAAACTCAGTGGGGAGATGCATTTCAGGTGCTGTGGGAGCTGCTGGTTGGTAAGGAGGAAGAGTTCAGTTGTCACTGCCATCTCCCTCCCCTGACTGTTGGGAGTGGCAAGGAAGCCAGTGTGAGGGCAAAAAGGAGAGCAGGGGCGGCAGGACACACTGGTCACGTGAAAACTTAGGAGCATCGTGGGGTCTGCTTTATCCATCACTAGGCACCACTTATGTCGAAAAATACTTTTCAAGTAAATTCATTTTTCTGCTGTAAACGCACATACAGGCCTTTCTTCTATAAAAGCATTCTAGGCAACACTTCCACCTTTTCTTCACGCCATTTTTTTTCTATAATTTTCTTTCCTAAAGCAAGTCCACATGACTCCTCTTCATCCCAAGACCTGTTCTTTAATAAATGTCTTTAGATGTATGAGGCTCAAAATGAATCTGGTAATGATTATTATTTTTTTCTAAACATTTGTTCTGCTATTATATAACTTTTTGGGCCTAGTTAAAGAGATTCCACTTAATCCTTTAGTTTTAAAAATCAGGAGAGAATCCCAGAGTAGGAAGCAACCTTAGGGAGTAGCTGGTTCAATCCAGTTACATCAGAAATGAGAAAACCAAAGCTCAGAAAGGTTAAGCCATTAGCTAAAAAATAAATAAATAAATAAATCACAGGATACGGGGCCTGGCACCCAGGCCTCCTGTCTTCCCGCTCCAGGATCTCTGCAGTCAAACAAGAGTGCCTTCAATAATATATACTAAAACAACAACAACAAAAAACCCTAAAACCCCAAAAGTGCAATTTTCCTGGCATTTCTATCTTCATCACTCCAACTATGGCCCTACCGTGTCTTCTTCATCTTCATAACATAATCACCATCTTACATCTCACGTATTCATTGTTTATTATTTGCACCCCCGCATTCCTCCAGCAGAACATAAGTAGCAGTGTGTTGGGAAATGCTTACCAACCAGCTCTCTGAATGAAAGGGAAAGCACTTGACTCGTAACGTTTGTTGATTTCTGTGCTGTAAATCCACCCACAAGGGCTGGTTTCCAGCTCCCACTGTGACTGGATGCAGAGTTGGGAAGAGATGAGCAGTAACCTGGGCAAATCGGCCCAGCGCACTCCTGAGACCAGGGACTCCATCTGTTTTCCAAACTCTCTGGCGATATCCCCAATGTCTAAAGCCGAGACTGACACATACTGGCTGCTCAATTAATATTGATGGAACTGCCTTCCAGGAGTCATGAGGACCAGGCTTCTGAAAATTGCTGGAATCCTGCTGCCTCTCTTTTCCCGTTAACATGCAAGGCGGCAGCACCTCTTTCTTGGGGAGAATGTTCATTTTCCCAGTTTGCCTCTTTCTGGTTGATGGACATTGGCCAGATTCTGTTTTAACATAAACTTGAAATGGAAGAAAGCATAAAGGGTTTTTCAGGTGAAATTTTAAATGCAGATTGAGAAAAACTACATTATCATAACGAGACTGCTGTTTGGGAACATTGCGATAATAATTTGATTCTTCTTTTTCTTCTTTTTTTTTTTTTTTTCTAAACACTAGGAATGACTCATTCATTCCCTCCTTTGGGGATGCAGGTCAAGCCCTCTGGCTAGCAATTCCACAACCTCTCCTTCTGTGCAGCCTTCACCCAGGAACCGCTCATAGACTAATCAGCTCTGACCAAGGCATGAAGCAACAGAGAATCAGTGTCATTGTGGCAGGAGAATGTAGCCTATTATGGCCAGAGTTGTATGTTTTAATAATGAGAAAAGGAAATCCCAGTCCTGCTTCATTAATTAGTGCAACTGGAAATTAAGTTAAAACCAAATACAGGGAGGACTTTGCTCAACCATATATTTTTGACATTTTTATTTGCAAACTAGTGTCTAGAAAGTCTGGCTTATGAAGAACATGTCCAATAATTTGGATGAACTTAAAGTCAAATGTCCATGAATATGTAAAGAAAGAAATATGTAAAGGCTTAAAATGCAAAAAATAAAATTGCACATCCCTGTGTTAGAGAAGAGAGCTACATCTTCAAATATTGAGTAGGATTTTCCAAAGGGCAATACTTTTAAAATATGAATTATGGTGTTTTCTGTGGAGAATTCTGAAAAATGACCAACAAGACCTAACAGAAACATAACTCCCTATATCTTACATGTGTGTATGTATATATATACATATATATATACATATATATGTGTGTATATATATATATATATATATATATATATATATATATATATATATATATATATATATGTTGCATGTGTGTTTTATAGGAAATTATTAAGAATCTCCAAGTCTGTTTGGGCCTTTCTCACTATAGCATTTAGTATAATGGATAGTGAAAATCCATAGGGCATTTAGCCCAAGGAGTTTCGATGCCAAAATAGGTAGGTGGACTCCTGGAAATGTAGACATTCAGGAATTTCAGGGAATTGATGTCTTTCAGAAATTCATACATTCGAAATTTTATTCCAGCCAGAACATTTCATTTTAAGGGAATTATATGAGGGGAATGACTTTAACCATGGGGAAGTATTAAGAAACATAAAATCTTGCTAGGAGTGACTATTCGATAGAAGTCATGTTCAATACTTGAGTGTCCACATGGCCTTTGGAGGAAATGCTCAGAGACAGGCATCTTTCTGTGTTCTCTGTCCCCCACCCACCAGAACAGTGAGTGCTGGACATATGTACACGGATTAGGATGAGAGGAAATGATTTCAATTGACTCAAATGGCTAGTAGAAAATTTTTCTCTGTGATTCATAACTGTCACGACAAGGGAAGGCTTGGTTTTGGATTGATTATTTAGGGGAAATATCTATTTTTCTTTAAGAACACTCTGACTTCACCTGTATTAGTCAGAACAATGCTGATCTTAAAAAAAAAAAAAAGGAAATTTTAAGCAGTTGTGGTTCCTCAAAGCCAGTCCAATTAAGTTGTCTAATTTTGGTTCCACCGGAAAATATAATATTCATATAGCTTTTTTCCCTTTAATGAAATCTTGGTCAAATTCTAGAGCCTGTTGGACCATTAAATGAGGGAAGTTATAGAAATATTGCCACAGAAAAGCTATTTTTTCCCTATTTACAGAAAACTGGCTAATAGCCAAACAGTCTGGTGTTTCACTTAAAACACAGAGTCATTTATTGCATAGAGCATAAGTCAACTGCCTTACCTGAGACAACTTGTTCCCTTCCAGACTGTTCCTTTAAGGAAGCTTATTTCAAGCTTACAATCAGCCATCACCAGGTCATTAATAGAGTTATGTAAGGTGAGGAACAGCCCAGTAATTAATTACTGGTCCATCAAAACATAATTAGTAATCCACACTTAAAAAAGCAATGACTTGTTTCGTGTGTTGAATGAAAAATGTTAAACAGTGAAAATGCAAGTGATTTTTCAAATATAGATTGTCATGAAACAGAGTTTAATTCTATGTTTTTAGATAATGATGCAAAACAAAACAAAACAAAAAGATACTTTTAAGTTTTTCCTTTGAAAAAATTTTTCTTCAAAAGAACCTCGAGATTTTTTTTTTTTATGTGAAAAGCCATATGACTAAATTCCATACCAAGAATTGCACTTTCTTTCTTTCAAATATGTGAGTCTAAGGAGCTTGAAAAAAATTATTTAAAAATTATGATTTCATGAATGAGAAAAACATTTGACATTTTAGAAATTTCCTCAACATAAGAAACTATTTTGTGAGAGATGAAGGTTCTCAGTAAACAAGGCAGCCTGGGGCCGCACCATTTTCTTTTACTTTTCTCTGCTCCCCATTTCAAAAAATTATGGAATCTCTAATTTAAGAAGTTTCAAAGCAAAAAAAAGTGAAGATGAGTTCTAAGGGGCAGCTTCAGCCCCCAAATAGATGAGTGTTCGTAACTCAGGTGAAGGTCTCTCTCTCTCTCTCTTCCTCTTTCTCTCCCCACCCCCTTTCTGTCTGTCTCAGGCAAACAGCTATATTAATAGTCAGCTCATAACTGCATCATTTTGCTAACAGTCACAGAGCTATATTTAAATTCAGAGTGCTGCTGCCATGAATTCTATATATCTTTATAATCTCGTTTTTGAAATCCTCGCTTTTGCACTATATCTTTGCTCCCTGGTGACCAGGGGGCTCTTGCTGCCAGCACCCTTCCTTCTTCCTCACCCTCCAGGACAGACTGCAGGCGGGGGTGGCCACACTCCGACCCCTGCCCTTGAGAGAACAGGCAGGATACTCAAGGGCCTGGGGCCCTAACCCAGCTCTTTTGCTCCCAGGTGAGCTGATTTAGTGGAGTCCTGTTTTTTCACCTGACACTTAAAATGCACAGTTTGCACAAAGGGGCTTGAGGTGCTGACCCAAGAGGCTCACGCCCTTCCTGGCTTTTAGGGTCCGGGACCATCTCCACCCTTCTGCCAGTCACACATCCATTCACTGCAAGATAATTATGCAAATATATACTAACTAGGCTTAGTTCCTTACTTAGACTTCCTTCCCACTCCCTGCATCCTAGCCTGGGTGCTGACAGTGTTTTGGAAGAGTTACTAAATAGCTGGAAGGCTTTCTGAATATATCTATCCTGGCCTGTCAAAGCTTGAACAGCGACAGTCCATCTGGGCCAGGAAGACAATTTCCATGGTGTAAAATACTCTTTCAATTCTTCCCTACCAGAGACAACCAGCTGGTGCTACAGTGAGACAGCCAATTCCACTGTGTGTAGACCTGCGCTCCAAGCTAGAGTGGCCTGGGATGACCCTGAAGCTGCATCTTCAGAGCAGTGAGCAAAAACGCCCATGAGAGGAAAAGCCGTTCAAGTATTCAAGTCACCGTCTCAGGCTGAGGCCATGGAAGGTGACTGTAGCACGATAGCCAAAGCTCTTGAAAAATTGATAAAAAATGTATTTTTCTTTCAACTTTCTGGATATTAAGCATAAGAAAGGACTTTGGGAGAAAGAGCCTAAAGCTTTTCAAACAAATACCTCACTTTTGGGGTGTCTATCTTAGCCAGAAGCCCCTTCTGGCACTTTTCTGTTGTGTGATTGTACATACAAATCACAAAATCATAAACAGAGCATGAAGTCATTTCTTCCCCTTCAAGTTCTGGGTTTTTGCTCACCCTCTAGTTCTTCTAAGAACACAGTTTGTGAATGTGTATCAGCACTGACCTACACAGAGTATTAATAAGTCTTGTGGACCTGAAAACAATTCGACTCCTCAGTAAGGCTCTCTGAACATCTGCCTTTGTCCACATTTTATCTTCTGGGAAGGATGAGAGGCATGATTCTTTCCTGTACCAGCAGGGCAGGGTTCAATATTGGCAAGTAATCACAAAGAACACACCAAATTATTAAGCAATAAGAGTCACTGAAGCTTGAGACTTTGCCAGCCTGGAATCAAGGTGAAGATCTGAGGAAAGCAGACATGGCTAAGTGGAAGCCCAGAACACAGCCATAAAGGGCAAAAGCAAACAAACAAAGAGTAAAACAAGTCAGTCTGCTCAGGTAAAGTAAGTAAAAGTCGAAAAAGAGTGGAAAAAATCTACTCCACAGTCCCGGGAAAGTCATCTGAGCACCCCAGGAGGCAAAGAATACTCAGAGACCTTGAATGAGCAGCTCTGACAGCCACTGTCTTTACTTCTTTCTAAATATTAAAATCTCTATTTTTATCAGGGCTTCTGCAGAAGATGTCATGCCACAAGAAGTCACTGGCAAAATGCCCTGGCAGGGCCCTGTCTCTACAACTCTTGGTATCCAGGAGGTCTCTTCCTAGTGTCCCAAGAGAAGGAGTCTATGGAGTCCCAGTGTGGACAGGTTTGGTAGTTAAAAAATCTAGGGAGACCCAGCCATAGCAAGCCCCATGTTTTTTTTTAATTTTCATCTCTAGGAGGTCTACAAGATCCTTATAATGAATGTAAAAAAAAAAAAAAATCCCCTCATGCTTCCTATAGGAGGAGGAACAAAGGAACCTGGCTTGCCCTCAGGAGAAACTTGACCTGCTGGGGCTTTATAAGAACCTAAGTGACCTGGGAGAGGAAGAATACTCAACTCCAGCTTCTTCAAGCTACCAATTCCCACCTAACGGAGATGCGTGTACGGCAGTGGATGAGAAGCTCTGGTAAAGGTCACAGTTCAGAATTATAAACTCCTTAAAAGACTGATTCCTAACCATAGGACTGGAGAACACTTCCCCTTACCCCATCCTAACCACTACATTAATTAGGCCTGTTTACTACGGTTCCTTTTACTCACTAGATCATGCCCACTTTTCAAGAAAAAAATTATGAGGCATACCGAAAGGCAAAACATACAGTTTGAAGAGACTGAACAAGTATCAAACTATAGTCAGATGTGGGAGGAAAGTTGAAACTATCAGACGAGAAATTTTTTTCCACTAAGATTAAAAAAAAACACACACAAGGATGTCCCTTTTTACCATTATTTTTCAACATCATATTGGAAGTCTTAGCTAATGCAGTAAAACTTGAAAAGGAAATATCAGGTCTATAAATTTGGAAGGAAGAAATCAAACTGTCTTTGATCATAGACAACATGATCATCTATATGGGAAATCCAAAAGAATTGAAAAAAGAACTCCTGGAACTAATAAGCGATTATAGCAATGTTGCAGAATACAAGGTTAATATACAAAAACCAATAGCTTTACTATATACTAGCAATGCATAAGTAAAATTTGAAATAAATGCATATTATCATTTACATAAGCACCAAAAATTAATTAGATATAAATATTTTAAAAATATGTTCCAGATTTATATGAAGAAAACTACAAAATTATAATGAAAGATATCAAAGAAGAACTAAATAAGTGGAGAGATATTCCATGTTCCTAAATAGGAAGACAATATTGTCAATATGTTGGTTCTTCCTAATTTGACCTATAGATTTATGCGCACCCAATCAAAACCTCAGCAAGTTATTTTGTGGATATTGACAAAGTGATTCTAAAGTTTATATGGAGAGATGAATGTCCAACACAATACTCAAGGAGAATATTAGAGGACTGCCACTACCTGACTTCAGGACTTACTGTAATCTACACTATAAACTACACTATTAACTACTATAAACTACACTAATCAAGACAGTGTGGCATTGGAGAAATAACAGACAATAGATGAATAGAACAGAATAAAGAGCCCAGAAATCAAGTCACATAAATACAATGAATTGATATTAAACAAAGTAGCAAAGGCAGTACAATAGAACAAAATAGTATTTTCAACAAATGATGCTGGAACAACTAGACATCCACATGTAAAAAAATACATCTCTCACAAAAAAATTAAAAATATATCATAAAACTTCACGTAAAATGCAAAACTATAAAATTCCTAGATTACATAAAAGAAAATCTAGGTGACCTTGGATATGATGATAATTTTTAAATACAAAACAGAAAGTACAAAAACATGAAAGAAAAATTTGATAAGCTGGACTTCATTAAAATTAAAAACTTCTGCTCTGTAAAAATCAGTATTAAGAGAATAAGAAGACAAACCACAGACTAGGAGAAAGTATTTGCGTAAGACACATCTAATAAAGGACTCATTCAAACTACAATTAAAACTCTTAAAATTCAACCATAAGAAAATGAACAACTCAATTAAAAATAAGCAAAAGACCTGAATAGACACTTCATTAAAGAAGACACACAGATGGCAAGTAAGCATATGAAAAGGCATTCAACATCTTATGTAATTACTGAATTGCAAATTAAAACAATGAGATGCCACTACTCACCTATTAGTATGGCCCAAATTCAAAACTCTGACAACACCAAATGCTAGAGAGGATGTGGAACAACAGGATCTCTCATTCATGGCTGGTGGAAATAAAAGCTGGTACAGCCACTTTGCAAGACAGTTTAGAAGTTCCTTAGAAAACTAAACATACTCTTACTGTATGACTGAGCAACCACACACTTGAAAACTTACGTCCATACAAAAATCTGCACGCAATCTTTATGGCAGCTCTATTCATAATTGCCAAAAGTTGAAAGTAACCGAGCTGTCTTCCAATGGGAGATGGTTGGTCATCTGTGGTACATAAGGACAATGAAATATCATTCAGTGCTGAAAAGAAATGTAAAAATATGGAGGGAACCTAAATGCATATTACTAAGTGAAAGAATCCAATCTGAAAAGGCTACATTTTGTATGATTCCAGCCATATGACATTCTGGAAAAGGCAATACTATGGAGACAATAAAATACCTGTGCTTGCCATGGGTTGGGAGGAAGAAATGAGTAGGTGGAACACAGAGGATTTTTAGGCCAGTGAAATACTCCTGATGATGCATGTTATTATGCGGATTTGTTTGAATTCATTGAATGTACAACATCAAGAGTGAACCCTATGTAAATAGTGGACTTTTGGGTGATAATGATGTGCCAGCGTAGGCCCAGCCATTTAACATATTTAACACTGTGGTATAGCATGTTGATAGAGGTGTGGGGTGTGTGTGTTTATGTGTGGTATATGTGGGGACTCTCTGTATTTTCTACTCAATTTTTCTGTGAACCTAAAACTGCTCCAAAAATAAAGTTTATTAATTTAAATAAAAGCAAAAGAGAGTTCTGGGAAAAGTGGGGTAATTTTTCCTCCTACAGTAATGATAAAAAATGAATCAGTGTAATAGTATGGATGAATCTCATAAGCATATTACTAATGAAAAGGAGTGAGATATGAAACAGTAGATTCTGTATGATCCACTAATATAATGTTCTTAAAGCAAGAAAAATTAAATTACTGTGGTTAAAGATACCTAAAAATTATAAAGAAACCAAAGGAAGATCACCTAGAATGGAGCGGTGATCCTTCTCTTGAGTGAGCCTGGAATTGTGATGGTAGTTTCAAAATGTTTGCTGTATAATAATACATTAATATGAAGTTGTGATTATTTCAATTTTTGTACTTTTGGTCTATTTCACAATTTTCAGTGGTCATGGGGATGGGGAGCACAGCCTAGGGAATGCTGTCAGCAGTAATGTAATGGCTATGTTTAGAGCCAGAGGGTGATAAAGTAATCAGGGGGATTTTCATAAACTATGTAAATGTTCAACCAATGTACTGTATATTTGAAACTAATAATAAATAAAATAAAATGCTGAAAAACATTCTAAAAAAAACGAGAGAGAGGAAGAACGTAGTATCAAACCTCAACAAACAAAGCCCTCTTTTCTTATTTATTCTGGAGGACCATGTATTAGAGCAGAAACTGCATGGTTTTTTGAGTCGGAATACCTAATTCAAATTCTGTTTTTGCCATATTTTTTTTTTTACTCTGTGACCTTGGAAAGTTGCTAAATGGATCTGAGCCTGTTCTTCCTCTAAAGAGGAAAAAAATAAAACAATTGGCTCCATTCTATTGAAGACATAACTACACTATGTGCTTGCATTGCCTAAATCCTGGGTGTCATTTAACATGGGGACATGATAACCTATTTCACAAAGCTGTCATGAGGGCTGAAAAAGATAATGAAAGTGATGTGCCCAGCAAAATGAATACCCACAGCAGGGACCTTAAAACCCACCTGTAGTGTCTGCTTCTGAGTTCAAATGATCTACACTTTTGTTCCCACTCATTGTCCTTTTCCTTACTGGGTCATTTTCATCTGTCTGCCAGCTCCAGTACATATGTAAAACTTCCTTCTCATGGAGTAT
Organism: Eonycteris spelaea; assembly: GCA_003508835.1. Taxonomy (NCBI): domain Eukaryota; kingdom Metazoa; phylum Chordata; class Mammalia; order Chiroptera; family Pteropodidae; genus Eonycteris; species Eonycteris spelaea. Next base: position 3,696,554 of record PUFA01000137.1, read on the forward strand.
CCTTGGAATATACATGGACACTCAAACAAATAAAACCATTACACTTTATAGCTGGGATGTACCTCAAAGGTGTAGCAAGACCAATTCCTCCACATTGTCAGTGACAGCAGAGAGTTACCTGACTTCTCCAGGGTTACACAGCAAGGCAGCACAGTACGGAAGCTAGAAATCAGGTGTAACGTGTTTCTCCAGTCGTCCTATAGTGTATTCATATAAGACAAATACATTTTCTCAGTAAGCAATGCACAGAACGCCAAATCTGTGTGCACATGTGCACACTCACACACGCACATACACGCACTGTTTTCTAGAACTGTCCATACATGCTTATGATTACCTGCCTAAACAACAACAAAAAAAGAGTACTTTTCTTGCATATCCTATACAACTGCATCAGTTCAGACAGCTAAAAGTTGACTCTATATCTACATTTTAAAAGCTCTCCTTTTTAGAAGCAATGCCCATTTTGAAACAAGCTTCCACATATGTGAAAAATGTCATATTTTATATCATGCGGTGCCTCTGGGCATTTTGTCAAATTATTTCCATTTTTCTACTTTGGGTCCTAATGATCCTAGACTCTCACTACTCAAGGGAGGGAAATATGTTGCCTGCCTCCCCTCGTTCTTGACATACTCACCGTAGCAAGTCAGAGAAGCCATTCAGGCTCGGGATGCTCTGCTCAGATGGAGCATGGACGTCTTTATCCTCTCTTCTCTTCACACTTGTGGCTCTGCTCTTGCTGTCGCCCACATCTACACAAGTGCGCTGGTGATCTACAGCCTGTCTTTTCTTCTTGGAGACAATCTCTGTTCTTTATACCTAATGCCAACTTCACGCTTTCGTTTGCTGTTCCCACTGTTACTTTGCTATCTGTTTATTTGTCTGAGGAATTGAGCAACTGGCCAGAAATAGAATTCAGTCATTCCACTTTTTTCCACATGGAAACAATAGTAGGACCCCCTCCAGTCTCATGAGAGACTTCCATTTAAAAAGGCCTCAAGTGGGTTTCAAAGGGAAAGATACATCTACTCGGACCAATCTGGTAACAAGAGCAATAGGTACTCTTCCTTTAATTCTAACTTTTTCTTACTCTGTTGGTGTATTTTCATTTACCCAGGCTATGCGCAGAGCTTCTGCTAATTGCCAGCCCTGAGTCTGGGGTTGAGTCTAAGACCTGCTTTCAGTAAAATGTACTGGTTGACCTCAAACCAAGTGATCTTCTTTAGGATTGATTACAGTATCCATAAAATAGTACCCTTCATGCAAAATGTTTTTCTTGGGAGAATGAAAGCATCAAAAATTAGATGGAGTATTTTAACAATGGGACAGTCCAACCTCTCTTTTCTTTCTCCAATTACAGAAAATGACTTACTTGGAAAATAATAAAATATGTCACTGTGCTGAAATTGGAGAATATTTTGTCATTGGTTAAAAATAGAAAAGATAATGGAAAATAGCTGGGAAGAAATAAGAGGGAATTTACTAATCTTGAGGTTGGAACACTACGATGTTTGCTTATGCTTCTTCTTAGACTCTGCATAGGGTTCTAAGACAGCTGCCCACAATACATGATTTCAGAGTCTTGAAAGGTTTTGGAGCTGGCAAGGGACGAGTGGAGGAATTCTCTGCCAGCCATTGATAGAAGACTCAGATTTTACTCTTGAGATGATGATGATGATGATGATGATGATGATGATGATAATTTTAATTTAGAGATCTATGCTCTGAGCTTCTACTATTGCTTGTTTATGCCTCAGAGTGAAGGGTTTATCAAAACCTTTCTTGGTAAACAACTTCAACAGGATGGGAGAAGTGCCAAGGAGACAGTATTTATGCCATGTTAGTTTAAGAAGGTGGGAAAAGGTACTTGTAATCACACAGGCAAGAGACTGAATAGGAAGGTTAAAATTAGCACTTTAATTGTGAGTCAGCTCAGCCCTGATTGCTATGTCCAGCATTGGGGTGTTCTGTATGTGTAGAAGTGTTCTAAAATAGACTGAACAAGCACTTGGCAGGCAGGAATGCCATAAACTGGATTTAAGTATCACACACGGAGCTGGACTCTGTTTTTGTAATCATTAATTTAGCAAGCATTTACTGTGTACCTCTTACCAGATTCTGTGATATGATGCAGATGACATTGCTGTGTCTTTAAATGGCTTACCATTTATGTGGACAGGTAAATTCCACAGCTCTGCTCACCAACCTAATACCTCTTTGTGAAGTCTGTAGAGTGTAATAACATCTTTACTTGAGCAAAACGTTGTTAACTAAAGGCTTTGCCCAAGTGTTTGAAAGAAGTCAGTTAAATGCTGTCCAATGCTTCTGACTGCCACACTGCCAAGAGAGCAGTCCTTATAAGAACTGGGTGAGCAGAGAGCCTTCAAGACACCATGTAAAGGGGTCTAATCAAGAAAGTGCAGCATAAGACTAATAAAGGAATCATATACCTTAGATATTCAAAGCATCTTCCTTAACAGGATTCCAAAGAGCTATTTCTTAAGAACTATTTAAATAAATAATTTATGGAACAGGAAAGACAAATATTCACTAGATGTAATTGGCTTTTAAAAAGCAACAGATTTAAAAGAAAAATCAAAGTCAAATCCAACCTCTTTTATTTTTGTTTAGAACACCATTGAGGGGCTTCTAAATCATCAGAGTTCTCTGCGTGTCAGAGCCCACCCACCAGATGCAGGGTCTGTGAACTCAACTCAAGCACCAAAGACAGTGGAGGTTTGACCTGATTAGAACCAATGAATTATACTTAATTGCCTTTTTTTCCCTAAAGAAATGACTTTTCCATTCTTCCATCCCAGTGTTTGAGGTTAGAAATTTCTACATATCTTCTTTTCCTCTATGGGATCTAAATCTGGCCATATGAGTAAGACAGCCTTGATCATCCTCTCAGTTGACAGGCCATCAGTTGGTTAACAGCATCGAGTCAATAATACATCTGCAAATGAGGACCAAAAAGGTCCACAAATGTTGGAAGCAAAATCATTCGTTCAACACTAAATATTACCTGATTATGATATAAGCATGTTGATAATAGAATCGTAATAAAGTTAAAACAGTAATTCATCTTGACATTATTTCTTAGAAAACATAGGATTCCCAGTAATAATAACTTTTTGCTTTACAAAGCATTTTCACATAAATTATTGCATTTAATCCTCAGAAATAAATATTTGAGAGATACATTATCTTTATTTTAAAAATGAGCAAACTGAGAGTGAGAAAGTTTAATTTCTACAGCAAACAAGTATGTGCAGGATCTAAGATTTGAACCAAGTTCCTCGAATTCTAAGGTTTTAGCATTCTTTCAGCTAAATATATATATTCTCTAAAGTACTGACTTTTTGACAATATGTAAGACTTTCAGTTATGAGAATATAGAAAATCCTTTCTTTATTCTATAATTGAATCAATCTACCCATTAACAGATATTATATATAGGATCAACAAGTAAAGAATTCAAAGAAAGCTCAGAGGTGTCTCTACCTACAAAAGAGACAAGTTACACACCAAGGATAATATAATCCATAATTCGGTGAAATAGTGAGAAGCAAGAGATCAATGAGAATTGCAATAGTTAGGGAAAAGATAGGTTGGACTCGATAAAGAATTTGCCAAAAAAGTTCAAAGAGAGAATAGAGTGAATAAGTACAAAAGAGGTGGCAAGTGAACTCTTAAAATTTTATATAGTTGCAGATTGGTCCATAGAACAGTGGGGACTGGGTCCCACTTACTGAAAAGTGCCACAGATACACAAACTAGGGTTCAAGACGAGGCTACATTTATAGCAGCATTCACAAGGACTTAAACTGAAAATGCTAAAGCACTGACCTGCTGGGGTTAAGGGAAGATGGTGATATTGTGGACACCTAAATAATCTAAGCCCTAATGCCCCATCTACACTTGATCCATACCCTGCCACTAGCTGCTGGCTCTGAACCTCCTGAAATAGTACACTTGCCCAAGCTTGGCTCAAAAATACAAGTTAGATGGGATGTCACTCAATATCAATGGCTGAGTATGGTTGTGGATGACTGAGAGATAACTGAGAAAATTAGGGACAACAAATAGTCAGTGATGGCGACAAATTCGGCATTTACATGTAACGCAACATACATTCTCTATTTTATGAGAGTTGATGAAAGAGCTATAATGTATCAGAATCAATGACATTAATAACAATAATAACTATCTTTATTGCAATATCAATAGTATTATTTGCAATGCAGAATAGATCATATTTATGTAGTGTTGACTCTGCAAGCACTGGGCTAAGCACAGTACACACATTATCTCAGTTCAATAGCAATCGACCTAATGCACGGTATCCATCTCCATCCTATACGCATGAAAATCGAGTCCTTTGACTTATTCAGAAACTCTTCACCAAGCGTTCCAGAATCACTGTTCTTATTTCACTGATGCAGGAACCAAGTTCTTAATCATTGTGCACTAAAAGCATTCTTTTCATGAAAAATTAATTTGTACATGCCAAAGACTTCAGGAAGAATTCCACTGTGTGCTTCTAAAATAAGCAAACTATCACTAGTCGTCTGATGAGGAATGGCAGGTTGGAAAACCCAGAGAGCAAATGGGATTTAGTCTAATGATCTATTGCTAATGTTTGTAATTCTCCAGATGATGGAAGGAGAACTCTTCCTTGAAACTGCCATGTACCCTAATGTCATGAGTCTGCCCAGCCACCACTGGAGATATCATGGAACTCACAAAGGGAGTTCTTATCTCATCTCCCTTTAAGTTTTTCAGGCTAAGCTAGAGGACACTGTCCCACTCTCTGCCTTGTTTAAGAAGCAGACTCTCCCACAGTTCCTGTCCCAGCCCTAGACACTACCCTAAGTCCAAGACATTAAACGGAGTCCACGGAATTTTCATTAAGTACACAAAAGCCTAAATCAACGTCTATGCAGATTTCTTTCTAAAAAATATCTCTCGACCTGGTATTTGTGGTATTGAAACGAAACAATTCGTTTTGACAAGTTGCACTAATCTGAGGCCTGAGCCATAGTGTGAGAGTCTTTCTATCGATCCCATAAAACACCCAGGAAGTGTGCATTTGAGATCTGGTTTTCTGGATTCCTGCCGACCAATGGCTTTGGTGTGAGACTGTCGGTACGGACTAGAAGATTGGCTATGCACAGAACTATGCACGAGTCCATCTAAAGGGGTCATGTTCAGGCATTAATTGGGCATGTTCCAACAGAATCTTTAGGAGGCATGTGAGCAATGACTGCACACATGGATTCTCATGAAGTTACTCACTGGTAACTTAGGGATGGGAATACCAAGCATATACCTCTAGAACATGAGATGCATGACGTAGAACGTAATTCAAATATCAAGGTACTTTAAAGTGCACATGTTCAGGAAAAGAAAGACCAAAAAAAAAATATGGACTTGGTAATTGTCAGCAAGGTTGCAAAGTTACATTTCTCAGTGCTTCCCTGTGTACAATAAACAGCTAGCTAGATCACGATATAATATTTTTAATGGATATCCTCAATGGATACCTATGAAACAGAAATAGAATGTGTAAAGACTAGCTTACAATAGTAATACTTTAAAAATCCATTGGTATAAAGACTATTAAATAATAGGCCTTTTATGACACAGTTGTCTTACTGAACAACATTGTCCAGCGATAAAACACACCAATTTATAGTCTGACTACCAGGGTTCAAAGTTGAAATCTACCACTTCCCAACAGTAGCCTTGAGCAAGTTACTTAAATGCCTCATTCTTTATTTTTTTCATCTCCAATACAGGACAATAACATATTCTTCATTGTATTTTTGTGAGTTTTAACGGAAATGAAGGAGGAGACTTAGAGGCTCTCCAAGCAGACCTGTCCCTGGGCTGTGTGGGTTTCCCGACAACATGGCATGGAGGCTCCAAAAGCCAGTTTTCTAAGAGACGAGAAGAGGAAGGTGCCATTCTCATAGGGCTTCAGCCTGGAAACTGGAACATCTTTACTTATGCAATATTCCATTTGGCAAAATGGTCACAGAAATGACTCAGATTCAAGAAAAAAGGACATAAACCCCCTTCTTCATGGGAGGTCTATTAAAGGATGTGTGTCCATCTTTAATTCACCACTAAATGAGGTCACAGAACCTTTCTAAATATAATAAAATCTACAGGCTCTCTTTCCAGAAACAAGCATGTGCAAATGTACAAGACAGGATATTAGCTCAATGTTTTATAAAACACTAAATATAACTGTAGCTTAAACAAAGTAGAAAATTTAAATATCTCTTACAGAGAATTTTGGGATGATAAAGGTACAGTTTCAGCCTCACATGGTCATTTGGGGACCCAACTTCTTTTTGATTTACTGTTCTGCAATCTGCTGAAGTATTTGGCTTTTTGGCCAAAACTGGTACAACATCATCATATTTATGTTCCATCCCAAGGAAAGACAGGAAAAAGAGGAGGGCAGGTACAGGGTCACAAAGAAGTTAGTTGCCCATATAGCTTTTGCTCATACTTTTAGTTACTTGATCACACATAACTTAGTCATTTCATCACATCCAGTTGCAAAAGAGACTGGGAAATATACTCATCCAAGTGGTCATGTGACCAAATAAAACTTTATATATTATATTAATAAAGAATAGAAACAAATATGTTTCAGTTATCAATTAATAATCTCATCTACAACAAATAACAACATTTGAGTGCAATTTTACATGGTTTATAGAAACCCTAAGCACTCATCCTGGTACTTTAGCCAAGGCTCCAAGGCTAAGAACCACCTTGGTTAGAATTTTAGAAGATAGCATTTTAGATTATAATATTTTAGAATTGGAAGTTTGTTTTCAAACCTCCTAATTCTATTCTATAATAACAATAAAAACAAAAACAAACAGAAACCCAGAGATGCTACTTCTTATCCAAGGTCACACACCTAATTATCAGGACTAGCCTAGTTCTCCTCAAGGTTAATCAGTGCTGTACTATTCAGTGACTCATTCTCTTTCTGTTTACCAACTAAGTATGATACAATAGTGGCAGACAGATATGAAGGAGGATTTACCCTCTTTGGAAATGTTAAAGCTATTTATGCTTTCTTGTATTATTCAGAAAAAACATCTACCCAGCATTGTGCCACATACAAAAAAAGTTACTGGCTAAAAACAGAATAACAACAACCCACAAAAACCTTGCCTTTAGGAGCTCACAAGTTTAATTTTAGAGGAAATAGATAGATATTTATAATACAAGATGATAAAAGTGCTCCACTGAAAGAGGGAGAAATATTATAGAAACACAAACAAGGGGATGACAGCTTGAGTCAATTGGGGCACACATTACAAAGAAGGTAGTGCTTGAACAGGATCGCAATGGGAAGGAAAGGGGGGACGGGATTCAAAGGAGGATCCAAGGGACTGAGAGAAAAGAAGACTAGCAAGCTTGTGGCATGGCAGGCCCTCTCTCACTCTCACCAGGTGAGAATCGATACATAAATGAAGACAATGGCAGAGGAGTGGAGAAGAAGTCTCCAAGGAAACAGGAACCAGAAGTCTTAAGACTTGACAACAAAATAGTTCCAGGATATGAGGAAAAATTGGAATCTAGGATATCTCTTTTGTTTCTAGACCAGACAACTGAATGGGAGGCAGTACCACACAATAAGGAAAGGAATGGAAAAGGGTTTCCATGTTTGTATGGAAAGAAAATGAATCATATTTGGATATATTGTGTTTGAGGTAACTTTGTTTACCTAGGTAAAAATGTAGAGTAAACAGTTAACAACATGTTCTTAATATTGTAAGAATGATCTGGCATGGAGACAGAAACATGGAAGACTCTAGGGTTTAAGTGGTAGGAAGTATATAAAGTGGTCTACAGAGAGTGTGTGGCATGAAAAGAAATTTAATGGAGATTATCTGTGACCCCCTATATTTAACGTTGGTATGAGGAATTATAACTAATAAAGACACTGAGGAGGACCAGACAGGAAAGAGGAAAACGTAAGACCTCAGTGTCTTAGAATCAAAAAGAGCAGTGAAACTGAAGAAGAGAGTAGCTAATGATGCTTAACGTAGCAAAGCGATCAGGTCAGGGTGAGGATGGAAAAGTGTCGGCAGGATCCTGCATCTGGAAATTATCGGTTTTAACAATAGCGGCTCCAGAGGAGCACAGCGCCAGAAGGCAGATTTCAGTGAATTAAAGACATGAGACAGGAGTGACCACTAGTGAAACACTCCCACCCCACCCCCGCAGATGAGGTCTGGCTAGAAAGAGAAGGAGTGGGACAAAACAAATTTATAGCTACAAAAGACTCAAGACAACATTTTTAATGACGGGAGATACTTAAGCATGGTTGTATACTGGTGGGAATTTGGTTGCAGAAAAAAGGAAGTTAAATATCTTTAAAAGAGAGGAGCTAATTGATGGAGAAAGATATGAAAGGAGAAAAAAGATGGAAAAAATAGAGAGTGCTTTTTCTCTGACTCTTTATAGAAAAAAAAGAGGTATGAAAAGAAAAGAGGTGGGTAGGGAAGAAGGACAAAAGATGTGTTATTGGCTGGTACAAGGACATTAGCCTTTCACAGTGGCTTGCTGCAGTACGATCATGTCATAGAACTTAGAAACTGATCATACCAGATTTATTGTGGATGGAAATTTCACGTGTCTTGCTACAGAATGACCACTGGGCAAAGTGCAAATACCAATCTTTTCTCTGAGATTATCATCTCACAAAGAGCACAGCTTTAATTTTTAGTCCCTCCCCATCCCTCACCCCCCAACCCCCCCTCAGACCAGTCTGCAGCTTCAGGAAAGCACATACAAGGCTATGTAATGCCCTGACCAATTTACCAAGCCCTGACATTCTACATTTGTACATAACAGCATTTTCTGTATCTGACCATGGAAACCAACGGCAGTGCTTTAGTGCTTGCACCAACAGATGATTCTCTGTGTGTGTGAAGTTATCATGACGGTGGGGCCTTGGCGTATTTCTGATTTTGGTATAATCCTCAGGCTACACAACTTCCCTTCATTCCTGAGGCCCAGTAAGAAAGAATGATGAAGAGAAAGAAGGAAGGAGGAAAGATCATCAGAGGGGGAAATAGCTAAGCAACAAATTAGAATTCATGAAGAACCAGAAATTTGTCAAATACATTTGAAGTGCATTGCAAAAAAAAAGGGGGGGGCACTATTTCATTATATGTCTTTATCCTATTGGAACCAGGGAATTACAGCCAAGCTTATTCGCCTACCTCCTTTACCCCACCTCTTCTGGGCCCCTCCACACACCCAAAATAACCTGTGAAACATGAGGCTTAAATACATCCAAACCTCCAAGCCCATTTATATGTTTTTTAAAAAGTGTATTTACCATCCTCCTGTTCACTCACCCAAGGCACTCCTGTAACAGGCTTCTCAATGGTTCTCAGCTTTGCAAATTGTCTCTCAGTCAATTTTCTTGAGCAGATGTTTATTAAAAACTTCCTAGGTCTTCAGAGGAAAAAAAATGTGGTCTCTGGAATCAAGATTGTGGGTTCAAAGTTCGATTTTGCCAATGTGACAAATTAACTTTAAAAATCATTTCTTCAGTTTCCTCACCAAAAATATGTAGAGACTAACACTCCACATCATAAGCTTGTTGTGAGTATAAAATGATTTCATCACTGCAAAGAGCATGTGGTCCAGTGGACAATAAGTGCTCAACCAGTGCTTGCTATTATCATTAGTGCTATCAAGTTTTTTTTTTTTTAAAGTGTAGTATATGACATAATTCTTGCACTCAGTCTTGTTTGGGGTGACAAAAGAATGATGCAAGGTAAGTGAAAAAGAAAACAGGTACAACATATACTGAAATGTGTAAATAATCTGAATGACAAACCATCGGTACTAGCCGATGTTTCATATAAAATGTCTATGTGATATGAACTTATAAAAAATGGAAGGCTGAGCTGAGTAAAAAGGATAAAAAGGGACATAGCAGAAGAGGATTTTAAAAAATAGACCAGGAAGACATAAAGATAGGAAATGACTGTTACAAGGAAGAGGGGAAAAGGAAAAGGGAAAAGCGTTCCAGGCAACAGGCTGTAATTCAGGGAAATTGGATGGAGAGACCGGCATTCCAAAGCAAAACTGCAAGAACACCGAAGTGTGACAACGACGTCTTGGTGAGTGCAAGACACATACTTTGGCACGTTGGAAAGGGGAAGTCTGGTACTGTGATTCCTCCTCTGAACTTACTCCATGAGCTCCCGAAGCAGACCATACTTTATCCTCCATCGAAACGACAGCTTCATACTGTGACTGACACAAAGAGAGTGTTCGACCATGTGTAGAAATAAAATAAATGGAGGGAAGGAGGGGAGAAAAAAAGAAAGAAAGAGAGAGGAGAGAGGAAGGAGAAGGACAATTTTCATAATCAGAGCAGGTCAAAAAAACGTCTAGCTCCAGAAATGGAGGGCATACATCTGACAGGACAGCCCATACTCACTAATCTTACTGCCGATTGAGTTTTGGTTGCCAGTTAAGCTATTTGCTTCCCTTTCATTTTGGAAGATCATCCCTAGTCTTAAGGAGGCAGGTCTATGCACCAGGCAGACTATTAAATATGCTATTTTTAATGTCATCAAACAGTTATGTGCTAAAATATAGACAAAAATGAGAATGCCGCTGAGCAATGGGACGAAAGCTGAGTAATTTTATGATAGAAAACAAATGTAGCAGAGCAGACTTTGCTCCCTTTTCCTCTTTCTGTAAATATGAAATTTACTAACACTTCAACTTTGCATAAGGCTGGAAATATATACAAATAGTTGCTGTGAGCTCATCAAGAGTTGAAGAGACTATGCAATAAATAGTAGGGATTAATTAGAGCTCCATCAGCAAGGATCACAGGCACCGTGACTGGTTTCTGTGAGGAGCAATGGGTGCATCTTTGAAAGAGAAAAATTTTAACAAGTCATTCCAAGAGCAACACGGTGAATGAGGAAAGAAAAAGCACTTCCCAGTAAAAGCCCTTCTGCCTCTTGTTTAGCAAAGATTGCACAGCACCTTTGCCTTTGTGAAAATGAAGGATAGAGAAACGTTTATTCAACTCATGACTACCTGAGCTTTGCATCTTCCTTATTGCAGAAGATTTTCAGTGCTTTTCAAAATTCCACACACAAACCACCAGGGCTCCAAACAACAAAGCAGAGAGATTTTAAGGCATCTTACCAATGAGGAGAAGGTGGACAAAATCAAACCTTTCGCCTCATCCATTTCTTTGTTGTTATTGTTTTTTACATAAAGCTACAATTGGCCTGTGTGATCTGATAAGTGCCTTATTATAAACTTGAACATGAACGGATGGTAGGAAAAAAATAATGAAACTTGCACTGAAAAAAACAAAGAGAGAGAGAGAGAGAGAGAGAGAGAGAGAAGGAAAGGAAGAAAAGAGTCTAAATGACTGGCAGTTCCTATTTTTTTACAAGTGTTACATTTCAGTCCCCTGCCACTACCACATGTTTCCTGTTCACAGATAATTTGTACAACATATTTTATCATTCAGTTTTAGACACAGTTGAAAGGCTTTTGCCTAAGGCTTGGAACACTTTGAAAATTGTATACCATTTGCAAGGCTTTCTTCTGCTTCACTGTGCAATTAGGTGACTGTCTTTACAGACATCGAATTTATCATTTATGGGAGTGTGTGTGTGTGTGTGTGTGTGTGTGTGTGTGTGTGTAAAACCAAGGTGAACTAGAAAATGAATGAGAATAGTTTTCAATAACATACAGATGAGAGATGAGGAAGCAAACAGAGATTGGAGTTTTCAAACAGCAAGTGGGTTTTCTCTATCAGAGATGTTAGGTTCTGGTTCCAAACACTGTTTACATATTTACTCAGCCCTGCATTCTCTGCTAGTAGCTAAATTATGGTGTAATGATCCTAAAGAAACTCGTCTCATTAATCTCTACGAAAGTGATTGCAGGACGTTTTGTTGGCTTTGCCGTCTTCTTTGCCCTGTCTTTCCTGAATCTCACGGTTTGCCTGGGAAGTAAGCACTGATGTGCTCAGAGCTTCCCCTGGTGGAAGTTGCTGGCAAAAGGTGTTCCAGCCGAGAAGGGTGAATCTGGGACTTGCTCCCAGGAAAGGCTCAATGGAGTATTCAGTTGCCTGAGAACAAAGTAGAAAATGGAACTGGAGGTTCTGATTAAATTTCCTATGCGTTTCTATGTTTTACATAACCTGAATTTTAAAGTCAGATTTGATAAAAGATAACTTATTCCCATCATTATGCCACTTTGTATTTTTCCACTGAATAATGCAAACGAAAAGAGAGAGCGAGGGAGCCTACTTCAACCCTCCAGGAAGAGGCTGACTTTCCTCTGAGGTTGAATTCAGCATCTATCATTATGCAGCGATGTGCTTCTCCTGTATTTTAAAATGGCTGTGCAAGGGTCTGAACAGCATTTACTCACATGATGGGAGAGGATCTTCAGGCCTGCATATACGCATTAAAGTGTTTTTCTCTTTTCTCATTCAGAAAACAGACTTGTCATGTTAATTTCACCTATAATGTGTTTCTGTAATATTTGCTAATTCAGAAATGTTAACTATACTAACTATACTTTTGTATATAGTTTAGGTGATAATGGCTTCCAAGGTAGGTTTTTTAGGAGGGTTTAGAGAACCGAAAACAGCCCATTAACAAATGTGGCCACTGTGGGCTAAGATGACAGATTTGTAATTCATGCTGATGTGGGGAAGAAGCAACAGAATTTGAAATCTATTTAGAAAATCTTCACAATCCTAGAACAAAACTTAGCCTTCCTTAAACAGCGGGGGGAGGGAAAAGAAACAGATCTGTTTCATTTGGTACCATTATTTGTTTCAGGAGACATTATCGGCCAAATAACGTTGACTTCTTGAAACAACTAATCATTAGATTTAAATAATTTTATAGTTTGTATCGCTTTGAATACTAAGCAGGCTACAAACATGAGAAATATATTCTGATATAAATCTACTTAAATAATTGCCTGAGTAATATGCTTTCTACGATTATAGTCCTATCACAGATATGAAAAAAAAAAAAAACCCACACAATTATATTCAAAGGTCAAGTCTACGTAACACAATGACCCAGTCAATTCAGAAATAGAAGCTGGACCATGGAGAGCTCATAGGTCCCCAATTCATACAGGCCGCTTGACTCTCTTGTTTTTTTGACAAAACATTAAGGATAATGTAAAATCAAGCCACTTAGAAACGCTAGGCTCTGTAACTACTAGGAGAGGACAATTAAAGCTGTATAGACATTTGTTAGATTTATACACGTGTACAGAGTCAAGACTGAGGAGTTCAGGTTAGTTAGAATGTCACCGTAATAATAATTTATGGAAGGGTGACCACCGGCGGAAGCAGCTGAAAGAACCAACTTGAATGACATATAAAGTGTCACTTTCCTTTTGAAATTCATCCACGACACTTTGCAGCGACATAGAACTTTGGACCCAAGAAATTAGGGCAATTTAAGTAATTGTTTTATCAAACTGTCCCTAGGGGGAGTTGCCTGCTGAACATGTGGGGTGTGACAGCACTGTTCCTTGGCAGGGCTAACTCATGGCTCTTTCCGGTTTCTGGAAGGCAACAGCACCATTCCTGGGTTTGTGCCTGACCACCTTCAACCCTCCCAACCAGCTCAGCCCTGAGGGCTTGCAAGGGGCCGCTTGTAAACTGAAGTGGCCCTGTAAGTGGCCCCGCTGCCCTTTTTCCAGCTGAGTTGCGGTGAGGAAGTGTGCCTCCTCTTTTTAAACTGTTGCTTCCTTAACATATGGCCCTAGTGAGAGCAAAATTGGAGAAATGAGAAAGCAGCATATTTCCATGATCTGATCATCTCACAGATATGGGGTTTGGAGAAAATTTTTAACTGAGGCAGTTCAAAAATGTCACATGCCCACCGGGCAACTATGAAGGTAGGCTAAGTTCGTGGGTGTCCATGAAAGGAGGACTGGCATTCCTGGCTGAATTCACAAACAGGAATTGTTCAGGAAATCGAGCCTCTGTGGGCTGCATTTGAAGAAGAATGGCTTTCAGGATTCTGGGTTGAGCCTATTCTTGCCACTGCCTTTCTATGTGACCTTGGGCAAATCACTTAACCTATAGGTGCTTCAGCTATAAGAGCAGGGTGACTCTTGGCCTTGGATGCAATTTCAAAACAGAAACTCCATCCTGATTCTTCTTTCTTTTCCATCACTTGATCTCATCATTGTGATGTGGCGTGCTGTTTTCATGGCACATTTGATTAACCTGCCCGCCTGGGGTGTTAAGAGGCTTCGTTCCTCCAGCTGGGCTGACACGATGTGTACATCCAGCTAGAGGGGGCTCTCCTGATGCTGGGACACACCTGGCTCCCAGTGCAAGTGCAGGTGTGAAGGCGTGAGCCCCTCTCTGTATACCACAGTCCCCTCACTGATCACCAAACAGTTAAACCGTAGGTCCTAGTGTCATAGCCTCATCTTACTCTACTCAGTGCCTCTGCCCTTCATGCATCGTTGACATACAGAGAAACTAATATAATAGCTCCCATGTGCAAGGCATCAGCCAAGTGTGCTGGTCAAAAACTCTGTTCTTGTGGGGAACAGCTCTGGGTTCAAATTCTGCTATTGCACATTACAAGGTAGGGGATCTTCAGGTACTATTTGGAAGCCCCTGCTAGTTACTCTACAGTATGGGGAGAATGGTAGCCCCAGCCTCTCAAGTTCTCCAAATTAAATGCCATCATATTTATGTGTCTGACACAGTGTGTGATCCTCAGTAATCACTGGCTGTTATATGTTTACATTTTCAACCCTTCTTGTTTCCACAGCTCTTTTGCATTCAGATCTCAAGCCTGTATGGCGTCCTGGTCTCATGGGTCTCTGGTTAGTGCTCCTTTCCCCTCCCCTGCTGCTGCCCCTCCGTGCTTTGGGCTTGGCATGTGGCATTTAGCCCATTCTGCACATCTTCTGTCTCCTTCTGTCCACATGGCATTTGACAGCTTGGGGTTCTATTTTATTCTTGCTTTTATTGTCTACTAGTTGAAAAGATTTTCTGTTTGAGTTCAATTGATCAACCCTCTGCTGATGTCAGACAACCCAGCACCTGTGCCAGACTCTGAGGGGACAGATGAAGAAACGGTGTGGAGGGTACCAGCACCTGATCATGGATCGCACGGCTCGTGAATAGTAATATGTGCATCTGGACCCACATGTGTCTGAATGAAGCTGGGAACTGTCACTGGTGTCAGCAGGCAGACAAACACAACACACCCAGATAATTCTTATGTAAGATACTGATTGCCAAGTCCTTGCAGAGTAACACTGAAGCACAGAGAAGGGCCTTCAGCCCTACTCCATTCTACAGGGATGGCGTGTGAGCCGTGACTTTGAAGGTGCATGAGTGTGATCAGGGCAAATAAGAGAAGGAAGGGTGGTCTGGCAGCAGTGTGCTTGGAGCAAGTTGGCAAAGGCACAGGACAGTGTGGAAGGGTGGTCTGCGTCACCTACAAGATGGTATTCTTCAATGTGAGATTCTGACTTTGGCATACATCAGGATTGCCTGAATGGCTATTAAAACACAGAATAAAAAACTCAATTACCTGGGGTGGGCCCGAGAATCTGCATTTCTAGGAAGTTCCTGGGTGCTGCTGCTGCTGGGCCAGGGACCCCACTTTGAGATCCTCGAGCTAGGGGAATAGGGATGATGGGGCAAAGTCAGACTGTAGAGAAGATAAGGGTGTATTCATGTGTTCCACAGGTAGATAAGCAATGAAGTTCCCCATTTTTCTCTTAATATCCCTTAGTCTATCAAGAGCCACATGCCCCAGGCTTTCTTCTCCCACCCCAGTGAGGATGGAAATTTCCAGTAGGACTGTTGCTCCAGGTTGAAATCTTGGCATGATGCCCCTGGGTGTGCCATGAGGATGCCCCAGGCATTGCTCAGCTCTGGGGGCACCAGGAATACAGGTGTTCATTCATAAACATCAATAACATATCCCTGGACAGTGACATACTCTTGCCTCAGCTTATAATCAAGCAAGTGGAGAAGTTTCCTGAGCTACGTCAAGAGGTGGAAACTTGGTGTCACTTTGGTGCTCTTCCGGGGTAAAGCTGGTCCACAGCAGCCTGCCAAAGACACACCTTAACTCTCAAGTCTCAAGCTCTTATAACTCAAAGACTTTTTAAACACTTAAAAATCCTTCTAAGAATGTTCTGGAAAAATTCCATTTCATGTCCATTTCAAGTTCCACTTTTTAAAAAGTTCACAAAATTTACCTACATATTCTACAACTATTAATTGGTTTAATAGTCCTCAGTTCGTGTGAGTAGTGTTTTTGGAAAGACTTCATATAGTAAGTACTTGGTTATATTAAATTCTAGTTTTTTTTCCCTAAATTTTTCCAGCTTATAGAATTTAGAAGAGCTTGAAAATTAATAGTTCTCTTCAATGAAAGTCTTCATCCAATATCACCCTATTTGTCAATTCTCATTGGCTGTGTGACAAAAATAATCCAATTTTTCCTTTCTTTGAGTATTGCTTTGATTACTGTTCATGGGCTTTATTAAAAAAATGATTAATACGGTGACTTTTTTCCCATGAGAAATGCAATAACTTACGCTGCATTGTACAGAAAACAAAATAGAGAAATGAAAACATACGGACTACCTAATGCTTTCATAAAAGAAGACCCCAGTGGCCCTTATGTTTCTTTCAACGCTTCTAAAGTCTCCAAAGTTCATTAGAGGTCATGTCCAATGGATTGCTATTTGCAGTGTTTATACCCTATGTATTTTAAACTTAGACTTGACACACTCAGTGTATTTTAGGCAAAGAGTGAATTCAAACTCCATGCATCCTCACACATTTCCTTGATATAATCATTGTAAGTGTGATTTTTGCAGTGAGTAACATTTGCTTTTAGTCGGGAGGTCAACATTAATTGCATAATTATAAACAAGTATTTCCTAAGAACTCTTAAAAGACGTAAAACCTTTGAATGTCAGTGATTCAAAACTTAAGCACTGTCCTAGCTCATGAATTTCAGGCTTAAGTCTTGTTTTTCAATATTATGTTTTGTCTTAGAATTTTCCCCCGTGTCCAGGGAAGGACCCACACGAGTCCAGGCAAAAATCATACATGAGGTATTAGAGGACAGTGAGGGAGGTTTTGTGGTTATAGAAGCACCAAGCATCAGGTCTGCCTCTGAGCTCGGCAGTGCCCTCACCAGTTAAACCTCCGACAAGCTCCTTCGCCACTCGGAGTCTGAGTCCTCGCCTCCAAGATGGAAAAACAAAAACAAAACAAAAACGAAAACAAAAACACCATGAAAACAAACCCCACAGTATTTTTTGTGTTGCTAAATAAACAAGAAAGTGTATGCGAAGAGCTTGTAAAAAGCACAGCAATTTTTAAACGTAACAGGTTATCAGACTCGCCCATGATGCTGAAAATCCAGTGCGCTTTAGAAATGGAACGCGCAGACAGACTGATAGATCCCAGCTTTTGTTCCTGGACTGGGAAGAAAATTCTACGTATGAATTTCCAGTTTTCTTCAGTCCCTTTACTGGTGCTAAATGGAGATCATCCCATCTTCGTATGTCAAATGCAGCATATGTGAAAATACATCCTGATCATCTTTCACAGGAATTCTTTGCAAGTGAGAAAGCGAATAATGGGGTTACGGGCATTCTATAGTAATACAATCCAGGTTTCCAGCGTGATTTTGGTTAGCAAATTCTGTCCTCAGTTTTACTGTGTGTGGGGAAGCTGCAGTCGCGATTTCACGCATTTTCTGAAAGAAAAAAAAAAAAAGAAAGAAAACTTAGCTATAGGTATTGTGTAACTGCTCTTAAGAATCTTGCAATTCATGCAGAGTCATTTTAGACAGCCTACTGCTAATCCTCGTTCAGCAGTGACTTATAATGCAGATGACAAGTCGTGAATAAACAGATAATAGGGTGTACTTTATGTCACAGGTTATCATGATCATCATGATGAAAAGTAGCAAAATGAGGGTCCACTGGTCTCCTCTGTTTTGGTCCTTAAAAATCCAATTCAGACAAATATCAGCCCAAGCCAAACTTTCTTGTAGAAGATTTCAATCTATATTGAAAAGGTTCTTATTGTTCTCTCTACCATCTTCTAGGCTTTTTTTGAGTTCTGCACTAAAGTATTAGGTCAACGGAGCTTCAGTGCCTGAGAACATATAGAAAGGTATGTATTCCTATTATTAACCGTAGAAGTTCTTGATCTGCCCAGATGACCTCACCTTATCCCAGATGCCACCTGTTTACTATAGAGCCAGAGTAATTCACATTGGAATTTAATAAAAATCAGAAGCATAGGAATAAAAACCCTGTTTTTATTTTTTTCAAGTAATTTTAATTTAATCAGAATACTTTAGCAAACTCAGATTACTAACAACTTTAGGCATCAGATCTCACTGTACATCATTAGGGTTGATTCTGGAGCAGAACCAGAATTTTTTGCAATACCTTCTTCAGATGATATTGCCGTCTAGTTATTTGTAGCTGGACTGTATATAACAACAAGGGGGGAAATTCCTATTAGCTTGGTGAATAAGAAAGAAATGTTCCATGGCAATGCTTGAATAACCCATTGGCTAATGTTCAACCCAGTCTGAATTCAGCCAGAGTCTCTGCAAAATCTGGAATCATTATAACTCAGTATGTCTCAATTCTCCATGACCTTTAACAGGCTTCTCTATATAGGAGACATTACTAATTGGGAGCAGGATTTGGTGGCTCTGGTTTCAAAATAAGTACATGCTCTGGCATATATAAAAATATTTTCAAGTGCTGCTTCCAAAACTGTGAGTATATTAAACACATAAAGAGAAGTTTAAAAGAGAAAATAATTCTGTGAATCTCTCCACTGTAAGAGGGCTATTTGAATAAAATCCATCATATCCACATACACACATGTGTACACTCATATTCTCATATACCTGCATTTGACCTCTGTGGGATAACTACTAACTGCTAACACCCCCAAGACGATGGGCTTTCTTCGAGGTAGCAACTATGTGGAATGAAAGAAGGCTGAACTTGGTAGCCAGATAGGCCTGGCTTAAACACAGATTAACTGTTAATGGCTAGCCAGGTCACCCATTCCCTATGATCTTCCTCTGTAAACTGAGGATGAAACACACACTTCATCAGGTCATTGTGTAGATGTCATGAGATAATGTCCAAGGATCACCTTTAGCCTAGGGGTCTGAACGCATGACTGGTGTTCAAAAATTGGTGTGTATCATTGAGGGAGGACAACAATTCCTAAAAACTTGATGCATTTATTAGTACAGCCAACTTCCCAAGGAAGAAAGAAGTTGAGAGAAGAGGTGGAAGAACCCAGTTCCAATTCATGTGAAAAACTCAATCCAGAAGGTAGAGTGGTCTGTCTTAGCACAGAGAGATGGGTCTTTACCTTATTTCAAAATAACTGCTTACTTCTGTTTGCCAGAAAGCAAATCTGATATTCCACAAACTGAGTTACATGCTGTAGAAATTAAAGGGATTCATTTTGTTTCTGTAGAATTCTTCCATAGATTGAGTGGCTATAGCAACTTATCATCTTTAAGCTAAAAGTGGAGTTATAATTATTCCATAGAACCTCCCACCTGCAGGAGCCCAGGCTAACAGAGAAGTTCCATCTTTGTCACCTCACCCTTCATCCTCAGGTTTCCTATTCAGCGGCCAGAATTTGGGATCTGCCAAAGCATCTGGAGCTGGTGTTGGTCAGAAATCCAGCGTGGTAAGCTTCTAACTACATTGTTACACTTCTGGGTCCCTTTTCTTATCTTGATTATCATCATTTTTTACTTGTATTACTAAGTTCCTTGGATCAATTTTCGAATTTTCAGTCCATTTCAATTCTTTATGCTGTTGCTGGCCTTGTACTTCTTTCTTCTCTTCTCCCCTTTTAGATCCCTTTTATTCAGTTTTCAGAATACTTAGAGGAGATTGCATTCTATACTGTTTCTTGCATTTTACCATAAAAGAAGCAGCACAGGACGGCAGTGATACTGTGTGCTCTGATCTACTTCAGGAGACTGTCATTATAGCATTTAGGACATTGTACAATTTAATCACATTCAGGAAATGTCATTTTCTATGTAGAATGTTAGTTTCTGTTTGGCTCATTCATATTCTGTCATTTCACTGCAACTCACATAAAATTGTAGGGAGAGAAAAAAGGAGAAAATCATGAAAATAAAAGGGAGGAATTTTGCTACCTAAATTCTAACTCACTGGATTTGGGAAAAGATTTGCTCCCCTAAATTGACCAAAATTTATGAGGACCACATATGTTAATGTGCAAATTCCATTCCTAATCATTCCCTCTTTTAAACATTTGAGACATAGTGGGTTGAAAAAGTGGCTCTGAGTTTGATGTATCATCTGCTATAGAGTAGAGTTCATGTTGCTTCGATACTGGAGCCTGGTGTGGTTTATCTGGTCTACATCTGCCCGTGGTTTTAATAATTCAGTTTGTTCTGAATTTAGGGCATGTGTGTTCATCAACATTCTCTTTTGTTCAAAGGAATTTTCTATGACCCAAATCACAGGTTCTTTCTGTAACTGTGTCCTTCCAACTCCACTAAGGGGCTGCCATATTTTTATTTATAAGGACCTCTTCACCATTTTTTTCCCCTGGATAGAAATAGCAGTATATTATTTTATCATAAAAATTTTATTTCCCAGTGTTTTAACATTATTGGGTCTAACATCCTTAGGAGCATTTCTTAGAAGTGCATATTTCACTCATCTAATACAATTGCACTGGCTATTAATTCTATTTAGGTTAAAGGCATGTTTAATAATCCATTTACTTTACTTCTCATAGAAGTACTCCAAGACCCTGATGTATCTTGCAGAACTACCCCAGGCTATTATTGCCCTTATAATATTTAGAGGAACCCTATGAGATTGATTCTAGGACTATTCAAAAAGACTATATAATTTATTTTGGAAATAATGTTGATTGGCTAAATCTCCATGAGAGAGAAAGAATAAGAATGTTGATAAGCATGAAAGGAAATTTTTCTTTCCCACCCCTCTAGTTTCCATGAGAGAGTGCTTCAGCTGAACACTTTTGGCCTTTGGCCCCACCCATGCCCCTCCTCTTGGAGGTAGAATGAGTTACCTGATTCAAGATTGGAGGCATACAACTGGGTGCAGCCGGCCCTCCCTCTCCCTTCCTGGACCTAAGTCCCCACCGAAAGCCATCATTCTCTTGATTCTCTCCAAGAACAGACCCTGAGCAGGGACCCAAGTGCCTGTGACTGCCAGAGTGGAGTGGTGGAGAGCCCACTTAGCTGCACACCTAAGTCACGGTCTTCAAAATCAGCTTTGTAACAAGAAAGGAAATCTAATTATAGGCCCCACAAGATTCTCCCCTCCACCCCCGCTCTTGTAAAAGGGTGTCAAATCCAAAACATGTACATATAATTAGGCATCTGCTGGGACCTCTCTCTATTCTTCAAACCCCAGATCTGAACCCAAAGGACATAGCTACAGTTATCTGAGGTTATAAATGGTCCCAGCTTTTATAGTACTTCCTAACATCTAACTTTTTATTGTTAGAACAGTGAAAGAAATTAAGTAAAAAGCATAGTGTTGTCAAAATAGGATAATGTTTGGCAAAATTGCTATGATGATGACATACATTACAGTTTGAGTTACCTAGTGCTGTCAATGGGTGACTGAGCCACACCACTAATTATTTTAAAATTCAATAGGAAATCTTACAAGACAAAGCCCAAATTTATATCTCGGCTCATCCCTTTCATCTGAGGAATCTTATAGAAATATTCCCCTCTTTAAGACATTTAATTAAAATTAAGATGAAGAAAACATCTAGCCTATTGTGAAGATCAGTGAGCTAAGATGAAATAAAAACATTGTTATAATTAGCAGTATTATAAATACTTAAGAATTAACACTTCAAATTAATAAAATTTTATTATAGTTCATTATTATTTACACTATAATGAAAATAACTTGACCATTTACATTTTTTTCTGATTATAAAATGAGTACATATTGTAAGAAATTTAGAAAATAAAAAACAGCATAAAGGAAAAAATTATAAGTGCACCTTTCAGAAATATAGTTTTAACATGGCAGTTTCATTTTATCTAATTGTTTTATGAGTTTGGGACATTGTGTATGGTTTTTATTTGGCTTTATGTTAATCCAACCTAGTTGTTCGCAACTGAAAGTGATGTTTACCTTCCTCTCCTCCCTGTGACATTTGACAATGTCTAAAAGTATTGGTTTTGGGGGGAGGGGAGGAAATGTTACTTCCATTTAAAGAGCAAACACCAGGGATGCTACTAAAAAGTCTATGATAGGCAGGACAGCTGCTCAGGACAAAGAATGATCTAGACCAAAGGGTCATGAGTGCCCAGGTTGAGAAACCCTAATCTCACCTTGTATCTCAAAGCATTACGGCAGCTTTCCCTATCCAAGCAGCTACTATTCTTTGTTGCTGCACAAGAATACCATGGGATGTGTAACATTTGAGCAGCAATCAATTAAAAATGGAATGAAGAGGATACTTGCGAGTCATGAACTGCAATTTGAACTTCACTCAAATCCAAATCTATAACATCAACACAATATCACACAGCATAACTGGGAAACGAAACACCAAAACCATCATCCACTTTGCCACACGTCTGATTAGCTACCTGGGATAAGTCAGTCTCCATTATATATCCCCAAATTATCTGATTGTATTAAGTATATTTATCCTGACAAAATTTATCTTATCTAGTGAAATTTCTAGGAATAGATTTAAATGGATTTAGTTTTCTAAAATATAAACTAAATAACCAACTTCCACTTTCCTCTCATAGGTTTTTTTATCCATCTCCCTCACTCCCATTCTGGGCTGCGATCCACTTGGGTACTTCATCTTCAAGTTCTTTTGATTATTAGGTTGGGAATACCTGATGGGAGAATATCAACCTTTATTTCAAAATACAGAAAAACTAGGAATTGAGAGAATGGAATCAAGTTTAATTTCTTTTCTTTTATTATTAAATAGGTAAGGTCATCTTACTTATCCCATTTTGCTTGGATATAAAATAACTCAGCTCCAAGAACCACCCTGATATCCTCAAAAAGCTGCTGTAAAGTTCAAATATAAAAATGCACCCCCCCCCATTCTTTGAAAGCAGTGAGCTACCTGACACAAAACATGCAAAAGTGAAAACAGTACGCTTGGTGGTAGACAGCATCTAAGGTGGCCCCAATGTCTTGTGTAATCTGATCCCCTTAAGTGTAAGCTGGACACAATAAATCTATCTAATAAATAGAACCTGACAGAAAAAGATGGGATGTCACTTTTTAAAATTGGTCATAAGAAGGCAATGGCTTCTGCATTGAGCACTCTCTCTTGGATTACTCACTCTGGGTTAAAACAGCTCCCGGGTGAAGTAGCCTTAGGGAGATATCCATGTGTGTGACTCTGAGGCCTTCCACTAGCCATGGCGGTGAGGCCTTTGCCATTTGAGCCTTGAGCCCACTGCAGCGTGAGCCGACACATGCAGATTACAACCAATCTGCTCCTGGATGCCTAACCCACTAGGGGATGATAAATGTTTATTGTTTCCAGACACTAATTTTTAGGGTTATTTGCTCAAACGCCAGGCTCAGGTCTCACACCCTTCCTCAACATGCTGATGACTTCTGACGTTTTGACTGATTTTTTCCACCTGGGGGTTAACTGCCTCCTGTTTTCATTTCTTTCAGTGAGCATCTTCCTCCTGCCCACTCTACTTCTTCCTGGAGAGTCATAGGACAGAAGCATGTCTGCTGGCTCTGTGAAGGCAACCAATCTTTGAGGGAGACACAAGTCCCACAGAAAAGTTGGTTAGAGACTGAATTTTCAGACATTAATTTAGAATTCTTATTGTTTGTCACTATCTTGGAGTTCTCCATTACAAACTATAAAAAGCGAAAAGAGAAAACTGAAAAAAAAAAGTGGAACATTATACTATTTCATATTTGAATATTAAAGAATCTCTTTAAAAGTGAATTCCTATGTAATATGGTGATTACTATTAATAGAGGAAAGTTTCATGTAGAAGAGAGAATATCTGTGGTTTATTTTCTCTTTTTTACTACCCTTAGTAACAACAATGTTTATTGATATAGGTACCTAAGCACGTTCATTTCTCTAAATTATAGTTCAACTTATTTGACTTTTCTTGGTCTGCGTTAAGCACATCTCTATGTGAAAGGTGAATGCCTTTATGTGAGCATTACTATTATATACTTGGGAGCCAGTTTATCCCAGGCTGTGCTTTTTGTCTGCACTCCTCAGCTGCTCAATCGGCAACCTATGGATTAGTCTGTATTTTACATACATATATGCCCAGTGTCTTCATAAATGCCATAAATCCCTAATTATGTGCATGACTGTAGTGAATTGTATGGAAAACTGAAAATTTCCTGGAATTTCTGCCTCTGTTCAACAACCTGTTCCCAGTCAGCTTACTTTCTCCACCTGGGGATTTTGTATTTGTGACTATGTCTTCATTTTTTATACTGGACATAGTAAAACAACACAAGGAATACAAACATGATGAACATTTGTGCTTATTTCATGTCCTCTTTGGGAAAAAAATAAACATACGTACATGATGTCTTTTCTTATATTATCCCTTTATTAATTGAGCTAATTAAGCTTTATATGCATTTCTGCTCTTTTCACCCCTGAGCCAGGTCTCATGGAAAAATAATGGAAAGGATAGTTGTGGAATTTGTACTGTAATTTATAATTAGGGCAAAGAGATGGCTGTGATATTAATTTGAATATGGAAAAAATAAGACAGATCTAAGGACTCCAGAGAAGAGATACGGAGTAGAGATTTTTTTAAAAGTCCTCTACTAAATTCTCAGACTTATGTCCCTGTAGCTCTGATCACTGTATCCTAAAATTGAACAGACAAGGTAAAGTGGTTGGTACACCTGATCAGAACAGAAGGAGGCTCATTTCCTACTGGCAGAGAACTTCTGAAGTTTACAACAATGATGTACATTTGAGGAAAGACATGGTTTTTCAGCCTTTATGCTGCTCCATATGATCATAGCACACTTGGTGCGGGCCTATATACTTCAGTGATATATGGTATATGTACAGCTATCTTAAACTCAGAAGGAGGATAATTAAAACCAACCATCTCATCTCAAAGATGTGTGAAGATTAATAAAACGATTTCTGTAAAGGTCCCTGAGCTTTCAGAAAGAAGAATACACCACATAACATATTACTATGTAGTTTAATTTGTAGTTATGTGAGGTAGTTTATAAGCACTTTACATCAAATGAAAAACATAATTAGTGCTATATTAATACTTCAAAGGTTATTTTATATATACAGCAATAAATGTAAAATTTGAGAACTTAGTCATGAATTCACTTATTGTAGAGCATATGTTATGAAATTGAGATATATTTTAAAATTTAACTAGTAATAAAAGTGAAAGAAGACAAAATGCAGTTTAAGTTACTTGATTTTCATCAATTCAAAATAAGATGAAAAAACTTCAAAGAATCTTTTTCTGCTCTATTTCAGTATGAATTCCATGTTAAGGACAGGCTTCTTTGGAAAACAGAGTCAAATGTGGGTGAGAATTTGCTCCAACTTAATATTTTTGAAATTTTAATCTAGATGCAATGGACATGCTGGCTTTGAGTCAAGAGAAAGTGGAAGTGAACAAATCACATAGGACTGATAAAAGGGTTTGTACAAATAAGTAATAAGAGCCTGGCGTCTTTGATGGTGATAAGAAAATGGAAAGAATAAAGGAGAAAAGGAAATGTTATTAAAGAATAGTCATGTCTTGAAACTGACAACCAAAAGAGAAAGCAGTCCTTTTGCTATAAGAAACTGCCAGTATAAAGACACAGAAACAACACTGTCTTAGTTTGTTCAGGCTGCTGTACAAAATGCCATTGACTGAGTGGCTTACAAACAAAAAACATTTATTTCTCATAGTTCTGGAGACTGAGACATCCAGGATCATGGCACCAATAGATGCGGGGTTTAGTGAGGGCTCCCTGGTATATAAACACTGCGCACTGTGTCCTCACATGGCGGTGGAGCCAGGGAACTAGCTCTGTAGAGCCCTTTTTATAAGGGCTCTAACCCCTTTCATTAGGGCTCTGCCCTCATGAGTTCATCACCTCCAGAGGCCCTGCTTCATAACACCATCACCATGGGGATTAGGTTTCAACATACAGATTATAGGGAACACAAACGTTCAGACCATAGCATTCTGCTCCTGCCCTACCCCCCAATTTTGTATCCTTCTCACATGTCATCAACACAAATCTACATCCAAAGTATCATCTAACTATGATCCAAATACAATATGGTGAGACTTCAACTGTGAATCGGCAGAATCAAATATGTCGTATACTTCCCAAATACAACGGTGGGACAGGCACAGGAGGGACATTCTCATTCCCAAGGGAGAAGTGGCAAAGAAAAAAAAAAGTAATAGGTCCAAGGTAAATCCAAAACATTACAGGGCAAACACTAAACCACAGGGCTCGAGAACGATTCTTCTAGGTTCCATGCCTGGCCTTTTAGATGCACAGGGTGGAACTGGGCCCCAAAGACTCAGGGCAGTCCTGACTCTACTGGGTGTGGCCTATAAAGAATCTCTTAGGGGTTGCAGTTCCATACCTGAGGCTTTGCCAGGCTAGAATCCCATGCCAGTGTCTCTCCTAATTGGGAGCTAGCTCTGCCCGCAAAGCTCTGCTGGGCACTGTCCTAGTGGAGGCTCTCTGTAGTGGCCCCACCCCTGCAGCAGCCCTTGGCATAAGCTGCATGCCAGTTAGGACAACCTTTGGTGGCCCCAACCTACTCCATCCTTCAAAATCTAGGTGCAGATAGCTGTGCCTTATGCTTTGCTGGACTCAGTATGTGCCACACTGGGGGCTTGTAGTAGCTGAGAAGCATGGCACTAGTATTCAGGGTACAGCACTCAAAATGTGAGGAGCTTCCCTGAAGTGGTGTGGGGTTCAGAGTTAGTCACTCCAAAGATGTGCCACTGTGGTATGCAGATTGCTTTGAGCTAAGGGCAACTTTAGCAGCAGGCTCAGAAGAAACTATCACCTCTCCCTTGACTACCTAGAAGAACTTGAATAGGGACCTTGCCCATAATGAGAAATTATCAGGGATATTCTCTTTTTGACTCACCTTGATGTCAGGACAAACTTCTATCTACTAAACATCTGTTCTTCTTATTCTTCAATGACCTTTTGAAGCCCCCAAAGCACCTTACCTCACTCTTAGCTCAGGATGTCTTATAAACCCACGTTCTTTTTCTGTCTCTGAACCTCTTCTGTATGTGGGGTCTCTGATTCTCATGTATGTGGTTCTTATATGCCCATATGTATTAAATTTGATTCTTTTCTTTTGCTAATCTGTCTCAGGTCTATTGGATTACTAATTAACCAGCCAAAGGAACTTTGAGGGTGGGAGAAAGCTTCTCATTTCTTATAGTGACAGCCTCTTTTGAAATTGTTCTCCCTCCCAGGGCCTTGCACTGTGAGCCTGTGATGGGAGCATCAGCACCCCACTCCACAATCTCCAAGTTCCCTTTGCGGACATTTTCCCACTGTCTTGGATAATTGGTCCTAGTTGATGTTTAGATGGTAGACTTAATCTTACTATTGGTTTGATGAATAACTCCTACCTTCTGTTGAGATGGCCAGTCCATACTAACACCCTTACCAATTTGGCCACACCCTTTCTGTTCTCTCCCAAACCAGCTATTTCAATACGGGTAGACTAAGAATTTCCCAGCTTCCTAAGTTCTGCTTCCTTTATGATTAACAACAATTCCATCTTTAAATCATTTCTGTCTTCTCACATTTTACTATAAGCATTCAAGAGAAGCCAAGCTTCCCCTTAAATGGTTTGCTTCGATATTTCCTCAGCCAAATATTCAGTTTTATCACTCACAAGGTCTACCGTCCACCAAACACTTGACAAGAACACAGTTTGGACAAGTTCATTGCCACATTATAACCAAGACCACCTTTCCTCCGGTTTACAATAACATGTTCCTCATTTCTGTCTCAGATCTCATCAGAACGGCCTTTACCATTGTTAAAAAAGAAAAAAACATGTCCAAAATGGAGTCCTTATGCTAAGTCCCACATCCGCACACCAAGACTTACTTGTAGTTCCAGACTCTCCCTGGAATGGGGGCTTTAATCAATCAATCTGGAATCACCCTGTCAGCACCAGTGAGGTCACCTGCCTGACAGACCCCTGCCTTCCTCAAAGGAAGGGGACCTTGCCTGAAATAATTCTCTTTGTTAGAAACTTCTTTCTGTCTGCCCCCTGCTGCCAGTAAAGTTATTCTATACAGCTCTTCATAGCTCTTTATCATTGCCGGATGGGATGCTGCCCGATTCATGAATCGTCAAATAAAGCCAAGTAGATCTTCGAATCTACTCAGCTGAGTTTTGCTTTTTAATACTGTCCATGTTTCTACCAGCATTCCTTTCACAATCACTTAGGCATTTTCTAATAGGCCTGTAGCTTTTTCTAGCAGGCACCTCCACACTCTTCCAACCTTTACCTATTACCCAATCCCAAAGCTGCTTCTGCATTTTTAGGTATGTGTTACAACAGCACCTCTACTTCTCAGTACCAATTTTCTTTCTGTATTAGTGTTTTCCAGAGAAAAAGTACCATATGCCATACACATATAGATAGATGATAGATAGATAAATGATGTTGATAGATGATAGATAGATAGATAGATAGATAAAGATAATACATACATACATACATACATACATACATACATACATACATAGACAGACAGACATAGAACTGACACATGTTGTTACAAAGGCCAGGAAGTCCCATGATCTGCCATCTGCAAGCTAGAGAGCCAGGAAAGCTGGTGTGTAATTTGGTGCTAGTCCAAAGGCCTGAGAACTAGAAAAGCTGATGATTTAAGTCTGGACCTGTATATGAAAGCCCTAGAACCAGGAATGCTGATGTCCAAAGGCAGAGGAGGTGGGTGTCTCAACTCCAGCAAAGGGAGAATGAACTAATCCCTCCTGGACCTTTTGTTCTAGTCAGGCCCTCCTAGGACTTTATTCAGTTCACCAATTCAAATGTTAATCTCTTCAGAAACTACTCTCAAATACAAATTCATAAAGAAGGTTTTACCAGCTATCTGGGTATCCCTTACCCAGCCAAGCTGACACATAAAACGAAGCCTCGCAAGCACCATCTGTGATGTTAGACGTGTTCTGTATCTGCACTGTCCAACACGGCAGCTATGAGGACATGTGACTACTGAGCCCCTGAAATGTAGCTAGTGTAATCAAGGGGGCTAAACTTCTCATTTTATTTTGCTTCAATCAATGTGAGTTTAAAATTAAAAAGTCCTGTTTGGCTAATGGTTACTATATTGGCCAGTGCAGATCAAGAAGAATTAATAGCATCAGAAACGCTATTAGCAGGAAAGGGTAAGCAGGGACAAGAGAGAGCTTGGCACGGGGCACAGACAATCACATAAGGAGCATGGCACATAGGGGAAAAAAATGTAAAATTACGTGGCAGAAGACTAGGATAGGAACTACAAAAAAAAAAAAAGAAACTTCAAAAAATAATGTGACACGTTTGTTATTCTCAGTACCCTTCAGGTCTTACTATTTGCAGTCTCTTTCTTTGTGTGTGCCATTCCATTCACACCACATATTGACAGCCAAACATACCACTCAGGAGATCATGCGAGGGAGGAAGGAATTTAGACTTTGTAAAAACAAGCAGATACTAAAATGTCAGGGACAACTTTTCTTGGAGTGAGACTACCCCCCTTCCTTTAGGTAACTAGTTATAATGCCATTCATTAAAGGCACACGATTTGATATGTGAGCCCTGAGTAGTCCATGCTGCAGAGTTGACATATAGAATAAAATTTAGAGAACTCTTCACAATTGCAATAATAACTGATAAAGGGACAGACTTATTTGGTGCAAGAAATGTTTTAGATTACAGCTGCTAACTTAACAGAATATGAGTATATCTTGCCTCTCTTCTACTGCTTCCAAACTTCCAACATTTCCTTGAGGTTATATATAATG
The DNA here is from genome assembly GCA_003508835.1 of Eonycteris spelaea. Taxonomy (NCBI): domain Eukaryota; kingdom Metazoa; phylum Chordata; class Mammalia; order Chiroptera; family Pteropodidae; genus Eonycteris; species Eonycteris spelaea. The sequence continues at coordinate 3,726,743 of PUFA01000137.1, forward strand.
AAGCAGTTTACTATCCACTGAAAGTTTGTTTTTTTCTTTTTTTAACTGAAGTTACTTTCTAAGAAATAAATAGAATGTGGTCCTGTATTGTATTTGAAAACGCAAACATTCTATGTGTGATAAAAAAAAATTTTAAATAATGTTCATAATGAGAAATGTTCAGGGTGTGTATATATATATATTTTATCTCAATGGATTTTATAAAGGTACAGAATATTAGGTCTGTGTATGTGGTAGCATTTTATTTATACCATGGGTATATTTGTACACAAGTTGATTACTTCTGTATTTATTGCTTCTGATCAGCAAACAGCTTTCAAAAACTGTCATACTTGGCAGCATACTGTTATATGTAATGATAATAACAAAATAATTACCAAGTGCATCCCAGAGGTACGTGGTTTCATCTTATATATGATTAAGGCTTTATCACGACACGGTATTGCAGTATAATGCCCTTTCTAATTTCAGCATTCTATGAATCTATAATATTCAATGAAAGAGAATGCCACATGTTGCTTATTAGATCGTTTTGTTTCCAGGAAATGCCTGTTAGATTGGTTTCTACACTCTTCATAGTAATGATGTAAAGGTACGGTGGGTTTAATTCACACTGTGCTCTTATTGCAATATATCCCACTAGCTCAATCATTTTAATGGAGTATGTTATTGAGGGGGAGCAGAGTATGTCACCCCAAAGTATGCCACTTTGGCATGTGGGTTGTTTTGGCCTAAGGCAACTAGAACTTAGTCAACTCAGGAAAAGTATTTTTTTTAAACCTCTCCCTCAACTACAGGAAAAAATTTAGAGAGAGCTTGTACCTGTGTGGCCTGGCAAATATTTGTTTACCACACATGTGCTCTCCCCACCTTCCAGTGGATTGTCTTGCTCTCTTTTGAAGTTCAGACCCCCTACCTGCTTCTCCTTAGCTCAGGTGGACACATAAACCTTGTGTTTTTGCTTCATCTATTGACATTCCTTACAAGATTTAGTTTTAGAAAAGTACTTCTGGTACTAAAGTCAAAGAACAAAATAAATCTAGTATTGTAAATACACACACACACACACGCACACACTTGCTCACTGCACACACATAGGCAGCACACACCATCCACATGCATCTGTGTTGATGTTACATTCCATTTGCTCCTCCAGATTCCGTCTTCTTCCATCTCTACCCTATCCTGTGCTAAGGAGTCTACTTTAGGGACAAATCCTGAGCTGCCCCACGTATAGCCTCTGACTTCTACACAGTCTTAGCCAGAGGAGGCCATACAGGAGCCCTCGGAGCAGTAGAGGTGAAAATCAAGTATTTATTTCTCCTCCCTCCCTGTAGAGTAGCAAGGGATGGCTGTGTCCCTCAAGTGACCTGCTGTATAGAATTTTCCTCTCCAAGCCCACTATCTTCCCCCTTTCCTGGTCTCTTCAAGCCTTGTGTCAGCATATTGCACCATCTCATCTAATGCTTTAAACCCTGACCAGAACTCTCGAAAAAGTTTATTAAACTCTCCACAAATGACCCAGGTTGAGAATGTCATTTGTTTCTTACAAGTAATAAACACATGTACACGCATAATACAATTGTGAGCACAGATGAGTACACACACACACACACACCCAAAGCCTCTAAGCAAACTACTACAATATCAACATCACAGTAAATAATTCATTTACTGTAAAGAAAGATACCCATCTATCCTATTTTTAATTTCTCTAAGTGAATACTATTCCTGAAATTCACTTTTAAAGAGATGCAATTAAAAAAAAATTAGAGTGAATTTATTTAATGCATAATGGAGTAATCTTAATTACTTCATTACGATTTGAATTGGACATATCTTTCAAATTAGTAATAACATTTCTAGTAAAATATCTTTTGAAAATGTATAATAAATGCACAAACGTATATGTTCAAAGATGTATGTATTACATTATACATACAGTAGAAGAAAATGGAGAATTTCTTAATGGTAATCATTAGGGAAATAAATTTTGGTACATTTATAAATGTAATACTATGGAGAGAATAAAAAGTAAGACTACGCTCTGAAATGTTTAGAGGTTGAAAAAAGTTGAATAAATAATACTACATATAATATTCTGATTGTAAAAAATTATACATCTGACCAAATTTATATACGTAAAGTCTTGGAGGGGGCATGAAAAAGCATTTTCAATGGTTGTCCCTGGAGAGAAAAGCTGGACAGCAGAGGCAGTGTGCAGGGGCAGGTGGCGGATGGCAATGTGCACAGACCTACATGAATGAAGACAGCTCAAAGTATTCAGTAGAAAACAAACTCAACGTATGAATCAAAACTAAATATTTCTAAAAACTTCATTTTCACATCACGATCATTTAATATAACAAACATTAATATGAAAAATGCACACTTTTAATTATCTATGTTTATTTTTAGAATTGCATATGTTGACATTTTTCTTTTCTTTCACTTTTCGAAGTCTCACACGTTGGTAAGTCATATTAGCAAAAACTCTTATAGGTGTTTTATTAACTTTTTTTGGAGGAGAATATAAAATTCCTGAATTATTTGTCTATTTTTACATATTTTAACTTCATATTTTATCCATTGATTACTATTTTCTCTTTATAAACAATTATTGGCCAGATTTAGGGATTATTACTCAATTGTGTTTATGGAGAAAAGTAAAAATTCAGAAGAATAATATGATATAAAATCGCCCTGATAAATTTCCTCTTTTTCAATTTTCCAATGTGATGCAAATTTCCAAAATATTTTTCAAACAATAGCAAACAGAAAACATTAGTTATCTTTCATATGGATGGTAAGTTTATATATTCTTCATGCAGAGCGATCTATCAATGCTACAGAATACTTTGTCAGGGGAAAATATGACCAAAGAGGAAAATTAGGTATCATTTGCTAGGAAGTAATTCAAATATCAAGGCAACATAATCTAGAAAGCAAATACAGTTCCTCATATCCTGCAAAAAATATTTTAAAAACTTAGTCCAATATAATAGTCATCAATATGTGAACTGCCTTAAAATATTTTCTTTAGGCCTATTTGGTTTCAGATGTTTCACATTAAGTTAGAGGAAACATTTAAAATATAGTTAAATCCTTGAAAAAGAATCAGAATTGGCATGATTATTTTCATATGAGTTTAAAAATATTTACAAAAGCCTGAAAACAAATAAAATTCAACATAATAAAAAACCGATCCAGGATACATTCATAGAAAATGCTCCAAAAAGTTGATAAAAACTCTGACAGGTCAAAGCTTAAAAATGGTTAAAATTTTGGAAAATTTTCCTGTAACTCTTGAAAATAGCCCATAAATAAAATTTAAAAAGTTGATTGAAAAATATTCCTTTTACATTTTTTTATCAGTGAATTTACTGGTAAGTCATCTCCTTCGAAACTCTGATTCATTGTGAAAGATTCATGAGAGATGAAGATAAAAAAGTTAAGCAGGAGCCACATGATGCTAGACCTTGTCTGTATTCTAAGCTAGGAGCCCTGGGCCGCAGCCCATCTGTGGCCTGTTAGGAAACAGGTCTCACAACAGGAGGTGAGTGGCTGGCAAGCTTCATCTTTTCTTGCAGCCGCCCTGCTGTGCTAGCATCACCGCCTCATCTCCACCTCAGATACTCAGGCATTAGATTCTCTTAGAACACTGGTCTCTGGTGGCAAAAAGTTGGGGACCGCTGTTCTAAGCCATTTGCTATGCGGGTTATTGTAGAATTCTGTGAGTGCTTTAGGTTATCTGATGTGCATTTTAGAATGATTTCTTTAGCAGTGAGTGAAAGAAAGGTGAGGCCACGGTGAACATCGAACAATAAGTCAAGATAGAAAACTATTAAGGTAATCCAGTGAAAGGAAAACCAGGACGAAGCTGAATGCACTGGAATCAACAAGATTTGGATAATGGCTGTATAGGAATGTGAGTCTAATATAACTTCGAACCCAGAGCAACTTGTGGGAATCACAAGAACCTCCTTTGTCTTCCAGATGCTACTTTTTACTGACCTTTATGCATCTACGTTCCCTTACAGTGATGGGGGTCCAGTTGGCTGCAGACCAAGAATTTATAGTGATAGCAGTTATCAAGATTAAGGGAACTCTAATAGTCAGGCTTTACCTCCTGGTCCTTTTTGAGGACGATGGAATACTGATTTCCTGCCTCCCCCTGACCCTTTGTCTTGCTCTACTCAGGGACAGTGAGTTATAGGAAATAAATGCAAAGGGAAGAAGCGTGACTTGTGAAGGTAAAGGCGTGGTCTCAGGCTTCAAGCTTGGAAAGTAGAGTTCCTGAAAGTCATGTAAGGTAAACAGATACAGACAGTACAGAATCTTTAGAAAAAGTTTGTGCTGTTTTGATCTCTGACAACATGGATTTTATAGGAAATCAATCAGGAGGTAGGAGGCCGCATCCTGACAGCAGTGCAGCGTTGCATCATAAGACCACCAGCTGAAACAGGAAGTTACAGTGGATGGGAGGGGGGAGGGGTCATCTATCAACCAGCCCACCTGAGAAGGAGAGCTGATCATCACACCGGGGATGGAGAAAGAAGCCAAGAAAAGTCCACCTGGAACAAACATGTCTAGGTGGATTACCCCATCTTCAGCATGATTAAATAAGAAAACAGGGAAAGAACATGAGTGAGACAGGGAAAGAAAAAAAGCAAAAATTCACCTGAAGAACAAGGAAAGAGAATAACGTCCAGAGAAAGAAAATTCACTGAAAATGGCACATGGCAAAAACTAAAAGAAAATTTCAAGACAAATCCTCAAAAAAAAAAAAAAAAAGCAAAGAGATAGGCCTCTAATTAACCAGCAGCACTAACAGTCAGGAGGGAACAGGGAAAGGTAAAGAAGTAACAATAATTGATAAAATTGAGCAAAAAGGAAAGGAAAAGGGAATATAGAGAAAGGGCCATCAAGGAAACTAAAAATAAAAGTGAAAATAAAATCCAGATGGAATACAATAAAGAACAGAACAGAAAAGGTAGGAATCTAATCAGTGATAGGACAAATTTGAGCTCTTCCAAAGCACAAGAAAAGTTTAAAGAAAGTCTGATTAGTGCAGACATCATTTCTATTCTTGAAGAAGAGATGAAAGCAGATAGATCAGAAGCAATAATCAAAGAGATGAAAGAGGCCTACCTAGCTAGACAGATTTACAGTTGCTCACCTATTGCAGGCAAAATTAATTAAAAATATTTCCACAGGTGGTATTCCTTGAACAAAGAGAATTTAAAATACGACATTTTACTTTTACTCTGAAAATTAGGACAATAAGACAATATTAAGATAATATTAATAAATGAAAAGTATTACATTTATCAATATATTTATTGTGCTAGTAATTCTTCTTGGCACTTCATGTGTATTCATTAATTTAATCATCTATTCTTATTTCTGTTTCACAGATAAGGGAACAGTCACAAAAAGGGCAAGTAACTTGACAAAGATCGTATAAGTAGCAAGCATTGCAAGTGACATACAAAGCCAAATACTACAACTATGGCTTTCTATCCTGAAGAATAGTTTTAAAACTAGATAGAAAGTGTAGCAGACTCTAAAATCATATATGACTTTAGAATAGTGAAAGAGATAAAAACAAAAGAAGCAATAGAATATAACAAGCATATGAATAAACATACACAAAATAGAAAGCAGGAAGATGTTGAAAATGACATTGCATATCACATTATAATAATAAACATAAATCAATTCACTCATCTATTAAGGATAAAATATCTTTATTAGGAAAAAACAAAATTCCAACAATATATTCTTTAGGAAAAATACACCAAATAGGGACAGATGTAAAAAGCAGGAGGAAGCAACAGGATGGGAAAAGATAGCTTTAACAAGTGCAATAAAAGGAAGTCAGGAATTGCAATAGTAACATCAAAGAAAACTGAATTCAAAATAAAAAAATAGAAAGAAGCAAAGGATGCTTTTAATAAAAGGAACAGTTCTCAAAGGAGATACATGATTCCTATAAGTTTATAGACATCATATACATTTCTATTAAAACATATTAATTCTAAACTACCTTTTCTACAACATTGGGAGAAATGAACAAATAAGCAAATGTATTAGATAACATCACTAAGAAAGCACAATGAAAGAATTAAGAAATATAAAAGAGCAAATAGATAAATTAGAAAATAATTGAATAGATAATTCCAAGAACTGATGATTCTAAAATCATAATGAACTTCATATAGTTATAATGCATCTGGAAAAAATGATAATAAAAAAATAAAAGTATATATATGCATTACCAGTAACAAAAATAGAAATATAATCACAGATCCTAATGTCTTTTTTAGGTATTAGGACATACTACAGACAACTTTATGCTAATAAGTTTTTAATATGGCTTACAAGAAATAATAACTAAAATTGACACACGTATATGTATCAAAACTGATTAAATATATTAACTATTATAAAATAAAAGGAATTTAAAAGTTGACATCCACATAGCTTATATAATCCAATTCTTTCAGAACTTCAAAGTAAAGAAAATTCTTACCCTTTTTCCCAAATGTACACAACACATAGGAAATAATGGCTATTTTCCCAAGTAATATTGCCACCAATATCTGACAAAGGTAGTGATCCAAATAAAAATTCAGATGAACCTCACTCATTAGAAAGACCCAAAGCTCCTAATAAAATACATACTAATAAACTAATTTCATCAGTTTATTACCAGGGCAATATTCAATGGCCAACCTTGCACAGGAACACAAAAGATGTTGATATTAAAAAAAATCAAAAAATGTGACAGACTGCATTAATAGTAAGAAAACTGCCCAATTTAAGCAGTGAAATACTATGGGAGTAAGAGACCTTGCTGAGAGCAGCACCCACAACCCTTCTCCCAGAAACACACCCACATGCGCACACACACACACACACACACACACACATGGGCACAGAATAGGGTGCACAATGTCAAAGTTTTCTTGCAAGGCCTGTGAAAGCTAATAGAACTCATTATCCATTCTTGATTTTTAATATAATAACCATCTTTCTGATTTACTAATATTGTATCTAATGGAAAAAAATGTAGGAAGTTTTGATACTGTAGTTAAGAATACAAATACATAAATGCATGTATACATTAGCTATCATTGCAAAATATTTTCTGATTGTTCTAGACACTTTAATAAAACCATAGAAAAAAATGAGGTGTAAATAGTGGTAATAAGATAAAATTATGATTATTTGTTAATGATAAGATTTCCTACCTAGAAAATTATAGACTCAGCTGAAAAACAAATAAGATGAACATAAAAATTTAGTAAGATGGCCAGCTCCAAACACACACACACACACACACACACACACAACACACACACACACACACACAAGCATTTTCATATACCAGAAATAACTAAACAGAGAGAATAATTGAAAATGTTTCCATTCACAAAGATAATACAAAAAATATCCAGGATCAAAATTTAAAAAGTGTATGATCTGTATCAAGAAAACTGTAATATTATACAATAAAGAATGATATAAGACTTTAATAAAGGGTCGATATGTCATTCTTTTTGATGAAAAAGCATGATTTTAAAAGCTGTCAATTATCTCCAGGTAATTATAATTATATTTATAGTTTATAAATATTTATAGTTTTTCCAATAATATAATGTAACATATTTTATCACTATAATTCAAAATTTGTAATATAAAATATAATTGTGAATATAATTGACAGGCTGATAAACCAACATAGCCTTAAAATAAGATGTGGTATATAAAAGCATTTAGTATATGGCAATAATGTCATTTCAGATGAACAGAGAAAGAGTAGAAAAATTTTAAAAGGATGTTATGACAGATTGCTAAGCCGATAAGATTACCTTTTATAAAAATGTTTCCATTCACAAAAGTAATACAAAAAAAAATCCAAGGACCACAAGTTTAAAAGTTCAAGACCTATTTTAAGAAAACTATAAGTAGATTCAGTAAATAAAAAAAAAATATGACTCTAATACAGTCTACAATTTAATGCATCGGAATAGGGAATGCCTTTTCAAGCAAACAGCAAAGCTGAATTTACAATAAATTATCATTATGCTACTACATGAAATTCAAAATGTTTGTGCAAACATGTATATTTATGTGTGCATGTCATTAAAAGGGTGAATGATAAAAGGAGGAAAAATATTTTCAATATTAGATTTCAAATGATTAATTATTTTCACAATAAACTGGCATAAACATCAGGGAACATAATTATACAAAAACATCAAAAGCCTTAAAAAATTTTTCCTAAGATTTCACCATTAATTCCTCTTCTAGGGATTTTCCTAAGAAATTAATCATATATATATTCAAAGTTTTACAACATTCATCATGGCATTGTTTAGAATGATTTTTAAAAATTGAATAATCTGGTCAGTTATGCTAAATCGGTGCTTGGAAAATGTGTAGTATAATTGCTTGCTTTTATATGAATGTGTGCAGGCACAGGAGAATGCCATGTCCTACTGTCATTCACTCCTAGTTGCCCCCAAAGAATCTAGTGTAGAGCTTATTGGGAGGTGGTTGAGATGTTTTACAGCACATGTCATATATAGAAATCAACTTGGAAGCCTGCTAAGCACTTATCTTTTCTCTAACACCGTCTTCACCATGTAGCTGCTGGGGTCCCTTTTCCTCCCCTATCTTTACCCAGGACCCCTTGCAGGTTCCTGATGCCTGCCTCCAGAATTTTCACACTGACCTTTCATGTTCCCCTTCCCTCACAGGCACACAGCAATTCAGCTATGCCCCAGCTTCTCCATCCCAGCTTGCCTACTCAACAGCTGTAGCGTTCCCAGGAAACTGCAAGTCCTCAAATGAAGACAGCAGAGATTTGCAAATAATGTTTTAAATAAATAAATAAGCAAACTAACTAGCTAAATGTTTCTAGTAAATAAATGCGTATATATGTATATATAAATATGCATATGTATACATATTTAGCTGTCCCCCACTTATCCAAGGGGTTACAGTCCAAGACCCCCAGTGGATGCCTGAAACCGTGGATAATAATGAATCCTAGACACACTACACTTTTTCCTCTATAGACATGCCTATGATAAAGTTTAATTTATAATTAGGCACAGCAAGAAATGAACAATAACTAATGAAACAATATACTGTAATATAATATACTGTAACAAAATTTATGTGACTGTGGTCTCTCTCTCTCTCTCTCTCTCTCTCTCTCTCTCTCTCTCTCTCCCTCTTTCCCTCCCTCATAATTTTTACATTTTTCAATCTATACCTATTCCTGAATCTGCGTAACCACCCCTCACTTGCAGTAAATGGCTTGCTGTCACTCGTTTCAGTAGGTCCCTTGCTGATGTCTCCCTATCGTCTCAATGCTTTCTGGGATAACTCATTGTCATCAACTGGAACACGTTTCTTTCTGTTACTGTCTTCTGCCACAAATGTAATGTCATTTCCATCTTAACTAAGTACTTAACTACTCACTGTGGCAGTAACTTTTACAGTCTGAGGTGTAACAGCAAAACTAGCTCAAATTTCTTATTCTCGCTTCACAATTTCCTGGATAGAAGATTTGTTCTCACCACAGATCTTAGTGTCCTCAGCATATGATTTTTTTTTTTCTTTTCTTAAGGCTAGAACTTTCACCTTTTCACTTCAAGGAAGCATGTCACAGTTTCTCTTTGGCATATCGGAATTGCCAATGTCACTACTCTTGTACTTTGCAGCCATTATTAAGTAAAATAAGGGTGACATGAACACAAGCACTGCAATGCCACGACAGTCACTCTGATAACTGAAATGGTATTAAGTGACTAATGGGCATATGCAGCATGGGGAGGCTGGGCAAAGGGATGACTCACGACACATCATCACACTACTCAGAATGGTGCATAATTTAAAATCTATGAATTGTTTATTCCTGGAATTCTTAATTTAATGTTTTCATACCATGATTGACCATGAACAAATAAAATTTAAGAAAGCAAAATGGTATGTAAGGGGAGAAAATATTATATATTTACATATATATATGTGTGTGTGTGTGTGTATATATATATATATATATATATATATATATATATATTCAGTCCTATGAACATTTTAATTTCTTCTGTAGTAGAGACAGCTATCCAACAAAGATTTATCTCTACTTTCATAGTTGTCATAGATTAGGCTCCCTGGAAACAGACTCAGAGACAGAGAATCAGACACAGAAATTTGACTGGGGCACACCCTTAAGACACATGTCTGTAAAGAAATGAGAGGCAGGATTTGGTAGAAGGAGAAGCTGACACACAGTACAGTTGCAACTGAGTTTTCAGCTGATCCTACAGCACCTTCAGGATCTGGGTTATTCCTTCGGAATTGTCCCAACTTAATCCCAGGGGCCCAAGTTTAAGAATCCTATATCCATAGTCATTAGCCACGGGCAGTGACCAAGGAAAGAAGCAGCTGTGAGCCTCCTACGACTGATGTTCCCAGCAGTCTGAGAAAGGGTATCACCATACCCTGTGCAATGGTGTAGAGAAGATGCAGGAAGAGGCCACCCTGACAGAAGTAACCTCTAGAAGGGCCATAGGATTCTTCTCACCAGTAAAATGTATGCAGAAGTGATGCTTGTCACTTTTGAGAGGGTGGTTAAGAATTAGATGTGCCTTCTTGCATTGGTCAGGAGAGAGAATGCTGTCACAAGAAACAATTCCGAAATCCCAGTGATTTCACCCAGTAAAAGTGTATTTCCTGCTAACAGAATGTCCACTGTACATCCAGATATTTCTCCAGAGCTGCTGGTTCCCATCTGTTAACTCAGGGATCTGATCTGCTTCAATCCTCTGCCATCTCAACATGGGGAATCCCTACTCATCATGGAAGAGAGATGGGAGAATTGGAAGGTATGTGGGCTTTTCATCATCGCCTAGAAGTGACACATTATTTCTGCTCACATTTCAATGACCAGAGCTGATCATATCAACACCACATAAAGGTAAGGGACACAAAAGTATAACCTTCCAGGAAAAAGAAATGAGAAATGGAAACTGATAAATGACATTTTGTTTCTGCCACACTTCCCCACTATTTTTCAACTATGACTCTCAGGCAGTGGGAGATGCAGTGGCACCAGACAGGAGATTAAGTCCCTAAATTTCTACATAGAAGGCACTTGGCCAAATACCCACACTGGACTGAGCAAGAAATAAACTATTATTTAAAAAACACTATACTTATTAGATTTATCGATCCCAGTTTCTAGTGTTCCCTTAATCACTACATTCTCTTTGGGCTATTCTGATCTGTTCACATTTTCTGCAGTTAACATGTATTACTTTATAACATGCATGACTTTAAGAACACATAATACGTAGTTTCTTATTGAGAAATGAGACTGGAATAATGCTGGAGGTTATTGCAGCAGTTCCGAGGGTAACAGTGTGTCTCTGATGTTTTTCTGCTCACAGAATCCTGTATAATTCAAAGTCCACTTGAGATATCCAATCCAAGATTTACCTTTATAACCACAGCAATCAGATCACTGCCTGGCAAGTAGTAAGTCCTCAGTGGTTATTGTTAAATATATAGCTACTGACTACCTGATTGGATAGATCAACTACCAAAAGCAAGAGCAGCCAAAATGCCCAACCATGCTCAGTGCTCTAGAAGAATCTCTCCGGGTTACCATTCCTCTTAGGAAACTATACTTTTTGGCTTGCCCCTCAGGATGTTTCCCATAATCTTTCTATCTGGGGTCACATAGCCCATCGCTTGCATACATGTAGTTTGGAATAAAATTATGTGAAACTTTGTCTCATTCCTTAAACAATCGTGTGTCCTTTGTTACGCTTCTGAGCTTATGATCAATCTGTACCCTCTATCTGAAATGCCACTTCTTCCTGATGCTCCGAACCAACACTGGCCCATTTTTCAGGATGTGGATGAAAGTCTTCTCCTCTAGGAGGATTTCCAATAAATAACCATTTTCCCATCCCTTCATTTTTGCAGCGCTTACCTGTGCCTCTGTGATTCTGTTAGTGTTGACCACGTCTCCAGGTATTGTTCTGGTTTGCACATCTGTCTTTCCCATTAAAACCTACTAAGAGCAGCTCCCTCTTTGCCCTAGGAGCACATTTAATTATCTCATATTTGGTTTTCTTTCCCATCACCTGTCGTAGAGCCTGACATTGAACAGACATTTCAATATATGTTCATTAAATAATTGAACCTAGGTACAAGTTAGGAGACTATCCTTTTCTTTCTCAGGTTTTGAGGTTCATATGTATCTGCTTATCGGGATTATGACACATAATCTTCAACCCCCACTGAGGACTCAGCAAATCAGGGTCCACTAAGGGCTGAATCTCAAGCCATATTCTGGACCATCAGTATTGAATTTGGGAAAGCTTGCTAACTTGGGGCCTGCAGATTAATTGTTCTTGCTTGCTTTCAAACTGCGGAAAAGGGAAGTATACCATGTAAGGTAGTGTTTAGATTGCTGTCAGTTTAATGTTTTTAAATGATCTGAAAATGTAATTCCTTAAAGGCCTTGTCTTACACTGTCACTCCATTTACAAAAATGGACAAAAGCCATACCAAAATTGTATCACTATTTTCAGGATCATGTCATTACAACCTACACATTGGGATACTTTTCAAGATTCTTTACAGGTCATGGACAATTGAAAGTTTAAATTTCTTAATGTAATTTACTTTTAAAATAAAGATTTTAATGGGCTCACTAAAAATAATTCTAACCCATCACATTTATCTCAGTGTTAAATGTCTTTCAGTGAGAATATTGTCATGTGCTGGTAATTCTGGACAATATATTTTTCAAACATTTAGTACAAATAAACATTTTGAAGCCAGAAAAGGTAAAGTAACTATTAAAGAATTTTAAATTAGACTCTATATTACCCACTACTATATGAGTTTTATTACTAAGTTATATATATATATATATATATATATATATATATATAACACTCATATGTATACCAAAATGCACTTTTTATTAACCTCTGTGTAAAATATTTAGACAGAGTGTTTTGTCATGATTCTCAGTTACATTACTCATAAAGGTTTTTAAGATACTTCTATACTATTAAATATATCCAGCTCTAGGAGAAATATAAATATTAACTGCATATTTTACTATAGTCAGTATCATAGGTTACATGAGATGCATGTGTTTGATATAATCCCTTATTTTAAAATACTTCTTTCTACATAAGTTGACAGATAAAAATATATTCAATGGATACAGCCTTTCTACCTTAATTTTTAAAATCTTAGATATAATAGAGTACTTTAAATCCAGTTTACTCTCTAGATATAATTTCTGTAAGTCTTTGTACATAATCAGAGCAAGAAATCTAACAATTAAAAATATTTATTATATAATTTCAGCATCATGATAGTAGATTCTAATGCATGTGTGTGGTCAGGAAATATGTAGTCATAAAAAAAAAAGAGTTCTTCCTAGTTACTTTTATTCTCTCAGTTTGAATAATATTTTATGTTTACATAAAGGTCCATGTAACCATCTATTTGCAATTCACCTACTCTCAATCTTAAATTCCAAACTTCACAATTGCTGGGTAGCCATGGAAGGAGGCCTTAAATTGGAATATGTATAAAAGTGAAAAAGATTGTAACATAAATTATTAACCTTGGGACATCATATGAATATTTAGACATCATGTAATTATTTAGACATCTCCTTATAATAATTATCACAGTGAATCTGGCATCACTAAATTTAAAATATTTCTATATTACAATATGTTGTATAATATTTAGCCAAAGGTTCAATAAATAACATTTAATCCAGATATTAATATTTGTTTTTATTTCACATTTACAAAAATTTGTGCTCATTTGCATGTAAGGGCTGAGTTTCTAGTTTATCTAATTCTACGAGTCAGTCTTGACTTTTCCATGTTCCCCCATTTTGTGGGGAGAAAAAAGTGACATCAACATCAAAATCCTCTAAAATAGAAATATCCAGAGAGCAGATGAACTAGACAGTCATGGGACCAAGTTCAATACATTATCTGAGGAGAATTGCTAAGTAAGTGTAATTATTTTAATATGTATCATTAGGCTGTATTTTGTGTAGTGGGCAGTTCTACTCCTACGTTGTTTCTTGTTTCCAGCCCAAGGACATATTTCAGTGTTATAATTTGTTCCTCTTAATGTGACTATTATTTGTGTTTTAGGAATGATTTGCAGATTTTTTTTTTTTATTACAAGGGACATGGGGCTCTTCATATTATAAATAAATTACAGAAAATTGGAACCAAACTACTGTTACTCATTGTCATGCTGACAATTTAGAGGGTTCACAGCTCATGAGCTTGGCTAACTTAAATTTTTAGTGCTTCCTCTCTGTTAAAAATTTCTGTTTTTCCATCATTTTTGACAGAGATTCCTTTCTGATGCCTTTCCCTGTGGTATTCGTTACTACTGCCCTGACTGCTTGCATTTAAAGAATAGTAAAGCTTTGAGGGGCCTTCATTTTCTGATCTAAAGCCCCTTCCCCATCACTCCAAGCTCTGAGAAAACCAGAACAAAGAGGACCTACATTTGTGCAGATAACTAACTTATTTAATCCATGTAAAGATCCTTTGCCATCAATCAACCTTTAGCAGTGGGAAAATGGGAGCCAGAGATAATAATTACCTGCCGAAAAGGGTCCTAGGTAGTGAGGGGACAGCAAGGATCTGAACCCAGTTTCTCATCCCCAAACCCTTGTACCTTGTCTCCGCCATGGTGGGGGAGACAGTGCATTAGTAGCGAGAAGAGTGGTGTTAGAATTTCATCACCTGAAGTCACCATTTTGATTCAATCAGCAGGAAAGGAAGTAACAATAGGAAGTTCAGGACCAGTGAGGCCCCACTGTGGTACCAAGGCATTACAAACTCAGGGGTATCCATCTTAGTGGGCAAAAGTTGCAGCTGCCTATTTGCATCTGGGGAAGACAATATATCTTCCTTCTGTGTCTAAAATAACACAGAGACCCCTTTTAATTTTTCTCTCTCATATTAAGCACTGAGTGCAGTTCTGATCCTTGAGAACTATGGCAGCTTAAGGCTGTCAGCCTCAACAGAAGCCGTCCTCGTAAAGGATGAGTATTATGTCTCTTTCATAAGAATTAAAGATTTAATCTGACCACAGCGCCATCGGTGCTGATCCGGCAAAGAGACTTCTTCAAAAATGGAAGACACATGATTACCTTTTATGGGTGAGATATTCTAATTATTCAGTAGGGATTCGTTTCAAGTTACAGGATTTTTATGGAAACCCATTTAATTTTCAGTACCTGTCATTTGAAGTGGACAACGAAGAGGCACATTTAAGAATTACTGGAGCACAAGGCCAGGCCCTCCATAATTTGCATACACCCATAGAATATAATTTTTATCTTCTTTCCACATAGAGAAGCAGTAAAATTGCAGATATCATCCACAGACTGCTGCATGGCATATTGGTCGTAGCAAACTGTTAATAATAATAATAATGCAGGAAATTCAATTTTAGGAACTAGCTATATTTATCCCCACAAGAATCTCCTCAGATGCTAACTTGAGCAAACGAAGGGGAGACTGTGTATTTTCTCCTGCTCTTCTGTTTCTTTACTGTTCACCAAAATTAAATCTAGTGCATAATTTCCTACAGCAAGTGGTCATTTTAATAATGAAGATTAAACCCAAAGCAGACTGATCAGTAAGGAAAAAAAAACTGTAAGCAAATAAGCAGGAGTTGAAACTCTGGATTGTTTCACTGATTTATGCTACTGGTTGATCTTAGGTCTATTACAGCAATTTTGGGGGCTATTAGGTTTGGTTTGTGCAAGTGGGAGCATCTTGGAAGCTAGATAGCAAGATTCTGCACTAGGACTTATGGGCAGAAAGTAGCAATGACTTGAAATTGCTTCTAATGAAGTGAAAGCAAGTGAAAAAGCAGGGCTCCATTTGAACATAAAGAAGACAAAGTCATGACCAAAGGAAAAAATATACAAATTTAACCTAGACAATGGAGACACTGAAATTGTTAGAGATCATCCATCATAATGGAAACTGCAGCCAAGAAATCAAGAGAAGCCCAAGACTCAGAGGGGGCAGCAATGTGAGAATCAGGAAGGACCATCAAGAGTAAAGATGTGTCATTAGAGACCAAGGATAAGAACACCCACACCCTTGTCATCACAATTACTATGTACGGATGCGGAAGTGGGATAGTGAAGAAGGCTGATTAGAAAAAAAGGATGATTCTTCAAGATATGATGTTGGGGGAGAGTTCTACAGAGACCTTGGACCACCAGAAAGATGAAGAAGGGGGTTCTGGAGCAAAGCAAGCCTGAGACATCACTGGAGGCAAAAATGACAAAACAAAGCTGTCCTACTTTCGGCACATCATGAGAAGGTTGGGCTCTTTGGAAAAGGCAATAATGCTGGGGAAAAGAGGAGGCATCAGAAAAGAGGAAGACCAAATCTGAGATGGATTGACTCCACAAAAGGAGCCATAGGCCTGAGTCTACAGGGGCTGAGCAGGGCTGTTGAGGACAGGACACTGTAGGCATCACTCATTCACAGGGTCATCAGTAGTCAGAGACAACTCAACACACACACACATTAGAACTAATTAACTCTTTCATAGATACTAAGCCTCAACATATCCTATAAATGAGAGCTTTCAGGAACACACAAGAATTCAAAGCATGGCCATGGAAAGAAGCAATAAATATTGTCATAGGTTAAAGGGACCTTGGAACCCTTCTAATAAATTCACTTTTTACTGACCGAAGACTCCAAGCTCTTCTAAAGTTTCTGAGTTGTCTGCTATGAGGTTAACTCTAATATAAGCAAGTTAAATCAGTGGCATTTAGGAATTCATAAAGCTCTATTAAACAGAACCACTCCTAAACATAAAGCCCTCTTTACTGGCACACTTCATAGTCCCCAACCAGCCTCCCATCTCCAAAGCCTTTAACGCACACAGCTCGTGAGCAGGACTCAGGGAAAGTGATCTGACGTGAGCCTGGTGTCAAAAATCCATATCGACAGTTTGATCACAAGCAGCGTGGGACTGAAAGGTTTTGAACAACAAACGATTTGAGAGTGTGTAACGTGCTTGTGAAAATATTCAAGGCATAATTAGATAAATAACAGATCCAGTGTCTATTTTTACTTTGCCTTGATGAGAAGCTTTGCAGGAGAGACTGCTGGTAGTTAATTCTCCTTAACAACAATCTGTGTAATCACAAACCCCAATTAGCCGTGCCTGTTCTACGCCATACAAACTATTTCCTTAGCGCTTCACATCACTACTTTGTAATTAGCTTTCATCTACACGAGCTTTGACTAAAAAATATAAAAGAGTGTAAGTGATTGTACTGCCACTCAGTATTCTGAGAAATAATCGCCTGCGATTTCAATCAGATTAATTTTATCACCCGTATTAAGGAAAATTACCTCCCTCTTCACTCTCTACAGCTGAGGGCTATTTCATTTCCTGAGATGTTCATAAAAGCATAATATAAAGCAATCTGTAATTGTAAATATCCTTCCCTAATAACTTTGAGATATTTCCTTAATACATCTTTACATTTGGAGTTTCCGTTCCATAAAATACAGTAACAAGTGCTCTATTATGTTTTAAGTGTGTGCTGTTAAGCTGGACAACTCTGTGCTGTCCTTCCTGTTTTTACATAGGGTTATATTTAACTTGCAGATAATGGGAACAAGGTTTAAAAGTGATGGAGCGGAATAATGGCGTTACAGCAATAATATATCTTGCCTTTGTGAGGGATAGAACTTTACAGCCTATTTGAGGTCAGCCGACACTGATGCCATTTTTCACAGCCTGACAAGTTTCACCTTCACCCAAACTCCACATGGGTTTTAAACACCCTTTCCAGCCAGGACACAGCTCTCTTGCTACTGGCGTCCTTCCTCATGGACTAGAGAAGAACACAAAAGGGGGGGGGGAACACAGGGAAAATAAAGGACTGTACTACTGATCACAAATTCTTCGGGTGTCTAGAGATTTGTAAACATGGCACCCCGAAGGGTTGAGACCCCATTATGAGTGGGCAATCTGAGAAAGGGTTTCAATCCTGGGTGTGTGGGCAGCTGGAACTTTCTCTTTGGACTGGGTTCGTTATCAGTCTTCTTGTCGTCAGGCCCAGAGCGGAGTATTCTGATGTGGTGACAGGTGGCCACCTGTGATGCGCTGACCATTACACTGCAGCCCACTGCCTCCTGACAATTTGGTTCATTAGGTGGGTCATTCCATCAGAGTAGTAACTGAAAGGTGGATTTTAAAAGTACTCAGGATTCTGAGCTCAAAAGTATGTCAAAGCTCCAAAGCTGGGAAACCTGGGGAGTCTACTTAAAACCTTGCTGATATTATGAAAATATAATTTGTATCCTGAGCTACCAATCCATAGTTTCATGCATAAAAAGTCTACCAGAAGCTAAGATCTGGCATACCTAGACAATGCGTACAATTGTATGTATCTGTCCTGGTGCGCGCAGGTCATTTAAATTTGATAAAGACCACAGGAGGTAGGCTGGCGAGGAAGAGAAGTTCCATCGCTCTGTGCAATGAACCTTGAATCATTCTCATATAGTCAGGCCCCATAGGGAATTGAAGTGTTTAGGCGGCTTTAATCTGCTCCCCTGCAGCAAGCATAGTGGCTTTTGCCAACTCAACTCTAAGTATTCTCCCTTGCTGAACATTCTACATATCTCTCTGTCTCCTGGCAGGTTTGCATGTTTATTTATATTATTTATTTATTTGTTTGTTTATTTATTTATTTTCTGCAAAATCATGTACTGTAGACCAAAACTTTGGAATTAGAAATGAGAAGCAGAAAGAAAAGAAAGTAAAATCACTCACTCTTTTCTTGGTCTTCCAGTGCAAGAGAGGACACAGGGGAGGCACGCGTTTCTGTGTGAACGCGTGGCCAACCAGAAGGGTCCGGAACATCCAGCTCCCACATTGCTCTTTTCCTTAAATGGTGTTCTGACCCCCGACTGCCAATGTAAGCGATGCTCTGGGATCACTTTGAGATCGATGCTGAGATCTGGGGCAAAGAGTGACATCTCGATACCTCTGAGGACAGGCCTTCCAGGATGTGAGCAGTGAAACGAAACTGAGACCTTGCGAACTAATTAGCCTCCTTCGTTTTATCTCCCACGCTGTCTGCATAGTCAAAAGAACACGTGCTCTTGCCTTGTATATTTTAATGCCGCCATTGACAGGAGACCTTTTAGAACATGAAAATGTCATTTGCAATTATGAAAGACACCCAAGCTTGGGCATTTCACAAGAAGCCCAGGTATGGCTCTAGGGTTGCCTTTTGCAGCTTTCATTGGGAAGCATCAATGAGCTACACTGCGTTAGGCTCTAGCATAAAGTCTTAATGCTGCCAGGAAGTCCTGGTTTATGACATCCATACACAGAAGCTCCCCTTTAACTCATTAACTATACCTCTCAACATCGTGGATGTTAATGGACTATTGCTCTGTTGCCAGTGATACAGAGCCAACAAGATCGAAACAAAAAAAGTGTTTGCATATGGAGGAGTTAATTACATCACATGGTACAAGTGGATGGTTCAAAAAGAAAATTTATATTGTGAAGGCCTCTCATCAGGCATTAGTAATGAGAGTAGTCTCCTGGAGGATGGTGGACCTCCTCTATTTTCTCTGAAGTTCTAAGGTGTAAGGAGAAGCCAGGTGGTAGTGACGATAACTTTTGTTCACACACATGAGGATGAGGAGCAAAGGTCAGAGATGAGGGTCAGCATTTCGGACATGGCCACCAAAACTGCCCTGTTCTCTGGGTTCACTTAAGGAAAGCTCAACTGCTCTTTGCTTTTATAGAGATCGAATTACACAATTACAGGCAAACCTTGGAGGTGTTGCAGGTTTGGTTTCTTTCCATTATAATCAGATGTCTTAGCGGAGGATATGATTTGGTCTCATAGGGCCTTACCTGGTAGATCTGCTTTCTATTACAATTGGAATCTAGGTTTCGGGTCCCACTTTTGGTTGCCATACTTTAAGGTACCCAGTAGCAGGTGCAGACTTACCTTGGAGACATCATGGGTTCAGTTTCAGACCACTGCATTAAAGCGAATGTCACAATAAAGCAAGTCACATGAATTTTTTGGTTTCCTAGTGCATATAAAAGTTATCTTTACACTAAACTGTGGTTCCATTTGTGCATACTAGCATATGTCTAAAAAAACAATGTATATACCTTAATTTAAAAATATGTTACTACTAAAAAAAATGCCAACCATCCTCTGAGCCTTCAGTGAATTGTAATCTTCTTGCTGGTGGAGGGTCTTGGCTCAATGTTGATGGCTGCTGAATGATCAAGTTGGTGGACACTGAGGTTCAGTGGTTGTGACAATTTCTTAAAACATGAATGGATCAACTTCCCCTTTCACAAGATTTCCCTGTGACGTGTGATGCTGTTCGATTGCACTTTAGTCACAGCAGAACTTTCAAAATTGGAGTCAGTCCTTGCGAACCCTGCCGCTGCTTGATTAACTGAGTTTATTTACGTAATATTCTAAATCCTTGTTGTCATTTCAAGTCTTCACAGCACAGTAACATCAAATATCACTGATCGCAGATCACTATAACAAATATAACAAACTGTAACAATTATAATAATGATGAAAATGTCTGAAATATTATAAAAATTACCAAAATGTGACAGAGAAACACAAAGTGAGCAAATACTGTTGGGAAAAAAAGGTGCTAATAAACTTGCTCAATGCAGGATTTCTACAAATCTTCAATTTGTAAAAAAAACACAATAACTGAGAAGCACAATAAAGCAAAGTGCAATAAAATGAGGTAGGCCTGTAATTAACATAAAACTTTTTCCTTAACAAAATAGGAAAATCACTTTGAGAAAAAGGTTTAAATATTTAAGTACTTCTTAACCTGTGAATTTTTAAAAGCTTATAAAGGACAGTTTGGTTTAGAATCATAACTTTCAAGTACTGCTTCAAAGAATTAGGACAATTCACTTAATAATTGATTCGTTCCTAAGGTAATCATTTTTATTGAACACTTATTATATGTTGAATACTATTTTAAGAGCTGACTATTAGAGGGAGGATCTTTTTAACACAGTAAGTGGAAAAACAATCAGAAACCATTTTTTTTTGGGGGGGGACACTTAGTCACTATTGCAAAAGTAAATAACTTGAGGAAGAGATGCAAAGACTGAAAACATATAAAATCCTATTACAAGTTTTTGCTTCATATTACCAGAAAATATTCCCTGGAGATGATAAAGGTGGAGAAACTCAAATAACCTAGCACATTGAAAATTTGTATTTTAATAAAATAATTGAAAATAAAAATATCTATGCTGATTTAAGTTATTATTAATTTAAACAAGAAAAGTTAGAAATGTTTAATTTTGTTTTTGCGAGATGTTGTTCAGTAAAAAAGACTCAGCTTCATTAGCAGAGTTCACTGCATGACTCTCCCCCGCCACACTGAGCAGCCTGGTGCCTGGGAACTGCATTGAAACACTCAGCAGCCAGGTATCAGAACTGACAGAACAAAAAGAGGCCTGGCTGGAATGGCAGTGACAGCCCATTTAGTTTAGAGGTGAGAAACACCGACACAACTCCCTTCAGCTGGGAACACTGTTGGTCTGCAATGAAAGCAGAATGACAGTATTGAAACAATATTCATGTAAGCCAAAGAAGTAAAGGAATTCAAAGGAAAAGAAGACTTAAGTGTTTTGGAGACAACTGGATAAAGAAGTGATGCATATATACAGGGATTATTACTCTTATTGGATGTCTCATCATAAAGACACTAATCCTACTGGATCAGGGCCCCACCCTTATATTCTCATTTAATCTTAATTATTTCCTTAGAAGCCCCATCTCCAAACAGAGCCACAGTGGAGGATAGAGCTTAAACATTATAAATTTGGGCCTGGGAGGAAAGGACACAAAATTCAGTCCACAACAAAGGAATCTTACTAAAATCAATTCTCAGGTAGGATCACCATGCAATGAATCCCTAGTTACCTTAGATACCACCACGAAATAGAGATGGAGAAATAGGAATGGGCCCAGGTGAATAAGTTTAACTGTATCATGCAACTGAAGACTCGCAGCTATCTACCGCAACGTGTTTCAGCACTTGCTGTGTGCCAAATGTTAGACAGACAAAGCGAAGCAAAGCATGACCCATGTTTGCAAAGAAATTCTAGTCTCTCTCTTATGTCATGTGGGAATTGATGCTCAGAGAACATTCTAGTCCCTGCTGCAACCAGAAGTAAAATGGTGTTATTTGTTTTGCTTTTGCCTACTACTATAATGAGTAAACGTGCGGTAGTATGCATATACTTTTGCAGAATGAGTTTAAGAATGAAGAGATAACTTTAGTCTATACACAAATATTTCAAATAAACCTGCATACAGTTATACCATCACATCTCCCTGCTGAAATTTTTTTCTGGTAGAATAACTCTTGGTAGTGTTTTTGTTTGTTTTATCTTATTTTTGGTTTTATTACTTCTCTGTTTGTTGTTAATTCCTTTTTTAGCTATAAAACTCATTTTCCCCTTTAATGGTCACTCTAGCATCTAAAATATGCATCTTTAGTTTATCACAGTATATTTACCTTAAAATAATATACTACTACCACTCAAATATTAAATAAAATTACAAGAGTACTTTTCCCACCCGCAATTTCTGTGCTATTGATGCTCTATATTTTTACAAGTGTTAAAACCCCCACAATGCATTGTTACTTTTGTTGAGACAGTCAATTATCTCTTAAATTATTATATTTTGAATTAACATTTATCCATATATTTACCATCTTTGGCAATCTTCATTCTTTATTATAGATCCAAGTTTCCTTCTATAATTATTTACATTTAGCCCAAAGAATTTCCCTTATTGTTTCTTGTAGTACAGATATGCTAAAGACCAATTCTCTCATCCTTTGTTTATCGTAAAATGTCTTTATTTTACCTTTATTTTTAAGAGTATTATCACAGAATATAGAATTATATATTTTTTTCTTTCAGCATTTAAAAAATGTTTCATTGATTTTTGGCTTGCATAATTTCTAAACAGTTTTGGCACTATTTCTTATTGCATAATATGATTTTTTTCTACCATATTTCAAGATTTTTACTTTTTCATGGGTTTTCAGAAACTTCACTACCATGTATCTTAGTTTATCCTACTTGAGAATTTTCAACCTCTTGGATCAACAGGTTTATAACTTTTAAATTAGAAATTTTTATGACATTATTTCTCGAATTATTTTGCATCCCTTTCTCCTTTCTTCTTGGGATCCCAAATACACAGATGATAGGCCACCTATATTATCCCACAGGGCTCTTCTTTTTTATAAAGTCTTTTTTCTCAGCATTTTGGTTTGGGTATTTTCTATTGTGTTGCTTTTAAATTTACTGATCTTTTCTTCCTCAGTATCTGATCTGCTGCTAATCCCATCCAGTGACTTTCTATTTTCAGATTGTTTTTATGGTTTCAATTTATTCCTTTTTATTGCGTTCATTTCTATCTTCATCATCTTCATGATTTTCCTCTAGATTCCTGAATATATTTATAGTAGCATTTTACATTCTTGATCTGCTCAGTATATCATTTCTGTCTGTGTCTGTTTCTCTTGACTGATTTTTCTCCACATTATTGGACCTGCTTCTTTAAATGTCTAGTAATTTTTATTAGATGCTATACATTGTGGTTGTTACCTTGTTGAGTGCTTGGATTTTTGTGACTTTTTTTAGAGTGTGTCAAATTTTTTTAGCAGTTACTTGCAGATTATCTTTATCCTTCACTTTTAAGCTATACTGGGGTGGACCTAGAGCAGTCTTTATGGGAGCTAGTTTAGCCATACTAATAAGGCCTCAGCCTGCTGGAGTCTCTACTGAATGCCCTGCATATATGACAAAATTCTTTCACTTGGACTGGTTGTACCTCATTCTGTGTGAGCTCCGGAAAATTTTCAACTTATAACTCACTTACTGGTAGTTACTTTTTTTTTTTTTTTTTGCCCTGATTACAGAGTTTCACTCTATGCATGTTCAGCTTAGTAAATAGTCAAAGTCTCAAGGAAACTCCTGTGCCATTTCTCTCTCTTCCTCCCTTCCTTTCTTTTCTCTTTCTCTTCTTCTTGCTCTTGATCTCTCTCCTCTGCAGTACTCTGCTTTGAGAATTCCAGCCTCATGAAATGACCTAAATTCCTCCATATGTATAGTCAGCTCAGTGAGGCCACAGATCCCTACCCTGATTCTGTCTCCTTACACTGCAGTCTGGAAAATGTCATCAGACAGCAAATTGACTGACTATAAGCTCACTTTGTTTGTTTCACATCTTACCAGTATTTCAGTCCTATAGTGCTTGTGTTCAGTGTCTAAAAAGAATTATTTAATAGATTTTTGCCTAGTTTTCTAGGTGCTTATGCCATGAGTGTGGGTTGGTTACTTTAACATTGCCACAGCAATCCTCTTCTTAATTTTTAATATTTAAACACATAACTTCTCTTTGTCTACCAATATAATGTTTTTTGGCAAATCTTTATATAGAAGCATTACATTTATATCCTCAATGCTCAACACAACATATTTTACAAAACAATAGGCAGAAAAGTCTTGAGTTACATTTTATAAACAATCTGTAGAATCCTGGATAATTGTGCTGAAATTCACACCAAGTGTCAACAAAAAGGGCATCTACTTCATAAGCTAGAGCTAAGAAAGGCCATTGAAAAACATAAATGCAATCTCAGTTCTGGATCTATATCCAAAAGAACTGAAAGTATTGAGAAGGCAGCCTCTCATCAGTGGTTATTTTTTAAACAGCTTCATTGAGATAAAATTTATAAATAACAACTGTTGGTTTACAATCAAGTAAATATTTTGTGATCTGGAAGTAGCATTAACTTTTGCATCTTAACATAATAGTTTATTGGTCATCTGGGGTCAGGGGTTTTGTGTGCTTTTGTTACATTTAGGGTATTAGCTAGGGAATTCATGGTCACATATAAGACCACAGTTTTATTTTTGCTTTTGTTTTTTTTTTTTTTTTTCCATTCAAGGCGATGGCAAATGGATCCAGTAAGTGTTTGGCGGCAGAAGCCTGATTTTCTGGATACTATTCCCAACATTAAGCATAAAATGACTGTGATTCGCAATGGCAAAGGCTTCTCCCAAAAAGATTCCAGTACTTCCCAGGGAGCAAACTCTAATTCTTAGCAAGCTTCGTTACTACCCAAACATCTAGAGAACAATTTTTTAGGGTCCATCTGAATGAAATCTTCTAGAGATTATTTGCAGGTTATTCAGATCCTGACATTTGAGTCCTGCTGAAAGATGGGTAATTAAACCGTAGAAGCAGACTCGCTCTGAGCTGGCTGTAGTAAATAAAAGAAAAAAATTCAAGAGAGAAAATTCAACCTTTGACCTCAAGGTGATTAACAGCAGGAGAAGCTCTTATGATCACACATGAAAGGTCCTTATTACAAATGGGATGACTGTTTATTAGAGTGTTAAATGAAACTTCTGACATACAGTATTAAAACAATAGAAAAATCCAGTACAGGGGACTGATAAGTCAGAATTGACAATGATTTTTTTTTTTGACCGAAACACATGGTTTGAAAGGGTTAAATGAGACCAAAACCTTTTAAAACACAAGTACCCAATATACTAATGATTTGTACCCTACACGCAAATCAAATTAATTGCACTACTGCTGGAAGTATTACAAGTAAGGAGGGAAATTTCGCATTCAACGAAACCCATTTAAATCCATTTGGAACCCTTTTTGAGAGGCATTAAAAAGATTTAGCTGTTTAAAGAGTACGCAAAGCTATTTGGACACAATTATTTTAAAGTATTAAAACACGCTTCTGGTTTCCCTAATTTAGAAGCGCAATGCCTAGGACCTCTCCTATGCAGTGAATCCATGGTGTGTTTAACATTGGCCTCAGTTGTTTTATTTAGCAAAGATTCTGGCATGATAAGAGCCCAGACCACTTTCTCCTTTAAGAAATATATATTATCAGGTCTCTAATTAGAAAGGAATCAAGAAATAAGCTGTCAGCTGAAATTTATGATTACTTATAAAATGCTAAGGGCCACGATGGTTCATTTTAAAATGCTGGCTGCCACTAACATTTCCTTTCCTTCTGCTGAAATCACTTAACAAAGAAAAAGCATTTCTGAGCCACAAAAATTACATCCAAGAAGTCATGGGAGTGATGCTCAATGAAGTACTTTGCAGGACAGAATCTAATCATTCTGATAGGATTGGGCGTTAGTCTCACTTACAGGGCCTCTGTTTATAGGCCCCTCAAGACTCTTTAGGGGAAAAAATGCAACCATTTCCCCAAATTTCAAATGTCCTATTTTAGTGGCATTAATAGACACCCCGGGTGAGGCAAGGAGGGGGTAAAGTGGATGGGTGGGGGAGGCAAGAGATGCATTCTGTATGGAGCAGGCACTTTAACAGCATGCCTGCCATTTTCGTTAATAGAAATCTTGCCGTTAGAGCCCCATTCACCCAGTGGACAAGTACAGTACCCCAGCTCGTCCTATTACAGCTTTTCATTAGAGAACAATGACACCCCTCCCTTTTGACATTAAACACGCCAACACTTTGTGAAAAGAAACACCCTAGGTATCAGACCGGTAGCTTGGCTCCAGCTTGGACTTTGTTTAGCTCCGGTGGAGCCAGTTCTGCTCATTGTGAGGCAGCCACGTGCAGGCGGTGGGCAGCGAGTCCAGACACGCAGATCACTGCACTTTCGGAAGTGCAGGTTCGAGTTCCCCAGTGGGAGTAGCTGTGCCAACTGTCTCACCCCGTCATAAGAGCCACATACCACAGACATGAACCAAAATCTTTCCTGTGATGTTCACATAAAGGGGGCAAGGAACATTTTTCTTAGATGTGTCTTCTGAAAATTACGCAAATCTGAACAAATTCGCAAACATGCCTAATGCCAATTACAGGGCTCCCTCTTTGATGCTTTCTGCATTTGAGAAACTACAGTCCTATTTTCAAGAATATTTAAATTTTACTTTAAAAAATGCCTTATGTTTAGCACTGTATGGCCCCATAAAAAGACCAGAACTTTTTTTACGATGTCAGAATTAGGCAGAGTTCCCATGTCTCTCCATCATTCTAATGTTTAAAGTGTAAAAAGATCCCAGTGCATCTGCTCCAGCTTCATCTATAGAGTAAATTTCCTCAGTGAGATGCTTATTGTTCCGGCTACCAGGCTGCCTTCTGGTAGCCCCCACCCCACCACAGTGTTTCTGGCTGTTAGCAGTGCCTACTAATACCCAGCTTATCTCAATGAATTTGTTGATCTTCGAAAGCAGGGCAAGTGTCCCCACACTGGATTGGGTCATCTTGCTGGCAGGGTCAGCCAAAATGAATTAAGCTGTCCTTGATCCCAACATCTTCTCTGCCGTTGAAGAGTCCACATCATGCCCCATGGGGCAGTTGACCTCAATCTCACTTTGGGATCTTATGCCCTTATTTTGTCCCCAAGTCTCTGTGCCCCCTACCCTAAATTCCACTGCCTCACCAATCTTCATTCTCCCTCCCCAAAACGTAACCCACTGTTACACTGAAAGGATCATGGACTTCCAAATCAGATAAATGAATGAGAGTAATCTCACCCATTTCTCACTTTACAATGAGGAAACTGAAGAACATAAGATGAAGTGAGTTGTCCAAGGTCACCGAGCTTAGTCAGTGACACAGCTGACCTTGGAAATTCTAACCAAGGGTAGTGTTTCCCTATGTCAAGGCTGGGTCTTGCCCAGAGACTACATATTTGAGTGTATATCATAACCTAAGTGTTTAATGGCAAAGATGTCAACTTTCCCAAACAAGCAAATGTATATTTAAACAGCTCCTCTGTGCTCTAACTGAAGAGTGATGAGTGGAAAATTTGTAGACACTGTGCCAGGCAGGGTCTTTCACCTCTGGTCCCTTCTTCTAAACTGGAGGCCACCTCTGTTGGGACTATTACTGACTACAAGGAGAAGGAAAAAATTCCACCACCAGGTCTGTAGTCACAGGATCTTCTTTAGGGGTAACATTGGCACAGATTATCTGTCTTCTCCCCTCTGGTTTAACCACCAAAATTCCTCTTCAACTCCCTTGACAAAGGAAACAACCACCAAAATAAGTATCATATGAGGAGTCTGGACAGACTGAAAGACCAACACATCCAAGGATGGCTAGAAAAAAAGAAGTCACTGGAGGGAAATTCTCAATTCTGTTGAAGGCACAAGCCACTGGAGCAGAGTGGTGATGACTGAAGCATTAGAAGGCAGTGGAGCGACTGCCCTAGGTCACACTCAAACATTTCTTCTCATCCCCAGATGGTTATCCTGATGGAGCATGACCATATAGCAGTGTGCCCAAAGAAGACGTTCGAGCAGGGATGGGAGGGAAGAGCCAGCCCTGGGAAAAAGGCTGCACTCCATGACTGCTAAGGCTCTGTGGTTTTATTACAGATTTCCCACAGTAATAATTTTGACTATAGTTTGACATTGAAAGGCGTCCACTCCCGACATCTGTAGCCCTTTAATGTGTGTTCTTTCTGACACCAATTAAGGGGCTATCATTTTTCTGAACTTCTACTTCAATATCCATTTGTAGTTTTCTTTGTTCTTCAGAAATCAGTGGTACCTTCCATTGTAAGAATCAAAGGGACTTGGCAGACCAAATTCTATCAGCAAATATGATATTTAAATTGTTTTTTAAATTATTATTATTATTATTATTATATTATTATTTTGGGAAGAAACAGAAATAAAAAATGTATATGTTGACAGGAAGCATGATCCTTTTGAAAAGTAAGTAGATTCGCTTTAAAATAATTAAGTAATTAAAATAATAAAACCACCCAAGTTGCCACGCCAAACACCAACAGCAACAAATTAAGAAACTTCCACCTTCACGTTACACATTGTAAAAGCTTCCATATTTATTTAGGTGCAGGAAAAGTCATAAGTATCTAAATCTAAGACTCAGACACCTGATTTGTAAATACAAATACATATTTTTGTATCCACAGAAACTTATATGTGAAAAAGAAAATCACACATGCAAACACATTGGCTGCTTCCAAAAACTTGGCCCTGAAAGTTGACTATATTTTGCCATCGGCAGACGTTGTTGTTGTTTTTGTCATTGGAGACGTCGGTATTTTTACACACCAGAAAGGATCGCTGCAATCACAAATGCTTTTTAAAACAAACTTAAAGGAATCATTTACATTCAGGGTCCAAAACAAGGTAACAGTAGGAGCAGGCACTTTGATGGAATGTCCCTTTTCTTTCCCTCCCCTAAATAAACGCAGAATGACGTGTGATTCACTTTCCAAGCCAGGTTACCTTTAAGAAGCCAGAGATGGCCGTTGCCACTGAATTGCTTGCCAGCCCTTGCCAGAGATGTCTGCCCATGCAAAACCTGTGACAAAGGATTGAAATGACAGCACTCTGACTCACTCCCACATTGTGTTTGTTTAGGAAGGTCCTAGAAATTGTATTTCACCAACCACATTCGCTATCAACACACAATTATCTGGCTTAATCATGTGGAACAGTGGCAAATTCACCTGGGGCTTAAGAACTAATGACATTCTCGTCTGAGCTGCTTTAGTGTAATGGCCTAGCACCTGAAGCAGGAACAGCAAGATTGCTCAAGAAAATTTGGTTTTCTGTTTTCATTTCACAGCATAGGGCCTCTGCTCAAATCAACAAACACTCCTGATTAAATAGCTGTGGTAGGCGACTTCTTCGCACTCCTGTGCGTGGCTCTGAATGTACACTGAGCACCCCAGCCTTTACAGGAAAAGAATTGTCTGTGACTTGTTTGTGATGCATTGTCTTTTTGACGGGAAAATAAGTAAATAAATTGGCATTGAGTAATTTAGGTATGATTACAGTTATTAGTGCGACCAACCCCTCCGTGGTGAAAGGAACTCTAGCCCAGTCGTCCCAACGCTGTACTGATGTGTCCAGGTATATATTTTCATTTCCTCTTGTGATCTGTGGTGAGGGCATTAAGATTCTGCTTACTCCCGAAAAATTCAGCCCCTACCCTGGGCCTTAACCTCCAGTGTGTGAGGGCTTTGTAGAGTCACTGCTGACTCTGCTGCTAACTCCCAAGGAGGGGAGCGGCCAATTTTCAAAAGCTGGCAGTGGCAAGAAATTGACTGTTCAGACTTCCAAATGCTTCAAAGAAAGGGTCAGGGGCAGTGTCCCTCCTGGTGGGCTACAGGAGAAATGGCTTTCATTTATCAGAATAATGATTGATTTGCATTAGCATGCCAAGTCAGACCAGGAGAGCATACCAAATACCTGGTTCCCCTCTTGGTGTGTGTTTCGCATCAAATGACCTTTTATTTTTATTTTTGTTTTACCCCTCTCATTAGCAAGGGTCATGGGGCTAAAGGTGATAAACGGAAGGCTTTAACTTTAGCCAAATTATTAGGTGTTCCTGCTAGCTCTGAGGCTGGGCTTCCAGCATCAGAACCCAAAACATGCTGTTTAGAGAAATTGGGGAGTCCTCAGGTGCCATCTGTGGACGTAGTTTCTATGTACTCTGCCTCAAATTCTTTGGCTCTCTCCCTTTGCACCCTAATCTCACCACTTCTAACTACCACTAATAGTACTACTTATTACTACTGCCAAGGAATACGCAGAGATGCATAAACTGGGATAAAAGTACTCAGAGCAGAAGTGATAAAAATAATGATAAATCTCAAAGCAGTAAAGAGTCAAAGAGGGAGAGAAAGAGCAGTAAAGTTTAGAAATTAGCACGAGTCTAAAAATTCATTCATACTGACTTTGGATATTACATTTTTTTAAAATGGTGGTATTTTATATGAAAGTGTTTTCGTACTTGATTAACGAAAGGTCTTTTTGAGCTCCAAAATGAACCTGCCTCATAACAAAATGCCTAATGCCACAAACAGTGGTTCTTTGAGGCTCCAGAGTAGGTAAATTCACAGTGCTTTTTTTCACCAGCCGAGTGAAGTACGCATAGTTCCTTAGTAGACACATGCCGATGTGACTGCTTCCATCTCTGTGAGACAAAATGTAATCAACTTTTACTGTCTGGTTAAAATGATGTTATTACACACTAATCACAAATAGTACAGTGCTGCTAATCACTGACCAGAAAGAGCAGCTCCTGGCCTCATCACAAAGAGACAACTATACAGCACAAGATGACAGTGAGTTAAGCAGGTAGGCAGTTACAGATGGGTCAGTTTACACGTGAAGAATCAGGACTCGGATAGGAAATATAAGTTCAAAATCAAATAGCTGTGAGAAGCATGTCTACAACCTGCATTATGCCTTTTCAAGTACTTCTATGAGGACTCAGAAATTAAAACCACTTAGAAAAATCTCAAAATATACTCTTCCATAAGAGTGCTCATCCGGAAGACCCCTGTCTTGGTAAAGAGTTCAATGTCTTCTAGTTTTTGTATCTACTCTTGCTTTGGGGTTCTCCCTAGAGTCTCCTCCCTACTAGCTCTTCCATCTACAATGTTAATGAACATTTATCCATCACACACACGTGGAAGAAAACTACAGTTTAACAAGACACAAATCTGCCATGAAAAAGACCGTAGTATGGGTGTCATAAGGATGTAGAAAAATATGAGTAATATGTTTTTTAGCATCCATTGTAATTACAGAGATGTACATAAGGGCTTAAGGAACAAAAACATAAATTACTATTTTTTTCTACTGATAAAGTACAGAATCTTAACACACACAAACAAATATATATGTTTTAGATTCTCAGAGAGAAAAAATGGGAAAATGAGTTTTCAAGCGGAGGAAACAGCATTCATTCACTCATCCAGTGATGTGTCCCCTTAGTAATAATTAATATTGCTCTAGCCACTAAAAGTGGAGTACTGGGGAAAATATTATATTTGTTCTTGTGAACTGGAAGTCTATGAGGGGAGATATAAAATTATCAAATGATTACATAGCCACAAATTGTGCTAAGTAGCATGAAGAAAAATAGAGACATCAGTTTAGAGTGATGCTGGACCTCTCTGAGTAGAAGACGTGTAAGTTTAGACCAATGGGATGAAATTGAGAGAGCCATGTACACATCAAGGAAAAGAGCTAAGGCAAAAAGAAAGAGCTGATGCCTGGACCAGTTAAATCCTAACTATTGGTGAAGAGTCTAGACCTATGTCCCCAAATGTATGAAATCATGTAAAATAGCCCATTTTGTAGAATTTTGGTTTTCTTCTCTGTATACTGCTATGCTACATATGACCACGTGTGAATCTCTTTTCTTCCATGTATCCACTCTGAGACAGATGAGTGAAAGAAAAGCTCAAACTGATAACAGAAAATCCGTAGGAAAGAAAATGTTTATCTCCTGAAAACTATGGCTTTCTCTTGACATTACCCAGCTACTCTTTTTTCTCTCCTACAATCCTATGTGTAGCCAAAATGTACTTTTCTACTGCCTCAAAGTGAGTCATTTTCGCCTTCGACCACAGCAAGTTGAATTATAAATTCCATCTGACCCTTCAAACCTACATGAAGTATGTGTCTGGAAAACAAACAAACAAACAAACAAAACAAACAAACAAACAAAAACTTTCTTATGCTGTTCCATAATCCAGTTTTCAAAAATAATCTCATGAATTCTAATTAAGTGGGATGGAGTAAAAATATCCAAAATTCATTACTAAAAGGAACTCATTACTTTTTAAACTTAGAAGCATATTCGAAGTTGCACATGGAAAATAGAAGCCAAGAACTGTGAGGTAAATGGCGGGGATAATTTATAAATGAAAATGGGGAAAAATCCATGTTTGCCAAGGTGGAAAACTCAGGAGTAAGAATACACAGAAATCTAGACATCACGTGACTGCTGACTGGCTGTGCTGCCAGGTAAAACGCTTAGAAATTCCCTATTTTTCTTGCTTCACATTCTCCACCAAATAGAGATGGTCCCTAGTTTTCCAAAGTACTTGGACAATGAGAAAATCAAATGAACACCATTTTTTTTTAATGCTTTTTAAAAACCATCAAACTGCAAACAAGCTCATTATACTGTCATCCTCGATGAGGTTTCTTAGATTAAAAGATGGTAACAAAACTCCATCAGTCTCTGTGGGGACAAAGATGAGGGGAAGCTCCCTAAGGATAAAAAGAGATATGCACAGAAAATCACACAGCGCTATGAACAAACCCATCAGCTTGCAAACCCTTCTCCTCATGAATGACTTCTAAAGAAACTGGAAGTCTACGAGGGGACCTCCAGTAGGTATTCCAAAATAACCTCTTCCCTTTACTAAAAAAATCTCTTTGCTATTTGTTGTGGAATATTAGTTAACAGTAGTGTCAAGATGTTTTTAGCAAAAGTTTCTTCCCAGGAGATTATAAGTGTGCATTGCTCACCGGAGAGGCTGAGGCGCCGAGGTGCCCCGTCTTCCAATCTCCTGGAGGTGGTGATTCAGTAAATGGGGAAGAACACCAAGGATCTGCATATTTAACAAAGGTGATTTAACACAGGTGATTCCCACTTTCAGGCAGGTTTAGAAACTCCCCTACAGCCTTGATGAGCCTCTGAAGTGCTTCCAGCAGGAGCTTGGCACCGTTCAATCTACACTAAGACCAATTATAAATCCCATCGTCCGGAGAATTAGTACTTGGAGTCAGAGATTGGCTTCTTGGAATTGGCTAGAAGGTGTTAAAAACCCCAGTACCCAGAGACCACAGGTCAATAACAACAGAACCTTTCAGGAAAGAATTCCAAGGCAGCACTGTTAAAACTCCAGGTGATTCTGTTGTGAAGCCTGGTTTGAATGGATGGAATATACAGCATTATTCTTCCTGGCTCCTCCTCAAAGAGGATGACCTACCCATCTCTCTGACAGGTTTTTGCTTTCAAGAATAAAAAGCCGGAGCTCATTGAGTTAGCTATGAGCATCGCTTGCTTTATGTTTCTTCATCAAACTTATTGCTACCTAACCTTTTAGTATACTTTAGTAATATTTTAAACACATACACACACACACACACACACACACACACACACACACACACCACACCTCAGAAGAATAGCGCCTAGTATATGTTTAATTGTCTTTATTATTAAATTGAAACTATATATATAATATAAACTGACTACGGATGGGAGAGGTAAATATTATTGTTAGCCAATACAACCCTAATAAAGCAGATAGGTTTTTTTTTTTAAGATGAAAAGAAAGAAGAAATAATTGAGAATTAATATCTTATTGATGAAGGTAATGAATGAAGAGTGAGAGCTTGTACCAGAAAGAGAAAATGTCCAAATGTCCACTGCTAAAAATGCTGTGAGTACTATTAAATTGATTCCTCTTTCCTCATAGACAAAATTTCTCATAGATAGCCAACCATTATTACATTTTTGTATTAGAAAGTCATTTAAATAATACAAATATTTAAGTAGATGTAAACTCTTTCTGCTCACAACCTCTCATACTTCTATAAAACAAATCAAACACAAATGAAACCACAGACCAACAAAATTTTATTTAACAAAATTAATAGAATGTGACATATGATGTTATCCTGCAGAAACAAAAATTCTACATTTCTACAATTCTACATTTCACAGGAGAAAGTGGCATTTGTGCTTTATTTTTAACTTGTCCTTTTGATTCTTTTTCTCTTTTTTCTTTTTTTGAGCATGGTAGAATGCCATAAATTACATAGTGTTTGTAATTGAAATTACTTTCATTGAAATATTGTATTTCTCTCTTAACAATTAATTTGTATTTTTAAATGTAATCTGTAACTTTAATGAGCACATATATTTAATAGTGCACCTTAAAATACAATACTGACAAAATATAAAATGCCAATTTAATGAAGCCCTTCAACATATAACAACTGTGACATCGATGATAAATATAACTTATTATTTGCAGAGCTTGGATCTCTTCACACTGCTAATATGGTGCAACACAAGGGCTCAGGTTACCGACGGATATAGGAAAGGTTTTATACTTGCTTATTTTAAGATTAAAAAAAAAAACATGAAAAAAGAATGTATGCTATGAAAGCCAACAGCGATTATGTCAGAGTTGTAAGATTGTAGATCACTTTTGGGTTTTTTGCTTTTGTTTCTAAAATAAATAAGCATTAGTTGAATAAGTTCTTCCTTTTACTAAAGACTCTATTATTAATAAAGAGTTTCAGAAAATTGCATGTAGCATGAGCCAATTCTGTAAGGAAAAAATGATATAAATGTTTTACAAGATATTAAAAAGTGTCTGTATGTATATACACCTAAAATTTAATAATAACCAAACCTGTGGAAATGAGATCACAGATAATTTTGTAAACATTTTTTCTCCTCTGTGCTTTTCCATTTGTGGCTGGCACCTATAAACATTGCTCCAATTAGTCCCACCACCCAGCAATCTATTCCCTATAAAAGTGAGCAAAACTTACTACTGACTTGCTCCTAACACAGTGAATACAACAAATGAGATAGAGTGTCATTCTTGAGACTAAGTTTTAAGATTGTTGCTTCCATCTGAGCTCCCTTTCAATCTTTCTTGGAATGCTTGTCCTGGGGAAGCTGGCTCCCCTATTGTGAGGCAGCCAGGCCCTTGTGGTGAAGGACCAAGACCTCTCTAGTGACCTCACAAACAAATCTGCACTCCTGTTCCCTTCCCTCTCCCCAGGAGAGCCTTCAGATAAGACCACAGTCCTGGCAGTCGGCTTGACAGCAATTTCATGAGAGACTCTGGGTCAGACCCACTCAGTTTAGCATACCCAGGTTCCTGACCCACAGAAATAGTCAGATAATAAATGATATGATTTATGCTGCTAAATGGTGGAGTCATTTGTTATGTGGCAATAGATAAATAATAAAATGTAGTTTTAACATTTAAAAGACATAAGCATATTAACTTTACAATCAGAAAGAGAATTTGGGGTCAGTTGGTTTCCTCCTTCCTCGTTTACTTCCTTTTGCTCCCCCTTCTCTTTTCCACAATAAGATAGCTGAGTGCAATTACTTGGAATGCTGGGAACCTCATCTCAGTGGCCTTTGCCAATGCTATACACAAATGCCCTAGCCTTGTGTCTTGATTTTGATTGGACCCACACTTGTCATTTTCCGCTGTAAACTGTTGTGAAAACCTGCACAATTTACACTTTTTAAATAGCCACACTATGTAGAGAAGAGATCCCGTACTCTTGCAAACTCTGTCCTCTGACCGGGCATTGCTCTAACAATAAGCCCATCCCACCCTTGGAAGCCATTTTTGCCGTGATTAAGGAGAGGAAATTGCACTCTGATTTTTGCCTTTGGAGTTCTCATCATAAAGACAGAGCAATGACTTCCTAACAAGTAACACAATTCATAGATTACGTTCATCCTAAAATACTAAATAAATATATCCTTGCTTTAGTCAGAGACAAAAAATTGAAATCTTAACGATGAAGAGGAAATGATGGAAAACCAGAGAAGAACCATGTGATTAGACATCTAAATGAAGGTGTGCAAGCATGTCCCATCATGAACAGTGCCAAGCACGCACAGACTCTACTGTACATACGGCACTTATCACTGCTCCCAGATTCCATATGACATGTTGAATCAGGAATAATATGGTAATTTTCACAGTTACAGAGTGGAAAATATTTATGGGGGAGCAGCTGAATGTGTCTTTATTTCATATTCTAAGAATCATGCCACAGGATAAAAGCAAAAACATTTTGAATAAGATGTGGACAAGCCCCTGGATTCCTGCTTCAGAAGCCAGATAGCTTTTTGATAGAAAATACTCTCCCTGTTCATCGGGTTGCCAGCCTATGCTGAGCTTAATTAAAATCAATGGAGAAAAAAATTGAATACCAAGAAGTACTATTTGGGGCTCAGGAAATGTAAATGAGTCCAAATATGAAATACACAAATGACCTTGGCCATGCCTTTTGTTTAGTGATCACCTTGTTGGTTATGAAAGCCACCTTTCTTCTTTTCTTCTCTTCTGCTATCTCTAATAGAACTGGGCATTGGCAAATAATTTAATTTTGAGCGGGAATTTGCGTACTGCTTCTTTCTGTCCATGCTGTCCCCGCCTTCCTCCCACTTTCTGCTCTGTTTCTCTATTAGCAGTTTTGTCACTCTCTCTCTCTCTCTCTCTCTCTCTCTCTCTCTCTCTCTCTCTCTCTCTGCTCTTTATTCATACCTGAATGGCAGAAAGAATGCTAGCAGGCTGCAGACAAAGCTTGTGTTTTTGAGTGGCCTGGAATGAAACCTGTCTCTTGATTCCAAGTTAGAGGAAAATGCACATTTCTTCCTTTTGCTTTATTTAGGCACAACAATTCCATTCTATGCATGTGTGATTAGAGGTCACAAAGAAGTTAGCTGAACCACAAGTGCACTCGAGTCTATGTAATCAATATTCCTTTATTTCTAGGGCATTCATTTGGTAGCAAATGTACAATTTGCAAAAAATGGCCAAATTCCTCAGCCCTCCCTCTAACCAGGCTTCTTCCCATGTGACTCTGGAGGTCTGCTCAGAAAGGCAGAGTATATTCCTCTAACCTTCCTGCTTTGATTGGGCCAATAAAATAGAGTGGAGGTATCAGTTGCAAGTCAGGGCCTCAGGAGCTTGCCTGTTTCCATTCTCCCACTCTCACAACTCTGCCATCAACAGAGGACACACCCAGACAAGCCTCCTGGAGGATAAGGGACGTGTGGAGCAGAGCCAGATCACCCTACCTAAGTGGAGGCATCCTTAATCACATGATAGCCAGTTCTCAGACCATGATCAAGCCCAGACCAATCAGCAAAGCCACTCTGTCAACCCCCAGGTGCCTCCAGACACATAGGCAATGCACGCTTTTGTCAGGTGCCACTGAAGTTTTCATGTTGAGTTACACATTATAGTAGCAATAAATAACTGATACAACAGAGTTTCAGCATCCATTATCACTAAAAATAAGATCCATTATAGAGACTGATTTGGAAAGTAAACGAGCATATAAGCACTGCTATGGGGTATGTGTGTGTGTGTGAAACAGAGAGAAAGGACCCAGTTGCTGTGTCTTTACATGGAGGCCTGCAGACCGTGTTGATTTCTTTAATCTCAAGATGACACTTGGTAACTTGCCACTTATTCTATTTGTTTATTCATTCACTAACTTATTAATTATCTACCAAGTAGCTATAGCATAGTAGGCATCAGAGATATCGAGGCATATAAGTTGTGGTCACTGCTTTTAAAGAACCTTTCTGTCTATTTGATGAAATATTGGAAAATATAATAAATGAGTGCTCTGCCTTCTCTCTTTTGTAAATTGTGAGCATGAACTGATGTTGTGCTCTACCTTATAGTTATCAGATTTTGTAATTACTATCTTCTGTTTAATATTCTATGAAAATCCAAATAGTTTAAATGAGAAAAATAACTCAATTTGTTTATTACTCAGTCTGTAATGTCACACCTCAAGGTAAGACTCCCTTTAAAATATGAAACTCTTGACACTGGCGGTATGGAGAAATAAAGCACATGTCACTCAGTGGGTGCCAGAGACCTATATTATGTCCTACTGTTGGTTACAGAATTTTCAATATTTCCTTATCCTTTTTCACTCATATGAACTGCAGCTTATAGCAGTGGTAATCATTTCTTGTGTTTGAAAAAGAGATGAAAGCATTCATGGATGAAAGCAAGTTGGATTTAATCTTCTTCTCTCTCATCCAGTGCACTGTACTGATCATTTTCCAAAAAAACAAGACTTAAGCTCATTTTGTCATGACAAAACTAGTTTCATAATAATCAGATGGCAATTCCTAGTGTACACAATTCTAATATAATTACCAGGAGGAAACGTAGAGGAGTTGCAGGTTTGAGATAAAGAAAAGCCTGTGAATTTTGTATTAATGTCTCAGACTCTCTTATTTGTGCAAGTAATCAATCTTTCGGGGAGTAGAATAGTAATTCTTTGTGGAAAAAATGACAAGAGTCAGAGGAAGAAAAGAAGATAATCTGAGTTCCATTCGGTACACAGCAGGTCAGCTGTGATTGACAAAGCTCATCACAAAACTGTAGCTCACAGAGTAATCCCAGTAGCAGAGTCTCATTTGCAGCCCAAGCGGTGTTAATGACATGTTTAACAGCTGCTTGTTGAAGTTTGGAATCTGCATTAACCCGCAGAGCAGTGAACAGAGAAATGAGGGAAAGTATTGAAATCAAGCCTTCATTATTCTGACAGCCCAGGTGAAAGGGTGTCCGGAGGTTGTGGAGAGGCGGGGAGGAGGGTCTGGAAGGTGGAGAGTTCAATTGCATGTGAGGACCATCTCAGAGATGACAGAGTTTGATCAATAAACACTGAGGACTACAAAAGCAAACCTACGTGCTCAACTCTAAGACAACGAGCCAAGAGAGTCGGCAATCAATGAAGTCCCGGCTTGGGACTGCAAACACTATGCTGCGATTGTAATTGCTATAGATCAACTCGGTGTTCGTTCTGGGGGAATGTCACATTGGGAAGACCAAGCGATGCTATCTCTTCAGATTCCTTTACCTCCAGAAATATTATTCATTTGTCCAAGCTCCAAAAGCAAAGGAATGTCTGTATCACAGTGTATTTTCTAGACTTCCCAGATAGTATTTGTTGCATTGGTTTAAATTAACTACTAAATGTGTTTTCCTTAAATGCAACTTATAATGGCCCATTTGTTCTGCGGAAGTGTGTCTACGGTCTTGCTATTGGCAGAGGGTATCCATCACTGAGGGCAAAGAATAAGGAAACAAAGGAAGTCT
This sequence comes from Eonycteris spelaea, assembly GCA_003508835.1. Taxonomy (NCBI): domain Eukaryota; kingdom Metazoa; phylum Chordata; class Mammalia; order Chiroptera; family Pteropodidae; genus Eonycteris; species Eonycteris spelaea. The sequence goes on from PUFA01000137.1 coordinate 3,766,621, forward strand.
CAAGGGATCTGGGGCAAATCCCATCTTCTCCATGCTTTTTTAAAAGATAACTCATGCAAATGCCCTGAGCTTCAGCATTCTTATCTGTAAAATGGAATGGTAACACTCATCTCACAGGGTTGTTGTTAAAATGAAAGTAAATACACAAAGCCCCCAACACAAGTAAACACTTCGGAATGAGTCACCATTATTTTTACTGAAGATGATCACTGTCAGTAGCGTGTGTAGCCAATCTGCACAAAGAATTCATTAGCATGAATTCACACACACACACACACACACACACACACACACACACACATGCGCACACACACACAAACCAAAACCTGTTCTTCGGCAGGCTGTCATTTACCTGACACTAGTGCCTTTTTTCCTACTTTGTTCAGTGATTTATCCCAAATACCTAAAACAGTAGCTGGCACATAACAGCCACTCAGAAAATATTTGTGGGTGACTAAACCTGCTGGAACAATCTGAATTGTCTTTTGCTACATGACATTTTGCTTCTATTTAAGCCTCTTTTTTTTTTTCATTAGAAAAGAAGAAAACAGGAATTCTTGAATTATAAGATCTTAAGAGCTCATTTCATCAACCACTTCATTTTGCAAATGAGGAAGCAACCTGAGGCCCAGCTAGAGGTTGCCAAACTCTAGGCAAAGAGAGCTTAAGGTGAGGATTCACAATCTTATGACATATTCCTTTAGACTGTATATGGAATGTTTTTCCTTTTTTACCAAAGAGTTAGGCATTAGATTTTTATGCTTATTTCAGCCATCAAGCAGCCTTTCTCATAAAGCACTTTCTTTAGCTTCAAGTCATTTTACCTCTCAGGTCTTCTATGTCCTCTTGTATAAAATAAGGATATTGGAGAAGGTTTGTTTTCACTCTGTTTTCTGTGAACTTGGTGGTTCTGGGGGGGTACCATGCAGGTCAGCTCTAAACTCAATTTCCATTCTTATATCCCATTCAAAATACAGTAACTCTTTCTTAAAATCTGTTTTATATGCAAGCTTTTATAAAATATTTAAATGTTTGGAGTTAAACACAGTTTCTCCAGCTCAGTAACAACTTGACTTATATGACCACTATGCTACCTTCTCTTCCCATCCCTTTTGAGAGTGGAAAGAACAATCAATCCCTTGAGAAGACATTCACCAGCTTCTACTTCTCAAGGGAGGAGGGTCCCCACAGGAAAGACAGGAGGGAAAGAGGACAAGAGGAAAGAATAAGAGGGTCATGAAGAACAAACAGTAAGAGGAAGAACACAACTCTATAGCACTTCCAACTTTTCTGGACCATGTAGTTCTACACCTATCATCATACTGATCCTTCACAAAAAGTCTATAGCATAAGCACCAAAGGTATTATTTCCATTTTTCATGGAAGGAAGCTGAAATGCCAGAGGAAGTAAGATAAGTCCCCTCACACAGGTTGCTTCTTAAGGTAGCTTGTCTTAATATATTTAGTAAACAATAATGGTCCAATAGCTTACATCTCTGAGGCCTCAAAACAACATCAGCATTCATTTCCTGCTGATCAGGATACATCTAGAATAGTCAAACATCTTCATGGAACTCTGTCATGGCAACCAACATTATGTGCTTTTTTCTACTTAGCATCTCGGTCGTGAGTGCTCTGTTGCAGATACGCTAACTAGTCATGAGGCCAATAAACAGTTAATGGACCAGGAGATATTACACTCAACTCCTTTTGTAGTATGTAAATAAAGATAATAGATATTCTGAAATTCCAAAACGTGCCAAGTGTGTAGAGCACCGAGGGTCCTGTTGCTGCTTTTGTGACGTTCTGGTGTTCTCCCGGATCCCGCCACTTTCCTCATGTTCCCCTACAAACTCAAGACCTTTCTTAAAATTCTTTAAAAATCTTTAAATGTAAATGGTTTTAATTCACTTTCCACATATATCTACACTTATGTTGTTGTAACTGCAAATATTCATTTTTCTCACATGTCTACTTATGTGTATTTTTAAATATATCTATGGAGGTCCCATACCTCAGTCCTTTATAAAAGCCCAGTTCCGAGAGCCAACTGTCATGAGGAGAAGAAGTTTCAGGGTCTGCTTGCTTCCCCCCGCTCTAGTATGGTTCTTCCCCATTATGGCTCATCCCAGCACCTTCCGCCTTCAGCCCTTCTTTCTTCTCCCCCTACTTGACAGTAATACCAATAGTACATACAGATTACTGAGAATTAAATGTGTCAGGAACCATGTTGGATGTTTTACAGACATTATCTTTTATAATCCTCTCCAAAATGAGAGAGTTGCTTTTATTATCTGTCTTTACAAGGAGAAACTAAAGTTTAGAGGTTATATAAATGTCTAAGACACACAGATACTAAGGAAATGATTCATATTCAACCTAGGTCTAGTGTTCCCTGTGTGCCCTGTGCCTTGCTTTCTCAGGATTTTCTTATGGATAAACAAGATCTTAATTCATTCAGTAAATGTTTATGGATTATCTCCTCTCTTCCAGGCACAGTTCTGGGAATGTCAGTCAGATCCAGCCGTGGATGAAACTGACAAAACCCTGCCTTCATGGGGCTCACACTCTAGTGGAGAAGATGTTCATCTTTCACAGATGAACAAAGCTGGATCTACTACAGAATGGAGAAACTTGCCTTCTTAGCTCTCCTGGAAGCCCCATGCCCAGTTAAGGAGAGTGGTTTTAGAGGGGGGAAGCAATGCAAGGCACATTGGCAGGAAGGCTGGAGCCTCCAAGGGAGCTCAACCAATCAGACTTGCCAGCAATCCTATTCCTGCACAATCCTTGCCAAAAAATAATGCCCAGATTTCAGAAGTTCGAAAATCACTCTTATTAAGTACATAGGTCCATGGAGTCCTAAGGTCTCAATGTCAAATGAGAACATGGAAGCATTTTGTAGTGTACAGGCCTGTTTAGTATAAAGATTACATAAATGGGGCATGTGATGGATACCATGAAGACTTTGTGAGGGAAGTCAGTATATGCTGACAACAGCAAACAGGAGGTGAAATGCCAATTACCACTGAGACCTGGGCCCTTTGCTCCTCCCAAGGGTACTCAGGAGATCTGGTGACGCATCTGGGAGTGACCCAAGCTTTTTTACAAAAATAAAATAAAATTCAAGATGCAATTTACCTTACCTTATTCCTTTCATTACTAAAAGATTCTTTAAAAAATTAGTTTGTTAATGGTTTGATGCTTTGGTACTTATTTTAGCATCATGAAATTGATTCAAAAGAGTGCTTCCCCCAGTTCCTCCAGGGAGTTCTTTTCTGAATGCAGTTGTGAGGGTCCAGCATGGATGGGCACAGGACATGCAAATCTGCATCACAGGGAGTGAACTGCTAGCATTCTCATGTATAATATTACTTAATATTTCTTCATGAGGTTCAAAATAGAAAAATATTGAATTTCTTATCACAATAGCATTTTTTTCCAAAAATGAGGGGGAAAAAAAACTTCACATCTTGACCACATTCTCAAAGTTCTTGATACACACTTCACAGTGATAAAATAAAATTCACCATGTGATATCAGTAAAAGAAGAAAAAATATGCAAAAGATGAAAAAGAGCCACTCTACATGCCTGAAAACAAATTGATTCTTTCAGCCTAAACCCACCCCTATCCCAGGTGGAGTTTTAGGATAACCTTAGGCTGTCATGGTAGGAATCAGTGCTATTAACCAAATAATGCCCAGCTCTCTGGCTGCCAGGAACATAGGAGGGGTTTATTTCCTTGCCTAGTTTAAAGTAAGCTGTGGCCATGTGACTAACTTTGCCCAATGAAATGTAAGCAAGAATGTCACTTCTAAGCAGAAGTATTAAAACCTGTATGTGATTCTCTACCTTCCCAGACCTCTGCTACAGTGATCCTGGACATCAAAGCAGAGGAGGCACCTGAGCCCCTGACTGACCACTGTGAGTACAGCCCTTGCTGGCCCACAATGGACACCCAGCATAAGTGAGATAGAATCTTTTAGTGGATTAAGTCACAAAAGTGTGAGGGCTATTCGTCATTGTAGCACAGTCTTGCCTGTCCTGATTGATTCAGCTCAGAAGTGCCACACACATTCCAAGTCCAGAAATCAACTCATAAAACAGCTTCTGACTGATTTCATTGCCGGATTTATTCCTCTACTGTAGAGGTTGTTCGGGGTAGAAGATGATCAGTGAGTGTCCATACTCTGTAACCCTCAAAGTACCAATTCAGAAAGCTCATTTTAAATCTTTCTTTAATACACTTACATGCTCCCGAATCCCACCTCAACCCTCTACCCATGACCCATGGATATTGCAGCAATTCACGTTTCGTCATTTCTTTCTACATTAGACAGCACCCAAATAATTATAATGAAGGTAATCTTGCATGCTGCCTCTTCCCCTTCTAATTTGTAGAGAAATAGGAAAATGCAAGCAGAAGGAAAACGTAAGCAGCTGACATATTGTGTGAAGCTGAGCAGGTCAGATTTAAAATCTATGGATTTGAGGAACTTAATTCCTGAATATATATAAATGTAAGCCCTCACTTCCACTCTTTATACATAGCTCAATAAACTAGAAAAATTGAGTATGAAAGTTAACATTTAGGTCTCATAACACAATATGAATCTACTGCCTGCTGCTTCCTTGCTTCTGACCCCGAATTTCCCCAGCTATTGCTCATGACACTGCTGACTTCTATCAGACTCTGGAGAAGCAGCAGATGACTTGAACAGTGACTGGAGTAGTGACTTGAACAAAGGAAACACACAGCTGGATATTAAACTGGACTTTTCTCGTGGTCCTGGTTGAGACCTCAAAGGAGAAGACAGAATGGAGACAACAGCCACCTTTATTCTCAATAGAAGCCACATCATCTGTATTAGTGTTCTACTCCTGCCACAAGATATCACCACAAACTGAGCAGTTTAACTACACAAGTTTATCATCTCATAGCTCTGTCGCTCATAAGTCCAGCCAAGCTAGACGATCTCCCTGCATTAGATCTCTCAAGGCCAAAATAACAATGTCAGCAGGTCTGGGCTCTTATCTGAAAGATCTGGGGGAGAATCTTCTTCCAGGTCATCAGGAGGTTGGCAAAATTCGGTCCTTGCATTTGTAGGATGGAGGTCCCCATTTCCTTGCTGGCTGCTGAAAGAGGTCATTCTCAGCTTCCACAGTCCACTTTCATACCCTGGCTGGTGGCTTCCTTTGTCTTCAAGACCAGCAGCAATGGGCTGAATCCTCCTCACACTTTGACTCTCTCCGACCTTATCTTCTACCTCATGTCTCCTGCCTCTATTCGGAAAAGGTCCTCTCCTTTTAAGGGCTCATGTAATTAGATTGGACATGTTGGATAAACCAGGATCATGTCCCTAACTTAGGGTACTGCCGGAGTCCAGCTCCAGCCGACCAGAGTCCCGGAGGGAGGTACAGGTGCGGCGAAAGAATGATGAGCATTCAGACGAGTTGATGAGGAATGCTACAATCTTTAATTTTCAAAGCCAATATAAAGTGCAAAAATTTATCACCCAGGGTAACGGCAAACATAGTAACCACAATGGTTGATTTATGGGTTTAATTGACTATGTCTCTTTCGTTTGCTGTTCTAAGCATAGACAATGACTTCCTTACTTACTGACTGTTTTTCTATTTCCTAGGTAATTTATTGTTTTTAGGTATGTGCCAATACTAGCAGAACTGATTGTATCTATATGTGGGTAGCCATATCACTAGGGTATCATTCTCCTGTTCTCTTTCTTGTTCTTGTTAAAAATTATCTTCCACCTATTTTTTTCATTCTGTCTAAACACAAAGATCGATTTTTCTTCTACTCACTACCTGTCGACCCACTGGCCAGGGGTGCAAGCGGGGGTATAGAAGCAAAATGCTTATTGTTAATAGTCTATGTTCCATAACGGTAACTAAGCAATAATTTCCAGCTTATACACAATTGATTGCTTCTCATGCCACATAGGTAAGCAGAGTCACTCAGGCAGTTAGCGTCTGAGCTCATTGTTACAAGTTTCATGATTAACAGAATGTGGTTAATTCCTATAAGATTTCTAAGTGATTTCTACTAATGTTCCTCTTTCCCAGTCCCCTATTTCATCGTTGTAAAAAATTCCATTCCTTCACTATTCCATATTAATGACATTAATAGCAAGGTTACAAAACATGCAAGGATAGATAGGGGAGCCAGCCCACATATCCCGCTGCTCTGCAGCCGAGATTGTCCCCCGGTGACTCTGTCATGCCGCAGGGGTGTTCTGGCTCCCGACATCTCCCCCTTTTTTATTTATTAAAATGCCAAAGCTTTCCCAGCTATGGCGCAGATAGACTGTGCCTGTCTTAGGCGACCCTCCGCAGGTCTGGGCCTTACCCGTCATTGGCACATGAAAGTCTTGCAATCATGCCCTGTCTTAGGTTGGTCCCAGCCCTGAAGGATTCTTACCCGTCTCTGACTACCAGCCTCTGCAAATGGGAGATGTATATTAGTTGAAACCTGAGCCTGGAGCCTGAGACCATGCATTTGTGGAATAGAACGTAAGCCTTCAATACTATTGATCATGCTTTGTAGCACTGCGATCCCCTGTAATTCAGGAAGCTGTTTTTGAAAAGTGTCAGCAATATGTGTTTCCAAATCTGCAATTAAACCTGAAGCATTACCATACCCCAAAATATGCTGTCTTACTTTATCCCATTCAAACATACTTTCATGATACAATACAGGAGTTATACAAAAAGAAGTAGCAGTCCAATTACATTTAAGTTGCACACATTCCTGCAAACTAACAATTTGATCTCCTAACAATATAACCGTTTGCTGTAAATCTGCTACTTGACTTTGCAATACAGAGTCAATTTGTCTTTGAGAAGTCCATAACTGTTCAGCATCCCGATGCCAGGTTCTAACATGATCAGCGGTCCGTACAGATTGATGCAGAGCCACTCCAGCCGTGGTAGCAGCAGCAGTAACATCGATGATACCCACAACAGCAGCCATCAGCATGCCAAGGAATCTTTTAGCTCTTCTTTTAACATGGCCCATCAGTTGCTGCAAAATCATAGTGGCAGGAGAGTCCTGCCAGGGTCGAGACAATCTAACCGGCATCCACACTTCAGTTCTAGCTCTAAGGATATATAAGCTTTCATATGACTTGTTAAAAGGAATAGAAGAGTTAATAAAAGTGTAAAAAGCACAGTATTTACATGAAACATAACCTAGAGCTTCATTCCACCCCACCTTGCCCTTCATAACGATATAGGAGAGCCGAACACAGACTAGAGCAAAGTGAGTAACATTTTTAAATCCTTCCATACTTAACAAAAACAAGTGACCTACCCCAACAATTTGTTCAGAAGTCTGCAAAATTGTCAACCATGCTTGAGCACCTAGCTGTAAACAGTGTTCTCCAGCTCCCATGCAAATTGGCATCCCTTCCGTTCCCACGGTATAGTTCTTAATCACTCTCCCTGTTAGATCCTTGTAGTATACTGACTGCTGCAAAGGCTCACTGGTCTGTTTCACCCAATGCCGATGAGCTGCTGTGCTACCTTGTTCATCTAGATTTAAAAAATTTAATAAGTATATAAATGCTCTATTAAGCCTTTGTCTCAGGGTATACCATATTCCCCCTTTTTTATTTTATAAGCTTATCCTTCTTAGAAAATGTTGCAGGAGACACCCCAAGGATGTCTTCTGTGAACTCTGGTTTTTTCCCCTCTAACGCTTGCGCAGAAAACACAAAACAGAAAGCACAAAACAGACACTCAGACAAGGACAATTACTGAGGTGTAGGTGGGCCTAGAGAAATTTGCCACCTACCACTTAGAAAGACAATAAACAGACTTTGACAACAGGGCACAGGAGGCGGCGTCCCGCTGCCTGGCCATGGTCTGGGAGATATATGACTGCGTCCAGTCTCTCCACGGACCCCTGGTGACCGGTCAACAGAAACAGGAACATAAAGGTACCTTTAAAAGCACTGAAACTTGTAATTTAGTCATTACTTTTCTCATTTCCAATACAAAATCAAGTTATCTTCACTGTTGATTCCACGCTAAAATGTCCTAAGTTTTAGACTAATTTTAAAGTTTTTAAATTTCAAGTTAGAGAAAGGCCCTTTACCACACAATAATGAAACCTGAGCAATGCAAGTTTGTGACTACAAGAATATCTTTCAACAATACAGTATTTAAAATTCTTTTTCACCAGCGGTGTTAGTTTCCAAGGACTATCCAATGCAGTGGGCCCTTCTAAAATAGAGAACAAATTAGTTAAAGCACATGTGAGGATAAAGGGAAGGACAGAGCCAATTATATCTCTCAATAATTTTTGAAAATTATTAACAGTATTGAGAGCTTCTCGCCTAATTTCTATTTTTTGAGGAGTAATTTTGTTGCAAAATTTTATATCCTAAATATTGAACAGAATCTTGTATATTCTCAGGAGCTATCTCGAGCCTATATTTTTCCAGAGCAGTTTTTCCAAATGAAAGAATTTGTTTTAAAAATAATCAAAGACAAATAAAGACTATAAAGCACAATAAATTATCGACTGCATAAAACAAGATTTTCTCTTTCTCTTTTACAACTTCATATGTTCACTCATGTTCTTGTGCCTCCTCAAATGCAGCCCGCACCCCGACCCTTGGCCCTTCATTCTTTTCTACTGGTTTTATTGGAGGAATCGGGGGCATCATTTTTCTCCCCTTTCTCTGACCCTTATGAACTGACTGTTTTTGTATTTCTTCAGTAGATTTTATTGGAGAATATTCACCCTCTGAAACCTGTAACCTTTTCTTTAACTTTTCGCTGAGTAAAGCGGGGTAAGCCCAATCATCCCCATGATAGCGTGCTGCTTCTTCTTCTAAAGTTTCCTCGTCTTGAGGAGAAAGTATGTCGGGGTCATTACCATTGTCATTCTCTTTATCCGACCCCTCATCATCAGAATCTGGTCTATTTAAAACCTCAAAATTGGAAGTTGAGGAACTTAATAACGGCGTCTTTTCAGTAGGTGACTCATTTTCAAATTTTTGGATTTCGTGGGTAGGATCTAATGCATCTCTAATAAGGCTCCAAAATGAGAAAGTCTCAGCGGGGACCTTTTCAGGCCCATGCACTGTATAATAATTTTTTAAGGCCTTTCCTACCTTCTGCCATGTTTCTAAATTTACAGTCCCTTCTTCCGGGAACCAAGGGCAACAGTCTTGCACAAAACACATAAACTTAGTTATCTGTGCTCCTGACACTTTTACACCTCTAGCCCTTAACATAGTTTTAAGAATATCAACGAAGAGTCGTCTCTCTTTCGACCCTACGTGGCCCATTGCTTAGATGTCTTTAGTTCTGACTACCTGCCTAAATCTCTTTCTTACCTGGCCTTCTCCCTTCTACCAGGGGGTCTGCAGCACCCTATATACAGGCAGGGTCCGACCTGTCCGAGGAAAGCTTACCCTTCCGGTCCCTGTTCGGGCGCCACTTGCCGGAGTCCAGCTCCAGCCGACCAGAGTCCCGGAGGGAGGTACAGGTGCGGCGAAAGAATGATGAGCATTCAGACGAGTTGATGAGGAATGCTACAATCTTTAATTTTCAAAGCCAATATATAGTGTAAAAATTTTATCACCCAGGGTAACTTGGCAAACATAGTAACCACAATGGTTGATTTATGGGTTTAATTGACTATGTCTCTTTCGTTTGCTGTTCTTAAGCATAGACAATGACTTCCTTACTTACTGACTGTTTTTCTATTTTCCTAGGTAATTTATTGTTTTTAGGTATGTGCCAATACTAGCAGAACTGATTGTATCTATATGTGGGTAGCCATATCACTAGGGTATCATTCTCCTGTTCTCTTTCTTGTTCTTGTTAAAAATTATCTTCCACCTATTTTTTTCATTCTGTCTAAACACAAAGATCGATTTTTCTTCTACTCACTACCTGTCGACCCACTGGCCAGGGGTGCAAGCGGGGGTATAGAAGCAAAATGCTTATTGTTAATAGTCTATGTTCCATAACGGTAACTAAGCAATAATTTCCAGCTTATACACAATTGATTGCTTCTCATGCCACATAGGTAAGCAGAGTCACTCAGGCAGTTAGCGTCTGAGCTCATTGTTACAAGTTTCATGATTAACAGAATGTGGTTAATTCCTATAAGATTTCTAAGTGATTTCTACTAATGTTCCTCTTTCCCAGTCCCCTATTTCATCGTTGTAAAAAATTCCATTCCTTCACTATTCCATATTAATGACATTAATAGCAAGGTTACAAAACATGCAAGGATAGATAGGGGAGCCAGCCCACATATCCCGCTGCTCTGCAGCCGAGATTGTCCCCCCGGTGACTCTGTCATGCCGCAGGGGTGTTCTGGCTCCCGACAGGGTACATAAACTTAATTCCATCTGCAAAGTCTTTTTAGTCATGTACTATAAATAGGCACAGTCTCCAGAAATGAGGCAGGCCAGGAGCACCTTCGCTGAGCCCTTTAGTCAGTACCATGTCACCTATCAGCTTGGGCTGCTACAATAAAGGATCATAAACTGAGAAGCTTATAAAAATAATAAATCCATGTATCACAGTTCTTAAGGCTGGAAGATTGAGATCAGGGTGTCAGCACGGGTCAGATTCTGATGGGCACCCTCTTCCAGGCTGCAGACTGATGACTTCTACTTGTGTCCTTACATGGCAGAAAGAGAGCGAATTAGCTCTCTGACCTCTTCCTATAAGGGCACTAATCCCATTTGGGAGGGCTCCACCCTCATGAACTAATTACCTCCTAAACTCCACCTTTAGACACCATCACACTGGGGATTGAATTTCAACATATGAATTTTGGGGAGACACAGTCAGTCCATAATACCATCTATGTCTTGCTAAAATAAGGGATAGGCAAACCCCACTTCTGTGGCCTGTTTACCAATTAACAGATGGGAAGAGTAGAAGCTAATTGGAGAAGGGAAGGACTGGAGAAAGAGAAGGGTTTATTTGAGGAGATATAACCCGGTTTGAGTCTATAGGGAAGAGAAGTGTTTTGCTGCCTTAAGGGAAGGCATGGAGGGATGTTTTCATTGACCCCAAATCAACTGTAGGAACTTTTTGGCCTAGAGAATACCGAGAATCTTTGGGTGAAATTGGCCTGTGTCCCGGGAGTTTTAGGGGCAGGGAGGCCATGTCCCTGGAAAGAGCTGAAGGAAAGAGGCTGCCTATGGCCACAGAGCCAAGAAGAAAGGCTGTAGTGAGAGACACTTGAACCTCTAATGTTGGGTGGGTCATTGAGGCCTAATGGTTTTCCAAGGCCTTCCAGGGGCAGCTCCTCAGCGGAAAGAAGCTATAAGCCAGAGGGAAAGCTGAGGTATCCTTAACGGCTGAGAAGGAAAACACCATGGCCAAGTTGGTCAACAGTGGTATGATGGCCAATTTTATGCATCACCTTGATGGGCTCACTGGGTGTCCAGATTCAACATTATTTCTGGGTGTGTATATGAGGGTGTTTCTGGATGAGGTGAGCATTTGGATAGTGAGACTGAGTAGAGCACACTGCTCTCCCCAATGACGGTGCATATCATTCAGTCCCTTGAGGGCCCAAATAGTAAAATGCAGAGGAAGGAAGGGTTTATTTTCCTCCTGTCTGACCACTTGAGCTGGGACATTCTCTTCTCCTGCCCTTGGAGTTGGATTTATTTCATTTGCTCCCCTGGTTCTCAAGACTTTGGACTAGACTGAAATGACACCACTGGCTTTCCTGAGTCTATAGGTTGCAGACAGGAACCTGTGGGACTTCTCAGCCTTCTAAATGCTGTGAGTCAATTCCTCATAATACATCTCCATATCTATATGTTCATCTGTATCCACAGATATAGATCCTGTTGGTTCATTTCTCTATGGAACCCCAACTAATACAGATTGGTAGGAACTCTCCATATTACGTCTGCCAAGAGTCCATAAAAGTATCCTCTGAGAGAAAATACCAGCCTCTGGACTCTACCACCCAAGGACTACCATAGTCCAACAGCAAATCCAAAGCCAAGTAAGAACTACTCTTGAATATCACATCTCCTCTCTCCATCCCAACCCTGGAGGAGCTAGAAGGAACAATATAAGTTTCATTTTGTTTCAACTGGCCACCTTTCCTCTATACTAAGATTTTAAGATTGCTTCTAGCTTGAGTGGGAGACAGAAGAGAAGCTTCTGCCTAATGACAGATTCAAGTTCTGATTTGGGTAAGATTTAGGTTTGCCAGGTGGTTAGTAATACAGAAGAGTGAGCAAAGGAGTTCTGAGCCCTGCTTCACTTGTTATCTAGTGCCAGGGGAGAGAATGCCATCAGGACATGTCATTAGTAGTGGTAAGGAATGGAGAAGTCCATTCTCACTTGCTTACCAAATCCTATTCATTTGATTTTCCAGTTACATCGTTTGTCTTTTATGATGGAGATACGAAAATGCATATAAATACAGTTAATCCTGTATTTGTACTTTAATCGATATATAGTATATTTATTTTGTGGGACAAACCTCTGGAAAATCAGGTACCAGAAAGAAATTCTGGCCTATTTCTAACAATTATGTGTTTATATCAGTCTCTGTTCAACTCCATGAAGGAACTTTTTGAAAAATAATAGTAGGAATGCATCTGGTATTCAGAAATGTTGGGATGTATTCAAGATAGAAGCTCTAACTTATTCCTTCATGTGTTACTACAATCTAGTTTCTTTTTCTTTTTGAAGATACTGAGAAAGGCAGCAATACTTGTGGAACTGTGAATTCTCTAAGTAATACCTAATCTTTCTTATCCTCAAGTTTACTTCTTAATCAGTAAAATGGGGACATTAATGCTGAGCGTACAGGGATGCTATTGAGATTAAATGACATAAAATAGCATTGATAAAGCATTTAGCACAGTATCTGGTGGGTGCTCAAGAAATGACAGTTCTATATAATCTCTACTTGGATATAGACATAGATATTTTAGTTGTAATTCAGGCAAATTGAAAGTTAATTCATTCTGCAAGCTTATGGAGCACCTAGAGTTGGGAGTACAAGGCTGAGGAGATGTGGACTCCACCTCAAGACACAGAGGTATCTAATTTATTCTGAATAAATAGCCATAGAATACATGTTTCTTTCATAAGGGAGACAAGAATGTAAACTGGCAATCCAATGCAATGTGACCATCATCATGCACAAATATACCAGCTATTCAGACTCAGAGATAGGTAAATAACTGAGCTACGTGGGACACTGGCAAGGCAGAAAATGGTTTTTTTTAAAAAAAAAAAAAAGTATCCTAGAGGGAAAGTTTCCATGGAGACCTAATGGATATTGACCAGGCAGATTCATGGGGAACCAAACCATCATCTACGTATGACAGAGACAGTTACTGTCTGAAAGGTTGCATTGCATTGTGGGAGATAAAGGGGGCTGATGGGATTACATTTCTTTAACTTTGGACTGTTGACCAAGCTAGAGGAATGTTTCCTAATTAGACTGTATTTGGCTATCAAATCCCTACTTTAAATAGCCTGACAACATGGAATGAGAAGAAATGTTGTGCAGACATGCCCAAATGATGCTCTACTACAGATTAAGTCATAGACATGTTACTTCTCCAACTTCTGCAACAAGCAATCCCCATGCCCTTTACAGTCTCCGGTGGAGAAGAACACTGTCCCCTCCTTCTGGCACATGCCCCAGAGATTCTATAGCACTGTCCCCTGACTTAATTTGTTCTGCTGAGTTCTGTGCACTTTACCTCAAGTCCAAATAATCTGTGAGTCTGCAAGAGTTACTTCCAGGCTATGCCATAGGAGCTAATAATTAATAAGTGCCCCTTTAGTAATTAGCTATTTGTGCAAATTTGCTTTCCTTCCTTCACTTTCAGCTGCCAAATGGGAGAGATTTTCGTTTGAGGCCAAATGGGAGATATTTTCATTTGAAGCATTCCATCAACAAAGTAGTCATTGGCCTTCTGCCTTCCCCAGAATTAGATGGCTTGTCTCTTGCCCGAGGGGCCATTTGCTAATTGCTCCAAGACTGGGAGAAAATTTTTTTCCCCTTAGCTTATTTATTTTTACAGGCTAAGGAAGATACTGGCTATGTTCTAGAAAAAGCTGCAATACTACCAATTGCTTCTTGGGTAACTGAAGTAGGTTGTATTACTATTCAAAATACTCACTACCTTTCCATATGGGAAGATTATACATCTTCAACCAATTGGCATCAGGTTTAGCCATGTGAATTAGAATGCTTTTCCCTACAAAAGAATTATATACTCCTGGCTCATCGATACCAGTCTTGGCTACATGACTTCCCTTGGCCAATGAAATGTAAGAGGAAGCAGCATGTGACACTTTTGAACAAAAGCTTTAAAAACTCACAAGTGATTCTATCATATTCTTATTTCCCTTTACCACAAAACTGGGCAATGTTCCAAAGAGGAATTATGCCTTTATCCTAGGTTCAAGAAATATGACTGACTTGTAATGGATGAGTAGCATGACCCAAATATTAATGTGCATTTTTATAAGCCACTGAGAGTTGGGGGATGCTTGTTATTGTCACATAACTTAGCCTAAGCTGACTGATATGATACATAATCCTGAGGTCAGCTCTTAGTCTGGCGATAACTTAAAAATTCAATTTTCATAATATATTTCTCATGTGCAATACTGATTTGATCAAATTTTGTAACATGTCTTACAGAAAAGAAATTTCTAGGTATTTACCTGCTAGTTGACATTGTTAGTGGGTACTACCAGTGAGCTTTAGCCTATCCCCTAGGACCTCTGAGTAGCAGAATAAAGAAATTCAATACCGTAAGTCACAGCAAGTCAAGCCTTTCAGCTATTCTATCAGTCAAATTTTGTCATGTTTACATTCAGCCAAAAACTATTCAAAATTCAGATATTATAACAGTCTTCCCACAATGCACTGGAGTCTTCATGAAATGGGAATGATGAAAAGGAAGGCATATACCCTGCTTTGAATAGGATGCATTTTATCTACAATATTTCAAAGAATCTCTTTGTATGATTTGAAAATTATTACCAAAAGGATAAAGATGTTATGTTACTTCCACCTTAATATATGCAACCCCTTTTTTAAATATATGTAACCCTCTTTTAAGGATAATTATTCTAAGGTAGGAATCCACTGTTCAAACAATGGGACTGTTATCGTTTTAATCCTTTCTTACTCAACAAGCCCTAAGAGCATAAGATCAATAACACTGAGCTATTAAAACACTCAACCACAAATCAAAAAAAGATTAAACACATCTCTGAATGGAACATGTGTTTAAAAGTTTCCATTTATTCATATATCTAGAGAGTATTTCTGTAATCAAACATGTGCAAAATCAAAATTTTCCAAGTTTATAAATTTTGTTATAATTATAATTGTTTATATTATATCAGTTATATTACATTTTGAAGGATTACAAAGACCTAAGACATTTCTATTGGTCTTTTCTCCCCTACAAATACTTTGTAACTTATCCTTCATGGGGGCCGGAAAGTCTATGACTTTAGAAACATAGCTATTAATGTAGGGAAGAGGCATGATAACTAAATGTTAAATTAAGCCACATTCAGAGACTGCAATGTGCTGATCTGCCCTAAGGCCAGCCAGGAGGAAATCTCCAGAACAAAGGAAAAGTCCTACTGGGGTTACTAAATTAGCATTTACCCACACCATGAACAGAAAGTAGAATCTTATAGTCTACCCTACATTCATTCTCAATGTCCAAAAACCATGAGAAACCTGTAGATTGAAGGATGGGGATTGCCAGCAGGCTTTCTCACTACATACCCTTATCTTTTACACTGTATACCCATGCCATCAAAGGAAAACAAGTGAATAAAGTCTTTAAACTGTAATTCACAGAAACCAAGAACGATGTATAAACTGAATTCCCCAAACACTCAGAGTCATTCTTATTGTCTTTTCTCTCTGTCTCTCTGTCCCTCTTGGCTCCTTCACTCTTTGTCTCTGAAAGAAGACCATATCTCTGTCTGTGGAGCATTATTCCTTCTCTAATAGACTTTACTTTTGTCTCTAACTCTGGTGAGCACTTGAATTTTTTTTCCTGCGCAGTTAAAAACTCTCTGTCATTGCAGAACTTGGATCTCCCCTCGGGGGGAACCAACCTGTCTTGCATCACTATGTATCCACCAAGAAGAATGGAACTCACAGATTTTTGGCCATGAGAAGGCAACAGACAGCTGTATAGACAATCTTTTAAAAATATTTTTAACTAAATCTTTAGCCTTTGACTAAATCTACATCTAAATCTATGGCCAATTGACCAATCCTAATTGATGCCTCGAAAATTACCAATTGGCTGACAGAAGTTACAAGAAATTCTTCAGATGTTTTTAATTCTATTAGGCCTTAATTTTAAAGGCTTCACTCATATCTGTGTAAAACATGCTGTTTAACAAATCCTGACTGCCACTTAGTTACAAGATGTGATCCTGATCAAGTTTCTTAACTCATTTGGGTCTCTTGACAGTCATGTAGGGCTAACAGCAGCCCCCTTGTGAAATGGTAGTGACAAGTAAAGAAAGAAAGTTATATAAAGCACTTAGCCTGTGTCTGACACATTATAAATAAATATTAGCTTTCATTATCATTATTGTGTCTTATTGCTGTTGCTATTTTTATTTATTTATTCCTAATAATTAAATTATTAGGTATTTCAAAGAGAAAGCAGAGAACAGAAAATGTGGAGATACACTTTATCCTCAGCCAAGGTAAATTCATTTTTAGGCAACAGAATAGGTGTCTAGTAGTGTCTGGTGTATACTTTCCTGAGTTTTCCTATTCATTGTTCATTTTGAAGAGGAATTTTCCTCTCAAATGGCTAACCTTGTAATCAGCTCTTTGTTCTACTGTAGACATGCTTGCTGCATAGGCCGAATGGCAGAGTAACCATGAGATCAACTGAAGACTTACCCTCCCCTTTGTTTGTTCTGTCTAGATAACAGATGAATTGTCTTTGCTTGTTAACCCTGAAAAAGTAAGGTTACCCTGAGCTCAGGGCCCAGATCTTCAGAGCACTAGTTCTTCTGGGACCACCAGCATAATAAACCTGAGTTCTCCAACTTTCCAAGTGGTGCTTGGTTTCTCATTGGTCTGATTTTTCTGTAACACTTTTACAGAAGAAAACTCCAAGCCTAAGGTAACTGGGGAATCTTGCCACAGTCAACCAAAATCTTGAAGGAGGGAGAAAAATTTGAATCCCTGCCTCTAAAATCTCAGCCCTTTTTCCATGACTCTTTTAGATATTTCACTATTTTGCTAGCATAAGGTTTAGCCAAAAAGAGACAGAAAACCTTATTTTTTAAAGTGTTTGAGGTAATTTTATCAGCATGGAAAAAAATTAAAACCTTCCTCTTAAGAGAAACATTATATATAATTGTATTTGTGATAAATTCATACATGGTTTGCTCTGAATTCAACAACTTGGTCATAGATTAAATATTTTAATGAGTTACCTCTAAGGTGTGCTTTTTTTTTTTTTTACCACAATAAAATGTTAATTTTCCTCTTTTAAACATTGTTTCCATCAGCCTGGTTAATGTGACGAGGCATGTATGGTCGAGTAATGGGTGCCCTGTTATTAGCCACTGAATACGCTGCACGAGGCTGCACAGTCTTTCAGAAGCAAAGGGCACATTGAAATAAAATCACACTAAAAGCGTCGTTATATGTTTACATCTCACAATAGTAATCCCTGCCACAGTGCAGGGCGTTTCTTAGCAAGTACCGGCTAGCTGAGGTTAACTGCCCAGAGCAGAGTTGAAGGCCACCAGTTCCTCCCAGCTACTCATTAGTCCCCAGGATGTCTCCTGAACCCCAGTGGTTATTGTTCAATCCTTTATAGACAATTTTCTAAGTATTTTGAGTACTCATTTTCTCCTAGAACACCTACAGTTGGCCAGCTTGTGTTTGTATAAAGAAATACTCATTTTCTTAAAAGTGGATTGAATTTCAGCCTCTCCGTAAAAATCCCTTAAAGGCCAATGGCTCAGAAAAAGCCAATTTAATTGTGTTTTGGCTTCTCTCTTTTTCTAAGGGAGTAAGAGAATGGAGAAGCTGAAGATAAGTAGGGGAGGGGAGAAGAGTATAAGGAAGCATAGGGTCCCAGACACCCCAATTTTTCTTTGGTTTGAGGTATCACCCTGAAATGAGCATGCGAGGAGGGGGCTGCTGAGTAGGAAAGGCCCAGAAGAAATGTGGGCACTGTAGGGGGCAGTTGGCACTGTGAGACAGTGGACTCTCAGTCAGTCACAATCACAGGCACCCACCTCTCACAACTATACAGCCAGAGCTAGGGACATGGCTCCTGGCCCAGTCAACCAGAGATCCAACCTCAACTCAGCAGACAGATGATAGTTCTAACAATATACTCCTGCAAAATTGAGGGGTTTCTATCAACAGAGTCCCATACACACAGTTTTAATTTTGTAAGAGTTCGAATAGTAAAAAATAATTTGTCAATTTAGGGCACTAAATAAAATTTATATCTTCCTCCTTTCCAGGCAAGATTTTATATTTCACTTCAGGATTTAATATCTTCTAAATGAGATGACCAATAGTAAGAAGCTACATAGTTAACGGTGATATTTTTGAAAACTGCAAATTAATTATAGTTGTCCAATGTTAACTAAATTTATTAAGTTTTAATTGTCGTGTGTGTCTGTGTGTGAGTGTGTGTGTGTGTGTGTGTGTGTGTGTGTGTGACAGAAAGTAGGAGAGAGAAAGACTCTTCTTCTGAAGTCAAAGTGACTTTTCATATTATAATCATCATTTCCCTTCTTCTATGGTTTATACCCCATAAGAAAAAAATCTGCGAAATGAGAATATAGGATCTTCTGAATATATTTTTTTTAAAAAAATAGGTATATCCTTATTCTAATTTAAAATGATTAAGTTCTCTTCTTAGTCATTTAAAATCAAAGACAAAATACTGGCTAAACAGAAAAGACACATATTCTTGTGCATGAATTAAGAAAAAAACAACAATAACAAGTTAAAGACTATCTCAAAGCACCAATAAACCTTCCAAAGTAACATACAGAAAAATCTTACTAGTCTTTCTTTGGAAGAAAGAAGGGAGAAACTATTTTCATAATCAAATATTCACCGAATTGCTTTACATCTATACACAGAAGCTCCCTCGCTCCCTCACAGACTTGGGCTTCCGAATATAGATTAATAAAATATTATTTTAAATCAGTCCGATGTGAGTCAACAAGAAGTGAACAAACAAGAGTCTGGCTCCTGTGTTTTTATGGAGCTTACAGTATCTCGTGACATCACCAACACAAAGGGAATAACAAGGCTATCTATTTAAACGTAGTAGGGCCTAGGGAAATTTCTATAAAATGTTCCCTAATCTGACAATGTCTACACAAGCAAAAATACACTATTAGACAAAATGAATCCCATTATTTCTACAACTTGATGTTGATACAGATACACAGCAAGTCAGTGATTCAGTTAAACAGAAGTAGTGCTGGTTCCATTCTTTACAGGGATTTGGTATCTGTATGGCTGTAACCACAACGCGCTTCAACCCACGCCCAGAACCGAATGTGTGGTGGAATGGGGTGCTTTTGCACCATCAGCCTTTATGACTTCAATTCAGAGGGAAGCAAAAAGTTTAGCTCCATAAAGATTCTGAAAACCCAGGTATGAGGAGAAAGACAGTGGCGGCTGACCTTTGCCTTACACAGCCGCCCCCTCCCTGAAGGCTCAAAGCCTGTTGAAACCTGCAAAGTTGTGATAGAGAGTTGGAGCAGACCTTCCACAATAACTGTTTGGATGGGTAGGTGTGTAGTTAATTACTATGGTTTTCTTCACCCTTTCAGAATTTATAAACTCTGCCTCAAGGTCAGGGCATGATTTGTCTGTGCTGTTAACAGGTCATTTATTCCTAAAAAAAAAAAAAAATTAATTAATTTTGAGAGAGAAATAGCTATGTAGCTCTAGGGAAAAATCAGCAGCCCAGTTTGAAGAAATGGAAAATGGCAAAAATTTTTATTTTTCTTCAATATTTTATCCCTTTTTAAACCTGCAGTTTTTTTTAAAGCTGCATGCGTGTGATTATTATTATCGCCAGGT
This sequence comes from Eonycteris spelaea, assembly GCA_003508835.1. Taxonomy (NCBI): domain Eukaryota; kingdom Metazoa; phylum Chordata; class Mammalia; order Chiroptera; family Pteropodidae; genus Eonycteris; species Eonycteris spelaea. Next base: position 3,786,735 of record PUFA01000137.1, read on the forward strand.
ATTCCACTAAGAAGTTTATACATGTTATCTTCTTTAGTTTTCACAATAATCATATGATGAAGATATTTCATTGCCATTCTCATTTTATACTCTAGAAGTCTGAAAATTTCAAAACCTTCACAGAGATCATGGAACTATTAGGACCCAGAGCTGAGATTTGAATTCTGGTTTGCCTTGACTCCAAATTTTTTGTCTTAATCATTATGGAATATTGCAACTGAATTGTATTTTGGATGCGGATTGACTAAGGAAACGAAATGAGATTTACATTTTCTTCTCTATTATCATGTTCATCAAAAGATGATTTAAAAAAACCACTATGTTAGATATTCACTGTCTTGTCATTTACTTTTTTCAAGAGTCTCATGAAATAAGAAGTCATATTTCAAAGAACAAAACCAAAACTTTAAGTGACTAATTCTATCCTAATTCCACTTCAACTTAAGGTCATATTGTGTAATTAAGGCAGAGAGTGTCTACTCCAAGCAAAGCTCTTCCTAAACAATTGAGCTTCATAGTGACATGTTGATATGAGGACAGCTTTCAATTTATGCTGGCATGATACTAACATTTTTAATGAGAAAATTTAAATATCAATGTATACATACCATGGACTATATAAATTCAACCTTTTGGCCCATTTGGAAATGTTCAACAGTTTATATCTTTGTAAAAGGAGCTTTGAACTCTTCTCTTCCTCAGGACCCATCCCAAAAATTATATCAATATCATCACCTCACTGTCCTACTAGGCGCGCACGCACACACACACACCGATGTCATTCTTAGAGGGAAAAATAATGAATAGGGTATTTGAATAAGCAGCTAATTAAATGCACTTGGCCTACATTGCTATCAGCTTACCGTATATTCCTTTACCTATGTAATCAAGGTGTGCACCTTGGGCTGTCAACACCTCAGCCCCCAAATCAAAGCAGATCCTGGTTAATAAAGAAGCAATATGCAAAGTACATCTATATCCTTATGAATTTATATATGGCTGGAAGGTCTTAGATATTCTTTTTGTGAATTTCTGACTCAGTCATTGCCAAAATAATAATAATAGTTTCTTATGCCAGTTTATACCATTTACTTACAATCCAAACATTTACTTAATAAACATTTTATGTAATTTAAAAAACCTTCATAAGAAAATGTAACAAAGCGGCATATGTAGAAGGATTAAAGAAAACATGATCTCTTTTAAAAGAATATCTTTTAAAAGTTCAACTATAACCATTAAAATGACTGTTTTAACCACCTGAATATTTTCACAGAGAAATAGGTAAATCCCTATTTGTTTTACAAATACATTTCACATTGATTACCAGATCACTATCAGTCTGGAAAGAATTGTTGTTTTACCAACTTTCCATAAATATGAAATGATCTTTGAGGAATAAATGCATAATAAATATCAATTGGAGTTGCCTGTTTCTCAAATGCCACCTTGTTCATCTGTGACCCGTTGATATCACCACAATTCTGAAGGGGAGAATTAGGTCACGAATGGAGGTAGCTGAGAAACAAAGGTTGACAAAAAATGATATGACATTTCTCAACCAAGCCTAAGGTATTATGAAAATATATAAGGCAATGTGAAGTCCTTCCTAGTAAAACAATGACCAGTACAACTGAGCTAATATATACTGGTGTCAGTGGTTAGAGAGGCCAGGCAAAACAATCATGGGGAAATTATCACCTTCTTAGATAAATAACACATTGCAGATTTATATTTATGTATTTTTACTAGAGTTGAGAATAGGGTAAGGTTTACGTGCATTGCAAACATTGAGAGAATAAAATCCTTTTAACGCGGCATCTGTGTGCCAAGGAAATAGAACAGTGAAAACGAAAATCAGGAAAAGGTATTGATTTTAAAAAGTTTAAAAATTCATGAACTCTCTTTTGCTTTATAGGAGTGTGGTATTAATATTATAACCACAAAGTTGAAATTATCAATGCAGAAATGCTATAGTATAACAAAACCAACCCTTGCAGTTTTAAAGAGATCCAGTCTCTCTCTTAACAATAAGGGATTTGAAAAGTGCCAAGATATATTGCTTAGGGACAAACATAATAGACTATAAATCAGGCTACCATAACAACTATAAAAACTTCTCTTGTGATTCTCTACCTCTAGGCTCACCTCTGCCCAAGAAAGATCTGGAAGCCTTCTATTTAATAGACTGTGTTTTGAAACATTTATCACAACCTGTGATAAGGTGGCTTAACCATTGCAGCAAAGTGCCTGGAGACTTGATTTGTCTTAACTGATACATATAAGAACAAAGGAAACTTTGATTCACTAGGTTGGGATGAAATGTATCCATATCTTAGCAATATCAGGACCTTTTAATTGTCTCTCCATAAGAAAAGATTAAAATGCCTTAGTTATGCGAGATTAAATGCTCATTCAATAATTGCAATGGACAGTATGCTTTCAGAGTAGGAGAATTAAATTAAAAGAAAGACAACTCTGGAAAATGTACTAGTGGTAGAATTAAAGAATGTTTCATCAGATCCTGATGTCTCTACAGTAATGAATCTGCCAAAAGATAATAATATTTTAGTGAAAGGTGTGATTGGATAAGTCACATTATTTATTAACTGTTACCTTAAAATATCACTTTTGTCTTATTATTAAGAATGGTTAGAGGGCAGCAGGGATGCCTGACACAAGGCATTAAAAATGGATTGTGTCTATCACAGCTCCCGGAGGACGTGAGCTGCTGCATGTCACGCCAGGTGACAGAGCTCGCTAACACCTGCTGGCCAGGACAGTCCCAGTCCACGTCTAGAAGTGCCTCAGTCAAGTCCCTGAGACCAGCCAGTCACTCACTTACTCCTTTCCAATGGCTTAAACAAGGGCCGATCTTTCATTCCTAAACTTGTTTTCTGAAAAAAATTCAAATAAACACACATATTTGAGTAGACTGATGGCAACTAGGAAGATTAAGGTCATAAAAGTTGGTGAGAAAAGGCCCACGAAGCCATCTCTAGAGGTTCCTGGCATTCTCCCAGAAGCAAACTTTTCATGTCCATTTTAATTTAGCTGCTTAGAGTCCCCAAAAGTGTCCACAATAAAAAATATGAGGGCAAAAATAGACAGCGCTATAGCTCAGATTTCTAATTCTATCACAGTAAGGCCGTGAAAGAGATATTGACCTACACAGTGCTGACAAATTGACAGGCCTGTAGCTGGTCAACCAGGAAAGGAGGAGAAGGTGAAAAAGAATGGAAAAATATAGAAAAGAAAACTAACAACTTCAAGATTCTCTCATGAAGCACTGGGTAGATCGTGCCCCGAGGGGACTTCCTGAAGTGTGGTATGGCTCTTTCTCCAAGTCTCACTCAGGTGAGGATGTTAGCGGTACTGAGAGGGGTCCTTCTGTCCTGGGGAAGTTATGCACCTACTCATTCCATTTCTGTTTGTCATCTTATGGATCAGAGAATCTTAGCATTGAAGAGGGTGTTAAGGTTACCGAAAGCCCTTCTCAAGTTGGCTGGTTGGGGCAGAGTTAGAGACCCTTCTGTCTGCTTCTCTCCACTCTGGGCACAACAGCATCCCTCGAACCTTCCTTGTGCTGCCATGCCTGGCCCAACTCCTGACCAGCAGTCGTCTTGCATCCTCCTGGAATTGTTCACTCAGGTTTTTGCCACTTTTCATCCAAAGACCTAACAATGCCACCCCAACACTCTCAGGTCGATAGATTATATTTAGTAATAGCCTCTCATCATTTTGGTTTTATTTTCATTTCTACCAATCACAATTTAAAAGATTGTACCATAGCTTTGGTCATGAAGTCCCTGCCTCTATAAGATACCAAATTTCATTAAATAGAACTTTATTTAGCGAGAATATCCTCCTAAGATGCCACCGCAACATATCTGACATAGTGAAAATTTAGTAAATTAACTGGCTACATGATGTAAAACAAACCAAAAGATAGTCGCCTTCCTTCTATAACACCCCCCGCCCGCCCGACACACACCCAGAGACTTGGCTTTTTATAGAGTTGCCTGATTTCGGGGTTTTAGAAGACATACTGAGTCAACATCAGGGATTCCCAATATTTTCTACATCACAACCCAATCTGTTACATCATCCATGTGATGAAAGATATCCAACTTAATAACACTGCTCAAGTAACACATCTTTTCAAAGAATTTGCCTACCACACTGAGTTAAGAAAGAATTCTTCCAATGTTGCTTTTTAAAAGGGCAGCAATTGCAAGCGATACTAAAATTTAATAATAGTAGGAATAAAAACAGCCATGGTCAGCTACAAGATTTGAAGGGTCCAGTGCAAAATGGAGTCTTGATTCTAAATCAGAACACAAGTTTTTCTTTTCTTTCACAGTCTCTCCATGGCTTTGTCTTAGTGTTTTTTGATTGTTATTTAATGCCGCAATCCCTCTGGCACAGCGACAACTCTCCAGGTGACAGGGGACAATTCTGTGGGCTCCTGCACACAGCATGGGTAGAGCAGGAAGGCAGCCTCAGACCTCCTGGGAAAGCAGGTGGCAAGCTGTGGGCACATATTCATAGCCCCACCAATTTTACTTACAAAACACAGATTCGAAGATCAAATTTTAATAAATTCAGGGTGGTGAATAAGAGCATTAAACCCCTTCTCAGCTCCGGGCCCAGTGTGACCACACTAAAGCCGGCCTTGACGCATTTAATGACATGCTTGTCATCGCACTTAGTCTGATGCCCTGTTCTTGGATAAATGTGCAATATGTATTTATTAGACTTTCGAAATCTTGAAAGTAGTTGGTAGGAAACTCTATTTCACATTTCCTCACTGTTTTAGAGCAATGCTCTTCAACTTTGTAGCCATGAGCCACATGAGGCTATTTTGATTATTAGAAAAAAGGGAGGGAATGCAAAAGATCCCATAAATAATTTTTTAAAAATATTGATTACATGTTGAAATGATCATATTTGGGGTATGGTTAAATTAAATATATTATTAAAATTAATTGCTTCTGTTTCTGTGTACTTTCTTATGTGGTTATTAGGAAATTTTAAATTACATATGTGACTCTCATTATACGTATTTATTTATTACAGAGAACACACATCCAGGTGTCATTATCCTCCATGCACATCTCCAAGAGTAGCATAATTATTCTTCTTCTGTGTTACTCTCCTATCTTCTTTTCATTGTTCTAAGATTTTGCTCTTTTTTCTTGAAGGACTAAGTAAACATGTTTTGAAAATACCTGAAAGAAAATCAGATAGTAATCAGATGATCTGGAGTACTGTTCTTACTATTTCTCTAGAGATGACTGGGGCTCCTTTTCCATTAAAAATAAAATAATAAAATAAATAAAATGAGATGAAATAAAATAAAATAATAAAATTGAGCCAGATCATCACTTGGGCCTCTCCCAGTCCTAACTCCCTAGTGTCTTTGCCACAATCACTTCTGTCCTTGAAGAAGTTATGTAAAATTTTTACTAGAAGAATCTCCCTGGCACTCTACTCCCCAAGAATGACTGAGAGCTTTAAAGACTATGAAGTTGCATATGAATCAATATCACCCTTGCAGTTAGTTATTAATTAGTATGAGGAAAATGTACAATTGAGGAAAGAGGGAATTCTGCTTCCAGACTGTGTTCAAACTCAAGGCTGCAACACTGACTCTTACTGGAATTTTCAATGTGCGGAGGCCCTGCCCCACATTTCATATTTACCAGCCCCACAATCAAGTAAACTGGTTCTGTTTCTTTGGAGGAACTGACTAATACAGTTGGGGAGGGGGTTATGACATGAATGGGCTTCATATTTAAAATACTTCTAAAACAGGTGTGTTGGTCTTTAAACAATCCTATGTATTTTTTCATGTACATATCCATGCTTATTTAATTTTGTTTTATATCATACCTACATAACACATTAAATTCACAGCTGACCAGCACAAAACTCTGGGAGGAGGAAACTCTCAGAATGCCTGAGATTTGTTTACTGCGTTGGTCCATAGTAAGCACTTTTCCAGTGACTAAAGTTTGCCAATTAATCATTTATCTCACTGCATTACAAGAAAACTGTTTTGTTGCCTCTACCCTATAACTTTAATCCAGTTATAAGAAGAAGTTTGTATAGTCTCCGATGCATCTAATAAGATGAGAGCTCTGTTTTAGTACAAAATAGTAAATGGACAATATTCTTTAGCTCATAACCAGAAAAGGAGAGACATTTAGTTGGCTTTTGCCACCCTCCACCCCACCCAACCCCATGTCTCATACCTAGAACCTTTCAAAGATTTCCAAGACACAAATTGTGGTAACTTGCTCAGCGACTTATTCCAGAATACATAGTGAAGGACCAACCTGCGTGCTGGACATAATGACCCCATAATGGCACAGAATAGTTAAGTGAATTTCTAGCTCAGTTAATAATATGGTAAAACCGAATATATGCACATGGAAAATTATTAAAGATTTGTTTATGTGAGACGCTTGATATTTGCCATGAAAATTCCTACAATTAAAATTTGACTTAAAAAAATAGGAGTTTTTCCCCTTTCAAAATCAGTTTCAAGAAACCCTTGATAGAATCAGCTAATTAATTCTTGGCCTCTTTAACTAACATCACATTTGAAGTCACGTGCTATAAATCAGTTTCAGTTGAGATATTAAAATCAGATTATAAGAGAAAAGGCTTGTAAATATTTGCCTCCAAATGAGTTTAAGAATAAATATATATTCAGTAATTCATCCATATTTAGCAGATATTAATAAGACAAAGCATAGCTTTAAATTCACTTATCATTTAATACAAAGGAGGAAATAGGAAACTGGGCCTGATTAGCTTGTTTATTCTTGGGCTTATAATACCTTATTAAAATTTGAAGTTCAAAATTGATATAATCAGTCAAATGTCAGCAGAAATATTTATTCTGTAAATGAAGCTTCAGTTAATAGAACTTTAATTTGAAGTATTTTACATTTTCTTCTAAAGAAAAAGGAAAGGGGAGAGTGAGGACTCCGTGATAGGAATGTGAAATTAACATGGAGGTTTGGATTCTTTCTAGATCTCTGCTGACACTAGAGGTCAGCAACCTTCCAGAAATAATACATCCAATCTTCATTTACTCACTGTAATTTATCATTTTTGTGTGTGTGACCAAAGAACCACAGAATTTTATGTCAGAAAGTGGTTTTACTACTGACCTAATTTGCTGTCTTTTTAGAGGTGAAAGGAGTGAGCTCGGAGAGGTCCAGTCGCTTGGCTGGTCTCTTAGTTTTACCAAAGTAAGACTGAACTCAGGACGTGGTGAGCTGATCAATAAAACTTAGGGTTGGGGATCTTCACGGCCACTAAGATCCAGAGAAATTAGGTGCGTTATGTCCTATAATTTTGGATAATTTTGTGGACTGACCATGTAGGCTTAAAAATATCATGTTTCTTGAAGAAAAGATCAGGCTGAAGAAGCTAAAAGTGTATAAACAGCTTAGGGATCCCCTTTTAAAGGTTTGGGGTGACTTCTTCTTTCTTGGCCCCTTCTCCACACAGGTCTGGGACTTGGACACTTGCTTCATTTCCTTCCAAATTCCAGTGAAAATTCTCACAGAGAAAGCTGGTCCAACTTCTAATCAATCCAGCTCTTTACTAGGTTTATGGCACTCGAATGCAACTCAAGAGCCACTCTCAGCCTTGGGGCCATCATATACCAGCCCAGATCCAGTTTCATTCTGATCATGGTCTTGGGCCAAATAACTATAACTTTAGGCAAGTTATTAAGCTTCTCTAAGCTTTAGTTTTCTTGTCTTAAAAATGGCAATTATGTTACCACTGGTTTCACAGGTTTCTCTATACATTAAGTAAGATGTGCAGATGGACTTGTTCATAAGCAAAAGGTATTTGATGCAAACTGTCCTATTATAACAAAAAAATGGGACTCAGGTGGGCAGGAAATGTCTAGGCATGTAGCCGCCAATTCCAGGATCTGCCCTCCTTCCTGCCTGCTTGCCCTTCTAGGTCTTTCCATCTCCCCTGACTGAGTCCAGGAGAGGAGTATGTCTGTACCTCATCATCCCCAAGTCAAGTCCTGCGGATGGCTCCAACCTGCCCTTCTCACTGTAGGCTCCCTCTTCCAGTCAATAATGACGTGAGGAGATGAAAGCCCCCAGTTAATGTAGGTCTGCGCTGGCATGTGGTTAAGAATTCAATAAATGTCACCTATCCTTACTGTTGTTGACATTATTGTTGAATGTCACATTCACCTAGATCTTACTTACAATAACCTGTGGGATTTTACCCATGAAGGAATGGAGGTTCACAGAAGTTAAACTTCTGTCCCCATGAATTGGATTGTGGATTCATCCTCAGCCATTCTCACCAGGCCCCACACCCTGGTTTATCAATACACAAGGCATGTTAAAAATGGCTCAAAAGGCTTTTCTTGGCTAAGTATGCAGATGACTCTGGAGAAATCAAAATTAGCCATGATACTAAGATCGATGCTGGGTCAACATGAAACCAAAATAATTTGTTGATAATTTAAGGATGGAAAGAAATTTTTTTCAAATGACTAGGTTGTCTACAGTACATCAAATAACCAATTTGGATTTTATTGATAAAATACACACAATTTTAGTGTTTTTCACTAAACACTATGTAAGTATGACCTTATGTAAGTATGACCTTAATCCAATGATTTCGAAGAAAAAATAACCTCTGTATCTAGTCCAATTTAGGTTAATAAAATGTCTACTTTTTTAGAATGGGAAATATTCAACTTTACCTTAGGATGCATTAAGAACTTTCCACTCCATCAAGTTCAAACAGATATATCACATTAGGGAGACAAAGACCTCACTGTTTTGCGTAACTGAGAATGCTCAAATAGCTGTTTTGTTCTTTTCTCTCTCCTCCTGACACTGTATCTTTTGGAAAACACAGAAGAAAAACTTAAGTCTATGATGCTTGAAGGCTCTGTTAGAGAAATCAGTTTAAATGAATATGTAAAACAATACAAATTCTCTAATACTCTAAATTAAATATTTGACAATGATGTTTTTTAAAAGAAAATAATTAATCACTGTTATAAGTAAATAAATTCAAATGATGTAATAAAATAAATAAAAATTACTTTTGAATTTAGAAAGTGGATGAACTATATATAAGGTAACACAAGTAATAAACTGTCCTTCGAAATGATCCATTCATAATTCAAACGTTTTTTGTATAGAAACTAGCTAATATCTTTCAAGTACCTTTCCAATTTTTTCTGTGACATGCACCATACCATAAAAGATAAATAAGTTCAAATAACATTGTTAGCCTTACTATGCATTTTTTCTTTTCTGCTAAAAATGTTCAAAAGACTTCTAGTCTTGTTGAGTTGACATAAATTTCTAAAGAGTAAAAGCTTTTGCAGACCAAAAAAAATTTAAGTGGTTTTTGTATATCATAAACTTATCAATATCTATTTTTAATTTTTATATCTTCTATTGTAATAACATTGTCATCTGAATTTTCTTAAATAAAAAGAAAAATTATCTTCCAACAGAAATGACTTATGTTTTCTTTTTGCAGTATTATAATGAGAAAAACAAGAGACTATCATGAAGAAATCCATGATCTCTTACAATAAGTACTATTTTTTATATAACTCTTAAATCCCACAATCTCTAAGCATTATGTTGACATTAATAGAAGGTATTTTTTTAACCTCTCTAAATGTATCTGCACAAGCATGACAGTTATTAATGCAAGTTCTTCCCTCCTTCAATTCGATTCAACAAACTTTTTAAGAATGCCTACATGGCCAATAATAGGGTAGGCAATTCCATTAAATTAATAACAAAGAGAAGTTGCTGAGATTTTTGTTTGGTTGTTTTTGTTTTTAATATTCATACTACTTGTTTTGACAAGGTGCACATGCAAGTTCTTCATAAGACATATCACAGTGAGGATAATGAGATAAAATGCATTTCATGTTACTTTGAAGATTGGCATTTGACCTGTTAATGAGATTACAACCTCAGTTTTCAATAAGGCCATTGCCAATATTCATAAAACTTATCAAATGATTATGCTGAATCGTTTTACATGAAGCAAGTGAGATCTCAGAATGTCATGCTGTGTAAGGTCAATTTCAGTAGAGCATTATGGTCATCTGTAATATGTAACAATGGGGGAAGTTCTCAGGGTGATAGAACAAAGCCTAACTTAGTGACACAACTGGCTTGGCATCTCCTGTATCACTGAATCCAACGAGCCATTTAAGATCTCACATTTGATACTTCTTCTCCTACTCTTACCCCATTGAACTTTTTTTCTCCGAATTCAAGTAAAATTGTATGCTCTATCATTTGTCTTTAAATGTAATGCTATATGAAATTATATTGCTTTTTAAGTTAAAAAGTTTTTTTGCAGTTATAGTTGACAATCAATATTATATTGGTTTCAGGTGTATAACCTAAAAGTTAGACATGTATGTAACTTATGAAGAGATCTCCCCAATAAGTCTAGTTTCTCCCAACACAGATATAGTTATTATAATATTTTTACTATATTCCTTATATTGTACTATACACCCCTATGACTATTTTGTAGCTGCCAATTTGTACTTAATTGTTTCCAGGACAAAACAATAAGATATCCCTTGGACTGGGATTTGCATCATTAGCTCCCCAGGTTCTTTGGCCTTTGAACTTGGACTAGAATTACATCACAGGCTTTTGTGAGTCTCCAGATTGCAGATAGTAGATCATAAAACTTTTTAGTCTCCAAAATTCATGAGCCAATTCTTCGTAATAAACCCATATGTATATCTGCAACTGGTTCTATTTTTCTGTCAAACTAATTCACTATTCATCTTTTTTTCCAACTTAATAACAATGCTATATATATTTTATTAGTCTTCTCAGGCTACCATAATAAAATACCACTGACTAGGGGCTTAAATAGTAGACGTATATTTTCTCACAGGTCTAGAGGCTAGAAACTCATGATCAAAGAGCTGGCAAATTCTATTTCTGGGGAGGGCTCTCCTTCTGGCTTGCAGACAGCCACCTTCTCACTGTGTACTCATGTGGTTATCCCTCTATGTGCATATGGAGGGAGAGAGCTCTGGCCGCTCTTCCTCTTATTTTAAGGACACAAATGCTATGAGATTAGGACCCGGCCATTATGACCCCATTGAACCTTAATTATCTCCCTAAAGTCTCCAAACATGATCACATTGGGGTTAGGGCTTCAACACATAAATTGGGGGTAGACACAATTCTGTCCATAACAGTACGTGATTGCTCAGTGTGAAGAAGAATAGGTTTTCCAACCTCACTGAGATTAAGTCACTGAGTTCTCATCAATAAGATGGAAAAGAGGATAGAAAAAAAAATGGCATAGATGATAGAGGCATTGTTCATCCCTCTTGTGACCAAATCAAAGTTGTGACATAAACACGAAGCAAACAGCAAGTAAAGTTTCCTGGGATCTAGATGAACAGAAGTCCTATAACTAGGGAGAAAAATAATTAATCAACCAGCAAAGGTAAAAGGTAGGAGGGAGTGAAGATGTGAGGCTGCCCAGTCCTGAGTAACTGAGTGGGACAGAAGCTGCAGTAGTTGCAAATGCCTCTTAAAGGGGCGGTGTCACTGTGGACTTTCACAGCGCTTGCTCTGAGCACCAGCACCAGGTTGTCTGCTCCAGGGGCACCAGGGACTTAGAAGGGGACACTGAGTTGTTGGAATGAGGGCCAGAGACGAAGCTCACTCTTGGACAGAAGTGCTGGTATACATTGTTCCTCTGCTGAGCCCTCTCCCCTCCCAGTGTGTGGACACAGCACTGCATAGCTGAGACATCATCAGACTGAATAACAGAGGTTGTTGCTCTGCTCAGAGGATTCTCTGAAACCCCGCCTCCCCTAACTTGGGGCCCCACCCAAGCCACACCCAGGCGTATCCTCAGCGAGTCAGATATTCCTTGCTAAGCAGTGTCTAGAGTCACACTGGTGGCAGCTGGCTTTGGTTTCTGGCATGGCCTTGTGAGGCAACTATAAGCACAGCATCTGTGGATTGCTTGCTGAATCTTAACAGGTGGCCCCAGAGGAGGACAGGGTGGGGCTAAACTTGGCCTGCAGCTGAACCCCTCCCAGGACTGTGCTGTTGGACACCTAATTCACAAATCTACACTAATAAGACTGGGAGTTTTAGGATCTTTACTTAGTACATAGAAACAGACACAGAAAGACAACCAATTTGGAAGACAAAGAAGTAGAAACTATATGAGAGAAGAGAACAGAGATCCAGATATAATGGAGTCAAGAAATCTAACAGATGCAGAATTAAAAACACTGATTATAAAGATGTTCAATGAACTTTTGGGATGTCCAGATAAATTCAGTGAGAACTTCAACAAAGTGACAAAAAAAACATAAAAATGGAAATGAAAAGTATAAAAGGGAACCAGTCTGAAATGAATAACACATTATCTGAGATGAAAGTATATTAGAAGGAATCAACAGAGTGGATAAAGAAGAGGATCAAACTACTGATATAGAGAATGGGAAAGCCAAGGACACTCAATCAGAACAGCAAGAAAAAAGAATCCAATACTATAATAAATTAAGGAGCCTATGCAGCACAATTAAATGTAAAAATACCTATATCATAAGGGTACCTGAAGAAAAATAAGAATTCGAAGAGGTATTTGAATAATGATAGAAAACTTCTCTAACCTGGTGAAAGAAATAGACATACAACCCCAGGAACCTCAGAGTCCCAAAAAAGATGAACCCCAAAGAGCCCACACCAAGACACATTATAATTAAAATGTCAAAGGTAGTCTATGGCCATATCACCCTGAACAAGCCCAATCCCATCTGATCTTGGAAGCTAAGTAGTGTCAGGCCTGGATAGTACTTGCATGGGAGACTACCTAGGAAGACCAGGTGCCGTAGGTGTAAAAAATAAAAAAATAAAGGATTGTAAGCTGACAAGGTCCTTACAATCTGTGAGGTCAACCAAGGATTGCCTCGCCTATAAATAAATAAATAGATAGATAGATAGATAGATAGATAGATAGATAGATAGATAGATGGATGGATGGATGGATGGATAGATAGATAGATAGATAGATAGATAGATAGATAGATAGATAGATAGATAAATGCATGCATACATACACAAATACATAAATAAAATGCCAAAGGTTAAATACAAAGAGAATATTAAAAGCAGCAAGAGAAAAGCACTTAGTTAACTCCAAGGGAGCACCCATAAGATTGGCAGCTGATTTTTCAAAAGAGACTATGCAGGACAGAAGGGCCTGGCACAAATTTTCAAAATAATGAAAACTCTAGATCTACCAGAAAAGAACACTTTATCCAGCAAAGCTATCATTTAGAGTCAAAGGACAGGTATAGAGCTTCCCAGACAAAAATAAGCTAAAGGAATTTATCAATACCAAGCCAGTATTACAGGAAATGTTGGAAAGATTTCTTAAAGAAGGAAAAACATGTATCAAAACATGAATAAAGAATGGGAATACCTACATTCCTATCAACAAGTACCTCAAATGGAGGTACTTTTGCTCCAACCAAAAGATAGAGCGGCTGAATGAATTAGAAAACAAGACCCCTACACATGCTGCCTATAAGAGACTCACTTCAGATTAAAAGACACACACAAAATAAAAGGAAAGGGATGGAAAAAGATTTTGCCTTGATGGACCTAGGGGTATTGCGCTGAATGAAATAAGTCAGATAAATATCACATGATTTTGCATACATGTGGAATCTAAAGAAGAAAACAAACAACAACAAAACTGGAAATAAACTCATAGGTACAGAGAAGATTTTGAGGACTACTAGATGGGACAAGGGTTGGGGGAATAGAGAAAAAATGGAAAAATTAAGTACAAATGAACAGTTACAAAATAGACATGGAGATATAAAGTGTAGCATAAGGAAAATAGTTAACAATGTTGTAATATATGAAGGGGAAGAGGGGTACTAGATTTAGTTGGATGATCACTTTTTGAGTTATATAGCTCTCTAATCACTATGTTGTACAACTGAAACTAATAAATAATTGTATGCCAATCATAACTGAAAAAACTCATCAAATTGTACAGTTGATACATGGCTATTATATTTTATAAATAAGTCTATATATATTATAAATATGTCTATTATATTTCAACGAAGCTGGAAAAAAAATTAAACTTGTAAAGGCTGGATGGAACTTAAAAAATATATGGAAAAGAAAGTGTCATAAGTCATTTTCTGGGAACCTACTTCAAGAGACAGCCCTTCCTTTGTGTTTCTTCCTTTCTTCCTCCACCTCACAGCCTGGAACAAAGGCTGTGGGGTCAAGGGTCACACCTCAGGAATGGTTGGAAAGAATCTGGGTCCCTGAGGGCACTGCTGAGCAGAGCTGCTAGCCCTTTCCTCAACTGTCTGCTGACTACTATAAGTGTGAGGCAGAAATTTCATTTGTTGTGATTTACCTGCAACTGAATGTAATATTAATCAACATACCAGATTTACATAGCTACAGTGAAATAGAGTTGTCATGTAATTATCAAAAGTCTATGGGAAAATGTGAATGTAAACTTTAACGTGGATACAAACTTTACAGTTTATTTAATGTAGGGGTTTGCAAACAAGTAATCCATTTGCTAAAACCAGAATAGTGTTCAAAACACATTTCAACTGTCTTACTTGGGGCTCTCATATATCTCCTGTTTGCCTCAAGTTCAAGCACCCCCTAACACCTACACCTGCCTGGCTTCTTACATATTTGAAATTGCAATTACTAATTTATTCTAATCCAAATCCTTTTTTTCACATATGAGGAAGCAGAGATCGAGGATAGTAAAGTAACCAGAGATTATAGAAAAGTAAATGCTAGTGTTCTGGGCTTCTGTCTCTCAGTCTAGGCATCTTTCCATTATTTGAACACAAATAATCCCATCTGAATCCCCTTGGGGAGAAATATGCACTGGGGGACCATTTTTTCTGCATCTGTTAAGCTTCCCTGTGGGCCTAGCCCTTTCCAATCACATTAGCTCCAGCAAGAGGTCCAGGTACAGGGCAACTCACCCTGCAGTCTGGTTCTAGTATGATAGCTGAAGGTATCTCCATGCTCAGCTGCTTAAACCTTCCATCCATATGCAGGGACCTGGAGAAGCTACATGTCTATCTTTTGGCAGTTCCTCTCAGCATTCATTTTTTATCACATAGACTGAGGGACCAGTGTATTACATTCTCAACTCTCTGTCATCTCACATCACATTAATGTGATATCATTTTAGTCTATTACAGTGCCATAACAAAAAAAAAAAAAAAAAAGAGGTGTTAGAGCATGACAGCACCTGTCATAGTGTTGCAAATACTTCTTTGAAATATTGGATTAAACCAGTTTCATGTGACATCAGTGGTGGCAAGTTGTCCCTGTAGAGTAGGTTCATTTATTTGCACTATGTAAATGAAGGTGTCACATGCAGGCTATCATTAAAGAAAATGTCCCCTCTCAGAGTTATGGAATGAAAAAAGTCTAGGATCGAGAGCTGCTTAGAGACCATTGAAGACCATGGCACTGCATTCCTCTCTTTGGAGGGCTTGCTGTCCCTCATTTTTCAGTGTTGAGCTCACCAGTCACCTTGTCCATGAACACTTGCTAAGCTTCTCCAACCACATGGGTGAATATCAATAGTACTTTGATTATTTTTTTTCAAACATGGCTTTAAAAACATCACAGCGGGCTCTCTAATGTAGCTGCATCTGTATTTCTTACATTTCCTGGACTGTAGACTCCTTTTGAAACAATAGGATGATCTTGCTCTTTTCTTCTTCACCGTAGCATCCGTCATCAGGCTTTCATTGTAGCAAGAGCAGTGTTTACTGACTGATGACCTAGTGCAATCCAGTTTTGTTTTGTTTTGTTTTGTTTTTTGACAGATGAGAAGACCAGTCAACACAAAGGAATTGTTCAGTGTGGGACAATAATTTAGTCACATTCTTCAAAGCACACATATCTTTTTTGTGCGTAGTAGTAGTCTTGCTTGTGATTTATAAAAATATATCCAGACCTAAATTAAGAATTTAAGATTATGTCTTCAAATCTAAAACTGGGACCGAAGATATCAACTTGGCATTTGAAGACTTTAGGTTATAGCCACATTATGACTGGGTGGTTGAACATAAGGTATTTACTTTCTCGAGTCCCAATCACACTTTAAATTTGTGATGAAACACAAAGAAGTACAGGCTTTTGGGAGGGGAAGACCATTAGTGGTGATGACGGTAAGGCCACACCAGGCATAGGGAAGCTGTGTTACAAGTTACTATCAAGTGGAATTACAACCAGGTGCAACATGGATAATTGCACCAGCCTCTTTCCTTCTGGTTTCCATTTTCTTTAACGTGGGATGTGAAGAATTTAGAAGGAACCATAATGTTAACTCCATGCTCAGGGGTTCAGTGAACTGAAACAAATTTACAGATGAAGCCTGATGAAGATATAGAACACTGGCACTCCTCAGAAGCCACTTCCTGCCCTTATCAAAGGCGGCTACTGTCCTCCATTACGACACACCTCTGTTTTCCTTTGTGCCTGCACCATACAAGCATCCTTAGTCCTAAATACTGGCTTTGTTTCATCTGTTTTGGAACTTACTTTGCTCAACACTGTGCTGTAAGTCATCCATGTTTTTGTTTCTAACTATAAGTTTGTTCATTTACAGTGCTGTGTATTATGTCACTATGCAAATATGCACAATTTATTTATTTTATTATGATGGCAATGTGGATTTTTTCCTTTTAGAGATAATATATATATAATACTGTTAAAAACATTCTTGTATATATGCGCATGTGCATGCATTTGGGGGCATATTTCTAGGTGTGTAATTTCTGAGTCAGTAATATTATCCTTAGCTTTAGCAGATAAATTCTAAATTATTTTCCAAAGTGATTCTACAAAGAGTTGCCATTGTTAGCAGTATATAAGAATTAAGGTGTCTTTCCAAGTCTCTCATTTATTTTTTGATTGGACTGTTTGTATTGCTCTTACTGACATACAAAAGTTCTTCATATATTTTAGATATGAGCTTTGGGGTTTTATGTATTACAAGTATATCCTCTAACTCAGTGACATTTATTTTCATCCCTTAATGAATGTTTTTTGAGGAGTAGAAGTTCTGAAATTCAAAATTGTCAATCCATTCTACTTCATTTATAAAATCATCTATCTTTGTGATAATAATACATTGTCTTAAGGCATAATTTTTCAAGTCTCATGTCTAGTAAGTTCTACAAACTTGTTATTTTTTTCCCAGTAATACCTTAGCCATTCTTAGGCCTTTGCATTCATAGAAATTATAAAATTAAACAATAAAGTTCCACAAAAATTAACATTAAATTTTGATTGAAATTACTTGAAACTTTAGATGTTTGTAATTAACTGGCATATTTATGAAATTGGGCCTTGCAATTCACAAGCTTGATACATCCTCTACTCATTTATGTCTATTCTCTAATTTCCCTCAATAAGGTATTTTAGATATAACTATGTCATACTAAATTATATCTTTTTCATTTTAATATTCTAATGATCTTTGGTAAGTAAAAAATGCAATTTGTTTATAAATATTTGATATAGTATATAAGTACTTTTTATTTATATATTTGTGTGTTTTATAGACTAAATATTCATGTCACCCTCAAAACCATATGTTGAAGCCCTAACCACCAATATGATGGGGTTATGGAAGTGAGAGACTTTGGGATGTAAATAGATTTAAGTGACATCATGAGGGTAGGACCCTCACAATAAGATTAGTGCCCCTATAAGAAGAGAACTAGAGATATCTACCTCTCCCCTCTCCTCAACTCCGTGCCCACATGCCAAGGCACCAACCAAGGAAAGGCTCTACGTTTACACAGCCTGAAGGCAGGAAGAGAGCCCTCGCCCAGAGCCAAGTCTGTCAGCACTTTGATCTCGGACTTGCTGGCATTTAGCACTGTGAGAAATAAATGTCTGCTGTTTACACTACCCAGTTTATGGAATTTTGTTATAGGAGTCTGGATTAACTAAGACATATACTGTTCAGTTCTCTTGCTGAACTTATTAATTATAATAATTTATCTATAAATGTATCTAAAATTTCTCCACATGTAGTCATATTTATATCATATCACTATGGCTTTTATCTCTTTCCTTCCAATTACCACGCTTACTTTTCTTACCCTAGTCTACTATTTGAGTACATAAAGTACAAAATTGAACAGAAATGATGACAGGAAAATTCTCGTCATTTTCTGATCTCAAAGAGAAAGCTTTCACATTTCACCCTAAATATGGTGTTTGCTCTAGGCTCTTTAGAGATCCTTTTCGAGATAAGAAAGTTTTATTCTATCGCTGGTTTGCTGAGTTTTTTCTAAAATAATGAATGAAAGTCAAATTTGATTTAAGAATGTCTGCTTCTGTGCAGATGATCATATGATTTTTCTCCTTTATCCTATAATAAATTACGTAGGTGTATATTCAAATGTTCAGTCAACTTTATATTCCTGGAATTTGCCCAGCTTGTCGTAATTGATTATCATTTTTATAATTTGTGATATTATCCTGTTTGGAAGTTTTATATCTATGGTCGTCAATAAGAAGGACCTGTAATTTTTCTTTCTTATAATGTCCCTATTAAGTTTTGATATCAAAGTGACACTGCCTCTTAAAATTAGTTTGGAATTTCTTCTCTTTTTTTCCTGTGATATCTGTAAGAATGGTAATATTTATTTTTTAAATGCTTGGTAAAACCCACTCTTAAGCCTTTTGGACCTGGAGTTTTATTTGTGAGAAGGTTTGAAATTATTTTTCCACTTCTTTAAAAGTGAAAGGATTATGAAGTTGGTATAGATCTGCTTTAGTCATGTTGGTCACTTGACTTTCCTACCAATTTAACCATATCATAAAGATTTTCAAATATATTGAAATAAATTTGTTTATGATATTCTGCTATGATATTTTAATAACTGTGGGATTTTTATTGAAGCATCCTTTGGCATTCTTCTTATTGCTTATTTATGTTTTCCCACTTTTTTCTAGATCTGTTTCACAGGTGTTATTAAAGTTACAAATCCTTTTAAATTAATTATTATGTATTACTATTTCAATTAATTCTTAATCATCCTATTTTTGATTGTTTTCTCTTTTATAATTTAAGCTTTTTTCTGTCTCTCACTTTGAGTTTATAATTCTTTATCAAATGTTTGAACATTTGGTTCATGTATTTTCAAACCACCTTTGTCTCTAACGTAGGCAACTAACTGCTGTAAATTTCTAAGTATGGCTTTCCTTGAATTCTATACATTTGATATGTATGCTAATTTTGTTATTCATTATCTAATATTAATTGTGATTCTTCTGCTTTGATACATACATCATAGAAACTGTTTTACCTCATTTTGTTTTATTTTTTTCTTACAAACTTATGAGGATTTTGTGGGAGGTATTTTTTGTTATTGCTATTATTTTCTAGCTTAATTGAATCATGGTCAAAAATAGATGCTACATGATTTCAATCCATTGAAATCCTTGAGACTTGCTGTGGAAGATTGTGCAATTTCTCAAAGCATTTACTGCCCCTTCCTCAAATGATCTTCTCTGTATCACTGAGGTCAGTCATGAGCCACATAACCTTCGTCCAACCAAATGTTAAGTGGAAGTGACATGAGATACTTCTGATATCTCTTTTTCTTCTGCCAAAAGATAGTCAGTATCTCAGAGAGAGGCAGCTCTGCCAGCCTGAGTCATAATGAAGACATGGAGAAATGCCAGAGGCATTCTCAATTATATTTGGGGTCATTTGTGACTACAGAGTAAGAGAGAGTAGTTAGCAGATGTTAGGACAGCCCTCCATGGCCTCTACCTCTACTTCCTGGAATCCATGCCCTTATATAATGCCCTGAGAATTTAGTGACTTGTTTCCTGTAAATAGAATGCAGTAAATGTAATGGAATATCACTTCTGAAATTTGATTGCAAAAAGACCTCGGCTTCCATCTTGGACAACTTTTCCTATCCTCTAGTTCTCTCTCTCTCTCTCTTCTCTCTCTCTCTCTCTCTCTCTCTCTCTCTCATCAGCAGCTGCCATATCATGATGACATCCAGGCAGCCTATGCAGAAATCCATGTGGCAAGGAACTGAGGCCTGCCAGCAACTCCATAAGTGAGCTTGAAAGCAGATCTGAGCCAGGCACATAAGTGAGCTAGAAAGTGGATTCTTTAGCCCTAGTTGAGACTTGAAATAATTGCAGCCCCAGAAAATATCTTGATTGCAGCCTCACAAGATTCCCTGAGCCAGAATCATGCTGCTTAGCCATTCCTAGACCCTTGACCCACAGAAACTATAAAATAATAGATGTTTGTTGATTTAAGACACTAAGCTTTGGGGTAATTTGTTATGTAGCAATAGCTAAATAATACATATTTTGGTACCTGAAAATGGGGTACTGTCATAAAAAAATACCTTAAAATGTGGGAGTAGTTTTGGAACCAGACAGTTGGTGGAAGCTGGAAGGATTTTTAGGAACATGTTAGAAAAGTTTAAATTTCCTTGAACAGACTGTTAGTAGCAATCTAGATTTTTGAGGACACTGTGAGTGAGGACTTACAAGGAAATGACAAATATATTTTTGGATACTGGAGGAAGGGGAATCCTAGTTATATAGTGGTGGAAAGGTTTGCAACATTATCACCTGCAGTAACATGGAAAGTAGAACATATGTCAAATGAACTAAGGAGATTTCCAAACAAGTTGTTGAAGGTACCACATGGTTTCTTTTTGCTGCTTATAGTAAAATGAAAAATGAGAGAGATAAATTGTGGGAAGGACTGTTAGTCACAAAGACTCCAGGACTTGCTGGATTTGAAAATGTCAGACCCTCAAGATGACAAACGATGCTAAAGTTAAGAAATGGCTTCCA
Organism: Eonycteris spelaea; assembly: GCA_003508835.1. Taxonomy (NCBI): domain Eukaryota; kingdom Metazoa; phylum Chordata; class Mammalia; order Chiroptera; family Pteropodidae; genus Eonycteris; species Eonycteris spelaea. The sequence goes on from PUFA01000137.1 coordinate 3,807,686, forward strand.
AACAAGGTCCAAATCCAGTGCACTGGAAACAAAATGTGGCCTCATGATGAAGCCGAGGGTGGTCACAAAATCTTCTGTTCAGACCTCAGGAAGATCAAAGTTGGTGCCCCACAGTACTATTTGGTTACCCAAAAAGCCCTCTACGAAGATTAAAGGTGTACCTCACAGGTCCTCTCAACAACAAACCTCTGAAAAGCTTTAGGTCTAATTCAAAAGGGATTTGGAGTTATAACTTTTGTTAAAACTAGTGATCTGCAAAGAGATTTTAAGGAGCCCACAAAGTTTTTGAGAGAATTGCATTAGGATAAATGTAATTGTCTTGAAGTGAAAGAGTCAGACAGAGACAGTATGAAATGAATAGGCATTCGGACACCCCTCCCCCACTCTACCGGCAGAAAGCTGGCTAAGAAAACTACTCAGATGCAAAGATGTGCTACAGTTCTGAAAAAAGAGGATGATTTTGAGGATGGATTCAAGAGCCATAGAGAATTTTTTCCTAAGCCTTGAGATCTAATCAAGGAGCTTTCAATAGTTTTTCCAATAAGATTTTAAAATTGCTATGGACCAGTGGCTACTTTATAACCTCAATTTTCCCTATTTCTGGACAGGAGTATGTATAGCAATTAACCTATGATCATCTTACCATTGTATGTTAGATATGTGGGAAGACAGATCACTCCTCTCCTTAGCTGCACATATTTACAGATAAAGAGGAGCTCTACTTGAAATCCAAATAATAGCATTCTGAACTTTGAGCTGCCATATTAATGGGATGAGACTTTTGTGGGTCTTGAGAGGATGTGGATATATTTTTTAGGTTAGTGTTACAAGCATCATTGGAGGACAGAGTGAAGATTGTATTAGCAGCCTTCAAGATGGGGGGCAGAACCTGTATATGCTCTCTATGCTGGGCTCTCCTTAGGTTTCCATTAGAGTTAGAAATTAGAACATTTTTTCAATATTTTAGGTGCAAAGATCACAATAAACAATAATCCATACTAGTGGAACATATACTATTTACTTGCTCTAAAGTTTTCAATTTTAAAAATCATTTACTTATAGCTCTACCTTACAGACAGTTTTTGTTTTGCTGAGCCACTGACCAGCTGACATTTCTGCTTTGTATGACATATGACATTCATACTAAAGGGAGAGACAAAGCTATAACTTTAGAATCTGCTCAATAACACTCATGCTAGTCAAAGAGTGGTCCACAGAAAGCCTGCTCTCTAGTTGTTTCCATTTCACAAAAAGAAAAGGACAGAAAGTTGAGAACAAGTATTCAGAAAGCTGTACAGAATTTTGGCACTGCCATGATATCCTAGTGTGTGGCCACTGGCTGCCTCTCCTTGAACAAGGTTTAGATTTATCTAGGAGATGCTGAGCTCATGCACAGTTACACATGGTATAGCACATGCTAGCCTGGCACTGTACACAGTAGGATGGGGGTCCATGAACCACTGGAAGTTTTAAAAATGTGTCTTTCACAGCAGATGATTTGAGAAACACTGATCATTTACTAACGTCAGCTTATGTGCTACCTTACACCCTTGCTCCTCTAACTGAATCAAAATACCTTAACAGCCACTGAATCTTGGACTGGTCACTCCTGCTGTGAGCCTGTACACTTAGGACCCTGTGCATGGTGCCAGCTGCCATACCTGTCCTTTGGCAGGCTAATATTCATGGAGGCTGGATTTTCCAGTGGCGCCTAGACGGGAAGGTGACATGACCCAGAAGTGGGGAAGGGGTGAAGATCCCATGAAGTAGCACTAATAAATTGGAAATGAGAAATGAGAGAGAGCTGATTGATACATCCTTTTGCCTTTCTCCCCCCAGGCAATAAGCTGAGCTTGTTACAGAGTAGGGACCAATTCAGAAACTCAATAGCATACACCCTCATATCTGTTTGCTCTCCTTCCCTGCCTCATGTTTCTTTTTTCCCTCCATACCAGTCTTTAAGGGACTGCATACCCCAATAAAGCATCAGCATATCACCTTTCCCCTCAAGCCCCATTTTCTAGAGAACCTGGGCCAAGATAAACACTATGTAAAATGACCTCATGATATGCTTTTCAAATGCTTTAGACAGGTGGTTCTCAATGTGTGGGCCTGTACCAGTGTGATTCGTAATATTGTTAGAAATTCAAATTATTGAGTCCCCCTGGTAAGAACTAAGTCAGAAATTCTGGGAGTGGGACCCAGCAACCTATTTAACAAGTCTTACAGATGACTCTTGCATGCACATTTAAGAACTGCTGCTTCAAACTAGAAATTAGACCTGGAAGTAGCTTCTTCCGTTTTAAAGTATAATGGTATGCCAGAAGCTTAGCTCAAGGATGGACCATGTATTGAGTGATAGTCGTAATGTTAACTTGACAATATTATAATGATATGTGATCTAGTAGCTAAAATATAACATTTCTGTGATTGTACCAGATCAGCTGAAAAAAAGAAAGCTGTATATTAAACTTGTCATGACTTTTATTTTTTTTAAAAAAATCCACTTTCTTTTATTCTGTTTCTTTATTGCTTAGACCAACAGAGGAAATTCGAACCTCCAGACCAAATGCCCCTGCCTTTTTAGACCATCCTTTTGTTGCATAATTTATTTAACCTCTCATTGCATTCCTCCTTGCTCTACCCTCTAAGATAGCTATCTAAAATAACTATTTTGTATTAAACAAAGAATGTTAAAACTAATTTTTAGGCCTTTGCAACATTCCTGGCAACCCATACAGCCCCTATGGGCTGTGGACAATATCAAGGTTTGGGAACCCTGCTGTGCTCAGTGTCCTGGGCGCAGGTAGAATCACCTGGGGAGCTTTCAAAAAGAAACTGATTTAGTTGGTCTAGGGGTGGGACCTAGGCATTGCCTATTTCAAAAGCCCCAAGGGAGTATTCTAATGTGCAGCCAGGGCTGAGAAACACTTTAAGGCTAACTCTAGCTCACAGTGTGCTGCTTTTATTGCTCTTTGATCCCGGAAGCCCTGGGGCAAACACACTATTTCATGTGTTTCTGCCTTTCAAAGGCAATTGAAAAGGACAGCTACCACCACCAATACCTCAGGGCAATCTTAAGGCCTTCTTCTGGTGAAATGGCATTCTGGAAGTTGAAGTCAAGGGACAAATCAGAGTTCATTTAAAGTGACTCTCAAACTGCACCTCCAACAGATGTAGGACATCAGGTTTTGTTAAAAATGGTTTGCAGTCTTCTAATGAAACTGTTACTGCCTCATGTGTTCTTTGCTCCATTCCTAGTCAGAACAAACTTCACCTCCCAGAATTCCAGCCCAAGGACTGCAGCCTGGTGCTCTCCAAGGTACATGGCATGTGCAAGGGGTCTGCATGCTAGTCCAGAACGTGAAACATCCAGCTCATGCTGCTTCTACGTGCAGTCTCCAGGGACTGGGAGCTAGCTCCCAGGAAGACTTCAAAGACACAGGCACCCCTGAGCCAGCACCCCAGGTTCTACAGCCCCAAATTCAGGCTCCTCCTGTGGGTTGGTTTGTGCTGAAATGTTTGTGTTTGATTCTCACCTTCTATTCCCTTAGTGAAAATCCCATTATCTCTAACAGCTGTGTGTCAAGAAAAGACATGAATTTTGTGTAACAACAGAAGGCTACCACGCTTGTTTTTCCAGGTAGCCTTAGGCAATACCATTTTATCTCACTTTCTTCATTTTTAATATAAAGACTGAAACTTCCTGCAGAAAGAGGGGAGGTACTTCAGGGTAGGAAACTTTTGAAAAAAGGAATTAAATCCCCACAGCACAGAAGGAAACCTGATGATATGCATATATATATTTTTAAAACAGTCCAGGCAAACAAAAAAAATAGTAGAAATTTGCCACTAAAATGTTATTTGCAACTTATCATTTCTAGATAAATTCATAAAGTGAAGGAAAACCAGGAAGGTGACATACATTGCTTGTGTAAGCCTTGAAATTGATTTCAGAAGCATCAGCGCTCACTACAAAAGAATTCACAGTTTAATTAGGATGGCTCAAATCCAGAGTCTATATTTAGGATAAGCTGGAAATTACAGTGTAGAAATGAGAATCATCCAGCAACAGTCTAAATGTGTGTGTGCGAAGGGGTGGGGGCAGTCATGAAAATCACACCGCAGCTTTTCTCAGTTACCCATAAAATTTCTTAACTGTTGTTTTTCAATGGACACAAACTGAATTATCTCTAACGATTTTACCTGTTCAGCTGAGGAATGCATTTTTACTAAAATCCTCTCAATATGAGTTTTTAAGTCTGCACTTATATGTATTACTCAAATTCTCTTTAAGACCTGTGTTATCTGCTTAAATACAGATAAATTTGGCATTTAACTTATAACATATCAAAAAATCTCATTAAAATTCCAAATGTATATAAACATATTTTTTACCATTAATATTTTGGCTTCATTCTTAAGTGGTTGGCAGAGCTCTCATGGCACTATATCATTAATTCCTTAAATGTTCCTGTTTTCTTTTCATCATTCGTATATCATCAAATAAATTAGTTCAAACCCAAAATGTGACAGATTCATATGATTGATTTTTTTTCAACTTCGGGAAATATTTCAAATGATTTTGTGCAAGTTTTATTGGCTTAACATCCAATAATTTATTAGAGGAGGACATGAGTTTTATAACTACAATTATGGTTTTTAGATGTCGAAAAAGGATATTTTTCTTCTTCCTTCTCGTCTTTATAGTGACCTAGGTCTGGGTTTAAATATGCTTGTCAGTAATTTCCCTAAAAGCAGTTTAAATGTTCTAAATAATATACTCAACATTGTTAAAAAAATAATAAATCGCTTCAGTGAGCTGACCTCGTCAGCAAATAAGCTGTAATGTGCAATAACTGTGCAGCCAGGGAGAGGCAAAGAAAAACTAGAATCGTGGGAGTAGAGTCTGAAATTCTTTCAAATTAAAGTTGGTTGCTTTGGCTGAAGGTTTAATTTTAAATTACAAGGAAGGAAACACTCCAGGTAAAATAGCTCTTACCCAATTTTATCTAACACTTAAATTGTAGATATCCAGTTTAGAGCTTGAATGTGCACTAGTCACATCTTAGTGAATTATTTTTCTCTTCACTTACTAATTTCACAATAGTTCAAATACTATCCAACTCTATCATTCTCATGTCAGGCCTCTCACTCAACGAGATCATTCAAATTTAAAAGTGGCCCGAAATTCACCAAACTCCAGCACTGAAGACCTGGCGTGATTGCGTTTGCTTGCTCTGTGTTAGTGTTAGCTAGCAACACAAAGACTAGACCAGTAGACTGGTTAGACAAACTCATTCCATCCTCATAATGTCACTTACGGTACTGTCCTCATTCTAGATGAGAACAAATCGGAGTCAAGCATGGTTCTATAATTTGACATCAGAGCCTTACTTCAGAACTTACTTTCTAGTCACCATTGTTATTCCCTGGGTTGTGCTTGTCACTGTTGTAGATCTCTGAGGACGCAGTTTGGGAAAGATGTAGCCAATCCACCCAGAAGTTGCTTAATATTGGGATGAAGAAAACGAGCACTTTTTGTTTCTCTGAAATTGTCCTAGTAATTGAAGGTGAAACAGACAAAGTCGATTGTTCTCTTCCGAGGGTGGGGAGTTGGAAAGGGGGTCATGGCTGGAATAAACATCTTGGGCTGCCGTCACATTATCAAATTAGTTGAAAACATCCTTTATGTCTTATGGCTTATTTTAACAAAAATTGAAAACTTTCAGTCTCCAACCCAAACAAACAAACGAACAAAAAAATTTCTTCTGCTTTTGGACTAATGGGCAATAGAGCTGATGACGGTCTAAGACGAGGCAGGCAAATCAGGCTGATCAGATCTTGTCGGCCGTCCTCTTTATAGGCACTGAGCAGACCCCAGAAAGAGGGGCTGTGGACAAGATGAGCTTGACGCTCTCCGTTTTGCTTGTGCAGGGGTTGCCATGGCTGGCAGGCACCAGGAAAATGCAGAGAACTCAAGGTAAAGTAGGGGCAAGGTCAGTTACAATGTGGAGATTCACCCAAGAAGGAAATATTATGCCTAACACTGCCACCAGGTGGTCTTTCCTGGGAAAGATTTATTAAAATAACAAAACCCTCCTCTGAGGTTTTCTTGCTGATGATGAGAATCTCATCAAGTCTCAGATCTATCAACAGCTTAGATGCCTTATGGCACTGAACATTTCAATCAGCCAAATCCAGAATGATGAATCTTCAGGATAAATAACCCACTTTCTTCAATAAATTAATGGCAGGAAGGGGGGAAAAGAATGAAAGGGAGATAGTAGGAAGTCAGGAAAGAGAGGGGAAACTACTTTAAAAGACACAAGAGAGAAACCAATGAAATGCACTCAGTGTATGCATCTCATTTGGGTCCTGATTCAAACAAATCAACTGTAGAAAGACATTTTGAGCCAACTGAGGACAACTAGATATAGCCTGGATATCAGATGATATTAAGGAATTGTTAACTTTGCTGATCATATGTTAAGGTTTATTTTTTAAAAGAGGGATGCTTTACCTAATAGATAAATAATACACGTTGTTGAAATAATATATTATGAGGATTCAAAAAATATCTATTCCAGGAAAAAAAAAATAGTGGCACTGCAAAAAGATGAAAGGAGATTAGAGAATAGTGATACCCATGGAATCCAGGGAATGAACACATGGGGGTTTATTATACTAGTATACTGTTCTTTGTACTTGTATGTTTGAAAATATTTTCAACAATTTTTCCCAAAATAAGTTAATTTACAAGGGAAATTATTGGTAATTCTATGTTAAATAAATGTTTAATAAAATATATATTGCTTTTTGACCCATCTTGTGGCAAATTTTCTTGAGTTATCACCTTTCTTTTCATGCATAAACACAAATATGTACCATATCAGTTGCTATTCCATGTCACGCATGTTTTTGTAAATACTATGCATCAAATGCTACCAAAGGGAGTTGGTTTTTGAAACAACTTAATTAAACAAAGCATCCATAATTCCACTTTAAAAATCTACCAGTATTAGGAGTCCATTTTGTCTTGTCTGGTTAAAAGCTTTTCTCAGCGAAACACTTTAAACCCCATAATGCATACATTTCCTTCTTCTTTCATTTCTATGACATGAAAAGATAGAAAACAAGCACATGAAATGACTATTTCTTTTCTAAAAAAGATTTCATTCCTTGAACACATCTTAATATATTTCTCTAGGAGTTGGGGGAAAAATCAATCAACTTTGATAACCATAGTATCTGAATTCTGAAAGTCAAATTAACATTTTGTATTCAAATTCAAAAAAAGTAGCGCCCTCATAATAAGACCCCATTTATAAGTCCAGGAAAGAAAACGAAGCAGAGCATTCTCATGAAATTGGGTGCCAGCTGGCTGATTTTCTGGATCAAATTTCTTAAGAACAGGAACTCCAACTACAGCTCAAGGAAAAATTTCTAAATAGGTAAAGGTAATAAGGAATTCTTTCACTAAATTAAAAAAAATCACTAAAAAATAGCAACAACAACCAAACATTTCTCTCAGAAAACGTTTTTTTAGTTTTTGGTCCTCTGTTATATTTTGCTTGGGGGTTGGGGTCGGGGGACATAAGTAAATATACCAAATGTGATAGTTGCAACCTGTAATTCTCCTACTTCATGTATTTTATGTTTCTGAATCAAGAAGATCACTTCATGGGATTAGAAGGTGCTTTAAAAAGCATTGGCTATATATCAGTTTCTCCCAAATTACCACTTCCCTCCACACAAGAGAAGGGGATTGGTTTTGCTTCTAGCTTTCAGGCAAGTCCCATCTCTGATCACATACTTATGCAGAGAGCCTGGAGAGCCCTGTATTTGGTGCCTTGTGTTAGGTGTGAAGCCGCTTGATCACCAGCCAGCCGGCAGGGCCTCTGCACACAGCTGGGCATCCACAAACTTGGGGAGCAGGGCAATTTATTTCATCTCCCGTTCTCCTTGGTTTTCAAATGATCGTAAACCATATTACTGTTGGGAAAGATCCAGGTAACTCCACACCGTCAAGGTGCTTAAGGAAAAACACCAGGGCAGAGCACCCACTGAGTTCTCCAGTCCCAGAGCTCTGCCGCCCGTGCCTCTGTCCAAATGCACGCTCACTGCTCACTGCGGTGACACGCCTCCTGCCAGTCCAGTCCTTCCCCACTCCTGGACTCCCAACTCCCCTTCCTCTGCTTGGGAGCTTCTCCCTGATCTGCTCTGCGCTCCAAGTCCTGCTTCTTCGTGGCTCAGTTTCACCATCAGCCCCTCGGGAAGCCTTTCTTCACCCCAAATTAACCCCTACTTTCAGAAGCCGAAGCCTCCTGAATGTCTCCTTCTGATTCTCGAGTTTTCAGTACTTATTGGTGGGTGAAAGTAGTTGTTTCATAACTGACTACCACTTCCATTTGACTGTAAGTTCCCACAGGGAAGGAAACTGGAGGCTGTACCTATGGCCACACCCGTGTGCTCAGCACACAGTAGGTCCTGAATAAGCGTGTATGAGAAGCATGGATGCAAAGTTCACGGAGAACACATAAGGTTTTACAGAACCTACCAGAAGGATAGCCAGCCCGTCCTGTGAGAGAGGTGCTGGGAGGCGGCAGGAGTTGGAGGAGCTCCCGGAGGGGACGTGGGGTCTACTAAATTAGTCTCAGTCGTAGAGACGCACAGGGATGCAAGAAGACAAGAGTAAGAATAGCTGCCGCTCCCTGGGTGCTTGCAATGCACGGTTCCTCACCTGCGAATCCTAATCCTTCCAGCAACCCTAAGGAATTCGGAATTCAGAACAGTCCCACTTTACAAATGAGATGATTGAGATTGAGGGAAGTTAAATGAATGTCCAAGGTCACACTGCTAGTGAACGACGGAGCCATTCATGGTCATACTTGGGCAGACTGGGGGCTGCGATCCTTCCCACTCTGCCATCCACCCAGCCCAAGGTGCAGTAGCGCCTACGATCCCTGGGTGTCCGTGGCTGCGGACACACCCGCAGCTAGAGAAGACTGAATAACAACGCAGACATAAAGAAGCGTTCTTTTCTCCTAAACTATACTGTAGGCTCTTTTTGTGGTTGTATTTCTTTCAGCTTGCAGAACAGGGCTACCTGTTAATAGGTGCTCAGTAAATATTTGCTAAATGATCAAGTAGAAACCTAACTAACATACTGCTAAACTGGCTCCTGAAACAAAATTGCAAGATGTATAGAATTACTAGGAAAGAGTTCATTAGTAGAAGTACTTACAGGAGTACTCTTTATTATTATTATTAATTATTGTTGTTGTGTATTATTATTACTAGAATATTTATTATAAGAATAGGAACTGTGCAACTTTGGACAAGTTACTTAACCTCTCTGTACCTCAGTTTCTGCCACTGCAGAATGGGACTAGTAAGAGTGCCTGCTTTGCGTGGCTATGGTGAAGGCTTAGTGAGGAAACCCATGGACTATGTACAACGCTGGTTTGTGTGCACTCGTGCATGGATACTGGCACATCAGCACTTGGACACTAGAGGTCCCGAGGACCTGGGGCACTGATGTGAAGGGGAGGACAGACACAACAGGAGACAGCCCTGTGGCCTTCTAGGCAGCACCGTCCTTGAATGTCGCAGTCCAAAGCCACACTTCAGCTCTGCTCCCAGAACATGGAGTTGTCCCACTTTAGCTCTGGCCATTGCAGTTTCCCTCCTGAGGGAAGAGTCTCTGCTTTCCATCAAGTGAGCAAGCAGCTGTAGCTGAGTAACTTTGGGGTCTCAGAAGAAAGACTAGGACACTCGCAGCAGCAAAATGAAAGAGTAACCGTCAAGGCGGAAAGCCCTTTTGCCCTAGTCACTGGACGCTAAGTCAGCGCCAAAGGAGTGGGGAGCCGCTATTCTCCCATCACCCACTCACCCCGTCCCTGTACCCCTGGATGTCCAAGCTTAGGTCATCGACCTCAGATGTCAGCACAAGGCAGGGCTGGCCCATGTACAATACAGTCAGGAGGAAGAAAAGACATTTGGCCCAAGGCGCTGGCCTGGCTCCAGCCTGGGTGACCGTCCCACCTCCCAATCAGGAGAGCCTGGCAAGCAAATCAGGCCAACGCCTGGATGCAATTAGCTATGGACAGGCTCTGGGAATCTGTATGCAAATGTTCCCATAATGCAACCTTAGTCATTTTCCAAAGCCATAATTTTGTTTTTAAAAAAACCTTATGCAGGGCTAGAAATATCTGAGACGAGGTGGCCTCTACTGACCACCAGGTCACCATAGAGGTTCCTGGTCACAAACCACTATTCATTAATCACCTGACAGGAGCAATTACAAGGCAGACATTCTACAAAGGGAATGTTGCATTTCCTTCTACATGTGAACTGATGAGGGAATGGAAAATTGAGAGCATTTTTGGAAAAACAAATACTATACTCCCAAGTTCCCTTTAATTATAAATATAAGCAGGTATGCATTTCCTCATTCAATAAATATTTATAGGACATGGTATAGTAGGAGAGAAACATTTAAACAATAGCATTTAGGAATAAGAGTAATAGAGAAACATTTAAGCATTAAAGAGAAAAACATTAAAACAAAATTCAAGACCCGTTCTCTGCTTTCAAGGTTGCAACTATTGGGAAGATGCATTAAATACAAGTGGAAAAATAAATGGCAATATAGACTCATACGTCATAAACGTTCAGTGAATGGTTTATATCAACAGTGGTATAAGAGCTTGGAGGAAGGAAATGTCATTGATGACTGAGAACTTTCTGGAAGGGATTGAGACGTCAGGGCTTTGAGAGACTGGAGTAACAGAAGGAGAGGAAATTCCATGGAGAAAAGATTGGAATCTCCTGGTTTTAGAGAAGAAATTTCTCAGAGATTCTGAGAAATAACATGAATTAGATATTGGAATTAGATGGTGAACAGACTAAATCTCCGATATTATGTAGATTATGTTCTGTCATTTGCTAACAAAAGAAACTGAATCTGGGTACTTAAATAAAAAGAAAAAAAAGACTATTTAGAGATGTCAGCGTAGCTTATAATGGGGTAGACTCAAGAAGCCAGGGCTCAGGATGGGCAGACCAGGCTTTGTCTGGAACTCTCAGCAACAAGCCTTCTTAAAGAAAAGGGCCACTGTTCATGGGACCCAGCGTCCCTGACTCCAGATCTCAAAGTCTCTTCATTTCTTATTTATTATTCTTTGGAAATAGCATCTGTCAGCATACAGTAGATCAGAAGCCTGCACTTAGCTATGGCTAAGGGATAGGGATAGGGACAGTGGCCCTTCTATATATCAGGACAGTGACTAGAGAAAGGACCTGGTTGTGATCCAGGCAACACCAAGAGGTATCTATTGTGATTAAATACATACTAGGGGACAGGCGCTTTACTATGTGATGACCTCACCTGACTTGAAGTTTAGTCCACTCTCCATGAAATAAGAAATCATGAAGGTGTGCAGCAGGGAAAGGACAAAATAAAAACATGGCTTTAAGAATAGCATTCTATCAGTGAAGTGCATGTTGGGTTGAAAGATAAAACTGACTGGAGGTGATTCCCAACAAAATCCAGAATGGATATTAACGCTATGTCATCCTGCCCCTACCCCAATTTCGGTGTTGTAGGTCTAGGAAGGGGCCTGGAATCGGTGTTTACTGAAAGCCTCCAGCATACCTAGGAGCCCTTAAGACAGGAAACCAGACTAGTAATCCTGCCAGCAAGCGATGTGACAGCAGCAGGAAGGCAAAGGAGACGGTGCAACATTCGAAAATGACATTGCCATTTATGGAATCCGTTTGGATCTAGAAGATAGTGATGAAGGAGAGTTTGAGGTGATCTCAACAATTCAAAGGTTCAGGGAAAGAGGACAGCACCATCGAACAGAATAAAGAAAGCAGAAAGGGTTACTGGACCATAGAGACGATGATTTTGCAGGTAAGTCCTTGCAGGACATCTGAGCAGAGATGGTCAGTAGGCTGTTGGGCCCAAATGAGATAACGGGTTATTGCCCTAGAGGTTATAGTGTAGACACATGGTTAGTAACGTGTGAACAGAATCTATTCAAAATGAAATTAAAATATTAAGGTAATAATGAAATTTAAACAGCATTTCAATGATGCATCTGGATTCAGACTTAACTAACCGTTCTAGGTGCTTTCATGAATATTATTTTATTTAACCTTCGCAATTACCCTGTCATGGAACTGAGCCTCAAAGCTCTAAATTATGTAAATTGCCTAAAGTAACATACACATAGGGATGGAGAAGTGAAGACTCTGGACTCAGTGTTTTAGACCCCGGATTCCTTCCATGACATCGAGTTACCCCTCCCAATCAAAAAACGAACAGAAACGCCTATGCAAACAGTCGGCAAATAAAAAAAATTTCTACTGCTCCTGACAGTGCGAAATGTCGATATCTGTCTTTTGAATGTGCTTATGGATCATCGTTCTGCTTCTTAAAACTTGAAAATCCGGTGAACTAAAGAGTTCAGACACAACAGTCACTGTGGCCCCAGCCCCGGAGTCAGCGGAGGCAGCGGTTTCTCATTCCTCCAAGTCGCTGCTGCGCAGCCTGTGTGCAATTTTGGTTCAAGGTCTTTTACTTGAGGCTGAGCTCACCAGGACGCAGCTGTTTGTCTTCTTTCCGTTTTAATAATTCCACAGTGACACCTGCTGGGAAGGAACTGTTCAGCCCTGGGTCCCTGCGAAGCCCCACAGGGCTGATGGAGAGCCCTGCTGCAGGACGTGTGGCCCTGGACTGTGGGGCGGGATGGGGTGGGGGGGTTCTCCCACCCTCCACGTGGCGGCTTGGTATCCCATGAGAGGGGTCTCCACCCACCGTGGCGATCAATACCTAGAGTCCGCTTCCCCTCTAGCCGGGTCCCAAAGCATCCAGACCTCTAAGAGAACAGCAAGTTGAAGGAGACAGCCTACATTTGCTTGTCACTCTGTGACTTCTAGCTCCCTTTTCTGTCTCTGCTTGTGCCCATGTGCTCCCTCCTCCACACCTCATCCCTGATACCGCTGTTTGCTTCTCCGCGGATCTCTGTGAGACTGTACTTAATAACAATGCACAATTGAAAAAAAAGTCCCCTGGCATAAGATGACTTCTACGGAAAATGCCAAAATGTTTTAGAAATAAACTGCAGACAACAGAGTGGTTGCATATTTCACGAGGCAGGAGAGTAATTTACGTAATGTATTTTTAACTGTGAGAAGGGAGGGGGAACCACTTAAATATAACGTGAATTGAAGATTTGTCAGTTATGTAGTTCATGCAGTGGCAGATCTGGAAAATGTTATACAAACTGAAGGCTTACCAACAGAGAACGCCTAGCATTGGGGCTCTTATTTGAGTTCTAAATACCCCTATCGCTGGAAATTTTCTGCTTTCTGGGAATAGTCTGTTTTCTGTGAAAGGGATTGCAGTTATGCATTGTCTGTTAAAAGTCCTTGTTTTTAATCACCTTTCTAAATTTTTGTCTTTTTACCCCTTAGCTCTCTATTTCAGCCTCTCTATGACGTTGAGGTGGCCTGACACTCAGTGTCCCCCTATTCCCTGCACCCAAATGTAATTTACCTTACCCAGAAATACCACTACATTTACTTTGATTTCTGCCGCATTTTAGGTGGACGGGCCCTTGGGAACACAATGGAGCATTCGCCAAACCTGGATCCCTCCTCTGAAGAGTTATATTGAGATAAATAACTTTAATTTCTCCCTACTATATATGCTATATATATTTAGTCCACACAATTGGTAAAATCAGCATCTTAATGCGTGATGACTTCATACTTAGCACACACCTTCCTCAAAAGTTATCCTAATACATAACTTTCTGTCGCCTGCCAGCATTACCCCTCCCCTGCTTCCAGCTTCGTGCTCCAATCGCAATCACCTTTTCAGACACGCTCAAAAAAGCCCTTTGGAAAGTTCCTGGGTTTGCAAGGGAAAGATTTCTTTATAGATGAAATGAGCCCTCTAGTGGCTACTTGTAAAGTTACAGCCTCTAGTTCTATGGTTTTTTGAGGAAGCCGGCTGTTTCCTTTCTTCTGAAGACACACCCAGAGCCAGTGCTCACCCTGAATTGAGGTAAATCCTGCTCCTTGTTACTTCCTTCCCCCCCAAAACAATTCTACATGCCTTTTCTCCATTTGCAGCATCTCTGAGAATCTTTCTTCTTCTATTTTAATCTGTGCGATTCATTCTCAGAGTGACCGCCAGAGGACCACTCTGGGATCTTGTCCTGTGCTTCTGCTATAGACCTGAGGATCTCCTGGCTCCAGAGGCAGATGCTGAGAATAATACCACCACCTGGAAGTCTGTCGGGTGGACTAACAAACTCTTTTCTCTAAACAGAAAAGTAATGCAAACGGGATCCTCCTCATCAGAGAATGTGTTTCAGTTTTGCCAGAAACTATAGCTATGTTTCATTTGAGTTTCATGATGTTTCAATATTTACCCCACAGGTCATATTGTCTGCCATGCTGGTCATATATAACACCTTCAAATCTGCTTTTATAGTGCGCCAAACAAACTAAAAAGGCAATTTTTGACTGTTTGGGAAAGGATGCCAGCAAGCGGTAAGTTTAAACCTTCACAATAGGCATAACGTGAAGTCGCTATAAGCAATGCAATCAGAAATCAGTGCTAACTCAGACGTGCACTGCGGCAAATTGCTCCATCTCCTTCTATTCCGAGTGTGTAAATCAACAGAGAAATTCCACATAGCCTTTTAAACAGCTTTGACGTTCTCTTTGGGATCTTAATCAAGTCAAAAAAATAAAAATAGTATGTATTTAGCACCCACAACTGATGCCGTGTGAAACAGACATATTTACAAAAGCAAAAAAAAAAAAAAAAAACCCAAAAAACAAAAACCACACAGCGTCCACAGTCGAAAGGAGAGGGCAAGACCAACAGATGAAAAACAACTAAGAACCTGTTTATCAGACACAGGAAGACAAGCACAACTACTCCTACTTATTTGAAGTCATATGGGGTGTTATAAGCCTGTTGTCTCCTTTGATAAAATATAGGACTTTGTTTGCATTACCTTGGAGAAGACAACGGTCCTTCACCATCCTTGACTTCTTGCTCACTCTCCCTCATTGCTCACATCCACGCTGTATCTTAAATTTATTCTCTCACCACGCCCCCTTTGCCAGTGGCTTGGTTTAAGTCTCAAGGTCCCTCTGCTTGCACAGCTGTGAGACCCTCAGCTGTTTCACTCTGACCTTTTGTTCACTCTCTGCAGAGATCCAGGACTTTCTAAAATGTGCATCGGATCTCAGCCATGCTTAAAAGTCATCAGTGACCTCCTGTTGTCCTCCATTCCAGTGTCCAAAGGGTTTTTAGGATTTTTATTCCTTGGGAGGTTACTAAGGACAAATTTAAAAAGCACTGTCCATTTGGAAAATGGCAAATGTGCACTGAGTACCAAGTGGAAAGAGGGGACAGATGGGGACAGTGCGCAGACGTTTTAACCCTGGAGTTCTTAATGTGCATATCCTTACCATGTGGCACAATGTTAATGCAGCTACCTGCTTTGTTCCCTGCTAAATTATGAGCCTTTGAGAGGAAGAACTGTGTCCAGTCATATCTGTAGTCCAATGTACCAAGCAGTGCAATGAAGGAAGAAAAAAACTTTCTTGAATCAACAAAGTTACACCTTAAATTCGAATTATAGTGATCAGTCAAAAGTGATAACGGAGCTTCACAGTTTTCTGTTTTGAAACTTAAGATTTACAAAACCAAAATCCAACCGGGGAAATATATATGCCGTTCCATTTATGGAGGTAGCTTTGGATAATTAGCTTTATCAAGTAAAGGGTCTAAGACTTTGTGAATTTGTAAGTGGCCATCAGAAAATATGCATTAGTATTTCTCATTAATACTTATTTCACTGTGGAGAAGGTTGTAGCCTATGAGTGGAATTCTAGGTATTTCTTCGCACCGAAATATAAGAAGCTGAAACAATGTGACTCGTTCATTTTCACATAATTGTATTCTGATAAAAGGATAGTTCAGGTTGATAGAGGACAGTCTCATCCCCAACACAGATTTGGCACAAGGATAAGAAGAGATGTTAACTCTGGGGCAGCTGATTCCGGGTGAGTGACCTGTGCAGTCATAAAGGACCCCACACTTCAAAGGACCCACACTTTGTTTAGTGTTCTGCTCTAAACGTTTTCATTTTGTACTGGATCCCACAGATCACGTAGCCAATCTTGCAGTGGGGAGCTTCCTGATGCCACTGCCGCCTCCCTCAACTGGCACCTTCCCTGGAAGTCACCGCCTGCCCCACAGCAGAGAGAGGCTAAAACCAGCCTGCAGCAGTGGGTCTCTGGAAAGCATGAAAGCAGCACCAGATACACTTGGGGCACTAATAGCTCACCAGCCCTGCTCTGCTACCCGGTCAGAGTGTGCAGCTATCCAGCTGCTCTGCAGCAGTGCATCGTGGCTTGTTGGCTCCAGTATCCACCATCGCTTTATTAAACACATTTCACAAGCGGGTGCTGGCAGTTCCATCAAGGTGCCATTGCAACAGCTCTGGGCTCCAGAGCCCTCTTGCGGCATTACCACGCAGGAGGGTTCTGCAAGGCCTACAATGGCCTCACACCCAAACTCTGCTGGCAGCTGTAATGATTCTTTGGTCAAGAACAGACTCTCCGCCCCTGTAACAACAGGAAATCGTCCTGCGCTCTATCTCTAGAAGGCAGTCAGCGCTTTACTGTTTGTGCTTTTCTATTCTCTAATTCAAGTTAAAAACAAATCATTTTTCTTATTTGTCTTACTGAGCAACTTTAAAATTCTTGGCATTTTTGGAATTACAACCCCCTAAATTGAAAAAAAAAAAATCCACAAACTTCACCTTCTTATGCCTAACATTTATTTTCAAAATTGAATTGGGTTGGAACTAATGTTCTAAGAATTCTCTATTTCGTATGAAAAAATTAGAAACACCACGGGGTATCGCAGAAGTGGGAATGGAAAGTACCTAAGAAAACAATAACCAGTCGGGGGAGGTACTGTCTAACACACAGCTCTCATCTGCCACTGGGGTTCATGCTCAGGGGAGGCAACATATTTCAACCAGATGGCAAGGCGATGCTAAGTTTATATGTTGCACTCAAGAGAGGTCCTCTGTCTCTAATCTGAGCATTAAATTAAATGCATTTAAAATAAGCACTGGCTCAGAAAAGCTTGGAATACTCATCCATCATATATCAGGATTCCTCAGAAAACCCAGACTGCACATTTTGTGTTAGAGGCCAATCTGGACTTGACCGATGTCTTAGACGTTATGTGGTGTAGAGGGTAAGGCTGACAGGGAGAGGGTGTCTTACCCTAAACAGTCGTGACTTCCGGACTGTTTAGGGTAATGGATCTGGACTCGATGTTCTCCTCTGTTAAGTAGAGAGGTGAACAGGCAGACCAGGAAGGCCACAGGGAGCTCTTCTGAACACTTGGCTTTGTGCTTGCTTTTAGTGGGGCCTTGGGCAAGTTAGGTTCCCATCTCTAAATTTCCCTATACTTCTCTGTAAAATCGAAAGACAAAACCGTAGCACTGACTTTACAGGCTTTTTGTAAGGATTAAGTGAGGCCATTGTTTATAGCGCTTAGTCCTGAGTCTAGCGCATATTAAGCACTCAAAAACTTTTGGCATAATGAGATACCACTATGTACATATCAGAATGGCTCAAATCCAGAAAACTTAACACCAGCAAATGCTGGAGCAGATTAGACAGACAGAACACTCATTCATTGCTGGTGGGGATATGAAATGCCACGGCTACTGTGTGAGACAGTTTGGCAGTTTCCTACAAAACTAAACAAGCTCTTACCATATGATTCAGCAGTCTTTGGTATTTACCTGAAGAAGTTGAAAACATGTCCACACAAAAACCCGCACATGGATGTTGCAGAAGTTTTAGTCATAATTGTCCAAACTTGAAAGCAACCAAGATGTCCTTCAGTGGGTGAATAAAAACAAAACAGAACAAAACAAACAAACAAAAAAACTATGGTACATCCAGACAAAGGAATATTATTCAGTGCTAAAAATTTGCTACTAAATCATGAAAAGATATGGAGTAAACTTGAACACACATTATTCAGTGAAAGAAGCTGATCTGAAAAAGCTACATACTATATGATCACATATAAATGTGGCATTCTGGAAAAGTTAAAACTATGGTGAGAGTAAAAAGGTCAGTAGTTGCCAGGGGTTAAGCGGTGGGGGGAGGCAGGGCGGGGAAAGGATGAATAGGTGGAGCACGGAGGATTTTTAGAGCAGTGAAACTATGCCATATGATACCATCACGGTGGACACATGCCATTATTCCTTTGTTTAGACCCACAGAATGTATAGCACCGAGAGTGAACCCTAATGTAAACTGGGAGTGCTGGGTGATGATGATGTGTCAGTGTATATCAGTTCTAGCAAATGTCCCACTCTGGTGGGGGATGTTGATGGCAGGGCAGGCAATGTGTCAAGGGGGAGCAGGGACAGGGGTACATGGGAAAGAAATCTCTGTAGCGCCGGCTTAATATTGCTGGGGACCTAAAACCGCTCTAAAAACAATAAAGCCTGTTAGAAAATGTTAGCTGTGGTTATTGTTATCTAAAATCCCTTCTAGCTTCAGATTCTGAGGTTATATGTAGCTAATGTGTATTTCTTATGTGAACTTAATGTTTACCAAGCATTTGTGATATCCTGGCCTCCAGTAGTGAATGTGCAGAGAAGTCGTAATTCTTACCACTGCCTTTAACATTTCCATAGCATTTTCCCCTGATTTTAGTTTTCCTGGAGCTCTTACATGTATCGTGCCTTTCCCACCCCCACCCCCACGATTGCTTTGTGTGCAGCTGATTACTATTATTATCTTTAATTTCCAAAGGAGGGAACAGGCACAATGGGCCCTCATCTAGGAGCTGTTACTTGGGCACAAATAACACCTCAGGTGAAACAGGTGAGGCACAATTTGCATCTTGGCACTAAATTAGAAATATACCCAAGGAGTATTTTATTCTTGAAATAACAACCACCAAGTGGAAAAACCAGAGTGATTAACTAACGTTCCTTGGCTTTCATAATAACTTGGTAATAAATTCAGAGCTCGAGCCGCCTGCTTTTAGATTGGACTGCTCTGGATCACCAAGGGCCCTGAGCCTTAACTTTTACTGGAATGAATTGAGTGTCCAGGCAGTTTGGTGGACTGAACATCAGCGAACCTGGAGCCTCTGATTTTGCACTGTCATAGCCACATACCCTTGGCAAGCCCTTGAACCTTTCTGAGCATCGGTTCATTGGGTTTTGTTTTGGTGTTTGTTTTCAATTTGTGAAGTGGAGATAACAATCTAATTTTTCTACATCCAGGGAGAAGGAGAAAACCACCCCCCCCCATAAATTTAGCATATGCAGATAAAAAAAGACAACTCCAGTTGTGGTAACTTTATCCGTGCTTCTTTCTTTAGGTGGACTCTTGTGCATGAGGCTCATCGGTGGATAACCCTTTTGCACCAAGGCAAAGTGGGGTTGGGTGTCAGCTCACTGATGGTTATAAACGGCCATAGTATTACCAGAGACTTATTTAGACCTGTATGTATTATTACGGCCACAAATCATAGAGCACAGAAATTAAAAATGCAACATTCATCAATTCAAAGCATTGAATACTTACTCAATTGCACATATGTGCTGTTTAAATTGTCTGCTAAACTAAAAGTTATCATAAGGTTAGCTATGTTCTTCTGCTAACTTAGGCTCCAGTCACAGAAATGGAGTAAGTTACATGTCATGAGCTTAGTAGAGTCTACCTTTACTAAGACTACCATCACCACTGGTGGGATAAATTAATGCCATAAGCCTCACGACATGATGCTCTGAGAGGGGTACATCATCTCTGTGGCTTTCTTTTCCAAAACCCATAGTTCCACTCTGTTAAAGCATCAGACAAAAAAAAAACAAACAAACAAACAAACAAAACAAAATGAGAAACACGTGACAAGGTACTTGACCAGTACTCTTCAAAAGTGTCCAGGTCACGAAAGACAAGCCTGAGCAATATGCACAGACTGGAGCAGGCTAAGGGGACATTGCAGCTAAACACAGTCCGTACCCTGCATCAGATCCCAGAACAAAGAAAGACATTGGAGGAAAGACTGATGAGAGTCGAGAAAAAAAAAAGTGTGTAGTTTTAGTTAGTGGCACTGCACTAAAGTTAACTGCTTGAAAGTCATACTGTGTTTTTAATGAGATGTTTAACTTTGAGAGAGAAGAGGAGGGGAACTCTGTTTTATCTTTGCAACTGCTCTGTAAGTTTAAATTTATTTCAAACTAAAAGGTTAAAAGAAAAAGCATGATGCTTGGTTTTCCAGTTTCCATGCACAATACCAGGGTGAGACTAAAGCCAGGAGTGGATGTGGTGGGGGGAGGGGAACAGTAGCCATGCTGTTTAAATCGATGCAAAAGGTCAGTTTTACATGGTTGTTATTTCTACAAAATGCACATCCATTATTGGTTTATGCCAGAAGTGAACGAATAACTGAGAATTGGTTTGATAAGCTCCTGCCAGCAGCTCACTTATCCCTAACCCACCACTCCTCCCTCCACCTGCCTGCAAAAGGCAAGCTCCTCCATGAAATCGTTGCATGTTCCAATTTTAGTGTCAACCACTGCAAAGGCACCAACTCTTTTTTTTTTTTACATTGTTCCCGTGAAGTATGCCATTAGGGGCTCAGAATAATAAAAACCGCTGTCATAATTAAGCTCTGGGATGTATTTCAAAGACTCCCAGACATTAGAGATGAGAAAGACCCAGCAGGTCGTGCAAGCCCGTCTCCCTGCCAGCTCACGATGGCTGTGTGCAATTTGGCAAATCTGTTATCGGGCTATCAAAATTCTAAACTTTCAAAAAATTACATTGTATAAATTATAATAAAAAGTTTACCTTGTTCCTGGGTTATTCTTCAGAGTAGGGGGAACAAAACCAAGTTGTGAATAGCTTCCTAAAAACAATTACTGTCTATTTCGAACATATTTTCCAAGGTGAAAATGTGGTTATTTTCCATTCAATGTGACAGCCTGTGCTTATTGTCATGCAAGAGTTGCCACTTTGCATCCGATAATTTAAAATTTAGCACTGACCCCAGCTGTCCCTCAAATGATATTATAAACGTAGTTTGTAATAATTCCAACTTCTTTTGGCGTATATTTAAGTGCTGGATTTGAATACAGTTGTACTGTATGATTCTGTCTTTGACTCAAGCATCTAGCCCCAGATGCTTGAGTTTCCCAAGAATGAATGCTAGAAGAAAACCCGGTAAAGCCTTCGAAGAATGATGCTCAAGCCACTGTACCTTATCAAGTTGCGTGTGGCCTTTTCCGATTGTAATTGTGAAATGACAGTGATGAACATGTGGGCATAGAGATCCAGTAAAAAGGAAACAACTACAATAATAACAAAAGCAGGAAGTATCTTCAGTGGACAGAACTTGGAGGAAGACCAAGGAGAATCACTGAAATGGAAGGCTCAATTCATAGTCTAGAAATATATCCTTGGACTATGTTTCAATTATATGCAAAGTGGAAATTTGGCAAAATAAAAATGTAGGCAGATAAAGTTCAGTGAAATATATGACCACAGCATCCATGAAGACCAGATGTTCATCTGTCACTCTTCCATGCTGGGCATAGGGAAACAGGGGCATGGCGACTAAAGCATATGTCAATATTTTCCATTTTTCTTGAGTTTTCTCTACTTGGCATACACATTTCACCTTTATATAATATATAGAAAAATGCAGATCTATGTACTATGCAAAAAAAGGAACATTGTAGCAAAAACTCTACCTAGCCTTCCTTTACAAGTGCCGTATTAGTTGGGCACATGATGTCTGCAATAAGTCATGGGAAAAATTCATATTAAAGAGCATATATCAAGGACCAGAACTTCTGTATTTGAAATTCTTCATCACCCTTCTTTTAACATGACTGCATGGAAGATATATGCAGACCGGACCCTGTTTGTAAATGGTTTATGTTCCAAATTTTCATTTGTCAGTTGGTTAAAACCAGTGTGTATTATCCAAAGCCTCAGTGTCATAAGCGATAACTTACTTCCTGGGTTAGCTCACAAAAGTCTTGTTATTAGAGCTAGTATTATGGCTTTGACCACTTCTGTGTAAAGAATTCTTAAAACTTAAGCACTGAAATTCCTTAGTTTCATACACCATCAGGGATTAATGCAGCAATCCAGCTCTATTGGGTTTGGAGTCTCTAGGCTAAGAATGGTCATTTGTATGAAATGGTTGTCAAAAATTGATTATTCATTAAGTCTGAGGATTATAATGTTGAAAATAATAGGTAAAAGTTCATATATATGAAATTACCAACAGTGATAACACATCTATACGACTATAACAACAAATCGGGGGCAGATTAGAAATTAAATATTCGACAAGAGACATAAACCCTTAGTGGAACTGGATAAATAGTAAGTTCTCAAAAGCTACAACTTTCTTGATTCCCCCAGGGGTATATAAGCAATATGAGCATACTTCTTGTTACTCTTCAACTATTGCTCTTATAGGTAATAAGGACATGACCTATTAGGTGGAAGGGAACTACTCTTAAATTTTCATTTTCTGTTTTGGTTTGGGTTTTGGAGTCACCAAGAGTGTGGACAGCCTCGGTATAGTTTAAATGGGGTAGGAGAGTGTGCCAGCAAAATACACAGTACTGAAGTTCTCACAAAAAGCCAAGAAAAGCACACCTAAAGGCCTAGAATGTCTGGTGCCTGGAGCTGGAGGGCAGGAACCTCCAAAGGCCACAGAGGCAAAAGCATCTAGATCTCATGACGGTCATCTGGCATTAATGGGACTCGTCTACACTCTCCACATGGGTGGCTTTTGACCTGCTTGCCAAAATCTTTATGTGTTTTCCAATGGTCCCCACCCCACTAAGCCTTCTGACTATTCCCATGATGACTGTTGGCTTCTGTCTCTACTTCTTTCTAACATCTTTTGACATGTCCCCAACACAAATACTTCAAGGGCAGCAGTTGGGGGAGAAAAGAATCCAGAAGGGAACAGAGGAGAGAACCTGACTCCCTGACTTTTGCCCCAGGCTGTTGGTCAGAAGTCATGAGTAGTTGATGGATCATGGATTGGCTATCTGTGGGCTAGGTGCCCCTATTGACATGATTATCTGTTCTGGTCCTGTGGCATAAGCTAGGGACCTGCTACCTAGAAAGTATGACAGGAGCCAGCTGTGACATGATTAGTACATTTTCTTATGAAGTATATGTTGACATTTTTAAGTAAATACAATTCTAAATCCAGCAATGCTCAGTGTAGTCGAAGGAACTAGCATTACCTGTTGAGAAACATTAGCTATCACATAACCTCAGCCTTGCACTCTAACTTCTGCTGGGAATTGAAGGAATAACTGGCTAGTTAGTATACATTCAAAAAGAAAGACAGAATCAAGTATATTTGCTAACTTCTGCTCTGTTCCAATTCTTTAAAGCAATCACTTTTATTTTTCTAAATGACCAGAATATTTACTTACTGTAAATTTTTTTACATGCTGCTTTGGTTTCTTCTAAGTCATCATAAAAGTTATCTTACTCTGCACCAAAACTTCACAGCAGCCTTTTGCATTCACCTCATTCATTCATTCAGCCAATGGTTATTGAGTAGTGGTTATCAGCAACATTCGCCTTACTTGATGATCACTCGTGATACCTTGACCGACAAGTCACCTTGCACAAAAACCAGAAGGGACATGAGAAGCAAGAGCAGTTTTCCTGATGGTTTGTTTGCAAAGATAGCATGTGTCATCTGGGAAATAACTGGCTACCTTGTTTTCCAAGTTCTCTAAATGACTCTTTGAATTTCACAGATGAAAAATTAAGTAATATCTTTCCTAAGATTATGACATTTATCAGTCAAGAGTTGAAACAGTGCCCTCACTCTCATTTTACCATACATACCAACCATTCTATTTGTTTGTTCCACCAGCGACTCCATTGCACATGACCTGAGACACATTTAACCATCAATCATTCGTTGAGTTGGGATTTGATTTCTTTCTCTGGTTAACAACTTCACGGAGCCACATCTCCTACCAGGTCACATTCCAAAACATTTTTACTTCTCTAAACCTAGAACCGCAAGTCACTGTTATCCGATAAATGCACTGGCCAAATCTTTTTGGAAGTTGCTTGTTTTCCTTGAATATTCTGTGAAATATAAATATTGTATGGCAATGAAAGAGAGGCTTAAACCTGCTCTTGTAATGCTCAACACTCAGCTGCACTTTCAAACCTCGTCTGGGACTTCTTAGGCAAGGGAAAAGTTTTTTTTTTTTTTTTCAAGAAACAATCTTCTAAGATCAATGATACACAAAGCATTTCAGCTGAAAAGAAGAGAGAAGAGAAAAGCAAAGAAACAGAAGTTCTGACTGGAAGACCTTTTTGAAGTCCTTCACAAAAGTCATATGTACCCTTGACAGGTCATTTCATTTTGTTTAGCACTTCCTATTCCTTGCCTTCAGAAATGCTTAAGCAAACATAGAAGAAAGGAAAACTAATGTGTCTGATAATACAGAATAACGGACTGACAACCTAACTGAATTTCCCCTGGGGTGCGAGCAAGACACTGTTCCAAAAAGAAAGAATGCAAAAGAAAGGAAAAAGGGGGCTATAGAGAGCATGCCTTCACACTTAATTTCATAGAAGATCTGAAGTTGACTTCTGTTTAGATCATTGGTAGACCAGTTGGAACACAAGTGCCTAACACCACATTGCAGTAATCTGATCTGTGCTTTAAATAGTATGTGGTGGCTGGCAGTGTACTACATGTGGCCATGAGAGCTGTCTGTTTCAAAGTGAAGCCACATAACAGGGGTCAAGTAAAGCTGATGTGCAAAAGAGCTGTTTTTCATTATCTTTCTGTGTTTTACTTTTTATATTTAAATATATTCCCCTTTTTAAAAGGGCACTAATTTGATTTGACATTTTTTTTGGTCAGCCAACCACATTTGGAAATCCACCTAAGCAATTTCCGAGATAGCTTCTCTTTTTTGGTTGTCTGTTTTCTCTAAAGGGACATAATATAACTATGGCCACCCCTTCCCCCAAGTTTTTCCTCACTCTTATCACACTCCTGGGCAATCTTACATAAGCAAAGGCAGTGAGATGTAAGACGCTCCTCAGGTGAGTAGGGGGGTAAGGAAATGGTCCAAGAAAAATTGTATCCACTGATCTTTGAAAAGGTAAGGAATCTTGAATTAGAATTATAGAAACATGGTAATTCAAAGTAGAATAATAATAATAATAACAATAATGATAATAATAATAGCCATAGTAGATAACACAAATGAAGCACTCACTCTGTGACAGGATTGTTCTAAACACCATGCCTGTACTGTCCTTACTTCATGGGTAAGGAGACTGAGGTGTAAAAAAGTTATGTGATGGCTCAAGACCCCACTGCTAATACTGGAACTCAGATTCCAAACCTGAATGTCACTGTCTCTCCCACCAGAGCCCTCTCTCGTAACAGAAAGGCCTCCACCCCTGCTATCCCGGTTGGCAGTTAAAAGCCAGCTGCAGACTGGACATTGCCCAGTGACACTGTTTGGAAAAAAGTGAAGAAGCTCAGCAACTTGCCAGAGGGTACACGGACAGGTGTTAGACTCAGAAGTCTGGTGTATTTCCCCTCACAGACAGCCAGATGTTCTCTCCCACACTGCGGGCAATGGCTTCCAAAACAACACCAGGATGCCATTTCTATAAGGCTATATTTGCTTTCTACATAACGGCTTTCTATTTTGCCCCCAGAATGACTTAAACCACTGAAGTGGCTTCAGACTCCTATTGCCTTACACCAGATTCTAGGTCATTGAGGTAATGAGCATGTCACAGGGACTTCAGAATGCCATAACATCCCATTTTATGATTGAAGCTTAAACATTACGTCAAAGTGAGTGAGTGGTCAATGGAGGATTTAAAAGTAGCTCACTTTGTGCAACTTGGTTTGTCTTTCATGCAACTAATCCAATGCATAGATAGCCCTAACTATCACAAAAATCTGTTTTTACTCAAATATGTCCAAAACATTTTCCCTCCACTATTAGGGAGAAGCCAGTGGGTGTTATGGAAAGAGCATTAAGAGTCAAATACTTAGAAATCCATCTCCAACCTTTCCTAGCTGCGTAGCCTAGGGCAAGTTATATATTCTCTCAGTTTGGTTCCCTCAACTCCCCAAGGGGAGTGACACCTCCAGATAACTCCTAAAAGCTACTGGCATGTAGGAAGTGCTCAAAAATAAGAATTATCACCATTGTTAACCTTGTTTTGATTTTCATTCAGTGGAAATGCAGAGAGCACTCTTTATTTTTCTAATATGATTTTCAATGGTTTGCATTATTTAACTCACAATAACCTAGGCTGGATGGCCACTATTATTCCTCCATTTAAAAAGAGGTCCACACAGTAAAGTGACTCCAAAAACCAGTGGGCTCTCTAAAGTCAAAGATGCAAACAAAGATCAGATTGACATGCTTCTGAGCTGTGCGGGCGTGGCTATTACTGAAAGACCGTAGGCAATCACTGAAATATTTAATGACACACAATTGTTAAAGCTACAGTATTAGATAAAAAATTAAGTTTACAAAATTTTATTCAGTATGACCATGTTAGAACTATTTATACTGCTTGACACTAGCAGTGGAATTATGGGTGAAACATGTTTCTTTCTGTTCATTTGTATTTTCTGAATTGTCTAATAAATATGTACTGTTTTTCGAAAGAAAAAAACAACTTGAAGAATTCCAAGATTTCTATAGTGTCTTTTTTTTCTGTACTATTGTTGTGGATAGGCCTTGGAAACTATATGTTTCAAAAAGTTTAGTAGATAGTAATATTGTAGGCTTTGGGGTTCATTCACCATTTTATGATGAAAATAACAACCTTCTGAAACAACCAGATTAATTTGGAAGATCTTACTCTACTATGAACAATCACGTGGGTGGGTAAAAGTATCAGAAATCATAAACTATATTAATAATACTGTAGATTGATCAAAAATTGCAGTATCTACAAGCATCAGATGTAGCCCCTATTCCCAGGGGCCCTGAGATAGTACACTGATGGTACTTGTTGTCATTCAGGCCACTTAAACAGAGAGTAGTAAAAATAACTTTTCTTCCATATTCCTTTAAAACCAAACTCTAATATTACTACTGATAAATTAAGAAATACAAGAATTTCTTAGGATCCAAATGGAGCCAAGTTTTAAAATTCTCTTTCTAATCATTTCATCACACGTTTCTTACTTTTCCTTTTATCTAAGGGTATTTTCACAGATCAAAAAATGCACACCCCAAACAAATAATGCAGAATCTAGGTGCAGGGTTCTAGTGCAGTATCTGGTATGTTTTTTGATTGTTCTTAAAAAGGAAGCCAAGTATTCCCATCCCCCCATGGATGGCTTTCTGAAAGCCACTAGGATTCTTCTAGAATAAAACTAAAGCCAGCAGATATAAGCAAGAAATCTCCTCAAATACTTATCTAGAGGAGCATTTAACTTCATTATCAAGATAGAATCTTCTAGATAGGCAGTAACATCCCAACGTACTGAGTCTGCTGTCATTTTCTATTCCTGTTCAAGATTCCAATAGATTTTTCAATGTGGTTGACTCCTGGGGTCTTATATGTACTCTTGGCTGATAAGCAATCCATTTGACCTGTACAAGGTGATTTGCCAAACTTTCTGTAACCCCAACACCTAACGATGTAACTAGTACATGGTTAATGCATATCAGAATTTTTATTTGTTTTTTTTATCAAATTTAATGCAATGAGTGTTTTTCAGATTCTGAATATTATCAAATATGTGACCTCCTTTAAGGTAAGACAGGTACCATTGTCCCTCCAAATGGACACCAGATACTCCGTGATTCCACTCTCATGGTCCATTTTCACATCACTGACTTCTCTGGGAAGAATAATTTTCAAAATACACAAACTTGCTCTCATTAAGGTTTCTCTGGACCTCACAATCTCTTCTACCCAGATCCATCAACTCTTTGCTCCCTTCAAAGACAGACTTTTTCTAGAAATTGCACAATAAGCTTTTCCCACTTTCTCACCTCTCATTAACTCCTCCAGCCAATCAAATCTGGCTTCTATGCTCACCGCTACACCAAAACTTCTGTTGTCATTGTCACAGACAACCACCAAGCTTCCATAGCCAAAGTCCACCTTTTCTTCCCTTAGTCATTGTCTCCAGTGTTGGGAATGATCAAAACTCAGTCCCTTTTCATGCCATTCTCCTCCCTGGGCTTCCTTCACATCACATTTCCCATAGACACTTCCATGTCTATTTTTGGCCTCTCTTCAGAGTCAGTCTTCTCCTCTTCCATGAAACACTGGGTGTTCCAGTGTAGAGAGTGTTACTCTCTCTAGCCATCCTCCATAGTGGTCTCATCTGTCCCGTGGTTTTAAACCTAGTGACTCCTAAACGTGAGCCTTCAGCTCAGATTGCTCCAATGAGATCCTGGCTGCCATATGCAATTGTTTACCAGCATTTCAACTTGGACTCTTCACAGGCATCTCAAACATTACATCATCAAAATGAACCATCGAGCCTTCTCTCCCTCAAGCCTGTCACCTCCTGTCTTTCTGATTCTAGTCTTCTCATCTACCCATTTGCTTAAGCTGAAAATCTGAGAGTGATTCTTGATTTGTCTCTCTCATCCCATAATCGAAACACCAGCAAATTCTTTCAATTTTATCCTTCAAAAAATACTATAATGGCTCAAGGGCTGTGAATGTTTGGGCCTCCCTAGCTTCTCCAACTTCATCGCAAACATTTCCCCTTCAGTGCCCAGCCACACGAGCTACCTTGCTCAAAAATGCCAAGCTCTTTCCCACTTTCAGGCCTCCTCTCCCACTAGTCACCCTCCCTGAAAACTTCTTCCTGCCACTTTTCACCCAGATGGCCCTTTCATATATTTTATGTATCAGAATATTCAGAACTCTCTCCTTTAATTCAGAATTTTCTCCCTACATAGAACTTTCCTGACTATCCATCAATCATGGTTTTACCTGCCATTCTGTCTTGTGTCTTTTCTTTAGAGGATTCATCACCATTTCCAAATTCAGTGATTTCTTTTTGTTTGCTTGTTTGTTGTCTATATTCCTTCCTTGATAGCAGCTTGAAGAAGGAAAATACCATGTCTGCTTTGTTTAGTAATATATACCTGATATACAGCACCATTTGTGACACAATTACTATTGTTGACTAAACAGTAAAAATTTTAGATGAAGAATCTGAGCCAAAGTTAGGTGGAATAACTTTTCAAATTATAAGTTTAATTTCCAGGATTGGAATACAGGTCTTCAGATACTGATTTATTGCCTTTCCCACCACACCACAGACCTCCCTACACATGACCCTTATAAGGGATTCATGGTGAAGCCAGTTGACTTAGTCTTCTGCAGGGGAATTGAATATATGTATCAAACAATGTATGTTTCTTTAGAAGGGAATTATTTTATCCAAAAATGAAATGTATAGCTATTAAATAAATATTCATCAACAGCTATCAACTGCCAGGTATCAGTTGCTAGAAAATGCTCAAAGACTGGGCCATTGTCAGTGGATATTCATGGGATAAGTGTGACGAGTCCATTGCAGTGTGTCACACATATGCTCTGGATCCAAGAAAGACAGGCCGTGACAGCAGTCACTGAGTCTCCCTTGTACCCCCACTCATCATTGGGACAGGCATGCAATAGCACAAAGATGAAATGCAACTTCCTTTTCAGAGCCTGGGTATGCCTGAGACAGATAGATAAATATGTGGATATGCACATATAATAGGATACACACACACACACACACACACATAACATATATGCAAATTTTTCTATAAATACACATTATATATATATGCATGTGTATTCAGATGTATATCTATGACAAATATATATATATATATATACACACAGTACTATCCAAATTCATATATACATATGCATATATACTACACATGTGCATACATACAAACATATGTGGAAATGCCTACACACATACACATATACACATAGCTTAATCTAACTTCCTGTTTGACATCTCTCCTGATACATACACCTATAAAATTCTTGCGAATAAAAGGACTCTTGAGTTTTGGGGTAGGGGGTAAAGAAAATGTATCAATATTTCTTATAGTGTCTTTGTATATGCCACACCAACATGCGAGACAATAAGCATTATTCTTTACATATCACTCTTTTTAAAGCTATATTGTTTAAATCCCTATTTGTTTGGATAGTTTTTCATGTCAATACTATCTTCAAGAATTGATGAAATTTTAGGTGGCAGTTTCTTTTTAGAACGAATGGAGAAAGAAATGCTAAGAAAATAGAGGAATTGCCACATAAAAGGGCTCTATCTAGATTTTCAGTGAATTATTTCACAATAACTCTGAACTCCCAGGAGAATGAAAATATTAAAATTTTTTGCTATGTGTATTTATTTTATCCCAGTGAGTCCTCTCCCCACTAAATTATCTACATAACACTCAGCATCATTTAGGGTGCCATTTACTCCAACCACACTTATTTCATAAAGCCAGTTTAGACTAATCTTGACATTTGTGTGAATCAGAAAAATCATTACTTGAAGAATTCAAAATCATCTTAATTTATTTACTTATGGATACCTTACATATAAATTACATATATACACACATATATATGCAAAATAGAATTATTAGACATACCATGTGATTCTTTATATCCAGAGGCAGATCATTTCACAAAGTTCAACCGTTCAATTGCCCCTTACTTTCTCACAGTGACAGCTACACATTAGTGAGAAAAATGACCCTTCCAAAGCCAGAGTGTGACTCTTTGTACTTCTCCATTGTCATTTCAGACTTGTTCTCTCTAATAATTCCCAGTTAACAGACTGGTTCAGGTTGAGCTTAATATTCCTGAAGACAGAGCTCCCAGCACTTGAAAATATAAATCAAATTATGTGTGAACTGAACAGACCATCATCGAGTCAAACAGTTGAACTGGCACTCAGGGAAACACAGCTACATTACTGCCCCCCAAAAGAAACTGATTTTTAAAAATTTGCTTATCTCAAGTATATTGATTTCCATTATTGACTTTATCTTTCTACCTATATACACACACATACACACACACACACACACACACACACACTGATGATAAATGATAGATAAATACCAAATACTGACACTTCCTTCACCATATACCCTTATAAGTGGATTTAATCTTCAAATATCTATATATATATATACATACATGTATATATATATAGAATCTTCAAATCTTCTATATATACGTGTGTGTGTGTGTGTGTATCATAGATTAGCTATAAAAGTGACTAAATGACTAGTAAGAGCATACTTAATAGCATTTTTAAGTCCTGCCCTCAGTCCCCAAGTTGAACACCATCAGTCAGTTTCTCTGTACGGCCCAGCCAGTTTCAGTGTACATGCTACCTGCTGCCTGACCAAACTAAACCCTCTGAACAAACACAATGCAGAGAGATCACAGCTTCCACCAAACTCCGAGGGCATGACTCACTGTCCTCTTGTTTCACTTCTAGAATGGTCACCAAAAATATCTTATTGTCAAGCTAAAACTTTATAATGCAAATCAACACTCTTAAGATTTTAACACTTTGTTGGGAAGCTCCTGAAAATTAATCAACATGCTAAATAGAGAAATAACCTGAAACATACTATCTCAAATCAGACACAAGGCTGTTACAAGAATATGCTGTATATCTGCTATTTGTAAGTATATTTTACTCATTGACAGCAAACACAACTCAGCTTCCCCCCTTCTGAGGACTGCTGGTAAGTAGATCAGGAAATGTGCTTGAATTAATGTGACTGATACATTACAACCATGAAATACTTCCAAAGCGTGGGTCTGTGTAAAAGTGTCACACACATCAGACATTCAGCCAATTGCCTTGTGATAAATATATGGTAGCCACATAAGTGCATTAGAAAGTGAGGATAACCACCTGAAATTTATAAATATTCAAACTTTACTGAACGCAGCTTATATGTAAAATTAAAATGACATATAATACAGCAGGAAAAGGCTCCATTCCAAAGTTCTACAAAATGGAATTGTATTTACAGATGACACAAACTAATCAAATACATCTAGCATCGTCTGGAAAACTTAATGGCATGCCATAACTTAATATCACAGTCAATATGCATAATAGAACCCATAATTACTTTTCTAATAATCAAGCCAAAAGCAAAGAAATAAATGAAGCAATATAAAAATGAAACAGAAGACAAAGGAAAGTGTCACCAAATTGTCTATGATATAAACTGAAATGGCTTGAGAAAGCAGTTAAACCCCTGAAGATTTTTATTGTTGTTATTTTTGTTTTTACTACATGCAGTCCTAACTGTCCTTAATCACTAAAATGCCTCTTCTTACTACTATTTTGCTATTCCTCCAGCAATCCCCCACTCCCACTGAAACACGGTTTAATGGAAAGTAAGAGATGTGGAGAGAAGACTCTGGCAATCTCTCCATTGGGAGACAGCTGGATGGAAGGCAACAGTCCCTTGATCCCACAGCACCTTCCAGGTGATTACCCTTAATTTGCCTTTGAGTCCTGCCTTCAGAGTCACAACAGCTGCGGAGTAAAACGCTGCCCCTGGAACACAGCTCACTACCATACTGTACTTGGTTCCTTTGCTACTGCCTACCCCTTCCTGGTGAAGACTTCCAAACAGGACTGAGGTTTCTCAGATGGATTTGAGTTCAATGAAAACTGGTGCCAAATAAACCTCTGTAATATGCAAAATGTCTATGCTAGTAAATAATACAGAATTATTCCACTCTGACCCCCACCCCCACTGCCAAAAGCAAAAGTTTTCTTTCATGAGATTAAAGGAAATCACAAATCTGTAAATGTTATTATACCTGATGTAAAGATGGAGGAATTGAGGGATGATAATTAAAGGAATCAAATGATCAGGAGAACTACAACCCTTGAAATCTTGGGGAAAGTTAATATTTCATAATCTTTAATAAACTTCCTCATACGGAACTATTTTGAGCATATGAAAAGGCACATTTCGTCAATGAATTTTCACATGCTGAACATATTAGCAATATAATTTTAAATGAGAATTTAAAAATAACAAATAGAGTTATATATTAAGCTAAGATTCTTGCTTTTTACATATTTTCAACCATATTAAGTATACAATTAACCCACTTTAAGTTCTTAAAAATCCAGTCAGTATCATAGGTAATTTGCTGTGCAGATCTGCTACTTTTAAATATAGTTTAAGGTTGATGTAAGCATGTACAATTAAGTGAATAAAATTAGGTATCCAAACTACTGTTGGTAAGAAAGTGGAAAAAGTACACGTTCTTAGTTTTGTCGTGGCCCATTTTAATTGATGAGTTTGTGTGGCCCCAGGTACAAGAATAACTGCTATCCATTTTTAAGTAATGAATACTTTGCTCACAAGAGTCAGTAAATGTGTATGTGAATATATATGTGTGCAGAGAAGAAATGGAGGAAATTCTCTGACATTTGCCTCCCATTCTTAATTATTCTCCAAAGATTTTTTTAGGTAGCAACAGAAGTAAATGTCAAGGAGGCTTTAAATCAAGTCCTGATTTGCCCCAGCTGATGATACTGTGCTATCGTATTCGCAATCTACGTGAACTCTAATCAGTGCAATTGAAAGGGAGGCCCTGTTACCTGCTCCCTAAAGAACCAGGTTCTTGATAGCAGGTTGGTATCTGGAGAGATTCTAGAACCTTCTTATCAGAGGAATTCACAAGTGAATGGTTAATTTGAATAGCAACTGAAAAGTTTCACCAATTAACTCTACTCTGGGGTCACTGAAACAAAATGAAAAATAAAAATTTGTTGTTTTAAAATCTCTCAAGAAAACACTGGTAGCAATAGTCTAATTAGTGGTGAATCTGAATATGCCGCCCAACAACTAGAAATAGTAACCCAGCGAGCAAAGAAAACAATATCCCCGCTGGGGCCAGAAAAAATGACCAGCCATAGAGAACAGAAGGGGTAAAATCCATGCAGTCTTTCATCTTCATGTTTTTGTAGCTTTCGATGTCAGCCACGGCCTGGACCCAGATGACATACAGCATCACCACCAGTGAAAACAGGACGCCTGAGAAGGACAAACCAAGAGATCTTTAGCCTTTTGGAAGATGTTTTCCCAAGAACACTCATTTGCCCAATGATATGTTTCTAAAAATATATTTCTAGCTAAATCACCTATTTGTGTCAGACTTTTATTATGTACTTTATATGCACACCATTGATGTTTAAGTTTCAAAGCACTGAGAAGAAATGAGGGCTACAGTAGCAGTAGAACCATGGCAACAGCTGACTTGCTTTTATCAAGTACTTACTGTGCTCCGGGCACTGTATTAGGTGCTTGCAGACATAAGAGTCAAAGATTCCTGCCTCGGGGAATTTATTCGAATATTTGTCCATCTTGACTGATGCCCGGTTTGGGTTGAGCACTGTCATACATTATTTCTTTTGCTACATACAATAAACTGGTGAAATAGGTATTTAAGCATGCACAAACACAGCCAGTAGTTTTCGGAGTTGATTTTCAGCTCAGGTCTTTCCAACTATCGTTATATTATTATAACACAGATAATTGCTGCTGCAGTTAAATAAGGCCATGGAAATAGAAAACAAGGTAAGTACCAGACAAGAAAGAGATGAAAGCACTGAACTAATGTAAAAGGAAGCATATGATTCTTGAAAATTGAAAAATATATGCTGAAGATTGGTTATAGCATAGAAAGAATGAGGGAGGGAACTGATAATGAAAAAGATTCTGTGGTGTAAACCCACAGGTTTGAGATCAAGAGCCTATGAAAGAACAAAAAAGGATAGAGTGAAGAAGGGAGGAGGGAGGGAAGGAG
Source organism: Eonycteris spelaea (assembly GCA_003508835.1). Taxonomy (NCBI): domain Eukaryota; kingdom Metazoa; phylum Chordata; class Mammalia; order Chiroptera; family Pteropodidae; genus Eonycteris; species Eonycteris spelaea. The sequence continues at coordinate 3,842,687 of PUFA01000137.1, forward strand.
GAAAGGAGTACTAGAGGAGAAGGAAGAAAGGAAAAAAGGAAGTAAGGTAGGAGGGAGGGACAAAGGAAGGGAAAGGAAAAAAGGGAAGGAGGGAGGAGGGAGGGAAGGAAGGAAGAAGGAAGAAAGGAAGGAAGGAAGGAAGGAAGGAAGGAAGGAAGGAAGGAAGGAAGGAAGGAAGGAAGGAAGGAAGGTAGGTAGGTACATGGGAGGAAAAGAGGGAAGGAGGAAGGAAGAAAAGTGCTTAACCACTAACTAGAAGGCAACATTATGATTTATTCACAACTTCAATGTAACGGTAACCCACCTGTTCAAAAATACTATTAGAATTATGAGAGTAGAGAAAATATTATCCTGTTGGACCCTTGACCTGAACAAGCAATGTGACAGAAGAGCTTCGCAGATGCCAAATTATGAGAATACCACTAAGCACATCCTTCTCCACAGGGCCATTATTGTAATAACAGAAGGAAGCAACAGGGCTGTGCTGAGCTGCAAAGTCTGGAGAGTCAGCTAAGCTGATTCGCTACTGAATGCACAACAGGCGGCACACACAAACCACACAGCCTGAGGGATTCAAATCTGTCCCAAAGCAAAATGCACTTGAGGTCACTTGCTATTTGTCCAAAAGTTCAATTGAAACTTGTCAAGGATCTATTATACTCTTTAACAAACTGACCCTCAGGTATAAAATCTCCATGTTCTAAGTGCTAGTCTGTCTGAAAGGAAACAGAACTCTGTAACCAGGAGCAGAGACTGAGGTATATTGGCAGGACAGAGCTGCTTTCTAAGGGCCTAGCCATCAATTGCCCTTCTCGAGTTAATTGTGCTGCTATAGTATTTAGGGCGTCTTCACTTTTGGGCCATCAGTTTCATAAGGATCTTAAGAAATAAACACAAAAGAAGAAGGGCTTATAAATATGTCAAGGTGCATCCGTATCAGCGCTTAAACTTTCTCATAATCTTGATACAAGCTGCAGAGCAATGAAGAACTAACATAGATGCTTCCCTAATAAGAAACGTCCTTCACACTGTAGTCTGTAATGTAAATGCAAATCTTGGAGCACAAAATAGAGCAATTTAACGACTGAACAACAATCATATCACAGGCAAACAGCGGAGTCATAGCCAGCGAGCAAACTCCTCACAAGGCCGTCCCTCAGATTTTGACAACAATATGGCAACACCATGTGTTGTCTAGCAACTCTGCATTTCAATACATTTTTTTCAGCAAATATATAGACAGTGTCCTCTGCTAATGTAAAGATTTGGCTTAGTTACTTCCATACTATCTGTCTTATGTAAATGTTTACATTGCAAACCTTTGTTATTATTTGTTGATATGAGTTTTATTTTCCTCGCATCATATGAATCTCTTATGCTTTCAGATTTTATATATATAAAAAAGAAAATTGCCTTCGTGAAAACCAGTAGGCTTATACACAGTCTTTCAAAAGTTATAAAACCCATTTTGAATTTAGAGTATTTAGAAAAAGTATTGCAGGTAATCATGTAGATGATTTTTAACAAGGAAAAATTAACTTATATTTAAATGTTGCTGCTATTTGAAGAGCAATTAGATCCTGAAAGCAATGAATAATAGACGGCTCTATCACTACAATCTTTAACTTGTTCACTAATTGAAGATACAGTCCATTTAATTCATATCAGATCAGTGTATGATTATATCTTACCCAGGGGTAAGACGGTGGTTCCCTGTCCATTCGATCACCAGTGTTTTATACGTGTATGTGCACACACGTGCAGAGAGACAGAGACAAGGAAAATGAATTAAACATGGGGAAGTACTTACACCAAAGGGCACTGCTTTAGCTGCAATAGCAGCACGAATTTATGCCAGGGTCCTGCATGAGGTATGTGGCCAAGAGAGAAGCCAGGATACTGTTAAGTACTGGTAGACTAATCAAATAAATAAGTACATCGAGGTTAACTAGAGCCACATTCTTCACTGCCTGAAAAGGGAGTTACCAATGTAAAACGGGGAAAGCTAAAATGAACGCTACAAAATTGGTTTGGAATTGAATGCATCAGTGTGAATTTATGGTTTTAGATAGATAAATGATAGATAGATGATTGATAGACAGATGAACATATAAGTAAAAGTGTGCGTGTATTTTAAAATGTAACTGTGCATGTATGTCTAGATATACTTCCTGGCTCTGTTCCCTGATAGGGTCTGGGATCGACGACACCCCAAAGCATGGAGTACATTGTCCATATCTTGGCTTCTAAATACCAGGAACCGGGGCATCTCCAAGTAATAGTTGAATTCAGGCTGTAATAGAAAGTACATGGTGAGTTTGAAAAGTCTCATTATACCAAAGAGTTCAGATGTGCTCAAAGAGTGATGGGGGCGTTCAGAAGCCAGCTCGACGGGACTTCCCCTAGCCAATTCCAAGGCAATCTGATTACCAAACAAATGATAGTAGCAGATTATGTGTCACTGAATGAAATAGGAATCTATATGCCCACAGTGATATAAATAAATGTGAATAACACGTGGGGGGAAGGGAAAGCTTTTCCTTACAGAATGCTAACACATATAAATATAGAAGAAATAATTGAATTAGAAATCACCACTTGGCAATCATTTAAGTAATAACTCAAGCAAGAAACCATGGATGAAATTTAGATGAGAAACAAATATTTATACAGGCTCAAAGTCTCTTCACACAAAACAATTAAAAATTGTAAAGAGTAAAATAGTTACTTTATAGTAAAGAAACCTGGCAGATACCACCTTACTCAAGTGACCAAAGTTAACTCACCAGTGACATGACAAATTGATGTCACTCACACTGCATGACTTGCAATGAGAAGAATATAGCATTACTGCTATGATATTGCAGCCCAAAATGAAGAGCCTAAATCCAATCATGAGGAAAAATCAGACAAACCAATTCAGAACATTCTAGAAAATTGGTTCTATATTCCTCAAGAGTCAAGCTCATGAAGATTAAAGTAGGACTTGCAATTTCTATGTACATCTTAAAATATTTCCAAAAAAGTGAAATAAATAACTAAAAAAAAAAAAAGTGTGGCAGAAGTCTGTGGCTATGTGTGTTATAAAGTGCATACGTTGGGGAGTGGGAGGAGAGCATGTGTGTTCATATACCCAGAAAGATACCTTTTTTGGTGGGAGATTATAACAACTAATGAATAATAATATTATTGATTTGGTCCACCTGCCAGGTAGAGCATCTCTTCTAGGGCAATACTCATACTTTGGAAAAATGTTAATTATTATCCCTTGATATCTTAGTCCCTCATTCATAAAAACATAATAACTGTCTTGAGTAACAAGTGAATTACATTTCAAATCTACCTGCCACAATGATTTTAGCAGGAATTGAAATTACTAATAATATCTAGGTAATGTGTTTTTAAATAAAGTTATATTTAAAGTTGATCATGTATGTTGAAAGCATAATTTACTGCCAATTAAATTCTATAACACCTATTTTTCAAACTCCAACAAAAATTCATAAAACAGCTTCCTGGAGGCATCATCAAAATATGGCCCCAAATCCTATGAAGATCTATGACTGTTAAAAAGTCATGGACAAATAATTAAGTCACCAGGAACACGGAGGTTGCTCTTCTTATTAGCAGTGTAGGGAAGAGCCACTCAAACCATGGTTACACGTGATTTTCTTACAGAGTTGAAAACTTTCCTCTCTAAAAATCATGACTTCAACTTGGAAAGCATTTTTTTTTTGAAACAAAGTCAGAAAATTTAGTCACAGATGCGATTAGGAACGCAATTGCTAATGATATACAATGTGAAAATGATTGCAATATGGAAACAAAAACAGAAGAATTTCCCCCAACATCAAGTCAGACTGAATGCCCTCAATATTTTACAGAAACAAGAATGAAAACAGAAGACATACTATAAAGATATTTTCTGCTATATTTCTTTAAAAAACAGATTTAAAAATGCTTTCCTAGGAAAACATTAGCCACAGAAATGAAAACTTTCTTCTTCAGATACATAAGCAAATGCCAGATGCCTATATCCTCACCTAGAAATACATATACCTGTATTTAAAATTAAAAGCCTATGAAAACTATTTATGTATCTATGTATCTTCTGTAATTTTAAAATCAAACTTGATCTTTAATTATTTCCATGTACATGACCTGCCTTTGAAATGTGCTTGAGTCATGGGCGGTTATTGGGTACTTGGGAAAGAATCAAAATCTTAGAGGAGTCACCAGCCTCTCTTAGTCATGCTTCCACTCAAATTCAGTGGTAACTCATTTCAGCTTTCAATAGGCATAGGAAAGGCCATAGAATGCCATATCTAAAAATTCCATTGCGAAGGAAGTTAAAATGAATAGCAAGTTAGAAGCAGAATAGTTTGTCTCTTCTCAATTTGAAGAACACATACCCTAGAGACAGGGCAACATTCAGTCAGGGCATCTACAGAGGACTAGAGAGCACGCTTCATAAAACTTTGGGGATGTGACAGCAGTAGCTTACTCATTGTGTCTATTTTCGGAGGATGAAGATGAGCTCTGCAGTCATTAATTCTCTACCAAGGTCAAAAGTTCAGGCATAACTCAAATGGAAGCCCTCATAGTGGGTGTAGCACCTTAACATCCTACAACAGAAAAGAGGTGGTAGGAGACTCAGTTACTTTTCTAGCGAGAGCTCCCTGGAAGGCAGGGGGAGAGTTCCCACTAACTATAGAAATAAAAAACCTGGAGGTGGGCAGGGTGCTGAGGATAGCAGCAGCACTAACAAGACGGGAAGCATAGACCTGAGGTACTGGGAGAAAGAACAGAAAAGAAACTCAATAAGCTATGTATGTACTATTATTTTCTAAAAGAAAATATAGCAACTCAGCAAAAAAATACATAACAAATCTGCATAGAAATGCTGAACGGCTGATGATCAATATCCCACAAGGGGCTTTTGCAGAAGATACATAAATAGTTTTCATATAAATAGTTCTTATTTTAGACCACACAGCACTAACATTTTAAGGTATTAAATTAAACTCCAACAGCTTGAAGTTTCCTCTAGAGGGTAAATAATAATAACGGTCTTTTTTCTCTGGATGTTTTTACTCAAGAAGATGACTGAGAAATAGACACAATTTGTTTATCTGTTTATCTGTTGGCAAACATTTGGGTTTTTCCCAATTGGCTATTATAAATTAAGCTACTAGGAATATTTTGGTTTGCGATGTTCTAGCTCAAACAAAGTCTTGAAATGATGGATACATCTCCTTAGACAAATGGTTCTGAGAAAAAAAAAAATTGGCAACAAAATCTTTTCACAAAACACAGTCTTATACCAAATTGATAAAATCATGCTGGGCTTACTGATGGTATGGCAGTGACCTGAAGCACACCTGTCCATGCTTACTGCCCTCGCCCCAACATCCTAGCAGCCCTACTAAACTATACTAAGAATACTGGTTTTTAAAAAGCTACCTTATGTTATCTTTCACAAACATCAATTTGTCAACAAAACTTTGACAGTCATTCAATAGTGCTCGCTGAGCAATTACACTCTCCAAGTGCCTAGAGCAAAAAGATTTGTATGACTCTTTGTTTTGAGCTCCTTCTTTAACTTTCACTATGTACAATTTGACATATATAAAATATGACATATAAATGAATACTATGAACTCTCATTATAAAATGAACCCTATCAACTGGTCCCCAATCTAGGAACAAGACCACCACCCTCGAACCATTTTTTTTTTCCTCAGAGTCCTTTGGAAAGAGAGTGGTCCCTCAGATATTCAAGAACTACCTCTAGGCTTTAATTCCAGGAATAAAATTTAGAGACCTAAAAGAGCTATTCTCTTGAGAACTGGCAAGGGATGTGACGACCTCCTGGGATAGAATCAGAGATCCCCTCAAGATATGGATAACCTTGGAGTCCAAATGGATTATGTGATTTGAGCCCTACATTCATATACGACTGTGGATAATATCTACAAATTAAGTTATATATCAGGTAGTTATATTTAAGTATGTATTTTAAAAGTGTAAAACAGTAATGTATTAAATGCAAACACTTAAAATTGCCACAATATCTGCAAACCAGTTTTGACATGTATTAATGATTAATATACTAGTAATCTTAAATACTGCAGTGTTTGAGGCCTTTCTCAACTTTTAAAGAGCCCTATGTGTCATGCCAAAGGAGGACATGGCCATTAGTGCAGGCCAGATCTATTCCAGAGGCTAAAATGTATACTTACTTCCCTAAATATTACATGATGGGGAAAGAAAAATTTGTCAATTCTACATTTTCTAAAGAGTAATATTGTCTTTATATTGTAATGTATTTTCGAGTCTCATATCTATTAGTTCATTCATTAAAAAAAAATAGTGCTTCTACCAATGACATGACCACTGTTTGATACATGCAATTAATTTCCAGGTTATCACAGACTGTAATAACGTCCATCTTAATGAATCTAGTTTTGTAGTAATCGCACAGTAAATTCACATCACAGTGGGTTGTTATACATCTGTCCACTATCCCCAGAACCTTCACATTACAGTTTAATGTTACTATAAGTCTTTAGAATAACAATATATGGTAGCTTGTTCAATTGCATTGATTTTGTGGAAAGATAATTATGGTTCATTTAAATTTAAAGTTATTTCTTAACTTTTCTGAGTAATAAAAGATTCTTTTGAACCCCCTCCCCCCAAAAATAGATTTTCAGGGAAAATAAACTAGAAGTTCTTAAAAATAATTTAAATTGTGTTTTTGTAATAGTTCTTTCTTTTTAAAATTAATGTTCATTTTTACATCTTGTATTTCAAAATTATAAAACTACTGATACACAACAGTCTACTGCAAACATTCTTTGCTTATCTCCATTCTTCATTTTCTCAGACTTGCTCTCCACTGATTTTTCTCCAGTTTTCTGAGATAGCCTGAATAGTTTTATATAATTATAAATTTCATGACCGTTTATTTTCATTATATCTATTTGATTGACAAATATTCATTGCTGCCCCCACTTCATCATACTACTTTCCAAATACATGAATCGCCTCTTTTCTTTCATTAAGTAGACTGAACTTAGATACTGTCCATCAGAGTTCTCAAATATTTATTAGCATAATAATTTTAGACACTAAACATCCAATATATTCAATACTCTACTCTCTTCAGAAATAATTATTGACAGAGAATGATCATGAGGGTTTATCTATCTCTACAAGTCATTAGATATTTAATATGAAAAGCAGAGTTTCATTTAATGCCAAGGAAGTGTTTGTCGACTGAGTTTCAGGAAGCAGGAAGTGGTTGAAGAAACTGGCCTACTTCTCGGTCTCAGTTTTGTTATTAGTAAAACGCAAGTGCCTACCACAGAAGGCAGGAATTGATGGTAACTTATCAAGATGCCTGTAAGCTAGCAAGCGCATAATCATTACTGGCTAGATGATGATGATGATAATGATGATGATGATGGAGCTTTGGCATGAGATCCTGCTAATGGCAAGCAAACAGTGTTCTCTGAAACTTTTTAAGTATCAGAGCTCCTCATATGGCTGGGCTGTTATAGGACAGGCCAAGAGGTAAGAGAATAAACTTGTCACAGTGTCTTCTAATTCTGGGATTTCACAGGAGAAGCTAGGCAAAAGGTGCTTCAGTCCGTGTCTGTCGATGTCTTTCTGGAATTCTCCACCAGGTGGCACCAGTCACCCCACAGTCCCACTACGGAAGGTTTCGGAAAAGAAAACGTCAGGTGGACCCAGACTTGTGCTGTCACACTAAAGACATTTTCTGCTTCAAGGGTCCAGTTAAGCAAACCTCCTGTCCCTCCCCAACAGCCCCTTGGTTATGGCAGGTAAACATTCCTTCTAGGACTCAGCATATGTTGATCTGAGGGTTCAGATAGGTCTGTACCTATGTGCTTCTCTTTTATATGAGAAAGTATAAAGTCCTCAGAAAACACATAACGAAATTTAGTAAAAAAAACCAATTTGCCTTAGCCATTCACTGGTAGCTATTGCCAAGCAAAGTGACTATTTGTGGGAAGGGTGTGGAATGAAACAGAATACTTACACAGAAATGAAATCCCTTATAGTAGGAGTAAACAGATTTTAATGACACACATACTTTAGAAAAGGGGAATGAAGCAAATGAAACTCATTTTGCCTTTCCACCATGACAAACCTAATCCCAAACTAGAGATCCTATTTATAGGCCAGAAATAATCTTGTCACCATACACATCTGAGAATTCTGTCTCAGAGTGGAAATTAATTATACCACATAATAATATGGCAGGTGAGCAAAAGCGTTCGTTTGCCAGGCCTGTCACTCTGTTTTTCAGAAGAACAACACAGACACATTTTTTAAACGGGATGGGGAACATTTATTTAAGTTAGAAGTTTAAGTTTTTTAGAAAAGTTCCACCAAAGTAATTACTAAGCTGGCCTCTCACTCCCTAGATTTGTCAAGTCAGGACCCAGACCATAACCCAGAATGTCTGTGACAAACACGCATATAACAAGCCTGCGGGGAGGGGTGGAGACTCATGGGGAGGCAACATCTCTCCCTAGAGAAATATCTGTGCCACTTTTCTCTTCTTCACACTCTCCCTCCTTTCCAAAGCCTCCATCTGGCTGAGATGCTGGACACTCATGGACCTGAGTTTGAAATGCCCCCCTTGAATTCTTCCTCTGGGAACCCATCTCCTCATTTCAGTGTCATGTATCTAACAAGTTGGTGCCCCATTGAAACCAAGTCAGGACAAGTCTGATTCTAACAGCCTGCGACACATATTTCAACTAATAAGCCATGTGGGGAAAAATAAACTTGCAAAGAAGTATCTGAGGAAGAAAAGTAATAAGGCTTCAAAATATTTTTGTAAATAAAAACTCTTCCCAGCTCTCTTCTAATTAATATTAATAAAGGTTGACTTATTCTGGCACTTGACATTTATATAAAATGTCATAAGGAGGACATTAAAATTCCACATCAAAATTTTAAGGAAGGCCTTCCCACATTATAATAGCATCAGTATCCAAAACAGTAATTTTCCTTAACAAATTCCCACATATGATAACTAAAGACACACAGAAAGTGTACAAAACAGGTAGTTTTAGAAACAAAACTGGTCAGTTCTTCAAGACCTACTTAGAAAGCAGATCTAGTGTACTAAGCCTTTGGATTGAGCAAAAGGGAAATTTGAACTGTCATTCTATAGTTCATAAAAATTGGATAAATTAGTTCTACTGTAAAAAGTACATCTGGCCAGTATATCAGTAACCAATAGTTTACATTAATTACTTTTTCCTTTTCACCTCCCACCTCCAACAAGCCAGAGCTCTAAATAAAATACTAGATCCTGGACTTTGGTGGAATGGTCTATTCCCTGTTGGCAACTTATGCTTGTGATTTTCTCCGGGGAGTCTACTTTCTACACACTAAGAAAGATACAGAAGTTTTGAAAAGCCATTCTGGCAAGAATTCCCTGGTCTCTCTGGCCTGTTCTCACACGGAGGCCCTTTTGCTCGTTCAGAGTAAGCAGCTGTTTATAGCCTGGCTCTTTCACTATGCAGACATGGAGACGGCAGGTGCAAGGACGGAGATGCGTGTGCCGTAAGTGTAGAATGCCTTCCTCTCGGCCATCAGCAATTCTTTCCTAATCCCTTCCTGCTCTTGGTCTGTATTTCTCTGACATGCTCTTCCCCTGCTCTGACTGCCACCATGTTCTGCTTTATCAGGAGGAAGATGGGAGGGGCCAGCCATGACAGTGAGCACCTCCTGTGAGCCATGTGCTTGTCTCAGCCAAGGGAAAATGAACATCCAGAAAATGTCCCTTGGCTTTTGTGAGCTACTTTTTCTAAGATTAAGACCAAAAAAAAAAAAAAAAAATCTCTTCTGTTATGCATCTTTCATATTTATCTCATCTCATGTAGAAATAAATGTGGCTTGCTGATTAGCTACTATAAAATCCATGGATCTTTCGAAAGAAAAAGGGAAACAAGCCACAAATCCGATTTATTCTGATTCAGTATTACCTGCTAGATATGACAATTTTATATTCCCTCATAGCCACGCACCTCTTCTACCTACATGACTTCTTTTATGAGGACTGATGATCAGAAGGTAACAGGGTGGCCAGAGATGGATGTACTTCAAGCTGTTTGTCCCACACGGCAGAGTACTCACACAGTTCACCCTGAGTCACTTGGCTCATGTCCCTGAGAACCAACAATATCTTGAGGAACAGCTGTCTGGGAGAGCAGCATACACCCCACAGTCACAGAATGGAGCAGGAGCCGAACCACAAATAAGGGCTGTGCTCTTCCTCTGACTGACAAGATGGTTCGGCAGCCTCATCAACATGGGGGTCCAAAAACAGAGTTAGCCAAGATGTAGAAGTGTTTTAGGTACCTCTCCCCAGGTGAGATTCTTAAGCTCTACACTCAGCAGAAAAAGGTAATCCCAGTTTGCCATTCAGGAAAAGGTGATTTCAATTGTGGAGGAAAGTCTTTCTATCCTGATATGCTGGTAAAATACTTATTTCTAGTGTTTGTGGCTCATCACCCAATGCCAGTGTCCCAGATAATCCAGACTGTGTCATTATTCTTTCTTGTGCACTGGGGGGTGGGGAGGGTCTAACTGATGCACAGCAATCCTTGCACGGATGTCTCCTTGCACAGGCATTAGAAATATGCAGCTATATAATAATTTTCTCTGTATTACTCAAATGTTTTGTAATGCCATGGTTACCCATTCTTCCTTCTCCTGTGCCTCTCCTACAGCCTCCAATATCACAGGGTGAGGGGCTGATGGGAGTCATCCCCTTTGTATCTAAGTTTTCCAGGAGCCCACATTAAAACAAATGCCACCCATAGTGGAGGCATTGTGGAGATGTGTGATAAGAGTCACTGAAATACAGGCTCAGTGTCATACCATCCTGACTGTTACCATACATTTGGTGTAGCATCGAACATCCTCGGGGAGCACATGGCCTGGCCTGCCTGAGGAGGTATCTATCCAGTGCAGGGAGTGGCAACATCCAAGGTTTGCTCAGAGCCAGTTGCTAGAGCAAAGGGAATACCATGGCCCCCGCCCCTTAGTCACACCAACAGCTGCAACGTTAGCATGTCCAGCCACGTGCAGATTACCCCAAACGGTTGTCTTGCTGATGCCAGAGTCATTCTATGTGCACACACCCAGAAATGGCCATCTGGAATGTGGTTCCTCCCTGTACCAAGACTATCTATCCAAATAAAGAGGGACTGTCCAATCTTGTTTGTGGCATTGCTAAAGCAGCCACGGCAACCATGGGCCCAAGCCACACTGGTTCCAACTGCCTGCCAGAGCACAATGTGTTGGCAAGGGACAGTGCTGGAGACACAGTTGGGCAGGGAATGATGAAGCAAGCCCTAAAAAGAAAGATTCTGGAATACTAGGTGCATAGAATGAGACCTTTTCATTTTGAAAATATAAAATTTAACCAAAGAAAGCATTATAAATTCAGTTTAACTCAGTAAATGTATCTTTCCTATCACATAGTATATGCTTGGTTCTATATTAAATGAGGTACAGAAAGAACTTGGCTGGGGAACAAACCGAGTGTTTATTTCATATTTTCCTCATCTGGGTATTATCTATTACCAATATCTGGGAATGTTTTAACAAAGAATTGAAAGATTTAAAAAATTCTGTCAATAAATTCTCAAGTTTAAGAATGATTTATTGGTTCCAGAACCACTGTAAAAAATTGTGTTTCACAGTAGAAATTGCTATTAGACAGTAAACTTTAGTTATTCCTGAGAACATTACTTTTCCTGCCCAAATGGATAAGATGAACAATAACATTTTATCTCAGCCAACAGAATCTCTCTCTCTGTTCTTGGGAAATGAATGGTCCTATATACAATGAAGAATTGTGCCATGGAGGAAATCAAGTCAAACTCGAAAGGAAGTGTCATTACAGTCCTCTAGTCCAGCGGGGTTCAGACACCTGGGACACCTGCTACCTCTCAGGGGGCTTTTCCACGATGCCCTGAGCAAGAGGAAACTCAGCTCCAGGCCCACATGCAACAAAAGAGTCAATGAAACAAGAAAATCCTCTCATCTAGGCACATGAGTATCTATCAAATTCTTTACCTTCTATGGGGTTCTCAGCCTAACATAATTTTTAAAAATTTATTAAAGTAGAGTTGACATACACTGTTATATTAGTTTCAGGTAAACAACATAGCGATTTTGCATTGATAAACTTTATGATGTGATTACCACAATGAGTGTGGTTAGATATACTACTGTCTCACACAAATTTAAAAAGGCCAACAATTTTCTTCAAAACACACCCACACATTCTCTAAGACCAAACTCAGGATCAGAGTTTTCTGAGTTTAAATCAATTGTGCTGCCCATAATGTATTAGTAACCAATCCACTACTATTACATATTACATTTATTGACAAAGATTAAAAATTAAAATCAAGGAATGAGAAGAAACAAATAATTACATATTTTAGCAGAGAGCTGTTATTTCTGGGAAGACCATAGAAAAATATGCACCTTAACTAGACCTTTGAATGAAGCCAGGGTAGAACGTGGTTTGGGGGAGAAATAATATGCGGTAAAGATGATGCCCAGTTTTAAGGCTTATTGGGGGTTTGGTCTTATGGAATTATGAACTGAAGAAGAGAAACGATGAATTACGAGGTCTAAGCGAAAGAAGCCAGACACGAAAGGTCACATGTCGTGTGATCTCATTTACGTGAAATGCCAGAACAGGCGAACCCATCCGGACTGAAAACGAGTGGATTGTGGTTTCTCAGGGCTGGGGGATGGCAGAGGAGAAAATGAAGTTTCTTCATGGAGTAATAATAAAAATATTCCAGAATCAGATAGTGGTGATATATGAACCACTCTAAATGTACTTAAAACACTGCACTATGCACTTAAAAATGGTAAATTTTATGGTATATAAATTACATCTCAATTATTAAAAAAGAACTTAAAATATTAGGAAGTTCAAATGGGGAAATTTGAGGCCCTGTTCAAGCCCCTGAAAAATCACTGAAGAAAAGAGTTGAAATAAAAGATAAAAGACAGATGAGGTTAGACAGGACTCTTGTTCTCGGAATGAGTTTTTTTTTTTTTTTTAAGCTCTTTGAGCAGAGGATCCATATCTGATTATTCTTTTGATTCCATCTGCAGAATTAAGCACAATACTTATTATGCAAAAAGTGTGCTTAGAAAAACTGTTTGTTAATTGACCATTGATTAAAGAAAGATGGGCACCATCACGAGCTGATTATAAATAAAGCTATCCATTCTGTTCCTTCCCTTTGCTGTCACTACCATCTTCTGTAGAAACACTTGGTCCTTCTTATCTGATGCTACAACATAGCCATCTGGTACAGTTTGGTCTGAGTCATACTGAAGTTTGTCTAATTTTCTAGAATTGTTGTTTTTACAAATAACCTTGGGTTTATGTTTTCAGGTGAGTGTTCTGGCTTTTACTTCCTAATTAAATGAAAAAGTTTTAAAATTCACAAGACTTGCCTATTCATTTATTTCCTATTTGTATTAACGATCATTTTAGCAAGAACAAGAAAGACTAGCTGGAATGCTGACTAAAACAAGTGTAGATTTTTCAAAGAAGGGAGAACATGTTTAGATAATTTACATGAACCAACTACGAAAACTGAATGGTGATGCTGGAGAAAAAGATGCTGTATGAGAAATTAATCATGAGAGTTTCAGTATCATTGTGGGGCTATCTTTTTCAGAGCACAGAGAAAAGTTCACCTCAATCCTGATGCTACAGAGAGACATGTCGTGACCCCTTTTTACAATCAGAAAATTAACAGGGTATGAAAGGGTATAAAGGTTCTTCAGCAGGCTTCCTCTCCAGTGTCCTCTTATGCACAATGGGGATACAATGAGCAAAGATTGTGATGCTGATTAAGTGTGTTAGCATATGGAAAACAGAAAGTCCCTGGAAAAGTGTCTGATGTGTAGTTAGCGCTCTGGAAATATTACTTACAAATATTATTGTATTCCTACTACTGGAAGCCCGAGACCTAAAACTGTAAGTGAAAAAAGACTACAATATGGAGAAAATCCATAACTAGAAAATCATACCCACAGCACTGTACATACCTGCAGCAACATATGCACCTCCCCCGGCTTTATAGAGAAGATGGCTGGCAAAGGGCGCTGCACAGATGATCAGAAAGCTTGCGGTCACCACAGCAACCACCGCCAGGAGCATCAGAACCGCCCAGAAACCGCGGTAGACTGGAGACACGGGAGAAAAGGAAAAATGAAAAGTACACTTAGATGGTGAACCAAGCAGATTTCCAGGCCATGGGTCCTGAACTTATCTTTCAGTGGAAACCTTACCAACTGACTGTGAGCTCATCATACCTGGGATCTGCGCCACACATGGGCTTAATATACTGTGGGAGCTCAGTTTTCTGATCGGATTTTACATTTTAGAAGTGGAAACACCTAAAGTTCTAGAAAGTGTTCTCTTGAGTAACTACCCAGCCAGTTCACATGTAGGTGTTTCATAGCAAATGCACAAAAAATGTGAAAGGCATTGACATTTACAAACACTGCCTCTTACTTCTTGCTGTTTATAGTTAAAACGGCAAGCAAAACAAAGCAAAACAAAACAAAAACGATGGTCTGTAGATGGAGATTTTAAATCAGATCTATTTAAGGCATATTACTTTCTATCGATATTTATTTTTAGAATGATTCAAAATGAGGAATTATAGTGATGTCTTATTATTGAAGGACCAGCAAGCCCAAATGAATAATGATAAATGGATTGTGGGTTTGGTGATATAGTCATGAATTCTATTGATCAATTTTGAGCAGTATAATTACCAATCTATTAAACAAATTTATAATTTCCCAAAGGCTAAAACGCTAAACAAAGTCCTTTTGGCGCAAACAAGTGAAAGCTCAGTGAAATATATTAGTCAAATTACAATTCTTTTAATGAAAATATAGAAACTTTATAACGAAGCAAAGGATGGTTTTTCTCAATAAGCCCATCCAGAAAAGAAAAAAATATATACATGTCAATGAACTGGAAAGTCAAAGAGAGAAAAGAGGGTGGGAAGATGGTAATTTGAAGAGAGGCCTTAAACAGGATGGCGTCTGGCATTTTCTTGTGAATAATAGTCCTGAATGCAGGGAAAAGCGGTCAGCACTTACCTCAAGTACCTGCGCCACTGACTGACCTGCGTCACTGAGGTGGCCGGCTGGCTGTGTCAGGAAGGATTCTGTTCAGGCAGGGAGCAGAGCCTGAACAGAATTCTTTGAGTGTGGGAAGTAAGAGTGACAGACTGTGAGCCATGGGTTTCCTGTCCTGGTCCTACCAAAGCTTATTAGATAATTGGCAAGCTTCACATTTTCCTCTTTAATTCACCTCATGTTCTTCACTTTCTATCACAGGGCAGGTTCCCTGGCAAGTGCCAGGGGTGAAAACAGTAGCAAGACACAGCCTAAGAAGCAAGGAGCCTGTTCCTTTGCTCCCTTGATTACACAAAAACTGGAAAAATTTGGCAAATGACTGTTTGAGGACTCTGAAAAGCAAACTAGCAAATGGATTAAGGAGCAAAGTCAACCTTTAGCTGAGATCCACTCAGCTACAAAGAGTCTTTGCAGTGTTTCCTTTTTTCTTCTCCTGGATTTGGCTTGAGGGCAAGCCAAATTGGGAACTTTGTAAAAGGTGCAGCAAAAAGCAAAGCAAAACAAAACTACCCCAATTAAGGCCATCATTCTGGGCACAGAAGCCAGAAAAAGGGTCCCCACAAGTGTATGGGGAAACCCCCCTTGTTTCTCTTTTTATTCTCATAGTCGTGCTTCAAGTCCAGCTTTAAAAGTAGACCTGCATTGGTATTTCAGTGGAGGCATGCACATTTAACATTCCAAGTGATGATTCAACCTTTTAGATAGAAGAATCAGAAAAAGGGCCTCCCATGGTACAAAAACTGGGGGAATCACTGGTATATGTTTTGTCTTTCTGCTTGCTACTTCACACTGCAGTGTGATTGCATGGAACTGTGCACAGCGCAGGAGGGCCAGACTCTGAAAGATCTCAATCCTTCCAGCCAGAAAAGCAGGGAGAAGGAGTCCTAGCAGCCAGAAGTTGTGAGGAAAATTCCACAGACAAGAGAGAGATGGAGACTCTTTGGACTCTCTAATTCTATGTTTGAAGCCACACAAGTAATGAGCTCAATTCCCCAAGCTATACACTGCAGAAAATGCCCACAGAAGTGTAACAAAAGCTTTGAGAGCTGAACTACAGCATAAAAATCACCCAAGCACGAGAACAATCCCCGAGTGCTGTGTGCTCCAAGCAGACCCAAATAGCATGGCAATGACTCTGAACACTGAAATAACTTGATCTAATACCACAGAAGAAACAGGTTTAAACAAAAAATTACTATTCTCAGATAATTTTAACTATTGCAGACTCTGAAAACGTAATGTTAAAATGTCCAGGATACAATCAAAATTACTTAGTATACTAACAACCATGAAAATCTAACCAATTCTCAAAGGAACAAGCCATCACCAGATGCCAATCCAAGAATGACTCAGATGTGTGAATTATTGGATGACTTGAAGTCGGTGATTAGAACCACTTTCTGTGAACTTTGGTGAACTATCTTGAAATGGATAGAAAGGTAGACATTTGTAGAAGAGAAATAGAGTCCATAAAAAAGGCCTAAAGTTTTAGAGTTGAAAAATACAATATCTTAAATTAAAAATTCATTACAATAGCTCAAGAGCAGCATGGAGATGAAAGAGGAATGCACAAGTGAATTTTCATAACAAGTGATAGAAATTATCCATTCTGAATAAGAGAAAGAAGAGATTGAAGACAAAAAATGAATAGAGTTGCAGAGACTTGTGGGAACAAATCAAAAGACCTCACATTTACGTCACTGGATTCCCTAAAAGCAGAGGCAAAAGATGTTGGTGCAGGAAGAACATTCATTGAAATAATGCCTGAAAACTTCCCATATTTGGTGAAAGATAATTTACAGATATAAGAAACCAACAAACTCCAAAGAGGAAACAACTCAAAAAACCAGCCCGCACACATTATAATAAAATGACTAAAAACTGTGAACAAAGAAAAAGTCTTGCAAGCAGGCAGATGGAGAGAAATGACACATTAAATATAGGAACAACTGATCTAAGGGCTGCGTTTCTTATTAGAAGTGATGGCAGCCAGAAGATATGGAACATCTATAAGATGACACAGAAAAGACCTATCAACCTAAAATTATGCTTCTGGTAAAAATATCTTTGAGGGATGAAGGTGAGAGAGAGCCATTTGTCAAGGAGGAAAACAGGATTTCTCACCAGTAGACCTTCTCTCCAAAAACATGCAAAAGGAATTTCTTTGGGCTGAGGAAAATGTCACAGAGTTCACTTGAAACTTCAGGAATGATGAAAGAAACAGAAAAGGTGAATAAATGCATAAACAGAGTAGACTTTTTTCTCATCGTAATTTATTTAAAATATGTTTGAGGGTTGAAATAAAAAAATATATAATCACATAATACAGTAAAGAAATGTAGGTTTGGAACAAGAGTAACCTGCGAAATCACATTTACATTTGATGTAACCTTGAACCAGTTACTCAAGCTTCCTGAACTTCTATCACTTCTGTAAAATAGGATGTTTGTATCCATACTTTAGAGCTATTGGGAGAATTGTTAATAATGTATGTGAAGTGTGTGGCATAAGAGACCAATGAATGACATTTATTTTGTGATTGCTTTTATTGTTGTTATTGTTAAATTGTATTAACATTACACAGTAGGTGGTGGTGTGCTCAGTAATAAGAAAGGAAATTATTTCCTTTCGAGAGCCTTACATATTGTTTTTTTATGTGTCACTGACATTTGGAAATCCCTTTAGAATATAGCTTAGAGTATAGTACAGAAGTTGTATTTGACTGCTAGTACAGAAAGTTCCACAAAGTTCTCACACCTCGCTCATGGGAAGGTTCCCTGACCGGTAACCACTAGGAAGGCATTGGGCACATTTTACACCACATGACTCTACTCCTAATCACCCAAAATTACACAAATGGGGTCAGACACCTGACACAAAGGCAGGTGAAACATGGCGACTTCTGACCCCTGCCTTATGACCTACATTTTGAAAAGATGAGGACTTAGGCTAATCGGTGTGATCCCTTCAGAACTGGAAAAGTGAGGGGATTAGCAGCAGCATTGAAGTTAAAAGAAAGTGCTGGTAGCTGGGTCCAGAAGAGAGTCATGGGGAGCCAAGGTCATGTACTAGCAAGAGGGCAGGAATATGAATCAGGCCACAGGGAGGCAGGAGAAGCTGGTAGAACCTTTCCGCACAGACATGCAGAGAGGCTATAAGAAAAACACGTGATGAAAGAGAGAGAGAAGGACTGTCAGACAGATATGGTGACAAATGCTCCTCCAAGCTCCCGTTTGGCAACTGCTATTTCTGTCATTTCCTTACCTCCAGCAAAGGGGCCCAACTTTTAGTTTTGAGTCCCCTGTAAAAGGCAAGAGCGACAGACCTGCATCTAAGGGAAGGGGGTACCTGGCTGCCTGGAGGTCATGACCAAGTGACATCCTTTACTGTAGTCACCAACCATATGCTTTACTCTTCTGCCTGTGCCTCCACACTCAAAACTGCATAACTTCAAGCATATTTCAAAATAATTTACTTAATTTGCACACTTTCATTCCAGAATTGAAATGTTCAGTCATAATGAAGAACATCTTGTGTAACTGGGTAGAATTCTTTCACTTTCTGAAGTAAAACTGAGGCAATCAACATAAAGTGAATTGAGTGCATGTGCTTGGAAGTCAAACACGGTATTGGGGCCCCTCTGCTAACTGATTTATGACTCTAATGGGTAACAGCTTTTTTTAATATGGAAAACAATATCTTTCACCTAAGTTTATAGTGAGGAATGAGGAAATACATGAAAAGATACATGTAGTAAGCACTCAAATATATTTGCTATTTATTATTACGTATCTTGTAATAAAGTGTTCTTGTTGACACTTATTTTTTTATTTTTTATTTACTTTGTTTATTTTTTTATTTTTATCATGGTGACATTGGTTAACAAAATCTAGGAAGTTTCAGGTATGCCATTCAACAGTATAAGTTGCCACTTAAAAGATATCTATTGATCTCATAGATCTAGGACAAGAACGAGCTTTCTGTCTATATATATAAATATAGTATAATATAATATAATACTGTAAGGATAAAAGTTTATTACCATATGTAATTTTTTTAGACCATATGCAAAATTTTGGTGGGAAGAGCATTTTTGGGTTTTTTTGGCTAGTAGTTTATATTAAGACTCTTGTGCTTGAATGTATCTCAGAGAACAGTGAGTTTGTTTCCATATTCCTTATATGAGCCCATTAAAACTTCTCTTTGAAAGCCTTCTCTTTGAAAGCGCTGGACTGTGCCAAGTGAAAATATCTTTCAAAATCCATTTGTACTATAAAATACAACTCAATGCTGAACTTAAACTATATTGAATTTCTATTACTTCCTATTAAAATATGAAGCAAGAGTTACAATGTAAATAGATTTACATGTAATCTATATTATCATACTTTGATTTAATTAAAAGAAAGTCTCACCTACATCTGTGAAAGGCCAGAATTAACAACTATTTTCAAAGAAGCGAAGTTCAGTTCATACCAAATAAATTGGTAAATTGACCTAACAAAGTGCTCCTTGGTAAAGTGTGGTAATGAGGGTAACAAGTAGTAATTTCTATAACAACAACAGATGTTATAGAATGGTTCATCTGGAGTCTTCGGTTTATATTCCTGAATAAACTTTTACCTTTATAGTATTACTTTCACCAATTTGTTTAATAACTTCATTCTATTAGATCTAGAATCATTAGCTCAGAGTATGCTTAAGTGCCAAATCAATATATTTTATGTAAGCATACCATTTCATATTTTTATAACATTTTTACTTATATATACAATATTTTTTAGTGTTCTTTCACTTGAGGACTATCCTATTGTTGTTTAATGGAGAAAAGAGATATCGTCTTATAGATTGCCTTGTTTGTTAAGAGAGTATACAGAATGCAAAACTATGTTCCTAGTATCTGTTTTATTATAAAAAGTACATAATATAAAAAGTATTAATTGCATTGCAAATTTAAATATCAGATTCAAACATATATCAAAGGAGCTCATATCTCTTTGAATGTAAAAGCTCAAATTCCAAAGTGGCATAAATATGAAGTGTAGGGAGACAAACATCTGTTAAGAATGTCTCAGGGAGAAAACATAAAACCATCCAAAACTGCAGGGACGGTGAAGGCTAAAGTGGACTAATAATTATGCACATTAATACGTGTGCATGTGTGCTTATGTATGTTGTGCATGTGCGTAGATTACCACAGACTACAGATGGGAAGCTACTGGCAGAATGGGCTTCTGTTCTGAATTCTATGTAAACAGGTAAAAAATAAAACCCTATCACGTTTCCTTTTTCCAGTAGAATTATAATGAAAATTCACTAAATCCTCATTGATTCCAACAATAGGCAAAAGCAACCCAAGTGTTAACTGTGGATTATTTGTGAATAAATTCCATTCCAAGCCATTCACATCCAGCCAATAACTCAAACTGGTGTCTCACAAGGGACCTCTGAGAGGGGCCCTGCCAGCTTGCTTGTGAATAAGCACACTGCTGACCAGCAAAAGCTACTTAATTTAGCAAATGTATCTCAACGGCTCACCAGGTACCAGGCACCAAAAACTGCTAGAGCCAGACATGACTCTTGGGGAAAGCAACTAAGTTGAATGCTGTGTGCTAGGTGCCTGCACAGAGGAGCATGGAGCTGGACAAGCTATTGCACAGAGGCCACCATTTCAGGGCTAAAGGGAAAGAGAGAGAAGCTGGGTCTCAGCCTCTGCCTAGGATGTCATTAGGCAGAAGGCATGTAGATGGTCCCTCCAATCAGAGCAGGAAAGGGTTCCATGGGTGGGGGAGGGGAAAGCTGCTCCATGCTACTGCCACCTAGAGGAAGAAGGGACAGAAACTAGAAACCCAGAAAGGAAGCCAAGGCCATCTATGCCACACAGAAAGAGCTGATCCTTTATCATACAGTCCCCCAAAGCCCCTGAAGGTCAGTCATCAGAAATTACAGCCAAAATAATAATAATAATAATAATAATAATAATAATAATAATAATAACGGCCACATTTGTATCGAAATATCACTCTTGCAACTGTACAGAGAATGAACTGGCAAGAAAATAAGTGACACAGGAAAACCAGTTGTTGGGTAGTTATTATAGCAACTTAAATGGGGCCTAAAGCTGGGTGGTAAGTTACTGTTGTGGATGGTGTGAAC
The DNA here is from genome assembly GCA_003508835.1 of Eonycteris spelaea. Lineage (NCBI taxonomy): Eukaryota > Metazoa > Chordata > Mammalia > Chiroptera > Pteropodidae > Eonycteris > Eonycteris spelaea. Next base: position 3,864,092 of record PUFA01000137.1, read on the forward strand.
CCAGCAAGAGTAAAGACTGTCTTCCTGAGTTTTCATTTGAATGCGTTTGTTCTGTTACAATATTAACAAACCTCTTGATTTCATAATGCTATAATTTACACAACAAACCCTCTTTCACACAGACTAAAGTAGAAAAGAATCAACCCAAAGGATCACAATTTCAAATTCATAGTGTTTTGATAAATTATTTTGTTGTGTCTATAAAATGTAAACATTGTATTTGCAGTTTAAGGATAAACTTAAGCGTTATTCATTTTTCAAAACTTGCTATCTTGCCTCAGACACCTCACAAACGCTAGTTCATAAAGCTAATCCTATGTTTCGACACATCCTCAGGCACACACAGCGTGAAGTGCTATAAAACGGTCTAAGTGAAGCTGAAACAAAACACGCCACCCCCTCCTCTACCCTCTGCCGCAAATGAGAGCCTCCAGCATATGCTGCTGTAGCTTTAGGCAAGAGGCTTCTGTTTCATGGGCCTGCAAGCCGGTCCTGCATCTCCACACGCTGCTTGTCTTGGCAGCGCCAGGCAGGTCTAAAAATACAGTAACGCCTGCATCACAGCAGAAGGACAGGCTGTACAGTGCGTCCGTGTCTGGGCTGGGTGACTGCGGACGCGCCAAGCCAAGTCACGTGCTCTGCACAGTCCACTGCTTTTTCAGAAGGGAAAGAACGTGGAGCAACACAACGGAGTGTCCTTCCTCCTCCAGTAAGCCCTGGCTTGTGGGAACAGCTGAAGCCTGGATGCCTTGGGCAGGAAGAGGGGGGGCCCTCACCTTCCATGCCTCCTGTGACCTCAGGAAGTCCCTGAAGCAGGAGAAAGAGGGGTTTCTTCATGTAGATGGAGAGCTTTCCAGGTCTGAGAGGCCACCCATGGTCATTATAGCATTTGCTCCTCCTGAAGATCTAGGGAGCTACGGAGGGAAGCTTGCCAGGTGTTGGGCAGGGTGGCTTTGCAGAAGTGGTGGTGGCTGCAGTGATAAGTGAGAGTGGGATGATGCAGCTTGATAGCAGCAGCCGCCAGCATCCTCGAGGTCACAGTAGTAAGGCAGCAAGGCTCTCAGAGTGAGGTGAAGGGGATGAGAATAATGCCATCCCAACAAACACCTCTTGGGCTTAAGGATTATTTGATGCTGGGAGCAACTGTGAATTGGTGCCTGCAGAAGGAAACTTAGTTTTCCTTAGTTGGCTAAAAGCAGAAACTTCAGAGAAATGAAGACTGCCATAAATCCCCTCTTTCAGAGGAATTTCTTAGCTACCAAGAAGACAGCAAGTCAGCACCAAGATAGGTCTCCAAACCAACCTCACAAAAATAGCTCTAATAGTGCATTAGTTTCCCCATATATTTTCTAGTCATCTTCCACAGCTCACTATCCCTTATCCAAACTCCTTTTTCCTTTGTCTTGTCACATTTCTACATTTATCCTTCTTTGTTAAAAAGGTGTGCAAACTCTCAGGCCTATCTGCTTCTTTGGGTTTTTACTTTCCTATGAAGGCCTAAATATGTACACATAATAATAAACCTTTTCCATGTCAACCTGACTTTTTACAGTCATATTTGCAGGATCCTGCCACCGAACCTAAGAGGGCAAAGGAAGAAGTCCCTTCCTCTGTCACAGAGGTATTGTGCACAAAGCCACTCAGATCCTGATATTGGACAAGGTGAGCATCCACGGCTTACACACTAGCTCCCAGGTCTTCCCCTGATCCCTGGGTCTCAGAGGGCCTGAACTGGTGGCCCACATCCCTGCCACTTGGAGGGTTTTAATACCACACCCGAGCCAAGATTCCAAACCAGGCCAAGGGAATGAGGCTCTCTAAGGGCGGGCACAAGCAACCATATTTTCAAGTCCCCTAAGGGAATGGAATATGCAGCCAGGTTGAGAACCACAGCACCTTTGGCTCTCTCAAGCTGCTAATTTTATTGAGAAGGTATCGTACCCTATGCAGTGGCTCAATCTTTACAGATGTTCTTTCCTCTGTCATCACAGCAATCCTTGCTGTGTATTTTACAGGTGATGATGCTCAGAGAGTATGAAGTCCCAAAACTTAATTAGCCAGTAAATGCCAAGGGCAAAATTTGAACTTAGGGCTGGCTATCTGTGCTCTGTCTCACACACCATCAGTATCTATGTTTGTTGTGTGTTCTTTTCTTTTCTTTTTTTTTTTCAAATAAATTGTCACTGCTCTATCTAAGTGTTCTAGTCTCAAATCCTCCCACTTTGAACCCCAGTACCTTATCTTCCAGAAATGTCCAAATTATACTGACCTTTCTTTGCAGGAAATGCTGTTACCTTGCCTCTGGGCTTTTACAATACTGTTTTCTCTAGCTGGAATAAGCAGCCTTCCTAAGCGGCCTTCCTACTTGATCTTTGAGGTCCAATCAAGCATGCTCTCCTCCTTGAAGAGACATAGTGCAGCTATTTCCTCATCTCCACCAAAAGGCAGGAAAGCACAGAACCAGTAGGAATATAGATAGGAGTTGCCATACCTTTTACCAGGTATGTGAGCTTAGGTAAGTTACTTAGCTCTCCATGCCTTCCTTTCCTTCTCTAAAATGTGATAATAATGATACTATCTTACAGTGTTGTTGAGAGGATTGCAAGAGCTTGTGCCGGTCAACACTGAGAAGAGTGTCTGGCCTTCATACTCAATCAGTGGTCCTGACACATGCCAGCCCCTGGACTTAGGGCTCTATATGGTATCCTTCTGCACATATCCACTTCCACTTCTTGACTACAAATTCCTTTAGGGAAAGACACAGTCTTGCTTATCTTTCTAACCTAGGGAAATGTTATGGCTGGCATGTAATAGATGCTCAATAAAATGCAAAGAAGTGAATAATCAATAATTTATCACTCAGTTCCTACTGAAATTTCAAAGTAGACAGTCAAGGTTGGTGGCATATTTAAGGGCCAGGGAACGGAACAAAACTAGCTCATTCAAAATGACAAGAATCCATGAATCTTGGCCTCATTACCCCAATATTTGAAGAGTCTATAACTTAAATCTGTACTGGAGAGAAACAGGAACTTGGAAAAGAACAGCTGAGGAATCAAGTGGTGAGATGTTATCACCTAGGTACAAAGTAAGTACTGGGGACTTTCCATACTCCTGAATACCCAGTGTACAAACATAAATCAAGAACATAGAAATTTCTGTGTTTCTGTCTAACTTTAAAAATGCCAGGAGAGAGAAAATTTCCTCATTCACTGATTCTCTCTTTAAAAAAAAAATCTGATCTATACCTGAGAAGACTTGTTATTCTTTATATTAAGCCGTAAAAGGAACATTTTGGGGACCACTTTATTTGTATATCTTTTTAAACAATAGATTTGAATTTGCTTACCCAAAGCTTTTTTATGGACAATTGAAAATAATTATAGCAAAGTCATATTTACTTAATTGTAGTTATTCTATTGTAAGTATTCAAGGCCCTGAGTCTTTTTTTTTATGTCTTTCAAATTATTTGTCTCTATAAATTTCTAACATCCTAGAAATCACATTTCTCCAAGGAACTTTATGGTCTTTTATCACAACTATACATCCAGGAATCTTTCTCTTAAGAGATATGACTCTGAAGTAGTTTCTACCATTTCTATATCAGCAAAGTTAGTTTAGGAATTTCATAGCACTAAAGTGATTTGATATTTCCCTTTCTATTGTTATTATGAAACACCCGACAAAAGAAATGATTAACAACTACATCGAATTCCATGCCTTCACCCACCTGTGCTCAAACACTGATTGAAAAAAATCTACCTTGCATCAGGCACTGTGTTAGGTAAGCACATACTGGTGATATGACATGAAAAAAAGCACAATGTAAGCCATCAAACAGTCTAATTGGAGAGAAATAAATACACAGCCAGATGAATATCAGCTAGACCAAGTGCAAGAAGAAAACTGTATTATAGAGGAATTAAAAATGGGTACTTGACCCAATCTTGGCATATTGCATAATGCTTCTTGGAGGAGGTGATTCTGGAAGGGGAGAGCAAAAAGCACAAGCAGAGGAAACCAAGAAGGAAAGCAGGTGTGTGTAAGTAGCTCTTCTGTGAAGCTGCCTTCACAGAAAGAGTGAGAGATTTGGTGTTAAAGGAAGTGCCAAGAGGGAGAAAACAGAAAGCAAGTCATGATGGCCCTTCAAGGTCATTTCCCAGTGGAATATTTTGGCCCACTTTGTATGAGACTTTCTCTACAAATGATATGAAAAATCACTGAATAATTTGCATTAATATCAGCTTTTTGTCCACATAGAACTTCAATCTATCAGTAATCAAACCACTGACAAAACATTGGTAGTCTGGGTTTCTGTGTGTATGGAGGTAGTTTCAGTATGAAAGAAAAAGCAGAAAAATATATACACCCTTTTCTTTCTCACAGAAATTTCTATATTCTTAATTTTTCTTTCTAAAAGTGTAAAATTCTATGAGATAAAGCCACCCAAAACCTGACAATGTTTCATGGTAACCAGACTTTCTTGTGGGGAAAATGAAATAGGCAAGGAGAACTTATCAAAAAATTGGAGTAAGAAGAAAATGAAGCAAAAAAGTTTCTAGGAAGAAAATAAAGGTATTGAGGTGAGAGTAATCACTGGCTTCCAGGATGAGAGGGTTGTGCAGGCAAGTGGTAGCCTGTCCCTGCCAGCAAATGCCTTGGACAAGTAGTTAGCCAGTTCAGAATAAGGCCTTGCGTAGTTTGAGATGTGAACCATGTATACAAGGAGTGCTAGCACAGCCAGGGTAAGATGAGTGTCTCATGGGGACAGACAAGGAGTGCTAGCACAGCCAGGGTAAGATGAGTGTCTCATGGGGACAGACAGCTGGGACATAGCCTAAGCAGCCTTCTGCTGGGACATAGCCTAAGCAGATAGCTGGGACATAGCTGGCATCTCTGGCAGGGCAAGTATGCCTCAATTACTCCAGAACAAACGTACTCACTTTGCTTATTCACAGACTGAAAGTCACATTTTCCCACTTAGCAGGAAACATGATCTTTGGTGTTCAAAGTCCACATCCACCAGGTACAGTACCTATGCCCCTCCTGGACATCCTGCATGGACTTGCCCTCTTCCAAGGATCACTTTGCAGAGAGCCTTGAGTCCTCACTGACCTGCCAATTGTTTGCTATGTTCTTTAGAAGTGAGTCACTTAAGCAGCCTCCCTAATGTTCTGTTTGTTTCCTGATAAATAAGGTAGAATCAGCAATCTCAGAAGTCACTTCCAGTTCTTCTGGTTAGAGTCCCAGCAAGACGGTCAATATTTCTCTTTGATAAAGAACTGTATAGATTAAACTTTCAAGTTTCTGCTTGAAAAACCAACCTTCTAAAATTGTCCATTTTAAGCAGAAAATCATTAAAAAGATCAAACATAGCATTTTCATAGCTATACTGTACATGGTCTAGTGGGTGATTCAGTTTTATTTATTTAATATTTGCAGGTATAGAATATGTCTTTGGAAGATTTCCCTCTCTAGCTACTCAGTATAGCAAGGTGTTCCAACAAATCCCCTCCATAGTGCCTTAACAGCTGTTGCTCTGGAAACAAGTTAATATATTGATTTCCATAAAATTTCACTCTCCTGAACAATACTGACCCAACACTGTATTGATGTGAATGACAGCCTTGGCCACTCAAAGACTTGAAGCAATGAATTTGAGTGCTAGGAAAAACACTCTCAAAAAATCTAACATATTTTAAAATAACTATATTTAAAAGTCACTTTAACTTTATTTATACATTCCCAAACTTGTTTGTAAAGAGTAATAAATAAGTAAAAGAAGCAGATGGTCTGAACAATGGGATGAGTGAAGAAAAGGGATATGCTCAAAACACTGCAAATAAATCTAAATGGAATGGAATTCAAAAAAAAAAAAATCAAGTAACTTATAGTAAGGCAGGACAAAAACACCAAGAATGAAAAACAAAACAAAGAGAAAACAAAAATTAAAATGGCAGCGTTAAGCCATAACATATCAATAATAACATTAAATATAAATGGTATAATACACTAAAGGACAGCTTTGCCTTAATGTATATCTGCCTAACAAAAGAATGTCAAATTATGTGGGGCAAAAATCTGATAAAACTGAAAGCAGAAAAAAATGAATCCACTGTCGTAGTTAGACACCCCAGCACCTCTCTATCAGAAATGCATAATAGATCCAGCAGGCAGTAAATCAGGAAGGACATAGCTGGACTCACAACACCATTGATCGACTGGATATAACTGACATCTATAGACTACTTCACCCATTAACAAGTTCACATGGAACATTCACTAAGACTGACCACATTCTAAGCCGCAAAGCACACCTTAACAAATTTAAAAGATAAGAGATTATAGAATGTCTGTTCATAGACCACAAGAGTTAAATTAAAAATCGATAACAGAAAGATAAATGAAAAATCCAAAAATATGAGGATATTATAAAACACACTTCTACATAACACGTGGGTCAAAGAAGAAATCTCGACATTAATTTTAAAATATTTTCAACTGAGTTCAAATGAAAAAAAAAGTATCAAAATGTGTGGAATCCAGGAAAGAGTGCTTAGAGAAAATTTTATACCATTGAATGCATATATTAGAAAAGAATGATCTAGCATCAATAACTTAAGTTTCTATCTTAAGAAATTAGAAAAGGAAAGCAAATTAAATCCAAATGGAGCTGAAGCAAAGAAATATTAAAGAAAATATCATTTAATATGAAAAGAGAAAATCAATAGAGAAAAACAACAAAACTAAAAGGTGATTCTTTAAAATGATCAATAAAATGTATTAGCATTTAGCTAGGCTAAGAAAAAAAAGAGAGAGGTTCCAAATTATTAATATCAGAAATGGGAGAGGGGACATTAAAATAGTAATAAAGGAATACTATGAAATATTCTAGGCCCACAAATTCGATAGTACAGGTAAAATGGACTAATTCCTTGAAAGACACAATCTGCCAAAGCTCAGGTAGAAAGAAATAGACAGTCTAAACAGGCCTACATCTACTAAAGAAATTAAATCTATAATTAATAACCTTCTAAAACAGAAAGCACAAGGTCTGGACAGGTTCACTGGTGAATTATACCAAACATTTAAGGAAAAAATTATACCAATTCTCTACAATACCCCAGAGGATAATAGCAGAGGTAATACTTCCTAACTCATTCTATGAGGCCAGTATTATCCTAATACCAAAATCAGACATCACAAGAAAACTACAGACCAATATCTGTCATGAACATAGATGTAACCATCATCAAGAAAATATTAGCTAATCAAATCAAATAATGTATAAAAAGAATTACATGATCAAGTAGGATTTATCCTAGGCATGCAAAGCTGGTTCAACATACAAAAATCAATTAAGGTTACCATCACATTAACAGGCTAAAAAAAGATAAATCACATGATCATATCAATAGATGCAGAAAAAGATTTGACAAAATCCAACTCCCATTCATAAAAAAAAAAATCCTCAGGAAATTAGGAATAGGGGAAATTCCTCAAATTGATAATGCATATGTACGAAACCCCTACAGCTAATATCCTATTTAATGGTGAGAAACTTGAAGCTTTTTCATTCAAATCAGCAAGCCAAAGATGTCCCCTCTCACCACTCCTTTTCAACATCAAACTAGAAGTCATTGCTAATACAATTAAACAATAAAAGGAAATGAAAGGTATACAGATTAGAAAGGAAGAGATAAAACTGTCTTTGTTCATTGATGACATGATTGTCTATGTAGAGAATCTGAAGGAATAGACCAAAGCGGGTAAAAACACTCAGGGAATTAAAAATAGCAAGGTTTTTGGATACAAGATTAATCCAGAAAAGTCAATTGACTTCCTGCATACCAAAAATGAACAAGTAGAATTTGAAATTAAAAACACAATTCCATTTACATTAGCACCCAAAAAAATAAAATACATAGGTATAAATCTAACAAAATTTTATTGATGAACAAAATTAAAGAACTAAATAAATGGAGAGATGTCCTATGTTCACAGTAAAAAGACTCAGTATTGTCCAAGATGTCACTTCTTCCAAACTTGACCTACAGATTCAATGCAGTCCCAATCAAAATCCGAGCAAGTTATTTTGTGGATATCCATAATCTGATTCTAAAGTTTACATGGAGAGGAAAAAGACCCAGAATAGCCAACACAACACAGAAGGAGAGGAGGAGAAGGAAGAGGAGAAGAAAAAGAAGAGGAGGAGGAGGAGGAGGAGGAGGAAGAGGAGGAGGAAGAGGAGGGGGGAGGAGGGAGGAGGAGGAGAGGAGGAGAAGGAGACAGAGGAGGAGAAGAAGAAGAAGAAGGGAGGAAGGAGGAGGAGAAGGAGGGAGGAGGCAGGAGGAGGAAGAGGAGGAGGAAGAGAAGGAGGAGGAGGGAGGAGGAGGGGAGAGGAGGAGGAGGAGGAGGAGGGAGGAGGAGGAGGAGACGGAGGAGGAGGAGAAGGAGAAGGAGAAGGAGAGAAGAAGAAGAAGAAGAAGAGAAGAAGAAGAAGAAGAAGAAGAAGAAGAAGAAGAAGAAGAAGAAGAAGAAGAAGAAGAAGAACAACAACAACAACAACAACAACAACAACAACAAAGTTGGAAAACAGAAACTGCTTGACTTCAAGACTTACTATAAAGCTACAGTAACCAAGACAGGGTGGTATTTGCAAAATAATACACATACATAGATCAATGAAACATCATAGAGAGCCCACAAATAGATGCATAAAAGTATAGTCAACTTATCTTTGACAAAGAAGCAAAGACAATAAAATGGAACAAAGAAAATGCTCTTGGAGAAAGTGAGTATCTACATGCAATGAACAGAATCTAGATACAGACCTACACCCTTCACAAAAATTGTGTGTGTGTGTGTGTGTGTGTGTGTGTGTGTGTGTGTAATCTTGTCATATGATCTTGCAATCACTCTCGTTGGTATTCACCCAAACAAGCTGAAAACTTGTGTTCACACAAAAACCTGCACACAGATGTTTACAGCAGCCTTATTAATAATTGCAAAAGTTGGAAAAAACTGAGTTGTTCTTCTGTATGTGAATGGATAAATGAACTGTGGCATAACCATCCAATGTAAACTTATTCAGCACTAAAAATAAATGAGCTATCAAGCCAAGAGAAGACATGGATGAAACAAATGAATATTCTTTAAGTGAAAGAAATCAATCTGAAAAAGCAATACACTACATGATTCCCACTATCTGACATTCTGGAAAAGGCAAAATGATGGAGACAGTAAAAAGTTCAGTGGTTGCCAGATTCTGAGGTAGATGAGAGGTATGAATAGATGGAGCATAGCGGATTTTTAGGGCAGTGAAACTATATAATATTGCAATAATGGATACGTGTCATTACACATTTGATCAAAACCATAGAATACACAATGCCAAGAGTGAGCTCTAAGGTAAAATATAGACTTGGGGTGATTGTGATGTATCAATGTAGGTTCATCAATTTTAACAAATGTACCACTCTAGTTTGGGATGTTGATAGCAGTGAAGACATGTATGTGCAATGACAGGGGGTATTTGGGAAATCTCTGTATTTGTCTCACGATTTTGCTATGAACCTAAAACTGCTCTGAAAAATAAGTCTTAATAATAAAAAAAAAGAGACAGCTTAGCTGACTGGATTTTTAAAAAATCATCTAACTATATGCTGTCTGTAAGGCATTCACTTCAAATATAATTAAACAGGAATGTTGAAAGTAAAAAAAAAAATGAAAAAAATATACACATGTAAATATTAATCCAAAGAATGAAAGAATGGCTGTGTTAATATCAATTAGGTAGATTTTAGAATAAAAAATTTACTGGCAACATTACAAAATGATAAAAGGGTCACTCTACCAAGAGTATACAGCAATACTAAGTGTGTATGTACCTGACAACATAGCTACAAACTATGTGAAGCAAAAACTGTTATAATTGGGAAGAGAAAAGTTCAGTAAGATGAACAAACCTCTTACAACATGGACAAAGGAAAACTAAGACACAAATTATCAGTATCAGGAATAAAGCAGGAGATACCATACACAGGTACTGCATACATAAAAGGGACAATAAAGGAACATTATGAAGAAATCTATAGATATATATTTGCAACTTGGATGGAATGGATCAATTCCTTAAAAAAAAAAACCATAACCCACAATATTAAATTCAGAATTTAAATAGCCCTATAACTATTGAGGAAATTGAATTTATAATTTTACATTTCCTGAAACAAATCTCCTGGCCCAGATGGTTTCACTGATGAATTATATCAAGCATTTACATTTAAAGAAGAATTAGCACCAACTCTCCACAACCTCCTTCTGAAAACAGAAAAAAATGACACTTCCTAATTAACTTTATGAAACCAGTATTACCCAGACACTGATATCCAGATACTAAACCCAGTCAAAGACAGTACAAAAGTTTTCCTTTCCAAAAAAGAAAAGGAAAACTGCAGCCCAATATCCCTCATGAATACACACGCAAAGATCTTTAATACAATTTTAACAGAGTTCAGCAATATATAAAAAATATTACAGATCATGACTTATTTCAGGAATAGACTTGTTCAATATTTAAACATCAATAAGATTAATATGCAATATTAATACACTAAAGAATAATCATCTTGCAATAACATTAAGAGATGCCAAAAAAAGTATTTAACAAAATTCAACACACATTCATGACAAAAACTCTCAGGAAACTAGGAATAGGGTAAAACATCTTCAATTTAATAAAGAACATCTGTAAAAAACCTGCAGCAAACATCATACTTAAAGAAAAAAGACTGAACATTTTCTCCTTAAGACTAAGAACAAAACAAGGATGCCTGCTCTCACTGCCGTTATTCCACGTGGTACTTGAAGTTATAGCCAGCCCAATAGGGTAAGAAAAGGAAATAAAAGGGATATAAATCAGCAAGGAAGAAAGAAAATTGTCCCTATATGCCAAAGACATGACTGTCTATATAAAAAAAATCCCAAGAACTCTACAAAAAAGTCCTCATAGTACTACTAAGGAAATTCATCAAAGCTTCAGAATACAAGATAAACATATAGAAATCATTTATATCTCTACTATCAATAAACACATGGAAGCCACAATTAAATATATAATACCAGTTACAATTGTGCAAATGAATTGAAATACTTAGATATAAATCTAAAAGGGCACAATCAGGCCTTGTATGCTGAAAATTACAAAATATTGATGAATAGAAACTAAAGAAGGTCTAAATAGATGGAAAGATATACTACATTTACAAATTGGAAGACTCAACATAATAAAGATATTAATACTCCCCAAATTGGTTAATAGGTAATTCTATCATCTAAGAAATATTTTTTTATAGATCTAGACAAGACTTTTCTAAAATTTATATTGAAAAGCAAAAGATCTAGAATAGCTAAAATAATTTTGAAAATGAAGAACCTTGTGGGAGGAATCATTCAACCCAACTTTAAGACATATAGCTAAAAATGGTATGGCATTGGCAGAGAGATAGACACATAGGTCAATGGAACAGAATAAATAATCCAAAATAGTCCCACACAAGACTGAATGACTACTTTTGACAGTGGTGCAAAAATAATCCAATAGAGGAAAGACCGTCTTTTCAACAAATAGTGCTAGAACAAGGAGACATGCATTAGAAAAATACTAAATTGTACACTTTACACAAAAAGTAGCTCAAAATGGACCATAGGTCTAACTGTAAAGCATAAAAACTATAAAACTTTGGGGAGGGAACAGGAGAAAGTCTTCAAGACTCGAGGCTTGGGAAATAGTTCTCAAAAATATGATCCATAAGAGAAAAACTCATAAATTGAACTTCATCAAAATTTACTACAAGAAATCATAAGAGAAATAAAAAATTAAGCTACTAACTGGAAGAACATATTTGGAAACCACATATTCAGTAAACGACTCATAGCTAAAATACATTCAGAACTCACAGTAATAAAATTCAATTAGAAAATATGTTGATAATTATTGAGGCTGGGTTATGGCAAGACATGGGTTTATTATACTCTTTTGTCCATGCCTGTCAATGTTTGAAAATTTCTATAATACATAGTTTTTAAAAATAAAAAGAAGGGAAAAATAGAATCTAGGACTGACATTTTAAAGTATGTAGCAGCCTGAACATAAGATTTCTCTTTTTATTTTGCTGTGTTACAGATGCTGTCCATTTGATAGACTTCTTTACTGGTTGTTAAATAATTTTAAAAGGACCACGCCAGAATCAGACAAATTTTCACCTAATCCCCTTGTAATCATCTGGAATATAGCAAACCTCCTCACTGGGTTCCCTTCCATTCCCACCCTTCCGTTTCTCGTCTGTTAACAACACAACAACTGGAGAGATTCTTTTACAAAATAAACTAGGTCAAAGTCCTCCATTGCTCCCCCCCTCATCTCACTTAAAGTATAAGCCAAGGTCCTCACACTGGCCCAACTTCTCCCAGCACCCTCTAGCTCTCTGACCAACCCCTCAACTCTCCTCTCACCCACTCTTCTGTTGTGCAGACTTCATTTCTATTCTTTCCACACATCAGGTATGTCTGGCCTCTGGGCCTTTGCATGTGATGTTACCTCTACCTGGAACACTCTTGTTCCAGATATCACATGGCTCACTCGCTCACTTTCTACAGGCCTGCACTCAAATGTCAGTTTCTCAGAGGCATGCTTTCTTCTGACCACATCGTAGAGTTCGTATCACCCACAACTCTGCCACCACAGGCTCCTTAGTCTGTATAATGTTTCATTTTTTTTCCAGAGCACTTGCCATCTTCCAACGTACTATGTAATCGACTTATTTATGTTGTTTTGTCTTTCTTACTCACTAAAATGTCAGTCTCATGAGGGCAGGGATCCCATCTGTCTTGTTCTCTGCTCTTCCCGAGGACTTAGAACAGTGTCTGGCACAGAGTATGTACTCCATAAATATTTGTTGAATAAATTTTAATTGGCATTACAAAATAAATAGTGGTAAATCTTGGCCAGTACAGATGGTAATATTAACTGTCTTGTACTAGGATGATGCTGAGCATGATAATAACAATGAACATTATTTATGAAGCCCTAACTTTTTGCTAGAAACATTGCCAAATGCTTGATGTGACTGCCACACACACACACACACACACACACACACACACACACACTTCAGAAAGCAGGAAGCATTTCACGAGGGAGAAGCTATGTTGAATTCATGAGCCCTGATGATGACTTATTTCAGTACTCTAAATTGGTATACTGTCATAAAAATAGCTGACATTTATTGAATACCAACTACATGGTAACCACTCTGCTAAGCCTTTGTATTATTATCTCTTTTCATTTTAACAACTGTGTGAGGTTGTTCTATGCTGATCTTCCTCTCACGAATGAGTGCAGGGGATTCCATGGGGATCAGGAAGCCAAAACCAGGAAGTGGTGACCCCAGGTAATGAACACAGATGCACTGACTGGAACCCCAGCTCGGAACCCTCACCACAAGCCAGACTCTGCTAAACACACTCTGTACAGTATCCACCTAGTCCTCAAAAGAGGATCAGGGAACAGTAACAATTTAGCTAGACAGCAGAGCCCCATTCAATCTAGGGCTAGCCAACTCAAAACACATCACCTCTCTATGAGGCCTCCTTGGTCACCCTGTTTAATACTGAGATCCCCTCCACATACACTCCATCCCCTTTTATTTCTCCAAGTTCTTGACCAAGTTACTTTGTTCACTTTCTTCCTCCCCACTACAATGAAAGCTCCATGAGGGTGTGAATTTAGGGCTGACTCTGAAGCACTCAGAGCAGTGCCCAGCACGCAGCAAGCTTTTAATAATTTTTTTCATTGACTCTAGTTTATACTCTCTTCTAAGAAAAAGGTGCAAAGCTTGGAGCAAAAGCAATAATATTTTAAAATAAGAAGCCTATACCAGCTCTTTGCTCCTATTCAGTTTGAATATTCAGCATGAAAAAGGCACAAGGAAATTAACCATTATTTACTCACTTTTGGGCCCAGCATTGGAGCTGGGCACAGAGTGTAGGCAGTATGAATATAATTCCAAAGAAGAGCTTCAGACCTGTGTCATAAGTGCTAGGAATAAATGTCTGGAATATCCCAGTGGAGGTGATTTTGTATCCACCACCCCAGGACATTTGGCGATGTTTGGAGACATTTTTGATCATCACGACTGAGGGGTGCTACTGGCATCTAGTGGGTAGAGGCCAGGGATGCCACTAAAGATCTTACAAGGCACAAAACAATCCTACAACAAAAAATAATTTAGCCCAAAGTGTCAATACTGCCAAAGTTGAGAAACCCTGGTCTAGAGCACCAAGAGGTGCCCTATCATTAGAGGCTATTTCTCCCTCTGAGTGTGGCCGACATTTTTGCAGACATCACCAGAAGCCTTTGTAGAGGCTGGAATCTGTCCTCCATGAAGGGAAGCCAAGCCACACTACTATAAATAACCATACAGTCTTGTTTATAGAGAGCAACCACCTTCATTAGTGAAAGGGTAATATACATACTGCCAACCAATCCTTAGATGCCCATGAATAAATCGTAGGAAACAATAATAACACTGTCTGAAAAAGTGATTTTTGATTTCAGCTTTGAAGTTGGGCCCTGGAACTGGAAAGCATACTGTATCCTCGTGAGCTGCCATGTTTGAAAGCTGAGCAAGCCGCCCTGTGAGTGGCACTCCAACCTGAATGAGATGCAGCCCACACAAGGGTCACAGAGGCAAAGCCAACCAGAAGTCAAGGACTGTAGCCACCTGTAATAGGAAAGCAAGATGTGTATACGTGTTCACAATTATTGTCTAAGGATTTGCTACTCTAATGCTGTGCTCTTTAACTATTCCAAGGGTTGGCTAATAGCAAAGGTATCGTTTCCTCACTGCCCACTCCCTAAACTTCCCAGGGTGAGGTTTCACATTCTCAGCATTCTGTGGCCTTGCCCTGACGAAGATCACCTCTTTCAGACCTTATCTCTTAGGAGAAGAGGAGGAGGAGGGAGCCTGGGCTAGGGGTTGGCTCTGGGGAGGGCCTTCAGGCAACAGAATGTGAAGGAATGTGGAATGGGTTCCTGGGGGAGGCAGGGAATTGCCAGGGCCCTCTAGTCCATTATCATAGAGTTACTCAATTCCTTCCTGCTCCCTTCTCATTCTCATTCATTCTGCATTTGTCATTGGGGATCACCACCTCTTTCCCAAGACTCCCCCCTCCTCCGGCCCCTTTGACAACACTCCAGCCTGTTCATCAGCTTGCTTCTCAATGCTTCGTTCTTTTTCTTCTTTGTGGCCTATCCTTGTTTCTCTCTTTCTCTCACTTAGTATTGTTATTTTACTGCCTCCTTTCCTATGATTTTTTTCAAAAACCACCTTTATAATGTCTTATCAGTATCTGTTGGGCTAAAGGAAAATTAGTTTTGCACATTGAGCTACTTGAATTATTTCAAACTGGTTTTCCATCATAAACCCAAATTTATCATATCGAAATCCAAACTAAACTTTCATCCTCCACTTCAAAACATGCCCCCTCCTCTTGATCATCATGTTTCTGCCTCCCTTACTGAATGTCCTTAGTTGAAATCATTCACAGTTAAATCCAAAGAAGGCTTCCTTAGGAAACTGAAATTTGAACTAGCTGGGAAGATAGACCTGCTTTGTCAACGAAATGATGGGAGGAGGGGTTGAAAAGAGAAATAGCATTTGGGGATGAGGGATGGTACAAATAAAGGCCTAGGGGATAGAGGACAAATACTGATTCTGAGGAACTCAAAGAAGATCATGGTGGCTGGCCTGCGTGTGAGTGTTTTTTCCAGCTCGTCAAGAGAAAATGAAATCATGTTTGACATAGTCTGCTTAGAAAGAAAGCCAAGTACGAAATTTAGTTTTAAAAGTTTTTCCACTTGGAAAAAATAAAATTGAAATAGTTAACTGCTGAAAATATTACCTGTAATTTTTGTTTTGTCATTCTATACCAATAGTTAAGCATCTACTAAGTACCAGCCACTATATTAAGTTCTGGGGATGCAAATATGAGTATGTAACATTCTGTGTATATAGGGAGTTGCAATAGACAATGAAGGTAAACAAACAATTATAGCTAAGTATAATGAGCATTTTGATAGAGGTGTGGTCACAGGCTAGGGGGACATCAAAAATAAATGATCAGTTTGCTCAGGGGTTGAATTATCTTGGAAATTAATCTATGTCCAGCACATGATTATCAAGTGATACTAAATAAATGAACTGTGATTGAGTTTAAGCATGAAACGAACCAGAAAAGCTCAGTTTTGACAGACATCAAAAGGTATGGAGTTGTTTAATGGACTTCGAAGTATACGATCCCACCTCAAAAAACAATCTGAGAATTAGAATACTCCTCTAGGCTAGGGCAACAATTGAAATAACTGGATTTTAGCATAACAGAATTTTGGATAATATATTCGAGATTTTAAAAATTAAGGAAACACTGAATTAGACCTAACAGTATACACGGGTCAGAATCAGATACAAAGGTAGAATAAACCGAAAACATATATTTAACTTATTTTTTCATTGAGAGTCAACTAAATGACTTATACTTAAAAAACGTTTAAGCACCAAACTTAGCCTTTTCATTCACTGCATTTTATAAGTTACCAATAAACAAAATCTAAAGATTTGAACTTTTGCATTAGTTCTGGCAATGATCAGCTGTGTAACAACGGGGTCATGTGGTTTCTCAGTGTCTCAGTCTCAGTCTCCATATTATGAAATAGAATAATTTTATCAGTAGCATCCAATGATTCTAAAACAGTCTTTCCATAAAAATCATATACCACTGCATTATTCTCACCGATTTCAATATTGGCTAAATGTAACTATAAAAACTCAGAACAATATAAACCATATTTCTAATAATTTGCCAGGCCAGTCAGGATAGGTCAAATTTTACAAGCAATACTTCAAATTTATCTAAAATAAACTAGCAAATGTATCACACCTGATAATTATGAAGCTGCATGAAGCTACAGAGTTGCTACAGAGTCTAGTGAAGATGGTATGGCCCCATTGACTGGGAAACACACACTTTCAATAGGTAGAATCCTTTTGATGAAATCTATGCCCTTCTCTTAGATAAAGAAAATGATTTTTTAAAAATTCACAAATATAAAATCAGATATCACTGTACAATATTATGAAGATAAATGGAATGTGTATGTACTATCTATGCTGTAGGACATACCTCTTCCATCTCAGTAATTTTTACTTAAAGTGTTTGATAAAGTTGCATAAAGTGAATGAGCTACAATATGTGTACCAAAGAGGAATTTGATAATTTTATTAAAAATTGGAATAAGGTTTTGTCATTAGATCCAAAAAATGACACAGTAATTATTGCAGTGCTACATAATAATTCTAAGTATAATTGCGGTATAATTTTTCTGACATCCATTTACTATCCATCTCCATCATAATTATTATGCATAGATTATGTTACCTTGTTTTTCAAGTTTTCTATTATCTCCTTGAGTTTCAGACTTTTTAAATATGTAGATGAATTTTAAAATATATGGGGCCTCTAATACCTGTCTCATCGCAGGACCACAGCATATGAATATCAACAACAATACTAACATTTATGCAAATAAAAGTGCTAGAAAACCAACTCTATACTACTTTTTAGTTCATTTACTAAAAGTAAGAACATTGGGGAAAGGTTATCTTTTTTGTAACTTTTTGTTATATAAAATGGTTTATTATACTCTTTCCTATGCCATCTCTTCTCTTAGCAGTGAGAAAGTCTACAGCATACATAATACAAGAGGTTTTGAAAAATGTAAATGAGATGTCTCACTCAGGTTTTAATGGGGGAAAAGCAGCTACACTGCCCATATTTTCTAGACCAACAGTCAAAGTCCTTTCGGACTGTGTGTAACAAGCCATCCCAGTGGAGGACAAGCACAGACCCCACATCACTCCATAAAATGTCGTAGTAATGATGTGATATAAGCAAATATTACATCTTTGACAAACTAAAAACAAAATTATAATGTATGGAAATATATGTTTTACAGAAAGATGAAAAAATGGATGAATGATAGAAGTTCTATGCTGGTTAATTTTATGTGTCAGCTTGGTTAGACCAAAGTGCCCAGTTGTTTGGCCAAACACTCATTTAGATGCTGTTGTAAAGGTACTTGATAGATGTGGTTATCATTTAAAATCAGTCGACTACACGTATAGCACATTATCCTCCATAATGGGAGTGGGTCTCATCCAATCAGTTAAAGGTTTTAAGAACAAAGACTGGTTTTCTGAAGAAGGAGGAATTCTCCTCAAAACTGCGACACAGAAAGTCTACCTGAGTTTCTGTTCTTCAGACTCAAGACTGTAATATCAACTCTTATATGAATTCCAGCATGCAGGCTGGCCCTTGATTTCAATCATGCCAGCCAGCCTCTACAACCACACAAACCAATTCCTTAAAATCTCTCCCTCAACATCTGTCTCCTATATTGATTCTATGGAGAATCCTGACTAATATAAGTTCATTCAAAGCATTCAATATATTAGGTATTTTCTGAAAAACAAGTATTTTAAAGCTATATTTATGACATTAGCAAATTCTACATTAACCCTTGGTTTTACAATTAGGATAAGCACTCTTTATTAAAAACTTCATGAAACCAGCTGAGAATAAAGTTAACATACCAAGTTTATGTACTTTCAATAAAACTAAATTTATATATTACATATTATGTACTTTCTATAGAAACTAAGATTTATGTTCCTTCTGTAGAAAAGAAAATAACAGTAGGAAACACAAAAGGAACTAATGACATCTGACTATTCTCCTTGTATGGGATATCACACATAACAGAGTTTAGTCACTTTGTAAGAATTCAGTAGCATAATCCTATGTGTAACAACTGCAAAAAATTATTTTAAAAGCGGGGTGTATATTACAATATTTTCAATTGTCAGACTAGTTGTAGGTTAGTTAAATCCTTAAGAAGCAGATCCTGTTAATGAATATCATGATTTCCATATCATAAAATGCGCTTTTAAAAAATTATCTTTATAAGTAGCAAGCAAATTATAATGGCTTTACTTTAAAAGTTATATTCTATTAGGATGATAAATGGTGTGTTAAAAATGACATCCTATTCTTTTGTATAAAACAGATTGATATCAGAAAAAAATGTTGAAGTTATAGGACATTCTCAGGACAGCGATACTTACTAACTGCAGAGTCGTAGGAGGTAGAATTGTGCTCGCCCCTCATGAAGGGATATGGTGACAGGTAAGCATGCATGCAGTTCTTGGATGGTGGCTGATTGGCTAGGAAGAAAACCAAAACAGTGGTATTTGTTATTGAGAAGCTGAGCAAAGACTTGTCCTAAGAGAAATATGGAGTATGGGGATACAAACTAAAGAAAACTGCAGATTAGATCAAGAAATGCAGAGAACTGTTGACTGAGAGGGAAAGACTTTCTAAAGACCTCACATTGAGAAGAACCTGGAAAGTGGATTTATCCAAAACATCCAGTTCATGACATAATACAGTGCAGAGAATGCCTGTATTATCTATCACCTTAAAAGTGAAGGCATCACATTTCATTTATTTTCACAACCATATTCTTCAGTTCCTAATACAATGCCTGGCACACCTAAGTACTCAAAAAATTATTGTTTTTAAACTCTAATAAACTTAGATTTAACCTTGATCAGTTCCAATTATATAAAGTTTCTTCTACATCCTATTTTTGGAGAAAAGATGGAAATGATAGATAATACAAGTTAATAATTCAAATACATTTTTAGCATTTGAAGAAACCACAAGAAGAGAACTTTTATGTTGTTTGAAAACTTGAAAATTTTAATTATGGACATTTTAAGGAGGAGTAAAACATTCTTTCTTTCTCTAAATCCTTGGTGAAATCTTCCTCTTGCATGGCTTGATTTATCCACTTTATCAAAGTCTAAATAATTTTTATTGACACATTGCATGTTCATTTTCCTCCCTGAAATGACTATAAGATAGTCTACCAATTATTCTTCTCAAAATGTCATTTCAGTTATCTTGTTCCTTTTACATATGCCAACTTGCCATCAGCTTGCTTAAGTCTTCCGTGATTTCCTATTTTTATTATACATTCCATAATCTTGACTTTTGTACAAATATCATATTTTGATTTATTACAAGAGTATTTCATGAGTAGACTACTAATTTCCATCCACAATAAGCTTTAGGGTAATAAACAGTACTTTTATTCATTGGATGAAATAAGATAAAGGCGAGCTATCTTCAATGAGCTGATTTTCAAAGATTAATACAATACAATGAATATGGTTGAAAGAATGCATCATATTTTTAAGATGCTATTCCACTTCAAAAAAGAACTTTAAAGTTTCTTTGAGAGAATGAAAACATCAAAAGCAAGGCATGTCTTGATATTGCCCACAAACCTGGTTGAATCCCAAACAGAGCAAGCTTTCATCTGTCACAGCTGATAATTAAGTTTTATCATAAAAAATATTTTTAATGTTGAAGCTATGAATATGAAATAATACATCTCAAATTCTGGATTTTCTAAAAAAATAAAAATGTTTATTTGTAATATAGTCATAACAGGTACTCGAAAAAAGATACTATAAATAATTATCTCATATTAGGTTTAGTGTATTTTAAATGCACGCAAGGAAACAGTAAATAATTCAATTTAACCATAAATATCCAGACTCCTACTTTTAGGTTAAAATAAAATTATCGTTATGGCCATTTCTACTAATTGAAAAGGAGTCACTTCATGAAATTTTCAATGACACCCTATTGAGATTCTACAACTAAGAATCATATCCTATTTTGTAAAAGATGTATACTAAATAAGAAGCTGCTGACTTTTATTTTAAAGGCAAAAGAGAAAATAAAGCTAAATTGTACTTACTGTACCAGAACTTCCAGATACTGGAATCATTCTCTTCCACAATCCCATTAAACCAACATCTCCAGAAGAATCCTTCATGGTGGAAAGTAACATTTTCTATCTGCACAGAACACAAATGAAGTAACTTGCCTTCAACACAAGAAACAATCTAAATTGTTATGACCAGAAAATTTTTTAAGCAATGCATTTTATCCCAGTAATAATGATCAGTAGCTTTTTACATATCTCTTCTATGAAGAAATAGACACTCCACTGCTATGCTCTGATTTCAAGAGGATACACAAGGCTATCCTCACCACTACCAAATACAACAATATTTTGAAAAAGAAACGCACATTCTGTTCACCTGAACACTTCCCCACTTCAGTCACAAGAAGCCAATAATCTGATCCAAAAGACACTAAAAAAAGTAAAACTCCCAAAGCACCAAAGAGAGCCCCAAAGAAGATGGTGACATTTAGTCTCATTTTCAATCCAATGGCTTCCCTTTAAATAAGAAATGTTGAAACGGCAGACACCTAGGTTCTTAATAACAATAACAACAAAAAGAATAGAGTTTTGAGTAGGCAGAATCTTCTTGAGAAGCCTCTCCTAGTTTCTGTTTTGGTGGCTTTTCACTCACAACCAGCTGGTAGATTGTATTCCCTTTGCTCACCCCTGGAGGGACTCCAGCCCAGCAGCTGAGAATGGCCAGCTATTTTAGGAAACTGATTGAGGAGCTGTCTCTCTCCCATGGGGATCAAAAAATAGCTGACCTTCCCCTGACTGTAGAGAGGAGTGTCAGAAATTGGCTAGGATGATCATTATCCATAGAAATGGAGATAAGATGGAATGGTATAAAATCATTCACAGTATCGGCCCAAAGTCTTAAGTGTCTGAAAAAGCTCCTCTTGGTCTACAATGGTCATTACAACCCCAAAGACACTTAAACCTCTCTTTGAAGACATAAAAATCACAGCCATAGAGAACCACAAAGACTTCTCTTGAATACAACTGAAGTTGTAACTAATTCTTAATTCCTTTTGAATGTGTTTGGGATAGAAAATAATTTGTGGGTGAAATGGTCTAATACAACACTGAATATAGTTCGGGTTTATAACTTACACATTCACATGTATACTTAAAGGATCAAGAATATGGTAACATAAACTACTTAAAGTATTGAAAAGTACTTTTATGCAGCACATACTATTGACATAAAAATAGCACTTTCTACAGTAGTTCCCAGGTATTATACAAGTTATTCCAAATAATTATCACAAAAGTGGACTGAAGAAGAAAAGTCTAAAAAATATATAGTTTTCTGGATCAATATGAAAGAATCTGGTCTGCTCTTTTGTTTCATTACAAATATCCAGTTTCCCAAATAGCAATGAATCTACACTTTCTTTATGCCTTGTCTCTATGGTCTGTTTCTTTTCATTTCTCTGAATATTCCAGGGAATATTTTTTAGGTATCTGTATATTTTTAAACTTGTACTGTCCCTATGGCTATTGCCTTTATATTCCCAATAGTGACATGAGCCACTGCAGCTTCCAGCCAGGCATCCGAGCTCTACCAGTTTGCCTCACCACTTCTTTTGTCTGGCATGGGACAAGTCTTTAGAAGTATATTTGGTGAGGACAAAAAGATGCCTCCTCAGTAAGGATGTAGGACCTTGGCCAGCTCTAGTTATATGCAATCGGAGGTGCCCAAAGGTCATGACTAAAATTCTGAGTCACAGAATCAGTAACTTTGAGGGTTAAATGGAATTCGAGAGTTCACCTCAGACGATCTTTCATCTAATATTCAAATCTCTTTTAAAAGACTCCCCACGTCATCAAGCCATGCCATTTCCAGCCTGTTGGACTTAAAGATATTGATAACGTTCACCCACCTCTGCCTTAATTTTGCCAAAAGCTGCTTCTCTCAAGTTAATTAATCCTATTCTGTCCTCTGATTGCACGTATGACAGAACTTCTGCTATTTTGAAGAAATGACCCCTCAAACTGGACCTCCAACTCCACCCCTAAATATAAGTCTTTCTTTTTTTTTCTAAGCTAAAGATCCCATTCCTTTAAACAAATCTTAGATTGACACAACTCCAAATCTCCTTGTTGTTCTGGTTCTTTGCTACAATAAAGATTTGGTTGAAGTGAGGCACAGTAAAATATTCTGGCTATAGTCTATAAGGACTTATACCACTTTTTTTTTTTTTTTTGGATGCTGTGATGAGTAGAATAATGGCGTCCCAAAGATGTCTACACCTTAATCATAAAAATAATCACAAAATCTGTGAATATGTTACCTTACATGGTGATAACCCAGATTACACAGGTAGGCCCATTATGATCACACCAATTCTTAAAAAAAGAGAGTCTTTCCAGACAGAGTAGTCAGAGAAAGAAGTATGACCAGAAAAAGGGTCAGAGAGTTGCTGGTTTGAAGATGGGAGAAGAAGCCCATAAGACAAGGAATGTGGAGGCTTCTAGAGGCTGGAAGAAGAAAGAAAAACAGATTCTCCTTGAGAACTTTCAGGAAGGAACACAACCCTACCAACACCTTCATTTGAGGAACTTCTGACATCTGGAATTGTAAAATTTTAAATCTGTGTTGTTTTTGAGCCACTAATTTTGGTTTAATTTGATACAGCAGTAATAGGTAACTAATAATAATGCTATTCCATAATTAATGCAATATGAGATCAAATTAAGGAATTTTGGGGGTGGGGTGGGGGTGGGGTGAGGGAAGTACATTTCAAGAAGCGTATAAGCTTGAGAACTTGTGAGAGTCCAGGCCTTTTATCAGATATTCAAGTAACATACACAAGCCCTGACCTGAGACATTCATGAACTCGTGGGGAAAAAAAAAAAAAAAAAAAGATTCATCAGAACTAAGTCCATGGAAGCTGTAATAATAAGCTTCTGGTCATCCTCGACACATTCTCCTGCTCACCCCCACACTCCCCTTCTAGGATTAGTGTGGTTGTGGTTGTGTAGTAGTGGTTGCAGGTGACAACACCATTTAGAGAAGAGGGAGAATATTTTCAGGAAGGTTTTGTTTTATTTATACGTCAATGGTTTATGGTAAAAATCTAGGCATCAATACTAAATCCTTAATACACACATTCACAAATATGCACACGTACAAATTTCCAGATTTTTAAAATAAGTAGAAAAGAGCATAAAATTTTTGTTATTGTTACATTTCACCTCAATTTTTGCCTTTGTCACAGGAGAAAAAAAAAAACATCTTTCAGGATTAGGCACATCCACTAACACTTTCTCACCATTTCTGGTATATCCAAAAATGTATAAACATTATTATAAAATGTTTATTAAACCAGTTATTTATGTATCTATCTATTTCAACCGTTCTCTCAAGTGCATCTATTTGAGAAAAATATCAAAGAATACTTGGACATCATGAAACTGAAATCCTTTAGCTCAATTATCCCCAGTGCTTATGGTAGTGCTTAACATGTAACAGGCATGAAAAAAAAAAAAAATCAATTCAAATTAGGACTCTTGGCTGAGATGCAAATACATGGCCCCCTAAGCTATACAACTGGCAATTCATCCCAAAAGCAATGGCCCTGATCTGGCCTGGCCTGTTCTTTGTGAAACTTGGAGAGATGGAATTTACCAGGGTGTGTGCTCCCTCTGCAGATGCTCATGAATCATCTTTTTAAAAAATCTATATTAGATTCTTATTGAGAAATGAACTGGAACTTACAATCTAGGGTTAAAAAGTGTCTTTCTTCAGATAATTAGACCCTTTGCCTGTGTTTGCTGCTCTAAATTTCCATAATTCTAAAATATTTCTAACAACCATTCAGAATCTCTTCCCCAAGTTCTCTCAGCAGCCTATAAAGCTGTCTTTGCACCAGGAAGGTTGTTAAACACCTGTTATGTTCTCATGCTCTCTCTGCAAATTCTAACATGAGTTCTCTTTCCCTTTTCGCTCTCTTTTGCAGTGAAAAGTCAGTGGGTGGGGAGAGACAAGCTCACTGAGCACCAGCCTTAACTCATGATAATCCTATGATAAAACAACTCACCCTTATTGTATGTACCGATCCCTCATGTGAATACTGAATCTATGTTTGTGTGGATATCATTACCATACTGCAGCTGCAAGGCCACTAGCATGGTGTCTCGGGTTCAAACCTGTGTGAGACAGTGATTGTGGGTGAATGATACTAACTAGTATTCATGTAACTAAATATACATTTAGTATCAAAATACACATTTACCATGTGGCAGACACCATGTTGAGTATGTTAAACACCTTGAATACAACTAAGTCTTCGGTAAGCAGAATATGAAATGACCAGTTTCTCTGCGGGCGTCCACTACCTTGGTCAGGAAATTTAGCGTCTAAGTCATCCCAGTGGTTCTTGCTCACATGAAGGCCAGAGGTTTCGTTCTTTTTTATGGCTGAGTAATATTCCATTGTGTATATGCATCACTTCTGCTTTACCCAATTGTCTATCGATGGACATCCAGGTTGCTTCTATCTCTTGGCTACTGTAAATAATGCTGCACTAAACACAGAGATGCACATGTCTTTTCATGTTAGTGTTTTGGATTTCTTCACAGAAGTGGGACTGCTGAGTCACACAGTAGCTTTTTTTATTTATGGTTTTTTTTTGAGGAAACTCCATTCTATTTCCCATGGTGGCTGCACCTATTTGCAATCCCACTAACAGTACACAAGAGTTCCCTTTTTTCCACATACTCACTAACACTTGTTTGTTAATTTATTCTCTAATCTTATCATTCGTGATAACATGGATGGACCTAGAGGGTATTGTGCTAAGTGAAGTAAATCAGGTATAGAAAGACAAATTCCATATAACTTCACTTACATATGGAATCCAAAAAACAAAATAAATATTGTAATAACTATGCATGGTATCAGATGGGTACTAGACTTATCAGGGGGATCACTTTGTAAGTTACATAAATGTCTAATCAGTATGTTGTACACCTAAAACTAATATAATATTGAAACTGTAATTGAAACTGTAATCAAATTTCTTTTTAATTAAAAAGGCCAAATGTTAGCAAAGAAAGATCTGCATGGGGTCTCAATGCCAAAGGCAATTTACAGTAAATTATGGGTTAAATGTCTGTATATACCTTAATGTTGCCCCACAGCTTTGCTACCATTTTCAACCTTGAGTTCTCTGTGCCCTCAAAGCTAATGAAGAGGCAATGTGCTGAGGGAGTACCTGGGAGTGACCTCCAGGACGAGGCGAACCTGGGGCCAACAATGGGAACTGCGGTACCACTCCCTTCCCTATGTCTTTAGAATGAGCATTTCAAGTGACAGCTTTCTTTCAAATGCGTAATCATGGGCAAATCATTCAACTCTCTGAATCTCAGTTTTTTGTTTGTTTGTTTTTGTTGTTGTTGTTGTTTTGGGTTTTTTTTTAAATTTTATATATGGAAAATGGGAGCAATGCTTCAGAGGATGATTAAGCAAGAAGAAATGTATCAAATGAGTTGGTACATCATATATAGGGCTTCCCTCCTGCCTTAAATGAAGATCATTCTTAACAAATTTAAAAATAGAAATAAAATAAAGTAAAATAAAATAAAACTCCCTATGCTAGCATTCCAGATCTTACTCAGGTTTATTTCCACAGATTAACTTCTCATCAAGTGACCCCATCCTCCCCCTGGGCAGCAGCAGTTCCCCAAATCTGTGACTAACTATGCTCCCCTGTGATCAGAAGTTTTTTCTCTTCCATCTATCAGATGAACTCTTCATCAATCTATTCAACAAATTTACCAAGTACCAAGTAGGTGCTACATGTTCTAGGTGTTGAGTTACCTCAGCACGATCCAAGGAGATTGTATTATACTACCTGTAACACTTTCCCATATTTGTTTAATTACATTCTCACTCTTCTAGAGTTTTTGAATTTCCGTGTCTTAAAATAATAATAATAAAAAAAAATTTAAAGGCCAGACACGTTTAGTAAACAAACAAATCAAAGCCCCCTAGAAAATTTGTCCCATTATTCTCCAAGATGTTACCGGGGATGTAGGTCCTTCATCTCTATAAGTGTCCCCTTATGAAGTCCAGGAGGAAATTTCTAAATGCTAAAACAAGTGTTTCCACAGACCACTACTGTTATTTTTAATCTTAGAGACACTATAAATACTGATTCATTTGACAAATATTTATCACTTGCCTATTCTAAGACAGTGTTGTGTCCTAGAACGCTGACTGAATGAAACCTGCTCTCTAACCTCAATGAGCTTATATTCTCGTGGCACTGCGAGTGCTTTCTCTTTACTTTTGGAACCTGGAAAGCTCAGAGGCCAGCTTCTTACTCCCCTCCTTCACCATGACTTCCTTAGTTTCCCTCCTGTGTGCCCCTGACTTTACCTCATACACATCTTTTTAGCCTGTTATTTTGTACGTATTTACATAAGCTGCTTCAAATATTTTTGAGAACAACATAAAGACTAAACAACGAAGCAGACATTTTGTGAAATCAGATGTTAGAAGATATATCGTGACTCACTAAGAAGACTGATTTTGTTTGTTTCTTCTTGCTGAGAGCTCCTTGAATTCTTTGGTCATCTCTAACTTTCTTTCCCTCATCCTGATTATTTCAACTGTCACAATTTCATTTGGAGAGCCTCCCGACTTCCTGGAAACAACCTCCCTTTTAGAGTCTCCTGTCACTTACAGAAATTGTGGCAAAATGTTTTTAAGTTTTTATTTAAAACAAAGTTTAAAAATCAATCTTTTAAAATCTGGAGTGTATGAAGATCATTAGCATTCCAAGATAGTGTGGTAAATGCCCCCTTTGTTTTTCTACAAGTTAAATAAAACTTAACATCCAAAAGCTGGATGACTATAAACAATGGAAGTCTTCACTTGTTTTGATCCAATGCCCTCTCATTTAACTAACTGATTTTTTATTGGTAAATACATAGAAAAAATACCAAGGCGTGTTTAATTTGTGAGTAATAATGAGAAAAACATTTTTATCCCTAGGGTCATAACTTCCAATCCTGATATTGCAATAGTCTTAATTATCTTAAAATAGCTAATGAAACTATTTTAAAATTCTCAAAACAAAATTAATTCTGGTTCATTTTGCTAAAAAAAATACAAGAATAATAATACTCAGGACCCATCAACACTGAACAAATTTGTAAACAAATATAGAAATCAAATTCTCAAGGTTTCCATAGACTGGGAATCAATTTTCCACAAAACTGGCATGGAATTTGGAGATCTTAAGGTAGATTGTATTTTGTCATAGAATAATACATTATAGATCCACAATACTTATCTGCCATTCCAACATCTAAAATCTCTGAAAACCGAAAGCACAGCAGACCTTTTAATCTCTGTTTTGTGTTATAGTTCTTGTATATTATCCTCCCTGCTACCTCCTCCATTCACCATTATGATAACAGGACCACAATCTGTAATTTTAAGAGATTATTCACAGGCCTTCTCATCTTACACATAGTGCATAAGAAACAAATGAATTCTACGGAAGTAATCAACTGTTCTGTTTTTGTTTACGGCTACATCCCTAACACCTAGCACAATGTTTTAGGTAGGTGCTCAGCAAAAACTTAGCTGACCAATGTCTAAGCAATGCACTGTATACTTGAAACTAATAATAAAATAAAAATTGTTTAAAAACTTAGCTGATCTAATAGCAATCTCAATGAGTTGAACTGAATTGGGTTGAACACTGCCATCTGCTGGCCACAGGTAAAATTTGCATTCCAATGAATACAGTCATCTGTTGGGATTTTCATACAATGCAAATCTTGCCGTGAAGGATTTACTATTTTCACAGCATTTAATGTTGAACAGTCTTACCTAAGATTTCTCCATTAAAGTAACAAGACCTGATAAATAACTTACACTGAACACAACTGTAGCAAGATCCGTAGGCTCATTTACTTCATTAATCAAGGCTGCTTACACTCCATTAAGTTGAACTATAGACACAAGTAACTCACACAGAGGGAGTTATATCACAAAAATATCCTTCACTTTGAAGAAGGGTTTGCTGCCTGACTCTAGGTTCAATTCCATAAGGGTCTCTGTTAGTGCACTTAAGGACATCATCTCCTGAAAGTAAAAAATATCTTAGCCATATTTGTTAAAACCCTGCCCTCAATTGCAATCAACAGACAATAAAACATTTCAGAAACAAAACTGGAAGCCAAAGAGAAAATTCTTTGATTCATAAAACTAGAACAAAAATGATTTAACTTGTAGGAATGTATCTATTATATAAACAAATACATGTTTTAAACAATCATAATTTTGATTTAATTTACTCATTCCTTTGTTTAGTTGTAATTCTTTCTGAGGAGACATGTTACATTCCCTATGTCAGAAACCAAGTAAATAAAAGGTTCCCTTCTCCCATCCCTTGGTTGTGAAAGTGCTTTTCATCAATCTTGAGTGCAAGGACTTGAGTCTTAATTAAGAGAAAGACATTTTTATTTATCCTTAGCCCTGGGGTACACTGCCTTCTCTTTAAATACCTTTGCCACTGGGTCCTTCTTTGTCAGTAAAGATGAAGATGGACTTTTAATTTCCATTCCCAATGACTTTCCCAAGGAAGGACTTGTAAGAGGCTCAAATGAGCTCAGGTTCTGTAAGACAGTTCATCACATGCCCCAAAGGAAAAGCAATCTAATCAGTGAGAAAGAAGTGTGAGGTGGGGAGGCACATTAGGGCCTCGGTGCCCCCAGGTTGCTTTGAGGAGAAAATAGCTGGTGTTGGGAAGGAATGAAAATGCAATCAGAAGCAGGCCAGGAGGGAGAGGCCGTGGGTTATCTGCAGGACTGCAGAAGGTACCACCAAGTTTCTCCACAGCCTTCACCCCATGTACTGCACATCAAATCCTTTCAGTTCCATTTCATTTAACTGCACACTGGGGTAAGTACTTACAAATTAGGACACATCAGGATACTCAAAAAAACCCAACAACTACAAAACAAAAATGGCAGCAGTAACAAAATAAAAACAGCTAGCACTTACAGAGCACTCACCGTCCCAAGTGCTATTCTAAGTGCTTTGGGCTTATCAATTCATTTAACCCCACAGTGACCTGCTGCAATAAGTGCTACTTATTGATGAGGAAATTGAGACAATTCTGAATCTATGGTGGGGTTTCTTATTATCGACTGCTTTATGTATCCCCAAATTCATAAGTTGAATCTCTAAGCTCCAATATGACTACATATGGAGATAGGGCCCATGAGGAGGTACTCGAGCTTAAATGAGTCACAAGACTGCGGTCCTCGGGTGTCACCCAGAGCATGGAACTAAAGCCAGGAGTTAAATGCTCTAGGCAGACTTCAGTTCACCATCACTTGTCGAAGAATTATTACAATGTAAAAGATAATAATAAAGTTTCTATCTTTATCTCAAGGGTATAGAGAGTGGGAATGAGCATTTTGTCTCCCTTTTCTACAAACGAAAGGTTAGATAAATTTCAAATTAATGACTTCCTGAATCCACGAGAATTGAGGTCTCAGGTAAACAACAAACCAACTTGACTTTCTGGGGAAAAACAAGTGCCTATAGGAAGAAAAAGGACCTAAGCATTTGCTAACCTACAGTAGAAAATGCTGAATGGCCTAGAAGTTCCTAAGAATATTCTAATGAATTGCTATAGGTCAAGTGTGGCCCATGTGAAGACCCTGCAGGTCCCATTAAAGGGGGATTTGCATCGACTTGCTTTCTTTAACAAACCCTACCAGGTACAAAAGCCTTAATCTGCATGATGAACAACAAAACTGTCACCTGCTGGAACCACTTTTAGTTGAATAAGACAAGAGTAAAAAAAAAAAAAAAAAAGGAAAAGAAAAGGAAGGAAGGAACTTTACCCTCTGAGATAGAAGCAGGATTATATATAGAAGAACATGCAGGATTTTAGAGCAGTGAAACTACTCTGTATACTATAATGGTGGATACATGTCATTACACATGTGTCCAAACTCACAGAATGTAAAACACCAAGAGTGGACTGGAAAATTCTCTGTTGTTGGGGTGGGGTGCTGACCTTTGAACTGTAGAATGTTTAGCTATATCTCTGGTCTCCATTCACTAGGTACTAGTAGCACATCCCTAGTTGTGACAATGAAAAATGTCTTGGACAAGAGGCAGGTACAAGATAACAGTGTAGGAGGATGCTAAACTTGCCCCGTCCCATGGGCACACAAAATATACACCTACATGTAGAGCCATTCCTCCTAAGAGCTGAGAGATGACTGAAGAGATTCTGCACAATAAATGAGAGAGAGGGAAGGAAGTGGGGAGGGGGAGAGAGAGAATGAGAGAATGAGAGAGAAAGAGAAAGAGGGGAGAGATAGAGAGAGAGAGCGAGAGCGCCCGCATGTGAGTGAGAGAGCAAGCAGGTTTGGAGCCACAGGAGCTCTCTGGGATCTGTGGGAACTCTCTGGGATTGGAGGTGCCAGTGAACACAATTGTTTACATTCCCCTTCCACCTCATAATGCAAGTGGAAGCTCTATCCAGGTGCTCTGGCTGATCTGCACAGCCACCATATAGCATTCCCTCTTGCCTAGCCTGGAGCCAGCTCTGGCCTGGACAGCCTGTGCACTACTGTGCAGAAGCACATGAGGCGCCATGACTGAGCCCACTTCAGCTCCATACAGTTGGACCAACAGGATACTATGGCATGCGCGCGCGCGCGCACACACACACACACACACACACACACACACACACAGTGACATGGCTGCCCCATCTCAAGCTTGCTGGGCCCCCCCAGCTGGCACTTCATACTGTGCACACACACACCCCAGCTTCAGCCAGCCTGCCAAAACCACACATAATCTATAGTAAGGTCTCTTCTACACAAGCCCTTTCTTTAGATAGGGGATATAGCTATTTCATCTAATTCATAGAAACAAACAGAGAAAGCAAACAAGAGAAGACTGAGGCACACGTTTCAAATGAAGGAAAACAACAACAACAAAAAAGAACAGAAAAATTCTCTAATGAAACATGTAAGTAATTTGCCTGCTAAAGAATCCAAAGTAAAAGTCATAAGGCTGCTCACCTAACTTGAGAGTAGAATAAAGGAACTCAGGGAGAATTTCAAGTGTTAGAAAAATAATAATAATAATAATAATAATAATAATAATAATAATAATAAACAATTAGAGCTGAAGAATACCACTGAAATGAAAAATACCCAAGAAGAAATCAACAGCAGATTAAATAATATAGAAGAACAGAGTAATGACCTGGAAGACAGAATAGTAGAAATCACCCAGACAGAACAGTAAAAAAATAAAAAATAATAATTTATTTTTATTTAAAAAATAAGGATAGTTTAAAGAACCTCTGTACCAATATCAAGCATACTAACAATCTCATTATAGGGATTCAAAAACAAAAAGAAGAGTGAAATACAGGGGCAGAAATTTTAATCGAAAAAAACAATGGCTGAAAACTTTCCTAAATTGGGAAAAAAAAAAAAAACAGACATACATGTCCAGGGAGTACAGAGAGTTCCGAACATGATGAATCCAAAGAGATCCACACCAAGAGATACTGCAACTAAAATGGCAAAAGTTAAAGAGATAATCTTGAAGGCAGCAAGAGGGAAGCAACTAGTCACATACAAGAGCAACACCCATCAGCTGATTTCTCTGCAGAAACTTTATAAGCCAGAAGGGAGTAGTAGATTACATTTAAAGTGCTGAAAAAAGAAACCTACAACCTAGAATAATCTCTCTGGCAAGGATGTCATTCAGAATTGTAAGAGGGATGCAGAGTTCTCCAGACAAGCAAAAACTAAAGGAGTGTATCACCACTAAATTGGCTTTATGAGAAAAGTTAAAGGGTCCTCTGTAAGCAGAAAAGGCCATAACTAGAAATAACAAAATACATGAAAGGAAAAATCTCACTGGTAAAAACAAATATAATGAACACAGTGAATCAAACACTTAAAAAATCTCACTGTAAAAACAAATATAATGAACACAGTGAATCAAACACTTAAAAAGCTAGCATGAAGTTTAAAGGACAAAGGTAGCAAAATAAACTAAACTACAATAAGTAGTTGGGGGAATCCGCAAAACAAAAAAAAATCTAAAATACGAGTCAAAAACATAAGATCTCATCTTCTAATTCAATAGAACCTTTGCTATGACTCCTGGACACATTGTTCTCTTGAGATCAAAGACCTCAAGACCAGAGAGCTCAAAATTGCCAATAGGGGAAGCAACTGCTCTGTGAGTGAGTTACTGTAACAGTGAGAGGAGCCTCTACCACGTCTCTCCTTTGATTTCCAAACTACATGTTCTGGTTATGGAGGAGATAGCACCATATAACTGTCTCTAATTTAAAGACTATACCATCTGCTTTAAGGCAGAACTCCATCCTTTTACAGTGTTGTCTCCTATTTAGCTCTGTAACTGAGCCCTCAGTAAGCCATTTTTCATTCGATTAGGCCAGGCTTTTCTGGGTGATGGAATAATGTGGTACGGTCAGTTAATTCGATAAGATGATCCTGTTGCTTTTTTTCATTTGCAGTGAAATGAGTACATTGTAAAATGCCATGGTGGTAGATAAGATATTCTGTGAGTCCATTGATAGTGCTGTTGTCAGAAGTAGGAGGACTAAAGAATGCAAATATATATGCAGAACACTTGTTTATTCCCTAAGTGTCAATCTCTGCACCTTCTGAAACAGTAAAGGTCCAGTAAAATCAACCTTCATTAAGTCACTCCCCCAGGGAATAGTGGCATAGCAGGAACTAAATATTGGTCTCTGCTGTTATATTTTAGAAATTGAGAAGTTTCATTGATAAGAGTAAGGCCATGTATAGCTTCCACCTCTGCCATCACAGCTGTTTAGTTTGTGGGCCCATTGAAGAAACACTAGTGAGGATAGGGACATCCAAAAGCATATCATTTTGTCCACCTGATTATTAAGAGCTTTCTCTGTAGTAGACATTCATGTGGGACAAAAATACTTCTCCATCCTGTACCCCATTTGAGACACCCATCTACATCTCTTCTCTAGACTTATCATCAAACTTACAAGTCTGTTATAACCAGCCTAACTGTTAGATATTGGCCATAGTGTACTTCATTTTTAGCCATCTCTCATTTCAGGCAAAGTGAACAACCAAAATGTTACTTGAAGTTACTTCAAGTCACTCTACCAATGGTACAATTTTCCTTCACCACTATTCTTCAAAGTCATCCCTGCGTAGCACTGCAGTGCTACAGCTGCACACTTTCAAGTGGTACCAGAATATCATGCAAATCTATTTGTAAACAATCCTCAGTTTCTTCTTCAGTCAACTGGTTGCAAGGAAGTGTCCAAGAGGCCAAGAGACCTCCAACTTCTCTGCTGACTATATATTAGCAGAGTTTCAATTCTTTGGGTGAGAGCAATTTTCTGCAAGGTCATAATGTCTACCTGTCCCCTGATAGCATGCTGAGGTGTTTACCCTATCTATTGATGTAGTAACCACAGCAGGCGGTTTTGATCGATCTTGAGGAACATGAGTATCCCCCTTCAAGTCACTCTATCCTGGATGGGGAAATCACAAAATTTTCAAAT
Organism: Eonycteris spelaea; assembly: GCA_003508835.1. Lineage (NCBI taxonomy): Eukaryota > Metazoa > Chordata > Mammalia > Chiroptera > Pteropodidae > Eonycteris > Eonycteris spelaea. The sequence goes on from PUFA01000137.1 coordinate 3,898,628, forward strand.
ACCCGAAGATTAGTTTCGGCAGATACAGAAGGACAAACTACTCCTACTGGCAAAGGAGGCTCAAAGTGACTTGCAGGTTCAAGATTATCAGTTCCATCTGGATCCAACCACATGTCTCCATTGTAAATTTCATTATCTCATTCTTTCCTAAACAGTACCTTAAGTTTCCCATGAGAAACTCTGCAACATTGGATTGAACAGATGAATTCACCAACCTGCAGAACGAAATTGAGATTTTCATCGAAATCTCAGTTAAATCTGACTCTTCGGATACCAGAGTGAGAGAGGAGTTAGTAATGATATGAGTTCCTAAATAAAAGAGGGACTGATAACCATAGTTAATATTTATTAAGTTCTTACCATATGTTGAGCATTGTGCTAAGTGGTTTATACACACACTTAACTCCTTTCACTGTACTCAGAAAAACCCCAAAGCTCTTCATGGCTTTTTTAGGTCCTGAATAATCTATACTCCTGTCTACCTCTCTGATCTCTCTATTCAGAAATTTTCAGCCACATCTATCTCCTTTTGACTCGTCACAGCTTTCATGTCACCTTCTGCAAGCTGCCTTTCTAAAGCAGTCACCTTATTAATCTCCACCTTGACACCACACTTTCTTACCCCATTGTCACAATATTATTTTATTTACTATATTTTATTGTATATTTATTTATTTATCATGTTTACTTATTGTACATTTATTATTAATATCCAGGAACGTGTAAGCTTGACTCAGGCAGAGACCATCTTTCTTGTTCACATTTGCACAGTACCAAGAAAAGTACTCAGTGAGCATTTGTAGAATTGTCACAACTCTATGAGGTTGGTCTATAATATTTCCTCCTGTTTTTCAAATATGCAAACTGAAGCTTGGAGGGGTCACATCAACTTACTCCAGGTCAGTCACAGCCATTAGTGACCTAAGTCTTGGGCTCTTTCAGCTGAAGCTGTTCACCACCACCGCTGACCTTGGGAACAAAAAAGGTGCTATGCAATAAACTTGAGAAGTATTGGTGGGCTACACAGTAGGCCTGAGAAGCTCAGTGACCAAAAGTAATCAGACAGGATGATCTGAACACAAATTCCTAACTGGACAGGTCATGTGGCGGCAGTCACGTCCCAGGACTAGAGCTTCCTTAGCAAAGGTGAATCTTTACATTAACTGAGCCCTGTCCATTGTTCTTTGAAAGGCTAGAGTGATTTTCTTCACCAGATGCCTCTGAGGCAGAACCACAGGCACCAGAGCACAAGACCATGAAACCCTTCATCGTCATCTCATTGCCCACCTGCCATCTCTATGTGCTCTAAGTGTTCATTACCTATCTTGTACCCACCAGCTTGGAAGAAGTGTATCTCTCTCCATTTTACTTTTTATCCAATCCTAGAGATTCCTCCCATCCCTCATTGGCCTTCTCCAGCCTTCATCTACCACCAATGGATTCACGCACCTTCCTTGCACTTTCTTTTTGAGTCTAATCCATAATACAAGCCACAAAACTGCCATTCTGCAGAGCACGTTCTCATCCCGTTGAGGTTTTTGCTTCCAGGTATAAACTCAAAATTCGGCTCAAATAAACTCTTAGAAACTTTTCTCTAAATCTGGACGCTCTTTCCTTGACAAGGCAAACTCGGAGGTGAATGAAGGGCATCACCATTCCCTCTCACCCTCCAACGGGAGGGGCGGCAGGCCAGGTCTTTACTCCAGTAAACGTGGAGCATCATCACTACCATCACAAAAGTGGCGCGTCCCGCACATGCAGGTGCCACACGCCCGACCCGGGCTGAACTCACCTGCCAAGAGCGGCTCTGGCGCCCGCCGCCGGCGGCCCGGCGCTCCGCTCTGCGCAGGCGCACGCAGTGCGCTTCCGCTGGGGGCGGGGCTAGTGCGGAGCGGAGGGCTCCCCGCGGCGGCTTCCCCAGCAGTCCGCACCCCGCTCCGGGTCTGCATGGAGACCGGGGGCCGCTGCCGCGACTTCTCGGCCCCGGGGCTGGCCTCGGCGACACCAGAGCCGCGGCAAGAGCAAAAGACAGGGGCTGAGGCGGGGGCTCCCGGCCCCGGTGCCCTCCGAGACCGCAGCTTCCTGCTCTGTCTCTACCTAATGGGCTTCTTGGTGAGTGCTGGGGCTGGGAGCCAGGTGCAGACTCCCAGCCCAGTTATGGGCGCTCTTTCTGAAAGCTCAGCGGAGGAGGTGGGGTGTGGGGTTGCAAGGCTCAGCCAAAGCTTGCAGGGCGGAGAGCAGGGGCTCCTGGGCAGGCTTGGGAGAGCCCAGCTGTGCAGCGGCTGCAGTGGGGGCGCACGGTCCTTTTAGCAGGCCAGGTTTGGGAAGTCGCTGTTGATGACCCCCACTTGGACAGAATTAGGCACACTTTCATAACGTTTATGTAGACTGGAATGATTAAAAATACAAGTCACAGTGAGTGGTACACTTCTGCCTTTTGACAAACTGTTTATATATTGCACGATGCAGGATTTTGTCATGATTCGTGTGTGTGTGTCCTGGTTTAATAAGGATAGTTATTAATTTTCCACGTTGAATGGAAAGCTTAGAAAGCCGAGTGTATGGTAGGGTTTTTTCATCCAACCCCTCTTTTATTATTCATTTTATTATTTCTGAAAACCTGCTATATGGTAGGTGCTTTGGAGCTCCAGTCACTCAAATATACAGTCTGTGTCCAGAAAAACCACCTTAATAGTGAGCTTGTGTCGGTTTCTTGTGGGCATCTGCAGGACCCCTAGATACACCTGTTCGCTCCTCTTTCCAAGTCTAGGCCTGCTTCAGTTGCCCTGGTTGTGAGCTCATCCAAATTGCGACAGAATTGGGACAAGAGCCCAGTAGAATTTCTTCTTTGCTGGGCCTTAGACTGTGTCTTGACAGCAAAAGGAGCTGGTCATTGTCAATGAGAGAATGATGCCTCCTGAGTCCTTGAAAATGGTCCCAAATGGCACTGGGCCCTGGCAAAGAGGAATTACCGTTTTCTGCCCAGGTGTTGCTTAAGACCATTACTTCTTCCTGGTCTGGTGTCACCCTTGAGTTGGGACCCTGAGTCAGTCTTAGCTAGGAGAGGATACAACGATGAAAGCATATCACCATATTGCTGTAAACACAGAACCAGAGACAGGGAAGGCAACTTTCCCCAGAGAATCTCTGCCTCCACTTCAGTTCACATGACAGCCCCCAGGCTTAAAACCTTTGAATTCAGAGCCTGACATTCCTTTTGATTTTGTTTCTTTAATCTTAGTCTCAGGATGCAGGGCCTCCTTTACCTTCCAGTCCAGTCACCCAAAATTCAAAACCATTGAGTGTGGCTGGTTCTTCAGATTGCGAAAGGTAGCTAGCTGTCATCACCCTCTGGTAGGAGATGAGAACCCCAAGGTACTGCTCCCCCACCCCACAGGGTACAACCCACTGGTTCTGACAGATGTAGAGGATTTGGACCTTCACCTGGAAAGTCCAGACTGGAGTTCAAAGGGTCATGGAAACCAGATTTAAAAATAGTTTGTTTTTAAAATAAATTTGCAGATCATTACGGTTGGCCCTCTGGTACAGACTTGATATTCAGAGCTTCCCATATGTTGTCTATGTGTTGTGCACGTGGTGAGTCTAATCTAGCAAGCCTGATGTAAAATTTTAACAATTTAAATAATTTATTCAAGAGAATCATTAGGTCTCTAATACCTTCAGGGGAAACTATAAGATTTCCCAAAAGTTAAAAGAGAACAGGGATTTTTTTAGATGGAAAATGTTATAAACAAAATATATGCAGCTTTGAGTATCCTCGAAGCATCTAATGGCTCCAGTTAGGTAACATCTAAGGAATATTATGCATAACTTAGTTATTTTTAATATATTTAGAGATTTGAAGACCCTTAAGACTTTTGGAAAATTGGTTTCCAATTGGGAGAGGAAAGGAACAAGATTAAAGAAGTCTGTTCAAATGTCTGTTTTGAGCTCTTGTCTGTGCTTCTATGTTTTAATTGGTTTAGGAGGGAAGACCCTTTAGGCCCTTTTTGATCAGCATATTAAGATCTACGATTTCAGTTCCTTCTTTCTTCCATGTACCTGGCCATATTTGTATTTTATCCATTAGCTTTAGTCAGGTGAGAATTCATTTTTATTGCTGTAATCCCCTAATCATGAAATACTTGGGTTCCTAACCTGAAAAAGGTCCTGAAACTAATGTATTCATCAGTTTCTGTTTAGAGTTGTAGATGTCCCCTGAAAGAGGTAAGAGGCCCCTCCCACTTCATTTCCAAGTGTCAGATCGAAGTTGCCTTGTAAAGTAGAAGGCAGTTTTAGAACAGAACTTGCCTGCAGGAAAGAGCTAGCTGCCAGCCTCCTTGGGAAAAGAGGATATTTTTCAGGCTCACAAAGTATTAAAATAATACTAATCATTCATTACTGCTTCGGAGTCTATGTTTTTATACTTATCTTCCATGAATCTCAGCCTAGCTGAGATTCTCCCATTCTTTATTTAAGAATAATCATTTGAATATTAAATGACAAACAGTATGGGAGATTTCTTTTCTTTCTTTCTTTTTTTTTGGGGGGGGGAATCTTTTTGGACAGTTGAGTTTCCTTAAAGATCCAGAAGATGCAATAGGTAACTGATGTGTCTTGAGTTGTTTAAATGATATAAAGCATCAGTAGGCTGTTGGGACAAAGCTGACTATAAAGTCCAAAAGAAATTGGCTCAGACCCAAAAGAAATTTTAAGTATGGTAGTTTCCCCTTATCCATGGTTTTGCTTTCTGCAGTTTCAGTTATCTGTGGTCAACTTCCATCTAAAATATTAAGTGGAAAATTCCAGAAATAATTCATAAGTTTTAAATTGCATGCCATTCTGAGTAGCGCGATAAAATCTCGTGATGTGACACTTCTGCCATAGATATGCATCATCCCTTTGTCTTGGTTATAAGATTGCTAGTGTTCAGTTAACCCTTATAGCAGCCTAATAGTACGTCACAATGTGTACATCATCCACCCCACTTCATCTCATCATGTAGGGATTGTATCATCTCTCATCATCACAAGACAGTTGAGTACAGTACAATAAGATATTTTGAGAGAGATTATATTCATATAACTTTTATTATAGTATATTGCTAAAATTGATCTATTTTTAATTGTTGTTCATCTCTTACTGTGACTAATTTATAAATTAAACATGTATCATGGGTGTGTGTATAGGAAAAAAACAGTGTATATAGGATTTGGTACTCTGGTTTCAGGCATCCACTTGGGGAGGTCTTAGGACATATACACTATAGATAAGGGGAGATAACTCTAATCTTAAAAATAATAGTTCTGGTACCATAGTTCTTGTAGTATAAATATATGAGCTATTTTAGATTGCTGGATGTAAACAATATAGCCATCTAACTCTGTAACTATGGGAAAAACCACTGAAAAGGGTATTTGGATGTTTATGTTGCTATAATTTGGTAAAAGTACAGACACCAAGAAAAGCAGAGAGCAAAAAATTGTGGGCCCAAAGAAAATATATTTTTCACGCATTTCTTTCTGTTTAACCAGTATTATAGAAAAATAAATTCAGACCGAATATAAAGAAAACTCTTGCATGTGTTATATGTTTTTCTCCCCCTAAACCAATTGTAGCAAGTAATCAAATGAAGTAGAAATGAAAGGAATGCCTTAAAGAAAAATTAAGTCTTTCTGTTAACTCAATACCTAGCCAAAAGGGTCAGTACTTATTCACAGAACTGAAGAAAAGAGAATATATGTTTGTATTTCTTCCGCTTATCAAACCTTTTTCAACCATTATGTCTCTTAATGTAGATCATATTTTTCCAAGGCAAGTGTCAGTATCCCCATTTTTTACAGATGACAGCACTAGTGCTCAGTAACATTACATAACTTTCCAAGGGCACATGCTTATCAGTAAGGAGTGGAGTTGGAATTGAGAACTGTCTGCTGACTCCAAAATGCATGTACTTAGCTGTGGCTTAGCTACAGAGTGTGGCCTTCTGTTAATACACTAGGCTTCTTGCCCTTTCTGCTTTACTGAGACCTTTCTTTCAGGTATTACCTTGTAAGGCTATAAGCCATGGATTAGCTGCCTTTCCTAACTGCGGGAAGAAACCCATATTATTAAGTATATGCTGCTTTGCCAAGAAATATACATCATCACTACCTCCTTTCCCACTCATTACGTGCACACACACACTCACACACACACACAAAAATGTAAGGAACTTCCTTAGCACATCCTCCTTGAATATTAAGGATCAGTTACAAAGAAGCTAAAGTTAAAATGGAATCTCGGTCAGGGTGGGCCAGACATTTACAGGTAGCAGTTGTTATAATGGATTTGGATCCTTGATAACTTTAACCTGATGAGTATAACATATTGCAGAATACAGTTATCTCTTACATGCTCAAAGGTTTAGATAGTGGTTTTATTTGTAAAATTATTTTAGGATCACCACTTTAAAAAATACCAAGCCTTCCATTTCTAATTCGAGTTAATGATTGTTTTGTTTAGGATTTGTTTGGTGTCAGCATGGTTGTCCCATTACTGAGCCTTCACATCAAGTCTCTTGGAGCAAGCCCAACAGTTGCTGGAATAGTAGGTAAGTGGTTAATGGTGCGCATTTTCAGAGCACTAGATTTTAAATCCCCTGAACTAAGTACTTTAAATCAGCTTATAGCTAAATATTATCCAAAGGTAAATTGAAAATGGAATAAAATGAATTTTCAGACTATTTCAAATATCACCCTGGAGCATCTTTTCCTAGGCTACCTGTGTTCAGAGAGGTTTTGAGATTTAGCATTATCTATGTGGCCCATACCACCAATGATGTAACAAGTACCACTTGACCTCTCCAAGGAACTGGCTTTGTGGTTAAAGGTTTAGACTCCTGCCTATAGAAATCTATGACCTATTGCCAGAGAAACATAATCTATAGAAATGACACTGTACAGGCAAGGGATTGGGGTGAGCCTTCACAAATCAGCCACAAACTTCCCACACCACCAGCACCACATCTTAGAGGGCTGTAGGATGTTTCTACCTGTGCAGCATAAACTCACCATCTGGAAGTCATTGATTTACCAAAGAGACAGAGAATAACAGGGCTTGGGACTGTGCTAATTAATGAAAGATTGTTAAGACTAACAGCCCTTGATCATTCACAAGCTGGATAAGCAGATGTTTTGGGACAGTTTTGTACATAATATTCAGTTAAGTCCTAGTCCATGCCATGATTTGTATTTTCCTCGAAGAGAGTATACTTGGACTTATACTGGACTGCCCGGCAGCATAAAGGTTTTTGTGAAGAGCAGAAGAGACATGTTACGTGATATAATGGAGGTAAAAGGACTCCATAAAACCTTGCAAGTTCTTTATAAAACTAAAGCATTTTAAGAAAACTGAAATGTTAGAGACATAAGAGATAATGTTAAAATAAGACTTAGTAGAATTTTTCTAGGTTTCAGATTTTTACTGAAACACTCCATGCAGTCTTCTCTGTCAGGAGTCACATACCTCCCGCGTAGTGAAAGGACTTTCTCCCATGACCCCTAAGAGCAACCCTTGCCTTTAGTCTTTCCTGCTTGCCTTTAGTTTTATTTCAAAAGCCTTTTATTAAAGATTGTATTATTTATACTCTTCCAACTGAAAAAAAAATAAAGCGTGGTATTTTCCTTTTTTAAAATGATTTTCCCCCCACAACATTTTTCCATTAACGTCTATGTAATTGTCACCAGACTAATCCAATCTTGGAATGGGTCTAGCTGCTTTTAAGGATGTTGTTCCTTTTTTGCAGGCTCCTCTTATGGCATCTTGCAGCTCTTTTCCAGTACGTTGGTGGTAAGTCACGTTCCATCTGGGAATGCATCTTGAAAGCCTAGGTGTACATTCTGAGGGCCATGCAGCATGGCTGGGGTGAAATCAGGGGCTTGAGTTTCACCAAAAGTAGATGTGCAGGTGATTCAGGTATCCATGTCATTAGATCAAGAAAGATCCTTTAGTCATCTGTCTTCCTCACTTGACATCTGAGAAGACATTGGCCAAAAGGAGTTAGGTGACTTCTTCAGAACACATGGAATCAGAATGAGAATCCACTTTTAAACCATGTTGAACCATCTTCTTTCCATGACTCCCTGCTGACCTTTTACTAGGAAAAAGAATGTAAACAAAAAGTTATTACCAATGTTATCATTTGTTTCAATTAGTTGACAGTGATCAAAGCCATTCAGACTTCTAGGATTCTACTTGAAGTTGTACTTGAATATATGGCTTATTAATTATAAAACTTAAGTGTATAGACAGAAGGAGCCATTTGGAGTGGTTGGTTGTGTATCTACAACATGGGATAGAAAGACGCAGAGCTGAGCTTGTCACTCCTACATCGGACCACTCAGTTGTTGAAATTCAGAATTCTAACTGATCTTCCCCTTCTCTCTCCCTTGTTCACCCCACTGTGGCCATTCTGGTCTTAAGACACCAGTGTCCAGTGAATCAAGCAAGTCAAGCAGAACAGTCAGTTTAGTCCCTGGATTGGTCAGCCATGACCTTGGTTTGGATAGCTGGCTGGTGGTCTCACTTTTGTGAACTCGATATAGATAGAGCACTGTGCTTCCCAAGAGTGGTTTGCTTATAAAATATGTTTTAAAATATAAAAGAAATTCAGACAGATTCTATAATAAATTCTTAAATAACTAGTTACTCCCTGATTTATCTTTTTACATCTTTCCTATATTAAGTTTACATAACAATTTTAGTCTCACTTAACCTTTGCAATGACCCAGCAAAGTAGTTTGTTATCTCCCTTTATTATACAGGAGGGAATAAGGGCTCACAAACTTTAAATAATTAATGAAGTCACTGAATCTCAGTACCCACACTGTAAGCCCATATTATTTTTTTCCTGATAGTTATCTGTCAGTGCCTCCATGCTCTAAAACAGTAAATAGATAATGAATATCAGATTGACAGGAGACTAATGCACTTGCTTATGGGGCAACACATCGTATTTCATATTCTTTCTTGACAGAAGAATTTGCCTAGTCTTAGGACACATCTTTTCTCTTTTATTTGGGAACTCACTACCAATATACTTGATATGTGTACATAGATCAGTTAAGTCACATAAATTTTAATTGTCAGGTGCTTTGTTCCTACTAGACTCTAAACTTCCTTAGAATAAAGACCAAGTTCAATTTGATGCTTCATCACTCACATCTATCAGAGCAGCTGGCACAAAGAAGCATTTTTGTTAATGTGAATTTTTGTTGACAGCTATGGCCCAACATTCTTTATCAAATGTTTTTCACTTTGTTATATTTGTGCTTAAAAAAGTGTGTTTCATATACCTTATAGTCATAATTTAATGAGAACCTCCTTAGAAATCCTACAGATAAATACCTAATCAAAATTTCCTTTTAACCCATGCTTTTATAAACATGTATTTTCATTATGTTTTATAAAATTATTTTAAGTTTAAAAACATCTTTATGAAGAAAAGATGTACTGTGTCAGATTTGACTAATGTTTTTATTATATGCATTTTAATTAAAATGACTAACATTTATTAAGTATTTATTATGTGTCAGACCCTGTTCTGAACACTTTATTTCATTCAGTCCTCATAATAACTACTCTCAACCACATCTCTGGTGGTTGTGTGTCTTTAATGACTGATTTTATGTAAAGCATATAGCAAGTGTCAAGGGGTAGAAAAATCTCAGAGGCAGTTACTATTATTATTTCTGTTTTACAGATAAAGAAACTTGGGCCTACAGATATTCCTCTATATGTAATTACGTTAACTAATATGTCTGTAGTGTATGGAGTGATGAATTCAGAGTTGAACCCAGACAGCCTGGTCTAGGGCCCAGGGCGTACCTACCAGATGCTACCACTACCCTATGAACACAAGGAGGCCGGTGACCTCTTATCCAGGTCAAAAGAGTGTGGAGAATTTCTGAAATCCATTGAAATGAAAATGGAGGGAAAAGATTGATGGTATTTGTAAAAAGCTAACAGTAGTTTGGAAGACTTACCCTCAATTATTTTATAAAGAAATTTTATGACAGTTTATATCCTTATGTAAAGATGTCTTTTTGGTCCTTAAGAAAAAGCTAAACACATGAATAAAAATGAGGGAAGGGCACAAACAGGGATAGTTGGCTTTTGGCAAGACAGAGAGCAGGCTTGAATGATATGGTTCATTCATGAAGTTGGTAAAATCATTGCACATCTCTGAGAAGGAAGGACACAGGATGCCAAATGGACCACCTCTAGCCAGCCCAGGAGCACAGCACTGAAGCCTGGTACTGACCCTTCTCAGACAGTGCTCCATTATTGTTACAATGGTTAGTGATTTTTATTTTGAGGTAATTAAAGTTGTTTTTTTTTTTTAAACAAAGCCTTATCCAGAACCTCAATATATAAACCCGGTCAACGTGTAGATGCTGTGGTCAAACCGGGCTCATCAGTCAAGCCTGTGTCCATCTGTGTGGACAGAATACTGCTCAAGTGCAAAGATAAACAGTACAGTGGCACCAAGGCTGCCCAGGGCTTTAAGGTGCTCCCAGACACCCAGGCTCCTGGCATCCTACGCAGCCATCTTCAGCTAGACATCTCTCAACCTCCGCATTATGGGAGTGTTCTGAACATGTAGGGAGAAGAGGAGAAGGTTGTTTGCCAGTACCCTTCCCACCTCTAAAGAGCTTTTCACAAGCCTCACTGGTGACTCGGATACGACATGTGAGAGCTCACACCACTAATCATTCAGATATAATGCAAATTAAACTAACACCACTAGTAGAAGCATAGTCACCGTCATACTTGTTAGAATGGCTATCATCAAAAAGAAACAAGAAATAAATGCTGGTGAGGATGTGGAGAAAAGGGAACCCTTGTGTGCTTCTGGTAGAAATGTAAATCGGCGCAGCTACTATGGAAAACTGTGGAGGTTCCTCAAAAAATTAAAAACAGAATTACAGCAATCCCATTTCTGTGTATATATTCAAAGGAAATGAAATCACTAGTTCAAAAAGATAACCTGCACATGTTCATTGAAGCATTATTTGCAATAGCCAAGACATGGAAACAACCTAAGTATCCATCAACAGATGAATAGATAAAGGAAATATATATATCACAGTGGAATACTATTTGGTGATTAAAAGAAGGAAATCCTGCCATTTGTGACAACATGGATAGACCTCAAGGGCATTATGCTAAGTGAGATAAGTCAGACAGAAGAAGGCAAACACTATATGATCTCACTTATATGTGGAGTCTAAAAACAAATTGATTTTTGAATGAGTATATTTTGAATGAGTTTTTTCAGAACAGAGATCAAATTTGTGATTACTAGAAGCAGGGGTGAATGAATTGGGTGAAGGTGGTCAGAAGATACAAGTTTCCAGTTGTAAGTACTGGGATGTCACATACAATGTGGCGACTATAGCAAACACACTATATTGTATATTTGAGAGTTATTAAGAGAGTAAATCCTAAATGTTCTCAACACAAAGAAAAAAATTTTTTTTTTTCTTTTTGCTGTTTTTATGAGATAACAGATGTTAACTTATCATTTTGCAATATATATGTCAGGTCATTATGCTGAACACCTTAAACTTTTACAGAGCTATATGTCAATTACATCGATAAAACTGAAAGAAAAAATAATGTGGGAAAAGTTGCATCTCAACAGTAATCAAAGATTCACAGTGGAGCAATGAGAAATCATTTTTATCTGTTGGATTGATAGAATTAATGATAAAATCCATGGTTGTCATGATGGTAGAGAACAGACACTGTTAAGCAAAAAAATATAAAAAATTGTAATAACAGAATGTTCAAGATGTATTATTAAGTAGAAAAGCAAGTTACAAAATATAGTGTACTGTATTTTGTAAATTTGAAGATTCTGAAGTATTTTTATATATTGTGTTTTTCAGCATTTTCTAAATTTCTAAACTGAATTGAACATGGTTACTGGGGAGTTGAGATGAATAAACTAATGGTAATGACAAAACCAAGGCTTTCTAAATTATACTTCACCATTTCTCCAGCCATTCTCAGCTACTAAATCATTGCAGATGCTTTCTTTGATATCTTAGGCTTTTAATTTATTTATTTTTTGATAAAACAATGTTGTATTTTCCCACTCAGCTTATGGAAGAGCAGAGAAAATAACTACTCTGACAACTGGCAGAACAGAGTTGAGCATCTAAGGACCTTAGCCAGAATCCCTGATATTTTCCAGTGGGCACATTTGGCGTCATTTCCATGGTGATGAGTTTACCGTGACTCATGGAACCGTCACATGTCTTGCTTCTGCAGGGCTGCTGGAGTGACGTGATCGGGAGGCGGGCCTCGCTGCTGGTCTGCATTCTGTTCAGTGCCCTGGGTTACTGATCCTTGGAGCCTCCACCAACGTGTTCCTATTTGCCCTCGCTAGAATCCCCGTGGGTGAGTTCTTGTCCCTGCCTATGTGCCTTCCTTCAGAATAAATTACTTCCACGTACAGAGAGAGCTTGTCCCATTTGTGTCCCAAAGAGTGCCTCTTTGATTACAGCTTATGTAAAGAAGGCACAATGGCAATATCAGTTATAACTGTCACACCAGCAAGTGCCTTTGATTGAGCACTTAGCATCAGTCAGGCTCTGCTGATTTGTCCAGAGCTACAAACCCTGCACATGACAGAGCCAGGAGCCCTATGTGTCGGTCACTGTGCACAACTCTGCCACCACTGCCACAGGCCCCATCTCCTTCCCTCTGACCTCTGTCCTCTCAGGAAGAATGTGCTCAATGTCTTTGACCAGTACCATGGTTACTCCCTGTCCCTCAGCAAGCTTATAGTTTACATATTGGGCCTCCTGACTTCAAACTGCAATTGGCCGCTGTAGCTTTCCTGCAGCCTTCTGCAAGTCTGGCTATTGCTTTGGTGGGGGTGGGGGAGGGGCAGGGGACACCAGGATTGTAGTGTCATGGCTCAAGGGTTAGTTTTCTGTTTCCTGACTGGCCTTGAATGTTTCTACCAATTTTGAAATAACTTTCGTTTTGTCCATTCATTGAAATAGTTTGTCCATTCTTTGAAATATCACCTGTGGGTGGTGGGTGGGTAGTTGCTGTGGAAGCTCTTTATTCCGTTTTTGCCTTTTCATGATTAGGACCCTGGAATTTTCATGTTTCGTTCTCATCTTACTGATGAGAGCACAGACCCTGCTACCCTGGTGGACAAGCCTTTTGTGTTCACCCTCCAAAACCCATGCTGTGCCTTCTTGTTGACAAATGGTTTCAGAAGGCCTTTGCTGTGAATGTGATCAGTCACCATAACAAGCCCCACCATCACACACAAAATCCAACCAATCTTCGAGGAACTCAATGGAAACCATTGTATCCCTTCCCACTTAGGATCATTCAGCCAGACTGGTCAGCAGTATTAGTAGGACCTACTATGTGTTGATCAAAATAGTGGGCAACCTGTGTCATCAGATTCTGCCAGTCTGTTAATGAGTGTGATTGTGAGGTGTGTGGGTGTATACAGTCAAATCCATCAGCAGAAGTATGAGGAATACAAAGCTACATACTCTTTAATCTCTTATTAAGCCCTTTCACAGCTTTTAGTTTGTTTAGTCAACAAATTTGCAAGCCTCCTGCTAGTAGAACATGAGTTGGTATTGGTTAGATCAGGGGTTCCTAATCCCCAGGCCGCAGACTGGTACTGGTCTGTTAGGAACTGGGCTGCATGGCAGGAGGTGAGTAGCAGTTGAGCAAACAAAGCTTCATCTGTATTTGCAGCTGCTCCCCAGCATTAGCATCACCACCTCAGTGCCACCTCTGATCATCAGACATTAGATTTTCATAGGAGCCACCAGCCCCTGGTGCCAAAAAGGTTGGGGTCTGTTGGGTTAGATGTCTGTCACCATGTTTTTATATTTTTACTCCCTGTCTTTCTGTCCTCCTTCCTTGTTCTATTCCCCTCCATAACACTTGGCCACCTTCATATAGATAGGCAGGCTCTGTGAAAACAGGGATAATTGGCTTTTTTTTTTTTTTTTTTTTTTTTTGGTCTTTTTGGTGTTCCTCTCTATTCCTTACGATACCCTCAGGGTCATGGTGTATGCTGAACAAATAGTAGGCATGCAGAAAATGTTTATTCACCAAATTTATGAATAAAGTATGATAAATCTCTATATAGAAACCACCATGAATTGTTCTGGGATAACAGAGAAGATGAGACCCCGGGATCTCATAATGGGAAAGGGGCAAGCTGAGGGTTCGGGAGCTTGGTTACCAGAGATGAGACGACCAGCCAGAAGTCATCACAATGGGATGGCACCCTCAGGCCTCAGAGGTGTAAAGATAATGGAGGCCAGAGCTCCATGAGGGATAGAGGTGAAGGGCAGGATCACCGGCGAGGTACTTTTGATCTGGAAAATGTTACAGAGCATGTCTCTTGTCCCCTAACAGGTATTTTCAAACACACCCTCTCCATTTCAAGGGCTCTGCTTTCTGATCTGGTTGCAGAAAAGGAGCGGCCATTAGTGATGGGACAGTTTAACACAGCATCTAGTATGGGCTTCATCTTGGGCCCCATGGTTGGTGGATATCTTACTGAGCTAGACGATGGATTTTATATAACGTGCTTCATCTGTTTTTCTGTCTTCATTCTCAATGCTGGTAAGTTCCTACTTAATCATGAGAAGACTGTCTGGTTTATGCCTTCATGCTAACCAGCCTACTACTTTTATCCCCTTACAATTTGTTTTTCTTAGATGAGGCAGACTCATTCATGAGTGAAAGCCCACATCATCCCTGCTGCAGACCTCCCCAGTGGGCTTCCAGCGTGCTAATGCACATGTGTCTCTCAGCCTTGGTGGCAGTGAGTGGCAGTGTTGGCCCCATGCCCCTGGCCACAGTGGCTTCCTGGTTGACCTCACATGCTAGCCTTATTCCCACAGGATGGCCTTGTAATCTGTCCCTCCTTCCACCTGCAGCATTCTTCCCACGTATTTGTACTGGCTCTTTTTATCATTCAACTTCAAGTCTCCAATATTTGCTTCCTTAGAGAGGCCTCCTCGATCATTCTGTCTAAAATAACTGCACCTCTTCATAGCACTTCAGAAATTATATTATCAATGTGTTTTCTTGCTGTTCCCCTCTTTCCCCAACACACATAATTAGAAAGTAAATTCCCCAAGGGTTCACAGTTGCTCACTGCTGTCACCTGTGCCTGGAACAGGCCGGATAGATAGCCAGTGTTCAGTGATATCCAACAAATGAAAGAAGGCCGACTGGGCTATGAGTTCCTTAGGTGAACTTCTTTGCCCAGAGACTGGTGCATGACCGGCCCTTTGATTAACAGCTTTATGAACAGGAGGAATCATACTGTTCAATTTTTAAAAATATAATGATATTCAACTTTATTGCAGCTTTTCAAATCTTTACATTTAGGACAATAGGTTGAGTGATAATTCCATCTTAGGTTGGGATACCAGACTTGGGAAGCAAAGTTCGTGAGCTTAATCTCAGTCCTCATCAGATACCTTAGGACTGTCTGCCAGTTTAACCTGTAACCTTAGCCAGGAGGAGAGGTCTGATGAATCAGTGTGAATCTAGATAAAATAGCTTCAAGCATGTGACTGATTGGTGTGACCAGGTTTCCTCCCGCGCCTTTACCAGACTGTGCCATTTTAACAGGTCTCGTTTGGCTATTTCCATGGAGTGAAATAAAAGTCAGCAATACAAAGAATGGCCTGCGATTGAATAAGAACCATGGACTTTTGAGAAAGACAGACTACGAAGTGCAGGAAGAGGGCCCCACGAGTGGGAGGACCACCAGGCCACCCCGGATGGTGGTCCTGTCAACCCTGCAAGTCATGAAGGGCCTGATATTTTCTGAAATGTGGGACATATTTCTGGTGCGCTTGCTGATGGCCGTGGCAGTCATGCTGTACTACAGCAATTTTGTCTTGGCCCTGGAGGAGCGCTTCAAGGTGAGCCCCAAGACCTCAGGCTACCTCATCAGTTACAGCAGCGCTCTAGGGGCCCTGGCAGGCTTAGCCCTGGGGCCCCTCATGCGGCTATATGGGCACAACTCCCACAGGGTCCTGCTGCACTCCAGCATGCTCACCTTCCTGCTGCTCCTGCTCTTCTCCACCGCCCGTACCATGGTGGCCGTCGTCTTGTCCTCCACGCTCCTGTCCTTCTCCACGGCCATCGGCAGGACTTGCATCACGGACCTCCAGCTGACCGTGGGTGGGGCCCAGGCCAGCGGCACCCTTATAGGTGTAGGACAGTCAGTGACAGCAGTGGGCCGGGTCATCGCACCCCTCCTCTCGGGAGTGGCCCAGGAGGTCAGTCCTTGTGGCCCCCCCAGTCTGGGGGCCGCATTAGCCTTGGTGGCTATTTTCATCATGTCACTAAATAAGCCTCGCTATGGTGGTGATAGGAGTGATCAATTAAAAAGAGAATAGAATAGGTTTGGACAATAGGAAGAATCAAAATCCAGGGTATATGATTAAGGGACAGAGGCCATGACAAGAAGTAGGCATCTAGGTCAGCAGTCAGCTCGGCATTTAGGCTGATCAGAATTCAGAGCCTTGCCAAAGGGGAAGGTATTAAAACATTTGCCTAAAAGTCTCTCTCCATATGGGCTGGTGAGGTTAAATAAAGGGGAGAAAGATCCCAGCTACAGGAATAGTGGCGATACCAGAACATGATATGTGCAAGAAGGGAAGAGACCCAAGGATTCCCCGCTAAATGAAAATAAGGTAAAGCATTAATCAGATAGGACACAGATTTCACTGAAGTTCAATTGTATAAGCTAAGAGGGAGCTTTTCTACTATCAAAATCCTACATAATGAAGAAGCTACTCTATCAAAACGAGCCTGTTATGTCATAACAAGGTTGTGAATGCTGCTTCCACCTGGGGACCTGGTTAAAAATCAGGTGCCCAGCCTCACCCTTGCAGACTCTTTCTGTGGGCCTAGGGGAGGCCCAGACATCTACTGTATTTAATAAGGACCACCTGCAGCAGTTTCTCATGGAGGTAGAAAAAGGATCATTCTGAGACATACTGGTTTCGATTAGAGTAAAACCTAGAGACTAGATTGTTTTTATGAATAACTAACTCAGTTTGGACTCTGTTAAAATTGTGTAGCACCAATTTCCCCAGCTCTCAGCTTTATACCCCATATTGTTTTATGCACAGTTAGAGAGTAGAGTGTCATGCCTCACTGAGGGACTTAATTCTTCAGTGTCTTATGTTGAAAATTATTTCCTTCATTTTAATATCACACTGTGAACAGAAGAGCTGTGTTGGTCTACTGGGACATGTGTCCATGTGCCATTTCCTGCCCTTCCAAGATTAGCACCTAGGGGGCCAGCACGGGGCCCAGAGTCAGGGTGGGGACAGGCTCGCAGGGAGGCATTGTCAGGACACTTCCTGACTACGGGTGACATCAGTTATCAATAAAAATTATTTAGGCGCTCCCTCTCTTTTTCACAGACTCCCAAAGTGCACATTCCTTTCAGTTCTCTTAATTAGGCCACTACAATAGTGCTCCTGCTTTCAACCTCACGCACTTATGATTGTAGCACATTCATTTGCTGTCACTTTAGTACTTTCTGTATGGAAAGCAGAAGAAAGATTGCTGTAGTTTTAGAAGTTCGATATGGGGTAAACTCAAAATTTTTGATAATCAATTGAAAATTTGAAGGTTATCCTTTCTCCTACCTAACTGCAAGAAAAATACAGACTTTTTATTAAGTTGTTGTAATTCTGAACTTCTAGACAAGTGCTCAGTGCTTTCGAGGATACTGAAATATGGTATAATATGGCCTTGTCCTCAAGGAGCACACCACCTCGTCATGGACGTTAGACACAGAAGGACAATAAATATTCAAGGGTATTTGCAATAAAGTAGAATTTCAGAAGAATTTCTTCAAAGATTTCACCCTCGGAAGTGGACAGGTTTCTTAGAAGCTCTTAAGTATAGCCATGTTTTTATTTTTGAAATCAGCACTTTATTTTTGAAGTTAAATAAAAATCCCATTAACTTGATAAATCTTTACAATTAGATTCATGGAAATACTGAAAACCAAATATTGATCTTTATATAGAGAGTGGAGAAATGTTTTTGTTATTCTCTGCTGGTAATTTTAGTATTTTGTTCCTGTGATTTTTTCTTTTCAGATAAGTATTTTTTTACAGCCCTTCTTAAATAGTCTGATGCATTGCTGCTATTCAGGGTGTGTCCTGGGGGACCAGCAGCACCAGCATCCCCTGAAACAGATAGATGTTCACATCCCACCTCAGACATGCTGGGGACCATTTTCACAAGATGCCCAGTAAAATTTGAAGACCACTGCTCTAAGGAACAGTATTTGTATATTTTATAGAATGTGATCTCAGGGGAAATAAATTGCTCAATTAAAGATTGTGTTGTTTTTAAACTCTCTTGAGTAACTTCTGTAATCCTTTTCAAAATACTAGATTGAGCCACATGAAATTGCTATTTTTATAAATCAAAATATCTGCAGTGTCATATGGTTCAACTTAATATTATATGGAACCTTTAGAGGCATTGAACTTGCCTGAAAAGTTTATAAAGGAAATGGCACCCTTTCAACATTATGCCAAGCACAACTGTGAAACATCCACAGGGCTTAGGTTTCCAGAAGGCTTGGCCTTTTCCACAGAGGGAAGGTATACCTCTGCCTTCCTGTCCACAGGGATGTGCAGAATCCAGAAAGGGAGCAGGGTATACCTGGCTATGAGAGCAGCATGCAGCGCTCCAAATTTCAGGCCTCTGGTCTGGAGCAGTACGGTCTGACAAGAAATATGCCTAGAGCCAAGGGAAGGGGCTGGAATCAGTGGTTCTCTACCCCGGCTGCATGTTTGAGTCACCTGATTCCCAGAGCATGCCCTGGCCCCGGCGAGCCAGGCTCTAAAGTGCCTGGTGTTCTTCATGCACACCAGCATGGAGAATCACAACCTTAGATTTGAAAGGGCTCGTCTTCCATACTCAGGGTGAGCTTGAGCTCTGACATGACGGGGCGCCACTGAAGGGTTAGTGCTGGAGAGTGCGCCGCAGACCTATGTGGTTTAGAAAGATACGGACTTTGGGGAAGTAATCCAGAGGAGCCTGAGGGACAGGTCATCGGGGCACTGAGGGAAGCAGGTAGGGGCAGCATCCAGAAGGCCTGGTGACTGTCAGAGTGTGGCCTTCATGGAAATTTCAGGAGAGGCTGTGGGTGATGTCCAGGTGTCTGGTCAGGTCTTCATAAAGTCTTAAAATAGGTTACCATGAATTTAGCCAGGATGGTGCATATATAATGCAGCTCTTCTTGGAACAAGGCAGTGGATTGAAAAGACTTTTTTCAGGCCTAATTTTTTCCTGAAGAACTTGCCAGTTATATGGTAATCTTTTTTCTTAATAAAAATCCTTTAAAAAGTATAATGAAGTGTAATAAATTAGGATTTTTAGAAGCCATGGTATCCTGATATATATTCTTTAAGTCAGGATCCTGAAGTGCTTGAAAATTCTAAATTCCAGTCCGCTGAAACATCTCAGTAAAAACAGCAAGCTTTTGTCTTTAACAACCACATGCTAATACCAAATATGTATGTACTTTGAAATTTATTCTACACTGATGGCAAGCAAATAGTTTCAATATGTCATCACACTAGGGTTTGTTTCTAATTAATCAGGTGCTCAAATAACATTTTAAAACATTACATATAAGGTAATTAAGGAAGCAAATACAGTAAACAGTTTTGATCGGGTACCAAAAACTTATGAAAACCTAAAATTATCTATATAATATTTAATATCATTTGGTAAGACAATGGTTGGCATTAACCTAATTTTTTTTGTATGTTTGGGTTGGCTTGAGAAGGCAGCATTTAATATTTCAGAGCACATGTTATCTTTGAGCCAAGACTCTACTTACATTTAGAAAATTAATGAACCAAGTATAACCTTTATCCCTGAAATCAGGTTTTTCTAATATAATTACAGTATTAGTCTAGTTTGAGATACTGTATGCATTTGAAACTAAAAGAACTGAAAATTTTGATATGCTTAAATTCTTATCATTCATGAATTCCAGCTATCGTGATCCTATTTAGTACAAATAAGAATGGTTTATTTATATATATAAATATAAAAATTGGAATTTCTGGTGCTGTCCTGGTTTCATGTAAAATATTTTCTACATAAGTGATTAAATATTTGCATGTGACTTAATATTTAAACTTTTGTACATTTCACAGAACTAGGAGAAATTCTTTGTCAGTGAGTGTGTGTGTGTGTAAATTTTCTCTTTATAAATATATAAAATTTCTCTTTGGCAAGCTGAGTTACCATTACTGGATACAGAGATTCTCATTTACATTATAAATTTAGTTACCACTTGTACTTGACTCAACAGGATCCAATTTAAAAAGGAGAAAAACATTTGTATATTTAATTCAAGGTATTTTTTTACAGTAGTAAAAACCAAAAAAAAAAAAAATCACCACTGATGTGTTTGGCATTCTGTCTACTGGGCATCTCACGGAGGGACATTTCTACACCCTACAAGAATAATGAATCCTTGTAAAAACCTCCATGACAAACTGAAAGGCCCTGAAGTAGGTTTTGAACCATTCAGAATAATATGCTGTGTGTACTGAAATTTTAATCATCTGTTGCAGTTCATATTTTAACTCTACACAGAAAAACTCATTCCCTAACCATACAGGTAAGAAACGTGACCCACAATTTATTGACTATTCTTACAGGTAATAAAATAGAATTTTATTGGGAAAAAACGGAAAAAATTTGAAAACAAAAAGGATCAGAAAGCTATGGGAATTTCAGCCCAGATAATTTGAAGGCATATACACAAAATATGTTTTTAGAAGTATCAGACTTTGGGTTAATTTCTACTTTTTTTTGCTAAATGGCATAACTTCAGAATAGTTGGTCCTTAGAATTATATATAAAAATTAAGTCCTGAATTTTCACTTACAGGTAGTTCAAATCAAATTTATTAAAACAAATTTATCAAAGACCCATCAATATTCTATAATTATATTGGAACTTTGGTTGGATCAAGTGTTGTTTGAACCAAGAGAGTCATTTACCAAGTGTTGGGGATCTTTTTGTATTTATGAAATTTAGACTATTATCATATTTAAAGGGTTTCAACTCCACCTTCTCCCTATATATAATATTTAGAATCTAATAATGTTATTAAAAAATGAAGTATAGATAAAAAGCTAAATGAAGTCAAATTTATTTTCCATTGCTTTTATCAGTCAACAAATAAAACATTTACACAAAGATAAAATGACATAACTGTTCCCTTTTTTTGAAATGCACACAATGTCATCCAAATTCTTTATCTGACTTTTAAAAAATGAAAGCTAAATTTGGTCTATCTGTTTAAGAAGTGTGATTTTTTTTCATTTTTCTTCAATTCCAGAAAGTTAACTCCTGATAATATGCATTAATATAGAATACCAGGCAAACTCATGAAATTTACTTTTAAGGTTATTTTCCATTTCCATCTTTTCAAATTTCAAAAACTACTTAAAATTGACTCGGCAGCCTCAAAAATACTCATCACATCTCTTGATGAATCATATTCCTATAATAAAATGCTAAGGTAAAAATCAGTTTTAATTTCAGCAGATGAAATACATATTTTTATATAAAATTTTCATTTAAAATTAAGATTTTTGGCACAGAGTCCTAAGCTTGTAGTTTCAAATAGTGTCTACACTGCTTTCCACTGATCAACTTGGGAGAGTTTCAGAAGGAAACTGGGTTCTTTATGAGCTTGTATCTTGCATCTATACCCCTCTCTAGCTCACATACAACAATCTAGCAGTATTATGAACTGCTAGAACTTTAAAATGTGAGAAAAAGGGCTGGAAGATTTACCTCTTCAT
This sequence comes from Eonycteris spelaea, assembly GCA_003508835.1. Lineage (NCBI taxonomy): Eukaryota > Metazoa > Chordata > Mammalia > Chiroptera > Pteropodidae > Eonycteris > Eonycteris spelaea. The sequence continues at coordinate 3,920,554 of PUFA01000137.1, forward strand.
GTCAGTGAGGGTAGAGGAAGGGGACAGAAAACCACTCCAAGGATTTCTGAATACTGTATCTTTTCTTTCATTTATTTGTGTTTACCACCAGTGATATTGTGGTCACTTGTATCTTTGATGATCTCCAATGTGAATCCATGGAATTACACGAGAGGCTTCATTTCACATCTAAACCCAGAATTTTAGAATCTTGTGCCAGTCAAGTTTTAAAAAGGGCTTTTGAGGAGGAAGAAAAAAAAAATGACAGGCCAATTAAAAACTACAGTTTAAGAGACAGATTCAAACCATCTTTAACAATACATTCCACTGCTTGTTTTCTGCTGTACTTTAAAGAAGTATTCAGATGAGTCGAATCCATTTTTATGTGAAGAATTTGAATTACTTTATTGAGGCAGGAAAGGTAACAAGTTTACAGACTAGTGCAAAATAATGGAACTCCCACTTTCTCCAAAGTACTCCCTGAATAAAATGTGAAACCTGAACTTTCACCAATTTGTTAAACATTGGAATACTGTTCGTATAAACTTTCAATCTCGTCTGCTTAGAGCCTCTGACCTGGATTCAAAGTTCTAGACTGTTCTACAGAAAAATTCTGAAGCAAGTGGTAGTGGATGGGCATGAACAAGAATCTCCCACACCCCCCTCCCGGGATTGCACACTATAAAACCTGCCAACAAGCTATCACACATCTCAAGCTGGGGTCACACACAGCCTTTCTCTTTGCACCTTATAAACACAAAGAGGGGATGGAATCTGTATGTCCCCTCAAACACATGACGGAATGAGAAACAAAATAAAGCCAGCTAACTCTATTCCACAGGAGCAGCAGGACCTCTAAGTGGCATTTGGAGCCAGACCACCTCACCTGCTTAGGAGCAGGTGATCATCTCCCACTCCAAGTCGTCAGGTGTCTCTGCACCACACTGTGCCATTTTACCAGCCTGTTGTCAGCTCAGGGTCCGGAAACACCTCAACTCTGAGCTGATGGCCCACCAGCCTCCGGGAGCTACCCTTTATGCCTTAGGAAGATGTTCTGAGTCTTTTTAGTGTCATTTACTTAAAAACGAATGACAGATATACATATTTTTTTATAAATAAGATTTGAGGCATGTGTATATATTAAAATTTTCATCAACAAAGGGTCTGTTAAAAATGTCAAGTCCTGTCGTCCAAGTTCAATAAAGGCACATGATTTTGGTGGTTTTTTTTTTTTTTTTTCCCCTTTGGGCCTACGAAGATTACAACTGCCAGCAGCAAGTCATAAAAGACACTTTATGGGACTATTTTCTTTGATTTCCTCTTCTTGGGATAAGCAACCATCGCATTGTTCAATGGTGTGACTCTACCAAAGAAAGGATTTAGACACATAGAGGATTTTAAATGGACTCCATTATTGTGTCAGGTTTTGAGTAACAGCCAAGCTGGCCTGGGTTGGTCACCCTGCCCCCCAGCCTGGCTGGCTTTGACCATTTCCATTAAGGCTTCTCACTCCCAAAGCGAGCTTTCCGGCTTCCAGGTTCCGACGCCCTTCGGACCAGCCTGGGTGGCGGCTTGGGTCTGTCGCCTTCAGTCACACTGTCTTCCTGCACTGGGCCAAACTGGTCTTTGGAGAGAAGAGGCTGCCGGAGCATGGCTGGTGTCTGGGTGCCCCCCTCTTTGCTGTGGGGGACTGGGGGCCACAGGGCTGCCCTCGGCCGGCATCGATGTCTACCTCATTCTTCCATTCCATCTTGTAGGACTGAGGATCTTTCTTTGAAAACTGTTCTGGCAGGAAGCGCCTTGCTCGGGGTTTCAAGTTGAGGACAGTGGTCCCAGCATCCGTGTCCGAGTCGCTGCTATTGCCACCTACCACAGGGCAAAAGAAGGACAACATGGGCAAGCATTTCAGGGAGAAGGTATGACAAATAACTCAGTGAGGCGCTAGTGGGTCAGCAACTGCTGTGCCCTCAGGGGGGCGGTAGGTCAGTGGGGTCCCTCTGACTTTAGCATTTCCCTTGATGTCTTTGAGCGCTTGGGTCCACAAGTATACATTCATGCTGATTTGGAAGAGCCTACTATGTCCTCGGCACTTTTAAATACATTAACCTACTGAATCCTCACAATCGCTCCTTTTACAGGTGAAGTAACTGAGGTTCAAGAGGTACCAGTAAGTGGTGAGGCCGGAAGTCAAACAGAGGCTATCTTGCAGCAGTGGCTGTATGCCCACCTGCCCTACAGGAGCTAAACCAAGAGGCCCAGCTCAAGGTCTGGCACATGGGAGGACACCAAAAATTAACTGCTATTATGAAGATTCTTGATCAGGAATCTCAGATACAGCCTTGTTTATTGTCTTTATATTTTTAAAAGGATCAAAACATCCATGTGCATTTTCCAAACCATGATTAGAACCAGCTCACTGTCAAAATTCATCCCCTAGATTACAGTGAGTAGGACAGCTCACAGGACACTTGCCCAGGAGGGTGTGGTAGCACGGCCCACTCTTCCAAATATCCAGCTCCCCCTCTTCCTCCCTTCTCATTTATCACCTCGCCTGCCATTAGCACCAGCCATTATTAGACTTTCCTCTTCTTGGTTAATTAAATAAGCATAAAAAGGTGTGTGGGGGGAGTGGTTATTATTATTACATCCCACACTTTGATAACATGAAACCCTAACATTTCTCCTGGGGTTACATAGAATATGACTTGGAGTCTACATAAAGTTTATCATGAAATAAAGAGATATTAGACTTTATGTCAAAGCTTTATTAACTATATCCAGAAGTAAAATACATGGTTGTGTTTATGAAAATATATTAGAATTAAGGTAAAAATTTGCAAATTTACAACTTTCTATTTACCTGTTTACTGAGAATATGGTGACAATATCTGATTGAATTATTTATAATGTGTACAGAACTCCATTCAAAAAGGTTGAACACTAATTAAAAGTGTTGTTATTTTAGATTTGCAAACTATTGAACCCATTGTGACTAATGAAAAAGAAGAACAGGGATATTTTTCTATTCCATAAAATTAGTAAATAAGTTTAAAGATTTTTGCTCCAATTGTATTCATTACCTGCATTAGAAATATTCTTTTTCTTTTGTAGCTTTTCTGGAAGCTTTGTATTTTTAGGTAAAGATAAGTACCGGGGAGGTCGAAGTGGAAGCCTGTAAAAGAAAGGGAAAACCTTATTTAGACTAAGCAGATGCCATTTATTATATATTAAAAGTTTAAGATCTTATGAAAAACCTTGTTAAAAGTTAAAATTTTAGTTTTCAATTCCAAAATTACTTTGTGAGGGGCCGCGGGAATGGGGGATAAAGTTCCAAGCAATGCTATTTAATTTAAAAATCACTAAACTTCTTCTAGAATATAATGGAAATCAGGAATGACGAAAATGGAAACAAAGTGGAACTATTACATACATGTGAAAACCATTGGGTTTTCTTAAAGAAAAAACTACTGAATTACTTATTTATGACAGTGTTACTGAAAAAACTTAGAACCTATATATAGAGAAGATACATAAAAAATGTAACATTTGTTTTATTTACCGTAATAAGTCTTAAAACTGATAGAACAAAAAGTACTAGTAACTTGCTGACATTTCCAATGTCACAGGCTCTAGTTTCTTTAACTTTTAATCAATGCCGCCACATTTTATACATAAAAAAGATAATTTGGTTTATAAACAAAATTTTAATTTCTGACAGCCAAACACAGAATACTTTTACAAATAAGATGATGCCTGCTGTGTTAAATTAATCAATCACAATATCTTTTTTAAAATAGCTTTTCTAACCTATTGACAATGCCTGGGACCCAGTGAAATGCTGAACAAGCTCCCTGTGAACACTCACCTCCCAGCCCCCATAGCCTTCTCAAAGTCAGCACACATGCACTTGCAGACTCTCCCTGGATATCTTAAATATTGCTTTCCAAATGACACCTGGCCCAGCTATTCATTCTAACTTGTCTGGCCCTCCCCAGTACTCCTGACTTCCTTCCTCAGTGATTTTTAATTTTTTCCATAGCATTTGTTGCCATCTTTACAACAGATAATTTGCTTATTCTGTCTATTGCTGATTCCATTCTCTCCCACTAGAATTTGGATTCTACAAGTGTAGGAATCTTTCAGTATTGGTCACCAATGTATTTTAAGTGCCTAGAACAGTGTCTGGAACACAACAGGTGTTCAAGAAACATCAAAGAGACTTTCTAACTAACTCCATCCCAGAATTCCTATGAATCAACCCTCAGCAGAGTTTCCGGGACAGCTGCTGCTTCTGCTCTTGGAAGCCTTCTGCATCCCAGAGGTACAAATGCCAGTTACCCTGCGTTCCCGATTCAAGCTGTTGTCTTTCCTAACGCTCTCCCGCAGACTGTGCCTTCTGCGGATCAAAATCTCCTTGGCTTGTCTCTCATTTGTATCGGCCGTCAGGTTGTGTCTGTTGTATGACAGCGTCTGAAATAAAAACAAGTGACATTTTACAAAAACAAACAAATAAACAAACAGAAACTGATCACTGCCCCAGGAATTCCAAAACTTTACTGTGTGTATTGGCTTTGCACCTCAGCTAGGTATTCATGTGCAGAGAGAAAAAAAAAAATGTATGAAAGTTAACATTCTTTCAAATTTAAAAAGAATTTGTCTTCTCATAAAAGCCAGTAAATAAGTTTATTTTCCCCTATTAGAAAGCATAATCTTTATAAAAAATGAGAAAAATGATTGAATTCATCAAGTGCCTTCATCTACCTTAAGGTACCTTGTACGTATTTACCCAGCATTAGTGGCCGGGTAAAAAAAATACAAGTCATCTTCATACATCCTCTATTGAGTGGAAATTACTGGACTGAAAATGAATCACTCTGAGCCACTTGGTGGTGCCATGTCCTTTTGATTAACTTAGAAACATTTCTTCTTTTCAGCCGGCTTGTCAAATTGAAGAAGCGGCTGCTAACACCAGCCATGAATATGACCTGGTATTTGAAGCAGTAAAATGTTTCAGTGAGGGCTGGACATGGCATACTTTTTTGGTTTTGTAAGCTATATAGAAATCTGTTTCCTAAAGCAAATTGTAATTTGATAGAATTAATGTATACTTCTTTCTTGGGAATGTTCCAGTTTCCCAGCTATATCATCAGGCCTACTAGAGATATGCAAAGGTACTATAGAACAGGGTTCAATTCTGGTTTTGAGACATTTACTCTCTAGTTGGACACTTAAGGCTAACAAAATAATACAAGATCGTGAAATTAAGTGCTAAAAGTATGTGGTACCTCACAAGTTCCAAATGCTATCCCATTTAAAGATAGGGTTGGGAATAATATGGAAGGCGGTGTTGGGGGACTTTAATAATTAGAGGATGTGTGTCAGCTGAGCTGACAGGAAGGAGCAGTGGAGACTGGGAAGAGAGCAAAGCAGGCCAAAGAATGAAGCAGAACCTGTACTCCGTGAGAGTTTGGGTGTGTGAGTGAGGGAGGTGTGGAAATAAGGTTGGATAAGGTGGAACTTTATCCCAATTCCGATAGAACAGTTTAGCCTGGAGGCCACAACTGTTGTTTTGTTTCATTTTAAATAGGAGAATGCTGTTATTAAAAGGTGCTTTAGGGAAAATGGGGAAGCAACAGTGATACAGGATGGATTGGGGCAGCCTGTGGGGAGACCAGCTAGGAAGCTACAGAGATGACCTTGACATGAGTGGGGATGTCTACTGATAAGCAGTGCGGCTTGTGTGCCACTTCACTACCTGGGCCTCAATTTCTTCATCTGTAGAATGGACACAATGGTAACCCTTACCACTCATTGGAGGATTAAATGAGCTAATACATGCAACGTGCTGAAATGGGGTTTGGCAAATTAAATTCATTCACTGTTAGCTGTATTATTAGCAAATTATTAGAATGCAGTGTTAGCATGGAAATGCAGCGACTCAGACCATACATTAAAGGAAGAAACTAAAGGACTTTATGAATAACAAGGAAAATTAAATACATTTTAAAAAGGCTTCTAAGCTTTAAAGGTATTTCATTAAAAAAAATAAAGAGAGCAAACAATTACTTTCTTCACAATTAGTTTTATGTATATATTATTTTTAAATCTCTAAGCCCTTAGTAGCAGAACACCCAGGAGACTCCAAGTTTTCACCCATGGTGTCTAGAGGAGAGTGGTACCCTAACAAGGCAGCACACATTGAAATGGGTTTTGAGAGAAGAGAAGGTGCCTGGTGGGGACCTCGGGGTTGATGTAATGATGGAGTGGTATCTACTATAATTGTATACCACAAAATCAGAAGGCATATTTTCAGTCAAAGCAAGGAAATATTTTGCTAAATAAATTATTCTCACTCGCTGACGGATTTGATAGAGATTTCGTGATAATATTTCTCGAATCTCATCCATTTCACCAGGTGTGAGCTTTCTTATTTTTTCTTCACGACAGTCACTGTGGAAGTTCAGAAAAAGAATGTCTTAGTGTTTAACAAATATTGAAATCATTGATTTTCTTTCTTAGAGACATAATACTATTATTTAAGAAGAATTTTAGTTTAAAGAATAATACTTAGGAATAAATCACCATTTTAAAATAATTCAAAATTCTAAAACTTTTATTTCAGTGTTGAAATAATTCAGGACAAGTTTAATTGTCTTTTCAGAGTCTGTTCACACAATTGTTTTTTTAAGGAAGATAAAGTATAGTAGCTTATAATTCTCTCATTCTATTATTTCTAATACTCTATAAGTAAAGTAATATAGCTTAGTTTTTTTTTCCAACAGAAGTCTAATTAGATATATTTTGCTGGTATGGCCTGGGCTTTTAAATACTTCATTAGAAACACCTGCAAAGACACTGTTTCTAATATGTATGTATATAGAGTCAATCCTCATTATTCGGGAATTACATATTTACAAATTCACCTACTTGCTAAATTCATTTATAAACACATTATCAATGGTCATGGTAGTTTCCCAGTCATTCATGGACATGTGCAAAGTGGAGAAAAATTTGTGATGACTAACACACAGATTCCCAAATGAGGTTGAACATGGCAAAGCTTTGCCTTCTTGTTTCAGCTCTCTTACTGTTAAAAAATATCCTTTTCATGATCTTTTTAGTGGCATATTTTTCATATTTTTTGTGCTTTTTGTTGGTGACTTTGCTCTTTGAAATAGTCCCTGAGCATAGTTCTGAAGTGTCGCATGGTGTTCCTATGTGCAATAAGGCTGTGATGGGCCTTCCAAAGAAAATATGTTGTTAAACTTTGTTCGAACATGAGTTATGGTGCTATTGGCCACAAGTTCAATATTAATGAAACTATAACGTATTAAATACAGGGTATTTAAATAGAAACACACATAAAACGAGATTATGTATTGATTGGCTGAGGAACACATTGTGACAAGAGACTCACAGGAAAATAACCCTGTATTTCTCAAGAGCAGTGGTTGAGTATTTGCAAATGAATGTTCACAGCAACTTTATGCAATGGTTGAGTATTGGCAAATCAGTGTTCACAGCAACTCTGAAGAATGTAAATACGGCAAACAATGAGAATTGACTATATTTATATAGTTTTACTCTAACTCCTTCAAAAGACTGTAAGGGGCCTATGAAAATAGATAGTACAATAAAATAAATAGATTAAAAGGTAAATTAAGAAAAGAAATTAAAGCTGGAATGGTTAATACACGTAAATGCATATAGAAGATGAACCAAGAGCACATAAATTAAAGAGCATATTATTTTATATTACTTTAAAATGCAAACTTGCTTTTTCTAGAAACCAACCACAACAGTAATTACTGGGGTAGAAAAACTTATGCCCAATGGATAATAGATACACAAAAAGGAAAGAACACAGAAATTCAAAGCTTCTTCAGGACAGTTCTCTAGATTCATTTTTGCCTCAACCTCAGTTGCTCAGATGATTTTTTTAAGAAGCATCTTTTCAGACCGAGGCATCATTGTTTAGATAGCTGTCCAGCTTCCTAGTTAGGTTTTTTGATCAGCAAAGTTAATTCACAGAATTTTAGAGTCAAAATGAACAAATAAGTTCAATAAATAACAGTCTTATTATCCGATTTTCTTGAGCAATGTTCCCACCAAATTTTTACCAACGTGTTTACATAACTCTAGTGACAAGTACACAACTATCTCCCTTGTTTCTACTTAATATAGCCACTATAGTTATGAATTTGTGGATTTCTACTTATGGTTCTATCAAGTTTGGGTTTATACATTTCGAGGCTATGTTATCATTTGTATGCTAATTTAGACTTGTTATGTCTTATAGAATTGAACTTTTATCATTATAAAATGTCTTTCTTCATATTTAGTAATGTTTTTTCTGTAATACTTACATTTAATGGTAATTTAATTCTATAAACTTTCTTTTGTTTAGTGCTTTAACAGTATCTTTTTTATCAACCTTTTATTTAACCTTTCTATACCCTTAAATAAAAGTGCTGTTTTTTATAAACAGTATCTAGTGAGTTATATATGTTTATCCATTCTGTATTCTGATCATTTCTTTCCTTTGAATGGTGTAAGTTTATATTTAATGTAATTACCTTTGGAGTTAAGACTATTGTCTTACTATTGGCAATCTGTTGGCCCCACTATTCTATAATTTTTTTTCTACTTTGTTGTCCTTTTAAAATTTATTTTATGTTGTTATTTTATTTCCTTTCTCTGTTAGCCTGTTACATTCTTTTACTATTATTTTAGTGGTTACCTGAGATTTCAACATTAATCACTGACTTATTCAAGTCCAAAATACATTTTTATTTTCACCACTTTCCAGACAATGCCAGGACCTTACAACACAATAACACTATTCACCTCCCTCTCGACATGCAACCTATTCTTGTTGTTGATTTTAATTTAGCACATTTAAAACCATACAGACATTATTATTTTATGTGATTAATATTCATTTAAAGTTTACAAATGTGTTATTTCCATTTTTCATCTGCATGCTTCTCTATGAGTCTCTTTTCCTTCTGTCTGTAACCCTTTATCATTTATTTTAGTGTGATGGTTTTTATTTCTCTGAAAACATTTTTAGTTTATTGTTAGAATGGTATTTTAGCAGGAAATGAAACTCTAGTTTATCAGTTACTTTTCTTAAAAATTTTGAAGATACTAAATGGTTTCCACTGTGTTTGCTGAAAAATAGTTGTCAGTTTTTTTTCCCTTTTGCATAAAATAGGTCTCTTTTTCTCTTTGAGTACGTTTAAAACTTTCTCTGTGTTTTTGAGTTTTAGCAATTTTTACTATCATGTACCTATTTTTAGTTTTCTTCTTATCTAGTTTGTTTGGTGTTTGTCAAAGTTCATGTCTTTTATCTGTTTGAGGAAATTAACAGTCATTTGGTCCTAAAATAGTGCTTCTTCCAATTTCTCATTTCCCTCTGGAACTTTTCACCATATCCCATATGTTTCTTACTTTCTTTTCCATATTTCTCATCCCCTTTTCCCGACTTTGTGCTCTGTTCTGGTTATTTCCTTCTGTCTTATCTTCCAATTAATTAATTTTCTCTGCATCCTTACCTAACCACTTTTACAACTATCAAATGAGAGCCTAAATTTAGTTACTTTACTTTCAGTTCAAATATTCCACTAAGATATTTTTTATTTATATAATCTCGATGACAATGCAAAAAATGTCAAAGCCATTTTCTTTCCTTAAACAAATTATTTTTATTAAAGTCCCTACTTGATAACGCAATTATCTGAATTCTCTTTGTGCTATTCTGTTTTTGTTTATCTTTTTCTCAATGTTTTCAGTTATGTTTTGTCTATTGATTTTCTTCTGAATGGTTGCTAGACATTATTAATAAAAAATCATGGAGGCAGTTAAGTCTCTTGGTAATCTTATTTTCCTCCTGAGGAGATTTAAGTTTATTTCTTTCAAGTTGCTGGGATGCATATGTCAATCTTATATGATTTAAACAATTGTGGATTAAAATAATTCTAGATTAGACTTCTTTTCTTTGAAGATTGAGGTACAGAATTTTAGGGTAACAACCTATGGCTGGGCATGAGAGCTCATCCTTCTTTGTAGATCCTGAATTCCAATTTTGTTTTCTAAGACAATCAGTCTGTTGAAACCTCAATTTTAGCTTTTTATACTGTCAGACACCTTCTTTGGGATCCAGGGAGAAAATAGCACCAAATGCCAGTTCCATCTTCTTGGACTTCCCTCTTCCATTAACTCTTGGTTAAAAATATCCTTCCCTGCACTGCTTTCAAGTAGATTTTTAAAATATATTTTGTACTATTTTTCTAGTTGTGTTTCAGAAGATGGTTTGACCTATAACACTCAGTCCATTATAGCCGGAAATAGAATTCCTTATTATCTAGATCCCTTTTTGCTTCTGCTTTCCTCCAGAGAAAACATTTCAGGAGAGGTGGAATGTCAATATGGAACTCATTTATCCAACTATGCATCTAGCCATTAATTTCATAATCTCATTCCTTAACCCTAAACATTTGCCTTTACTCTGCTTATTGCCAACTTCAAAATGAACTGCGAACAGAGTAAAACTGTGATTTCTTTCTTGGTGTTCACAAAGACAATGGCTCTCCTGTGAGAAACTGGATAATTCAATTATCTGTTGCTACAACTGCAAATGGAACACTGCATAAGAAAAACAGTGGAAATTGTAAAGCTAGATGGAAACTTAAGGATCAAGTATAGTCCCATTTTCTACTTGGAAAAAAACTCAACCTCAGGGAAATAAATGGACCAGCTTAAGGTCACCCGTAGTTATTTGCAGAGTAAGACTGTAACTCGCCATTCTGCTCAATCCAGTACTATTTACAATGCTATATAATGCCTTTACCTTCCAGTCATTCTGATCACTATTTCTTTTTATTATAGATTGTATAAACTCCCATAATTTTTATAGGGAACTTAAAGTCCTAGTAAAAATCACAGTTTATATGGTTGGGTGTAATCTGGAGCTTCCTCTCTCATTTCAACTCTCCCCCAGACAGCATTTTAATTAGGTGATGTTTAATTTAAATGAGTTTGAAACTCATCAGTGAAAGAAGAAACCAGTAAAACCAGTAATTTCTGTCATTTTTGTGACAGTAAAGGAATGATGCTTACATGATGACATAACCTCATTTGCTAACCGAGTATTTACTGTTCTGCCATTGATCTGCTGTAAGATTTTAGGTAAATCGCTTTACAATTCTGAATATTCATTTTTCATGTTTAAAATTAAGGAGACAGACTAGATCAGTGGATCTCAATCCTGGCTGCATATTAGAGACAACTGAAGAACTTATAAAGATACCTGTACCTGCTTCTCAATATCAGAGATTCTGATCTTAGTGGTCTGAGTGGGGCCCAGATATCTATATTATTTAAAGGCTCCCAAGCTGTTTCTAATGTGTAGCCTGGGCTGAGAACCATTGCACTAGATGATTACTAATGTTCTTTCCAAGCCTTAAACTGTGATTCTGTGAGTAATAACCTATGAGGAAGTAGATCAATAACTGCATGCATGTGTATAATAGCAAACACAACCCGCCTTCAAATATTCCAGTTCAAAATGCCTGCTAAAGAGACTTTAATTTACTTTCAAAAAGCACTGAATTGCCCGAAGCATATAATAATAGCATAGCCATCCTAAACATGATAAAGTATTTTCTGACTAGTTGATTCTAAAATAACATGATGTGGAGTGACATGACATAACTAAACATTTTTAGGCTTTCGCAATGTAACTAGAATCTCATTCTACTGAGAGAATTTAGGTATCTCTAGGACATGGGTCAAATTTATTATTATTACTGGTTTCAAAAAGCTATAAAGACATATTTAGCAATACTAACTTTTACTTGCCAAACAGTACTCACTTCAGAGATGCAAAAGAAGGGACGGTGCTTATCATCCCAGTCTCTGCCATCTCAATGGCATGTTTTATTTCAAGCTTTTTATATAAGGAAACGATGCTTGACTTGGGTTGGTTTTCCCGAATCAAAAGCTTCCGCAAGTATTTGTCATCAAACTTCTTAAACCTGGAGATAAAGAAAATAAAACTTTCAGTTAATTAATACCACACTGTTGCTGTTTTGTTGTAGCCCCAATGCATAGAGCAGTGCCTGGCACACTGTAAGCATGTATGATAGAATGAATCATTTGGTCCCAATTCCTCCCTGTTTCCACATCCTCTTCCATATTACTTGGCACTGCCTTTCCACCATGGCCTAGATAACCAACCTTGTTCCGCTTCCTGCCACTGGGTTCAATAATGTTACTTGCTTTGGCCAATGGGCTATTAGCAGATATGATGATGGAAACAGGGGCTTAAAAATGGGCTTATTAAATCTTGCCTCTTCTCCTTCCACAATCACCATGAGAAGAATATGCATGGAGTGACTCATTAGTCCCAGAACAAAAGTGAATGCCTCATGAAGCAGAGAGCTAAGTCATCCTGGTCATAGAGAAGGCCAGCCAGGATCAGCTGACCACCTGCCAACCCACTAAAGTATGAGCAAGATCAGTCCATTTCAACCAATCCCAGCCTAGATCAGTGACTCTCAGCCTCTTAACTCAGGCACTTTTAATAATAAGTGGCTTGTTTTGAGCAGCTAATTTTGGGGGTGGTTTGTTATGTAACATTATTATGCCAACCTGTAAGTGAAACTGCATGTAATAAATATTTGTTGAGAAAGAAAGGACTTTATTACAGTGATCATCATAAGCCCAAGGTTTATAGACACACCTGTGCTTTGAAAGGAAACAATATTAGCCCACGTCCTTGGTTCTTGCCCTTTGTCTAAATACTGAAGGGCTATGTGAATAATTAAAGAAAGTCACCCTTAAAGTGCTTTGCTATTGACTGGCCACTATACTAAACACTGGAGTTACCTTCTTCTAAGTTTATTTTGAATTTCCTGTTAGGCCATTGACCAAGACTCCTGGCAGCACACATCTTTTAAAATTTCTTTTATAATTGTGTTTTAGCTTTTCACTAGAGATAAATAAAAGGAAGAATACACACAAGGACAATGACATCTGATCTATTTAGCATGGAACTGTGCATTTCCTTTCTTTGTTTTATCTCCATACCTTTCATTTCTCTGCCAAGCTACACTTAGGCAGTTTCTCTCTATATCATTAGATTCCTTTTGCTAAGTTTAATAAGTGTCCCTAGTATGTTATCTTTTCATTTCATTCTCAAAGGATCAAACACCTCAAGAATTCTTTGGCAAGACCACTAGAAATTCACAGCATAAGAATTCCAGAGGAAAGGGAAAGTTACCCAACATATCTGAAACAATCACTTCTTTTTACGTCATCCTTAGTAAATCAACAATAATGTACATACCAGAGATAGAATCTGAGCATTTTTAAACTAATGCTAAACGTGGCCTGTGTCAGCAACAAATCATTCCATACCCACTTCCCTGTTCTTCCTGCATTATATAGTTTACATGGCAACTCAGAAAACGATTTGAAATTTACCTGGAAAACACTGCATATGGAAATGTATAGGGTTTATGACATTATTAAATGAAGCATGTATACTACAGAGAAAAACGTTAGACATGTAACAATATTACCTTTCGGACATGAATCAAAGCTGTCCTTGCCATCTTTAGTATTTATTAGTCCAATTAGCCTGGCAGCTTGTAGATGTTTGCCTAGAACAGATTCACATACCTTGGAGAGAAAGGACCTCTCTCTGAAAAAATAGGACACAGCCAGACTTTCTCTGACACTCCTTCACCTGAGTTACAGACAAAATCTACGTGATCACAGGGTCCATCTCTTCATTCTTCTAACATCGCCCCAGGGACTGCTGACCTGATCCCCACACTTACTCACATCTATGTTGCCCCTGGTTTGGGAGGCGGAAGAGTGGTATAAACCTTTAGCCTAATCTTCACTTTTGAAAAGGAACAAACTGTTCTGGGTTACTGCTGTTTCTTGTCACTTCAGGCAAGGACTGGTAGGATGCTAGGAAGTGAGAAAAGTGGTTGGGTTGAAAGGACACAGTAGGTGGAAAATAGCCATGGCTATGGGAAATATGGAGATGAGAGGCTGAGAAGAACACAAAGCAGAAGGTTAGAGTTCTCTGCCTTCAAAAAAGTGAACACTGCCCAAGGTAAATGGCCATTGTTTTCATGTTTTTTACATTGGAGATTTTAGTTTGCTTTATTTTATTACTTTGTGCCCCCATGTGGTTAATTGGGTGTTATCTCCTTATACATAAAATATTTTTCCTTTAGTGATGAAGTAAGGCTAGGTCCAAGGGGCCTTCTTACGTTGGCAAATGATGTGGTCAAGCTTGTAAATATTGTTCTAGCCCTTAAAGTCTCCATTACCCATTTTATGACTTGATGATATCATTCACACTCTCTCTCTCTCTTCTCTCTCTCTCTCACACACACACACACACACACACACACACACACACACACACGCACACACACACACACCTATTTGCTGTATGACTTTTGTTGCCTTTACTGCAATATTTTAAAGGCCTGAATCTATAGCTTATACTTCTCATGTGGTCCAATATCATGTCAGAACATGTGAGCAAACAATAAGCACTTAAAAATACCCTTATGTTAAATTATATAAATTAGTAGGTCAGTCATCTTATGTTAATTTGCAGGGGTCAGGGGGATCTGTTAGCAAGTTAGTAAAGGCAAGGCAGAAGGGCAAGAGGCATCCACCAAATATAGCTTAGAACCTGTCCATCTGTCTTCAGGGACCAGCTGAAATGCCACTTCCTTCAAACGTCTTTCCTAGCCAGTGATTCTACCTGGCTAGCCTACCTTTTTCACTTCAACTATAAAATCCTTGGAGAGAGACATTGAATCTTATTTTTTCACCACAGAGCCTTTAAAGATAAAAAAAAAGAAAAAGAAGATAGATGATATAGATAGATAAAAAGATGATAGCTGGCTAGCTAGAGAGATAGACAGGTGGATAGATACAGATACACACATTTATATAAGTGCACATAATCTTTCAGATAATCATAGTTTTTAAATTATTTCTTATTTCTGTTAGTCTCTTTATATCCTCAGGTAATCTGAAGCTCTGCACTTGACAAAAACCTTACACACATGTGGGAGAACAAATAGTAATGGAATCCCCAGTTTTTAACCAAAGTAGATTGTATTCCCCAGTCTCCCTTGCAGTGAAAAATGTTCATATGATTAAACCCTGGCCATATGAGGCCAGGCCATGTGATATAAGCAGAAGAATTGTGTGGAAACTTCTGACAACTTTGGTTGGGAGGAAGCTAGTACATACGCTTTGTCTCTTTATAATCTTTCTTCCTACATGCAGCCTGGAATGTGCGCATAATGGCTAATGTTAGAGCAGCCACTTTGGTCTAAGAGGCAACTTTGGCAATGGAGGTTGTTAGTGGAATCAACTAGACAGACGGTCCCAGGACCACAACGAGCCTGTGGAGCAGAACTTATTTATTAAACCTACAGCGCCTACCTCTGGATATTTGCATAAGAAAAAAATAAGCTTTTCTTGTATTAAAGCCACTATTGCTCCAGGTGTCTGTAATAGCTGAACTCTGTGTGGAGAGACACACTATGGCACATCACAGTTGGCATTTACAACTCCGAAAAAACAGCACATGTCAACAAGTCACGCGTCCAGAGTGACCTGGAGCCACTGTATAATGGAATGACAGCAGCCCTCCTTACTTGTCTCTCCAAAAGTTGTGACCCCAGTGTCCACAACATCTTCGATCCCAGTCTTCACGTGATCAAAAAACTAAAACGAAAACAGCAGGCTCATTAATTTGTACCTGAAATCAGTAATTTCCACTCTATTCTCATCATGTCTAAATTTCAAAGATCCTGATAATTTTGCTTCTTGCTTTTTTTTAACTGAAAGCAATAAAACAATAATTAATCTTCAGACAGATTGATGTTTGTCACATCAGTATCAAGCACATCTTAGATTATTTTTCTCATCATAAGTTTATTCGTAATTTTGGAAAATAGGAAATATGGTAATAATCTTCCAGTTGAAACATTTTCAGGTTGAAGGAAATAATAAGAGGGGACTCTTTGTCCCTGTATTCCCTAGTTCAGCAGGCCAGCTTGGAGAAGCCACAGTGGGATTCCATATGCCCAACTCAGGCCTTTCTCGGCCCTCCCTCCCTTCAACCCTCTGCTGTTTCCCTCTTCAGAAAATGAGCCCATGGTGTAAAACTGTTTGACCATATCCAACATTTTTTCTTTTATCATTTAAATTGTTATGGTACAATAAAACCTACCCGACAGTGGATTTCTTCACTAACAGCTTGCTGTTTCTTATTGGCCCTCTTAACATCAAGAAACTCTACCAGTGGCCGAATGGTTATTCCCTGCACATAAAAAAGAAAGTGAATTTTCTCATAAAAGGAAGTTAAAAGTTAAAGAATAACTGCTATCCTCTCCAAAGCTCTGATAACTAACAAAAGATATCCTGCTCCCAAGATTTAACACAGTATATACAACATGTTGTTAATTTTTTTCTTCCTCTTCAATAGCTGGAATATTTTCAGAGAACCACATCCCAATGCCTGCTACTGGAAACAAAACAATGGACAAAATGCAAGAAATTGAAAACATAATTATAAATAATGCTAAGAAATAGAAAGAGAAAGAAAGTCTAAGAAATAATTACTATCCAAGTCAAGAGTATCACCTACTTGTTATTTATAGGAAATTTTTCAATGATTTTTACATGCACTAATTTATCAAAACAATTTCAATTGATTATCTACTACATACATGTCAGGGGCTTGGACATTTGGGACTTAGAGATGACAAGTTAAGAACTTCAGCTCTAGGACTTTGTGGTCTTATGGGGAGAAGGATTTACTAAAAACCATTACAAAGTGGGCAAGGGAAGAATGAGAGAAATAAACAGGGAGCAGATCAAAGATGGCTTAGTAGAGAGGGAACACTAGATAGGAGTCATAAAAGATGTTGGAAACACATCTTGGCAGAGACTAAACACAGCAAAGGATCAGCAGTGAGAAAGGGCACAGAGTAGGTTTGGCATGCTCACCATGACCTTGGGAAATAGAGAAAACCATATGATTTTTGGCAAGCAAGGAAGAGAAAAAAAATAATAGTTTCCTTAACATGATACAAATATTTGCCAGAAATTTATAGTAAACAGCTGACTCAAAAATAAAACATTAAAAGCATTTCCAGCAGAATTAGGAACAACACAAGTATACTCTCAATCTGTTATTTGACATAGTTCTACAAATCTCATTTAATTAAGAAGAGACAAAGAGAGGGTGCACAGACACTGAAAATGAAGTGACAAGAATTGTACCGGTCATGGATGATCTATTTGTTTGTGCTAAAATATCCAAGAATACTTTTTCATTTAAAAATAGCAAGGAAGCTCAATAAAGTGACTAGACATAAAATCAATATATATAAATCCCTCCTATATACTAATTTAAGAAAAGGAAACAGAATAAATACCTACATAATAACAATGAAAATTATATCTATATCCTCATCTATATATATGTATATATAAATATATACATAAAGAGAGAGCATATATACATAATAGCATGTACCAGTATATAAATAATAGATTAAATATATAGTAGTATACTATATATATATACTAAATATATGTGTATACTTATATATTCTCTCTATATATGTATATATATACATATAATACTATATAATCTGACCATAAAATGCACAGAACCTTTACAAAAAGAACTATAAGACTTAATCAAAGAATATTAATATTAAAAATATTTGAGTTTTAACAAGACACATATATTTCCTAGATGAGATTATTTAATAATATCATGATGATTATTTTATCTCAATGTCCATAAAGTACAATAACATATCACAAAAGATTTTAACAGAGTTTCAGAAGTTTGTTCTAAATTAGTCTGGAAGAGTAAATGTAACCAGGAACATTTTTTTTTAAAGAATGATGGAGGACTCATAGATAGCAAAACAAACTATCAGCTAATATATTTAAAATTATGTGACACTAGTACTGATATAGGCCAGGTGAGGAGCAGGTGAAAATGTGGAGATGACAAAGATCCCAGTTTTCTTGCTTGGTAGGTAGGCAGCTGCCACTACTTGGCATGAAGAATACTGGTATAAGAGGCCTTGTTGGATATTTTTGGGAGGATAAGGGTTGGATTATTGAGATATGTCCCCTGCCACATATTTGATGCCCATCTCATCTTCCTATACATCTTTAAGTTTAAGAATGTTTTTGATAATACAAACTAACTGCGATATGCACACACACACACACACACACATTTGGTTTGTTCCATCAATCCAGCTTTGGGCATTTTTCAGTCTAACTTTAACTTTTTAAAGTGTGAACTAATTTTGACCAAATTTAGTAAGACACACTTTGTGCTCTATTTGTGTCACTTTCAAAGTCTGCCACTTTCAAATAACATAGGAGGTAATAACAGTTTTCCAATCAACACATAATCCATAATGTGTAACTTGTGCAAATGAAAATAGTTATAAATGTGGTTTACAAAGATGAGTTTCATCAGATTCCAGGTATCATAAAGCCACTAGTTTAATAATAAATTCAGAAAAAAATATTAACAAAATCAATGCAGTTTTTAAAACTATATAGTGTGTTCTAAGGACATGGACATGTTTCACGTGGGTTTTTTTTTTCCAATCGTTATTCATTTAATAAATAATAAGTGAGTCCCCAATATCTGTATGGCATAAAAATAAAGATAAAACACAGGGCCAGCACCAGTCTTTTTGTTGGTTCTGTCCACTAAACAGGTAATCTAGAGATAAATGGTCTGTCGCAAATAAAACAAAATGATCAACTATATGAAGCAAGTGTGGCCTGTGCCCAGATCAACTCAAGTTTCTAAAACTACAACATATTTTATAATTAGCTTATCATTAATAAAAAGTATTGATTATATGCAATGGACCACTAACACTATCTTTTAAAAATATGTATTCGTTTAAACGGTTCCTTTTAGTCGTCACCCCTTCTCTCTCTGAATTATTCGCAATTGTCATGTCATGCTCAATAAGAGTTATCTGATAGGTACTGCCTTATTTCCTCTCTTTCCTTTCTTTTCTTCCTTCCTCAATCCATCCATTTTGGAAGTGGAGTCCATGGCATCTCTGTGTGTCCTATTAAATTCTGTAAATTGGACATTATATCTGAGGAAACTGGGTCTCTGGTTGGGAGAAACAGAGGAAAAAAAAATACCTTTGAGAAGGCACCTTATTTACCACATTGGAAAATTTCTAATTTAAGTCACTTGGGGAGCAATCTGATAAGACCTAGAAAAATAGTTTGTTACCATCCATGTAGGTTAAATAATAAAGAAAGCCCTTTGTCTTCTATCAAAATACTGCAAAACATATTTGCAAAGCCCCAGTTAAATTTTTACCAATTCTTTCGGCTTTGGCACAATAAACATGACACCTCAGAGCCAGACCTCATGGAAGAGACTCATTTAACAGCAGGCAGGGGCAGCATGACAGCGAGGTTAGATTTGTTTTCTACCTTGTTCCATCTCTGCTTTCCTCCCGCTTCTCACCCTTCAGCTCCTAGCACCGTATGAAAAAAGAACCACTGTAAATTAGATAATGAGCATAAGTTTGGTTTGTCCTTTTGAAAGAAGTTGATTTTTTTTTCTCAAAATTCATTTTTTAAATGAAGTTGGGAAGAATTGCCTTATATTTCTTTGCTGATTAAGCAGCCAATTTCCAGAAAAAAAAAAACTTGAATAAAAACTCATTTTTTAAAAAAAATCACTACCATTGCAATGCCATCCCACACAAGGCCTTTGTTACATTCAAACCTGATCCCAGAGATCATAAACCCAGCTGTATATACAGCATTTGTTCAGAACGGAAAAAGCGAGACGAGAATCATAAGTGTTGGCAGAGTTTACGCTCTTCATTCCGTCTTGGGGCCCTTGGCTTATCTCTCTTTCTGGACTTAGCACATTGCCATATGTCTTACTCTTCCCTAAGCCATTCTTTCCTGTTTTCCGTCATCAATGTTCTCTCCCTACTGTACCATCGAATATCCAGACATGCTGCTATAGCTCCAACTTTGAAAAACAGAAACAAAAACCCTCTTTCGGCACATATTCCCCTCTGGTTATCATCCCTGTCTTCTACAAGGCGATCCCCAACCTGTTTGGCACCAAGGACCAGAGCCCCTACGAGAATTTGACGCCTGATGATCTGAGGTGGAACTGAGGTAGGCTAAGGCAGTGATGCTAGTGCTGGGGAGCAGCTGCAAATATGAATAAAGCTTTGTTCACTCACCCACTGCTCACCTCCTGCCATGTGGACAGGCTCCTAACAGGCTATGGACTGGTACTAGTCCATGGCCCAGGGATCAGGGACTGCTGCTCTACCTGACCTAACTTAATTGTCCATGTCTCCTGCCTCCAGTTTCCCTCTTACCCTGGAAACTTCTCACGAGCTGACCCTAAGAGATCTTAGCTACTTATCACCCTCATCACCTAGCCGCTGTGCAACAGCGCATTCACTATGCCTACCCACCTGACTTGCAGCTGCATCCATCACAGTTGCTAGAACCCTCTCCTTCCTGAACACTTTCTTCACTTGACCTCTGCACAGCCTCTCCTAGTTTTGCTCCCACTTCTCCAGTCACCTTTTGCAGTCTCCCAGGCTGGCTCCTGAACCTTGTCTAGACTTTTAAATAGTGGCATGTCTTCTTTTCTCTTTTTCTATACTTACTCCCTGATAGTTTCATCCAGACTCATGCTTTGAAAACCATCGACATACTGATGAGTCTCACATTTATTTCTCCCACGTTGGCTCCTCCATCAACGCTAGATCCACACATACAATTGCCTGTTCAGTATCATCACTGGATATCTAACAAGGAAATATGTGTGTCCAAAATGTAAAATGAATGCCTGACTCCCCACACTTCCACCTCCCTTGATATTATATTAAATATCACCTTTCAACCCTTCGCTCAGTCAAAAACCCTGGGAACTATCTCTAACTGTTCTTTTTCTCACATCCTGTTATTCATCTACATTTTTCATCTTAAAAAATCCTCATCGACTTGTTCATTTTATTGTAGAATCAGAATAAATTTTTCAGAATCCCATAAAACTTTACTTAGTAATGGTATTGTGAATTAAATATAGGAATGTGTCATTATTAGATTATATACACAATATATATTATTAGATTATATATAATTATATATTGGATTATATATTATTTGATTATATATAATATATAAATTACATATGACCACTTATAACAAATTAAAGGTCATTTGAAGGGTCATTCAATGTCTATAAAATAGTGAGCCTCATTGCTTTAGTTTGAGAGGCTGTCAGCAAGTGCGTGTCTGATCGTCGGGAAAGGTGAACCCACTGTGGGTCCTGAGTGCCCTGCGCATCCCTGCAGGGGTTGCCAATAATTCACGGTCTTGACCCCTTTTACCTAGGCCATTTTCAAGGTTGCATTTGCAACAAGCAACCTTGAGATATGAGACAACGTTATCCTCCAGAAGAGAGCAACAGATCCTCAAACTCAGTGTCTGCCTCCTGTCTCCTGTCTGTCAGACCATGCAGACATCCATCATGGGCCTTTTGTGTCACCCTAAGGGACTTGAGGTGTGGAAAACTGACACAAACCAACACAAAGCTCTGGTTTCTGGATTTTACAGTGAGTTATCAAGTCCTTCGTCTCTGACCGAGGAGTCAAGTGTCTTCTGAAAGTTTCCATGAAAATTTAACAGGCTGACCTGTTAACCTGCAAGTAAGGTAAGAACCAAGACATTTCAAGTTCTGGACAATGATATATTGTGGACACGACACTAACATGCAACGGAGGCAAAAAGAGATGCCAATTCTTACATGCCAGTCAGCCTTGCTACTCGATGGGCCTCTGGACAAACGCTGAACCAATCTCCAGAATTCTGAGGACTTGCCCTATCATTATAGGGATTCATGAAATAAAAACAATTCTGCTCTAGTCATTTTCCCTTTCAAAGAACACTGAGAGATGTTAAGTTTTTCTTCTATTACCATTTTACTTAATGTTTTAATTAAACACAGCAAATCATCAAGTTAAATCATCAGGTTAGTACCATGTGTGAGGTACTGTGTACCTATTTCCTCTCTGCTGCCTGGGGGTGGGCACCATTATCCAGATCTCAGAGCCAAGTGAAGTGAGTCTCATAGAGGCTGTTAGAAGCTGGGCCTGACCATCAACACAGAACAGCCTTAACTCCAACTTCTATTTACTGGACTCTGCCTCCTCTTGATCTTGAATATAATTTTAAAACAAGAGTGACAGTATATATTTTACATAACATTACCAATCTTATTTTTTAAAGAAATGAATTTATACACCCAAGGAACCAGACTTGTTCACTCGTTCAATATCTCACAAGTAAAAAGGTATTCTGGTAACATGTCAATGTGCTTCATAAAGACGCTACTTTCTTTAATTTATCAATGTGATTCAAGGAATGTTAAAATTCTCATTGTAAATCTTGGTATAAAATAATGAACCACATGTCACATGGAATTCTACCTAAGAAGATAGTGCCACCTCAACAATATCAGGATAGAACTCATAGAAGAAATATCGAAATAAAGTAGAAAGACATTTTAATGTTTAATGATAGGTCCGTCAACATAAAAGTTGTCATTTAAAAAAGAATGCATAGCTCTTAATCAGAAGGCTATGTTTTATGCATTGTTTATAATTAATGATTTCTACTAGGTTTGTAACTCATTAAGTATCACCTTCCAGGCTTTTTTCTCTAAGTTCCTTAATTGTCGATGTATTCTGGGGGGGGGGGGATATTTTCTAAAAGAAAGCACATGTGTATTTGTATGTGTATGTGTTCATGTGTGTGCATGCGTGTGTGTGTTCATAATTTCTTAAGGCTAGGGGTGGGCAGGAGAAAGGGAAGGAGAGAAAGGTCAAGGTCAAGATGATTTCATTAGTCTCTAATCTGTGCAAACAGAAGCATGGGACAGACTACAGTGAAGGGAAGATAGCAGTAGGCATAACTACGGCAACTTTTTTCCCCATGGGCAATAAAAGGACCCTTGCCAAGTTTTCTTAACCAATCAGGGGAGGAGACAGGCCATAGGGTATGCTGACAGACTCCAAATACTGACACCCAAATGTCTCCATCACTGAAGGATTAACTTGGTATGTTTATAACATCAAATAGAGCCAACACATCTAAACTAGTCTGTTTGTTACCTCTGTTTTTTTTTCCATTTGTTATTTTAAAAACTTTGTTAATCAAAGTTAAATATTGATATACATGATATTCATTCAAAGTGAGTGTGTAGGCATTGAATAAATACGGAGTGTTACTTACTTCTTTTGGTCAAGTTACAATTCCAAAAGCCAAAATATGTGTGTAATAATTATACTCTATATCAATAACCTACACACACATGCAATGAACAATAGTCTACTTTTTTATAATACTTTTCTTTTTTCATATGCTACATTCGTTCTGATCATAGAAATATAATTTTTTGTCTGTTGAATCTAGTAACAAAAAAAAAAACTGAGCCTGTATTTTGTCTGTCTTCTGAATTATATTTCCTATTGTCACTTTTATTATATTTTTCAAATGCACATGTCGTTAATGAGGATAGAGGATAGATACACTGTAGGTGTTTAAGAAGCACTTGTGTAGACAATAATAGCTGATACATTCAACTTCAAAAGGCCTAGTCCTAGTTGCTCTAGACTGAGGTGCTTTTGTTTTCCTATCTGACACCTTAAGTTCTGAGGGTGTGGGGAGGAGACTGGAGCATTGACTGAGCCTTGGCGGGGCTCGCTGTGGGTGTAAGGACAGGGCTGCAGGCCTGGGAGAGGCAGTGAGTCACTCCCCTCTGCCTGACTTGCCCTTAAGCAGGGCGCCCTAGGATGCTCCCGAGAGGTGAAAATGCTCAAGGCAAAACGCACTCACTTCACAATTTTGCCTCCCATTTCACAATGGGAATAGCAAAGTGGATGACTTATTACAAGGGACTTGGAAAGATCACAGTAAAGATAAAGACAAGGAAATCTGCTTCCCCTCAAAACCCAGGTATCTCTGCGTATAAGAAGAAACTGAAACCAACATGGTATAGTGAACCAATGCTAGTATGCATAACTATAACTCAAACTGTTAACTAACTGCAATCTGGTAAATGATGTCTTCTTTAAATGAAGTCAGTAAAGCCAATAGTTCCAAGCTTGTCTCTGGAATCAGAGTCCTAGACTCAACTTCAGCCTCTACTGGTTACCAACATCGGTTATCAGGTCAGTCTGCTGTGTCTTTTTGAGCCTCACTGTTTTTTTTGTTTTTGTTTTTTCCTCAAAGGTTCGTTTTGAGGATGGAAGGAATTAACATGAAAGGTATTTAGACCAAAGTCAGGCACTTAGAAATCATTCTGTGACTAAATGGTAAACAATTTTTTAAAAAAGACATAAAAAAAACATCTCTTATTTTTTCAACTTTGTCACTTATCACATGTCCTCAGTCTCCTTGGCTGCTTTTCTCTTCTGCCCAGTACCTTGAGACTGGGCTGCCCCAGAGCCCAGTGACTGCCCCTCTTTTTTGATTTCCTTGATATACATTTTCACTCCCTTGGCAATCACTTCCGGTTTCATGGCCTCGAATTCCAGCTGCCTGCTGATGACAGAACTCTTTCCTGAATCCCTAGCCCATGGTAACTGGTTTATTCGTCCTGTCTACTTGCAGTTGTGATAGCCATTCTTAACCCATCATGCTTATCACTCAACTGCCAACCTCCCACTCCTCCGCCCACACACAGACTGTCCCTTCTCACTGGAGGGCAAGCCTGTCCTTCCAGCTGCTCGAACCGAAAACCCTGGAGTCCGCCATGACTCCTCTCTCCCTTCCACCCACATCTAACCTGTCAGGAGATCCTGTAGGTTTCACCTCCAGCTCTATTCCAGGACCTCACCCTTTCTCACCATCTTTATGACCACCACACATTGGTCTTCCCTGAGGATGGCACTAGCCTCCACACTGAATTTCCCATTTTAACTTTTTCCTGTTAACAGTCTATTCTCACAGTGGCTAGAGTGAACTTTTTACAAAGGAAATCAAGGCCCATTGCACTTCTGCACAAAACCTCCTGATAGCTTCCACTTCACTTGGAGAATAGCTGAAGTCCTGACACTGGCCTGCATGGCCCTATACAACTTTGGACTTCAGAATCTTCCTCACCTAACTTCATCCCTCTCCCCAACAGCCATACTGGCCAAGAGAACCATGCTTGCAGACCTTTGTCCTCTAGTCTCATTTGGAGACTGGAACATTCTTCAGCTTAGCTATTTCCTTCACCAGCCACAAAACATCCCTTAAGTATCATTTTTTTTTTCATTGTTGCCATCCATGATGATTCTATTTAAAATTGGATGCAGTCATTGACTAGTAGGGCTTCTGTTAAGAAGGATAAGGGTGACTTAGGAGGGAGACAGTGACATTGAATACAGACTTGCCATCTCAAGTTCACGATTCCTGAGGCCTTTGACTCACTCTCTCAGATCTGTTGATGGCATTACAGAAATTTTCCAAGTCACCACAAGATTTCCAATGTAAATGTATTGGCGATGCCAGGACAGATGATGAAATTAGGTCACTCAATCACCAAAAAAAATTTGTAAGACTACGCATAACAGTAGGAGAAGAAAGAAGGAGACTGGACATTTATTTGCAAGGCAAATGGAAACTGATTGGGAGGACACAGGAGCATCTCACTTTTCTGCTGGAAGGGCCATACTGTATGTGGGATTCAGGAACAGCCAGAATCATGAACTCTGAGGCCTCTAGGAAGCTCTTTGTCTCTGTCTTTCATTTACTTATCAGCTTCATTCTCTCAGTTGGCTTCTTCCACTTGGAAGCTTAGTAAAAGTGGATCAATTCATAAGGAAAAATGTATGAAAGATACAGCCAGAATCATGGAAGTGGTATATAATGACTGAAATTTGGAAACCCATGGAATGAGTGATATGATGCTTCAAATGCCTTTGATTTTGATTGGCTTCTGTGACTGTGTACTCTGTTCGATATTGCCAATGACTAGCCTTCAGGTTCACTGGCTCATTTATGGACCTTATATTAAAAAAGTAACGGTACCCAGAAGCTATCAGATTTTGCTTCAGTTTCTTATGAAGGAGTAAACCTTCATATAATAAAAGTGTTAATAATTAGGTTAAATTTTTATTTTAAATAAAATTGTAATCCCCATCACTACTCTACCCTCTGCATGTCTAATCCCCTTCCCATGGTGTAGCATCTTTCACATTATAATACACTCTTTCATTTACTTACTTATTATGTTTACTGTCCTGCGCCTGCCACCTTCCTGGAATATAAGTTTTGTAGGGACAAAGACATTTCTTGTTAGTTCTCTCATGGATCCTAAACTCCTAGAGCACTGTCTGGCACATAATGACTAAGTTAATAGCTGGCTTATTGAGTTAAAGAGACTGATGAATTTGCAAAGTCAGGATCCTGACACAAGCCCATGTTCTTCCCACCACACTCTGTGCTCCCAATGCCAAACTTGTATCCATTCATCGTGTTGTTTCAATAGACGCCCTGCTAAGCAGTCAACTCATGTCAAATAGTTGTTGTTACAAGGTCATCACACAACTGGCATTTGATGAGTACATTTACTAGGTCAGAGGGGAAGACAAATGGTAAGGATTAGCAAGTACGGTTCATAAGTTTCCAGGAGTAGGCTTGGATCACTTAGCCGAGTGTCCTTGTGATTAAATTGGGACTCTCTTAGGTTCCTGCACAATCCAGGGACACGAGGAGATGCCATTTCCCCAACACCATACATAACTCCCAAAGCTTCAACGCTCCTTTGCTAAGTTGCATCTTGTCAGATGTTTGTGACCTCGTTTTCTTTTGGTACAAGGAGAGGCTGAGAGAAAAACTCCACTCACCAGAATGAAGACAGTAAAGAAGATGACAACAATTGCAGCTGTAATGAAGAGCTTTTTCCGGGGAAACACAGCGGCAGGAAAGGAGAAACACCAGCGCAAAGCAGATGGCGCCTCGGAGGCCTCCGTAGGCGATGATGAACTGATCCTTAAAGGTGAGGGGGATCGTCCGGAACCAGTTAATGGCCTGAGTCAAGACAAAGACACCTAAGAGGGAAAAACGAACCAAAGAAAATAGACTCTGTGAGGCCAAAACATGTAAATGCAAAGATGTGTTTTCTGTGCTTTTGTAATAGAGAAAGGGTTTAATAATAGACCCCACAGACTCCTTCCCCCTTTTCCTCTGTGTGCTTGTACTACTGACCTCTCGGGTCTTTGTTGTTCCAGGATGACAGGGGGAAATGTGGAATCAGAGAGGCCAAGGGAGTTTCCTTAGACTTACAGCAAAGGCATGAAGATGCTCAGGGAGGAAAAGAATAGATCAGAAAATGAAAGAGGAGGAGGCAGGAGAAACAAAGACCAAGAAGATGAAGCAGGAGTAGCAGCAAAGAGGAGGGATGAGAAGGAAAAAGCCCCATTCTTTTATCGAGTGTCGCTGAATGTTCATTTGGGGAAAACATGCTCATTACCGAGTGCTCGCCAGATCAGGCAGAAGGCCAGTGTGAAGCAGACGAAGGCCCAGTTCCACTCATGGTTCTTCCCAACAGTGGACACACCCATGAAGATGAAGATCAGGGTCTCGCTTACACTGCTTAGCATCTTCATGAAATATTTGATGGTTGTGTAGGATTTTTGGGAGACATTTTCTTCCACATACTTATTCATAGTCATCGCACAAGCAGTGATTCTGCAAGAAAGATACAACTGCTGTTTAAACATGACAATGGTCCTAATCAGAATATAAGAGTCAGCACTTAGGAACTAAAGTTATGGCTCTATCCTTCTGCCTATGACCACAACGTAGCAACTGATTTTTATAAGCGAATGTGATTTGCATCCTTGCAAACCCTCCTATCTCTGGAGGTTTTCAACAATACCCATGGTTTGAACTACTAGGCTCTGTCCAGCTTTGTCCCCATATCCACATTCTCAAAGGTCTGTGGGACATTCGGCACCATAGCTATCATGGTCACTTCATAAAAAAAAAAGTCTATAAGAAATTCAAAACCCATGATCTTCCTATAAAACCAGTCCCGTCTTTTCTATTCCTCTGGTGCCTAACATGCTACACTATTGCCTAAAATCCAAAACTTGAAACTATGGTCACATTGGACTTCTCTCCCTGCCACACCTCCTCAGTGCCCCTCACCATCTAATTGGTCTCAAATTGTTTTCTATCCCTCGTCCTGAGTATCTCTTGGACCCACTCTCTCTTTTTTATCCCAATGCTTTAGTTACAGGTCTCACTTCCACTTATCTACTGTATCCACTTCCAGGAAATTTAAAATATAGTAACAGGCTCTTAGAATTCCTAAAGGAAAAAAATGCTTTTTGCTTGTTTCCCCAGCACTTCCAAAACTCGAGGACCTCGCGATGTCCATTTTAACACAGTATTTTTCACACTTTCTGGGTTCAGCTATTAAGGCCTGAAGTTCTTCATACAATTCCCTCAGTGGACAATCTCAATTTCACCCCAAACTCCACCCAGCACACCATGTGCTTCACCCGTCCGTAATTTCCCAAGCGTGCCTGCTCTTTGCTGTCTTCTTGCCTCACGCATACTCTAGGTCTGGAATGCAACAACCAACTGACCAACCCAAATGCTACCCACAGAGGAAGCTTAGAATAAGCTGGATGATACTCATACTAGATTCCATCTAAAGAGAAGCAGTTACGTAAAGTGCCAAAAGGAGTTCATTATCAGAGGGTGCCGAAGAATGAAACAAGGCAAATTTGAGTGAACTGCCTACTTCCACTGATCACCATGCCATAAAACAATTGCTGGTCACAATCTGCAAAGATTTCCACATTCTCACAACTTTACAGTTACAAGATCCCACACACACCCTCACCCCCAAGCACTGCACGTAGTCTTCCTGATGCTGAGAAGATTTCTGACATTTTAGGAAATACAAACCCAAGGGCAATCTGAATTAAGACCTAAACAGGTAACCACGAACTTATTTCATTGAAAGGAACAGACCTGTTCTGTACATACAAAACATGCGTTTATTTTTGTGGCCCATATTAAAATAAAACAAAAATCCCACCAAGCCAAGGACCTTATGCATTTAGCCACAATGTCACTGTCCCCAGAATGAGCAGGTATTTCCTTCAGATTTATATGTGTGAGGAATACATAATTCATGCTGTTCCCAAAAGAAAGAGTGAGTGCCTTGTTAAATGGGCTAATAAAATGTGGCAGCCATCAACACAGCAAAGCCTTTAAATAGCTCAGGGCTTATATGTCAATGTTTCTTACACCTCTACTCCTTGCCAGGTACTGTGCAAACACTTTCATGAATTATGTTAGTTAAACCTCACAACAAGCCTTCAAGGCAAGTTCTATTATCATTCTCATTTTACAAGTGAGAGAACAAAGGCAGACAGAAGTCCACTTACTCAAGATTACACTGCTAATAAATGTCGGTGCCAGGATTTTAACACGAGAAGTCCAACTCAAAACCAACACTGTTGAGAACTTAACACTCATTCTTTCCAAGCTCTCTGTGAGCCTGATTACCTCTGATGTGAGCAAGGTCTTCTTTCCCTGCCAGGCCCTTGCTCTTCCTTTCTCAAGCACAAGTTTATTTGTATTTGTTTCCCATGGCTGCTGTAAGAAATTACCAAGGATCTAGTGATGTGCGACAACAGATTTATCATCTTACACTTGTAGAGCTCAGAAGTCCAAAATCACTTGCACTGGGCTAACACCCAGGTACCAACAGGGCTGTGTCCCTTCTGGAGATTCAGGAGAACCTGTTCCTTGCTTTTCTAGCTCCTGGAGGCTGCTCACATTCCTTGTCTTGCGGTCGCATCACTCTGACCCTCTGCTTTCCTTTCATCAGAATCCTTGTGGTAATGTCAAGCCCCTCGGATACTCCAGAGTCACCTCCCCATCTCAAGATCTTAACTAAATCCCATCAATGAAAAGTCCCTTTTGCTCTGTAATGTAATACAGTTACAGATTCCAGGGATGAGAATCTTTGGGGGTCATTATTTAGCTGACTACACTATTGCTGGCATTTACCTCCCTTGTGGCGATGGCAACAACCAAGTGCTTGTCCCAAGATGACTGTGGCAAGAGCTGCTCACATGTGCTTGGTGACAGAAGCTAGCAGGAGCTCTGTCATACTGACTTGACAAGAAAAACTGGAACCTCCACCAGCCGTCAACAGAGACTGGGGGAATAGGGGAATGTGGCATCTCTCCGCATGAGCCTTCAGGGTACCGGTATCATGCCAGCACCCACCTGAATATAAATCATTGATCAACTATATTTCTGAACATCTTCATCTGTCATATGTTGAGTTAATGTCTCTTTAACCAAACTAATGGGGGTAAAAGCCAGATTAAATTAAGACTCTGAATGATAATACGTTTTATAAAGAAAAGACATACAAAGCAACACAAACTAATAAACCTTTCTGAAATGCTTCCAAGTTAAAAGTTTATAACAAAAACCATTTATAATGGTCATACTACTTTCAGAAATTCTCTAATCCTATGCAAAAGATGCTTCAAGACAATTTGATTATAAAGCATTTAAGATTAGAGGCAAAAATAAATAATAATAAACACCAAAATACCCACTACTCTGCTTTTTCTAATCACTTATTTTTTAAAACAAAACATCATCTGTAGAATTGAAACCCTTACTTTTCTCATACTAGCCCTATTTCCCTCTCTCCCTCTTGGCTTTAGATTATTTTGTTTGTTTACCCTTCAAAAAGTGATTTTTAAAAAGCTGGAGAATTTTCTCTTTGTGAATATGCTAAACACTTCCTTCTGAATAATGTTCATGTCAGTCACTGGGCAAAATATGGGCAAACAGGTGAAAATTAATCTTCAGTTCATTACGTGAACAACTGAACAAAAAATTTCTTATGAAATGATTGAGAAATATAGCTTTGGTGCAGGAAGAAAAAAAATGAATTTTACATGAGTATCCACAGGATCAATTTCCATTGCTCTGTGTCCTTAACATGACACCAGGAGAGATGCTTATGTCTGCCAGACACTTCGCTGTAATTTAATTCTGTTTCCTTCCAGCACAGGTGAGATACTGTAGGTAGGCGAACTCTCTCAGTGGGTTTCAGAGGCTTTGGTGCCTGGTCGTGCCCTGACCAGAAAGCGCGGGCACATCTATGGTATTGATGCACCATGTGGGCTGGGGACAGATGTTCCAAACATCCCGGTTCTGGTCTGTCACAGTTTTCTGCATGTGACCTCTTGAGCAAAGGCCAGGAGGGGTTTTCATTTCAGAGGTTTTTTTTGCCATAGTATCCTCTGACCTGAAGTCAAACCACCT
This sequence comes from Eonycteris spelaea, assembly GCA_003508835.1. Classification (NCBI taxonomy): domain Eukaryota; kingdom Metazoa; phylum Chordata; class Mammalia; order Chiroptera; family Pteropodidae; genus Eonycteris; species Eonycteris spelaea. The sequence continues at coordinate 3,952,000 of PUFA01000137.1, forward strand.
CACCTCGATAACATTATAAGTACATAAAACTGTTAGGGAGGCAAACACAATACAGCCTCCCAAGAATAGAGAAAAATAAAACTTTCTCTGTCCCCTTCATAGAGCACCTATAGCTGATAGTCTTAACTATCACCATAAATCTGAGTCTTCTTCAGTTTTCTAAAAGAAGCACAAGGAACTTACAGTGCTGGGGCATGATGCAGGCTACAGATTGGGTTTGGAGTATGTGGGCAGGAGTGTCCTTGGGTACAAGGTCATGCCCCAGCATATTACAGTAGCACTGCACATTACAGAGGTGAGATTTCTTTCTCCAACCTTATGTAAACACATGAGATTCCATGTCTACTATCCATAGCCTCTCACCCCAACTCTGGTGCCCACACCAGAATAATAACCTAAACAGACTTGTTACATTTTAGAAAATTCTAGTTGAATTTCTTAACTCTATAGATCCTTCAAACATAAAACTGTTGACATTTACCATTCCCAATATGATCCTACTTTAATTAGCTCATGTCATTGAATCACCTTTTTCCCCCACCCCCTTTCTATTCATGTCTCTCTTTCCTAATCTCCATATTTAGTTAGTATGATTGTGAATAACAATTCAATATCAACCCAATTTCTTAGCATCTCCTCTGGGTCAAGTTCTATGCTGGGGTCTAGAAAGATAAAAGCAAATAAGACTTAGCTTCTACATTCATGAGCTCACAGTCTAAGGGAAAAAGGAGTCATGACGAGATCATTGTAATACTGCAAGTGCTAGAAACAGGGAGAGGCAACAATGCTTTGGGGGGTGCAGGTGAGGAAATCACTACTTTCCATGAAAGAGGAGGCATTTAAGAAAAGTCTTTGTGGATAAGTGAAGAACTCACCAAGCAGCAAGAAGAGAGATGTAAGCCAAGGAACAGCAGAGGCCATATGCAAAGGCATGAAATAAACAGGGTGGCATAGTTAGGGAACTGTGGGATGACTGTGTTAGCTATAGGAGAGGAGTTGAGGATAAAGGACATTTATGGGCCAAAAAATGACAAATGCAATGCTTAGGAGTTTAAACTTTATTCTATCTAGATGGGAGGAAAAAAAATGATAGATTATAATATGAGCATATACTTAATATCTATTTCCCCAACCCAATGGAAGCTTCATAAAGGAAAAATAAGTGTCACTGAGGCTTAGCATAGTGTCTGGCATGTCACCAATGTGTTTTGAAGCAATGGCTATATGGACATATGGATGAACTGTTTACAGGAACGGTGGTATGTATGAACATATCTGTATTGAAGAAAGAGAACTCTGAAGGATGCTTGGAAAAACAGATTTGGAGGGACATGAACCTAAAGTTTGGAGTCACTTTGTTTTTTGCTGTGGTTTGCCATTTTGTTTTCAAAAGCCAATGCAGCACCCAGCCCATAGCACACCCCAAGACATGGCCATGTTTTGACAGGTGTTATGTTCCATTCCGTGGAACCATGTGGAGGTGAGGTATGTATAGAATTCACTGGCACATTCTGCTTTGTTATTATCTTGCCCCACATTACGTTGTAACATAAATGTATGGTGATTATCATCAATTTAGAGAAGGAGAAGCTAAAACACTATAATTAGTGGTTTTTACATTCACCAGCAATTGAGGTTTTCTTAATCGCGCTATCACTCTAAATTCAGCATAGAAAAAAATTCAGGTCAGCTAATACTATCTCAACAGAGGCTTTGTGGGGCGCGAGGATCAGACTTTCTACTGAGATGATCTGTCCTTTGACTGTTTTCCGAATCAAAAATTCCAACAAATACTTTTTTGTATAGTATTTCATGAGTCCATCCTAGCAGTCCATGAAGCCAGCTCTCTGTGAATGTTCATTCCCTAACAGAATGTGCGCTTTGAGGAAACAGGGGTGAGCGTTCAGCCATGCTTAGCACAGTTCTCTACATGTCGTGGCACTGACTGCGTGTTTACCTAATGCTGGCTGAGTAGTTCAAAGAAGACTCAGACTGTTCATCAAAATGGTCATGATCTATTTAACCAAAGGGACCAGGCATCGACACCTAACGTGGGCGGCGACAGCAGATTTTCAGTTGCGAAGATAATATATGTCCTATATGTGTTTACATACATATGGTGCAGCCATGCCTCAGTTAATTCAATTTATAAGTATAAGTGCTTTTATCTTTTTTCAGGAGTGGTCAATTCCATAATTTCTAGTCACACATTAGGAGACTTTTTTTGTAATCCAAACTGTTCAGGATTAGAGTTCAACTGGTAGAAAGAATGCTGCGAAATTCTTTTGCTGCCATGCCATATCTGTGTGTGATCTTTAAAAATATGGATTTCATTGCAAAAACACATTGCAAATAATATTTAAATATTCTCAATAAAGACTTTGCCAAATATGAAGGCATACTCTACTAATTAGTGTGAAGCATTAGCAATGAAGAAGAACAATTAAATAGCTTTCTGTGATTTTTACATTTGATTAAAGCCAGGTCTTCTGGTGACTCAGGGTACACTGTATGTTCTCAGAATAAAGTATTCACTCATGTGAGGTAAATTAATTATTCCAGGGCATGAATTTACTATATAATGGATTGCCTCTTTCAGGAAACCTGACAACCAAGAAAGAGTGAGTTTGACACATGAGAAAATGCAAGAAAAAAATTGTTTTTAGAGGAGGATCCAAGCATAAAAACTGAATACCCTTTCTGAAAATAGCAAAAATTAAATAAAGTGAATTCAGACTATTGTAAATGCTTGATTATTCATATAATCTTGCCCATATCATGGATTTTCCACATCTTTTATGTTTTCTCTTTTATCTGTTTTCAATTCAATTCAACTGATGTTTACAGATCATTGTCTGGACCCTAAAGTAGGCACAGTTTTGTGGAGAGAACACAAAGAATCACAGCTCATTGTCAAAAGCATAAGAAACACGAGGCATTCAGGAACCCACAGAGTCTGCTGCCCTAGCTGGAAGAGTTGAAAATGGCCTGAGAAGCAGAAAGACTACACCAAGAGCTTGATGATGAAATAAAAGGTTTTCAGCTGGAGAATTCCGGATGTGTGTTGGGGGTGAGCTGTCAGTGGGATATGAGTATGAGAAACAGTCATGCAACAACCCTGCACCAAATGAACATGCAGAAAATTTTCATGTTTTAGCACAAGCTCTGAGAACATCAGCAAGAGTCACTGCTCTCTGGAAGAGTTAACGCTAACCACCCTTAGTGGTCCCAACATGTATATCAGAGCAGGGTTTCCAAAAGGATGGCTTGTGGAGGACATAATTACCAGAAATCCTTGGTAAAACCCAAATGCCTGAACCCCATCCAACACCTACAGGATCAGAATCTCTGGCTGGAGCCTGGAATTCTGGATACAGAAGCATTCCAGGTAACTCCTGAAAACAACACAGGTTGAGGAAAGCAAGTGGGAAGACAGGCAGAAGGTTCTAGTGAAGAAGAATAAATGAGAAAAAGAGCTGAAACTTAAAATAATTTTATTTAAAATTTTATTAGAGAGTAAAAATAAGAGATAATAGGAGATTTGAGCACTACTGTGGATTTAACTGCAGTTTGCCAATTATTTTCCCTTCCCTTCTCTCACTTTTCATTACCAAGTTCTGCGTGGAGATTCCCACCTTCCCTTGCCCAGACTACTATGCAAACATCTTCATATACTTCTTTCCTTCCTGAGTTTCTACTAGGCAATTCCCCCCAAAGAGCAATTCCTCAGTCCTGGGGCATCCAGTGGGCCTGACGCTGCGACCCTCAATATTTTCCCCAGAGTATTATGAAAAATCAGTTTTATATGTGATGTTGCAAAAAAGTTTTGAAAGCACTCCACTCATGGATCCGGATAGAATGTATATACAATTGGGTCTGCTTAAAGCTTCGAAAGGCTCTAACGTGCTTACAGAACAAAACAAGTCAAGGCTTGGCGTCCACCTTTCTCACCACCTTAGAGTTCTGGGCTGAGCAAAGCATTTCAGCTACACTTGGAGCTTCAGTTACACTCCTTCCTCTACCCAGAATGCCCTTCTCTCTTGAATCACTGAGGTTTCAACTCTAGCATCACCAGTCCCACCCCGCTGTACTGTACTAAGAAGGACTGAGTTTTCCTTAATAACTTACAGTCAACAAGGATTGAGAGGTGGTCTTGTGCCAAGTAAGTTTAAGTTCACTTGGTAATGGATACTACCTACTTCTCATACCTCCTGGCTGGTCACATGGCACAGTCAGATCCAATCCCAGTTCTTCCTTTGAAGAAGACAAAGCTGAGGGGGAATGAGAGAGAGAGAGGCAGAGGCGGGGAGAGAGAGAGAGAAAGAGTGGTCCTGGAAACCTGGGTGTCCCTGGTCCCATCACCCCAAAGTCATTTACATCTGTCCTCATCAATAATTTATTGACATGAGCCAACAAATGTGATTTGATTTGCATTTCTTTTACTAACCAATAATCTGGCTTGATTTGGGTTTCCCTAACTGACACAGAACCTCCTTCTACTATTTGATCTGAGAACTAATTACCTTTTCTGTTTCAATAAAATCTTTTTAAGTGACTATCATCTCAAATAATTGGTGATTAACAGTAAGAACACTCAGGGGAAGACAGAATCTCGGCCACTGAAAAAGTCAGACCTCATGTTTGACTGAGGTAAGGGAACAGTGACAAGAATGAGAGACTACAGAAAGAGAGACATTACAGCATCTAACTGTGTTACTCAAAGCCTCTCCTTGTCAAGGAGACCAGCACAGGAAGTCTCTGGGTTCACACTAGGCTGGCTTCCTCCCCAATGGGGAGAACTGCCTAGTACACTGAAGTTTGTTACAGCAAGGTGAAAGAGTAATAGGCTTTTCTTAGAGCACCTATCTCGTTCTTGGGAGAATAAACCTTGACCCCTATAGCTGAACTTCTTCCTCCAAGACCCTCATAAGGAGAATGGAAAATTGATTTTAGCTGCATGTTCACAGGCGTCATGCTCAGACATATTAGCTGGATGATAACTGTCCCTTCATTTCAGAATCAGTTTTCTGAAAAGATTATTATTAAAACAGAGAAGTAATTATTTCTCAGAAATTGTACAATATTTACATTTCTGATTATAATCGTCTTTTACATTTTGGCCTACATATGACTAGAAAATAAGTTTAGCTTTACATTGCAATTACTTGTACATGAGAGTCTGAAGAAGGAAAATGCCACTTTAAATGGTTAGCTCTGGACTAAGAGTAAGGTAGTGAAGATTTGATCATCAAATCAAGTTCTTTTCTACAATCTACAATTTGAAACATAGTCTAGCAATGATACAATCATTTTTTTTAGTTAAACACAGAGAAAAGTCAAGAAACAATCAAAAGAGCAAAGAGATGGCAGAACCAGTACTATCCAGTTATGTGAAAGTCTCTATTTTTCAAACACATTTTGGGAAATTGGTTCTTAGTTCAAGAGCAAGCTACTAAAGTTTCATGTAATTTAAATTTAACAGGCAAACACCAAATATTTTCCTGTCTAGGAATTCCCTGCCCACTTCTAAAATCTACTCTATTACCTGCACTAATGGGGAAGAGCAGAGTGTAGATTAGTCCTAAGGGACAAGAAAAACATCAGGGTTCTGTCTTTCAGCTGAATGTCATTCTGAGAATTTAACAAATTGATTTTCATAATCAGCCAAATATAGCACTTATTGGATTTATTATGTACCGTGTCTCTTATTCCTAGAAAATTAACTTTTCTCTTCGTGTTTCAAGTAAACTAAAATTATTATTCCTTTAGTTCCACCTGATAAACATGAGACCCAGAAACACCTGTGAGGTGATGAGAAAAGACTGAATAGCTTTAAAAATCTATCCTTAATCATCTTCAACGATGGAATATTTAATTTTACATAAGGTTTTGGTTTGGTTTTTGTCTCCATCAAAAATCAAGTATCTTTTGAAACTACTTGAATAGAGCAGCTTGGGAATGAAACACCTAAGAAGCCACCACAAGCCTCTAGTGGGGAAGGCCTCAAATTACATCATTTTATTCACTTGCTCTTAAAAAGAAATCCATAAAATGTATTGCACAAAATAAAATAAGCTTCTGGTGGCATTTATTATGATAGTTATTTTTAATTGTCATTTGTGTTTTTAATAACTGCTATGAAATAGTCCACATGCTATTTCTTTCATTCTCAACATACCTGAAAACACCTAATTACAAACTGTAATTGAATTATATATGACTCGTGTAATTGAGAATTCATGGGCTATATAAATCATATTTCCCATACAGACTATGATATATAGGCTTTATTAATCTTCAGTCTGCAGAACAAATACAGACAAAAACTGAGATAATAATGTTTTTAATATTGTTTTACCTCTATGAAGACAAGGCAAGAAAATATATTATTTTGAATATGAAATATTTTATAAGTGTGCAATTTCAGTTTGTGAAAAATATAAAATACCAAACCCAGGGAATCTGTTTTAAAGGACTTTCTCATTCCTACGGGAGTGACAACTTTTCCTCAGAGGGACTCCCACTCCCCACCAAGTTCTGAAGATGATTATACAAAACCCCTAATTGGGGATGTTGGGCTAATTTTTTCACAGTGGTTTTAATTTGGCTTCTTAATAACTTATTAGACAGAGAAGGAAAAGACAGTTATAACTCTACCTTGTTTTATTATTTATTTGCCACCGAAAATCATATAAAACCACAATTTTCATGACAAAAATAAATAAATAAACAAGCAGCCTCAATGGTAGGCTTTGTGAATGCCCGATGCCTTTCCAAAGAAAACAAGATGCTGAAATCCTGTCTGCTGCTTTCCTACCTAAAAGACTGATTTCAAATCCAGATCCAAGTCTTCCATTGTACAGAAGGATGTTTCTTTTTTTATCAGACTTTTGTATTGACTCCCTATATTCATTAAATGATCTCATGAGGGAACAAGCTGCCCAAGAGTCCACCAAGACAAAACTGAAGCAGAGGGGTTCCAAGATCTGAAAGGCAATCAAAGGAGGAAGGGAGAAGGAGAGATGGATAGAAAAAGGTAGGGGAGGGAAAGAAGAAAGATAGCAGGCAAAACTCAGGAAGAACAAGTTCCACAACTCCACATTTTACAGATTCTGAGAGAGGCATGTTAACCTTTCTCTGAGCTCACCAGCAGCCTGACTTCTCCACCTGTCTTCTTTTCTATGTGGCTGCCCATTTCTCTTAAGCAAACAAGGGAAATTACTGAGCATGCTTAGTACAGTATGTCACATGCCTTCGCTCCCAGAAACCTTAAAATGTGTTTGTAAATTGCCAAAGAAAGCACAGCAGCCTGAAGTACGATAGGAATTTCTAAGCCAGCACAATTTAAATGCAAAAAAAATTACTAGTTCTATAAAAGAGGGGCACATGGATGCGCAATTTTAATTGCATCATGAGACTGGATTCTCTGGACCAACGTCCCAAGGTAAGTAAATAATTACAACGGGGAAGTATACACAATGCACTTTTCAAGAGGGGGCGAAGCACATTTATGGTGTATGCCACACAGAAGCATCACACGTGGTCGAATTTTGAATGACCCCACATTTAAAAGCAGAACAAACACACTCCACCATCAGTCTGCCCCTTTGTTTGCTATCACAGGAGAATGGAATTCTAGATCCAAAATGTTTAAATCTCCTTCAATGTCTTATTTAATGGTTAGTTTATTATTTCAATGCACTGTGTGCACTGTGTATGTAATGACAACGGTAGTTTAAATGTGATAAAGGACTTTTCTGTACACTAAGCTATAAATAAATGTTCAATTTAAAGGTGGGAACAGAGGCGATGTTTTTCATCAACAAGCTGCAGTAGGGAATTACCTGTGCTATTTACCCTATTTGTCTCTGGTTTCCTAAATCCCTGAGCCAGCAAATTCGAGAGCCAGTCTTCGCAGGGGCCAGGACTTGGAGCACAAGCCTCCCAACACCTGTGGGCTCTGGGCCCCGTGGACATCTCCCAACAGAAGTACAGCAGGACTCCCACCCCACCCAGCACTCTAAATGACCCCTACATGTTGGGTCTTCCCACCCCGATTCCTGCCCCTGAACATCAGGCAGATAGACAAAACATGTTAAAGGTAACTGTATGGGTATTCTAGAACATTTCCATACACATACGGTGAAAATATAGTCAAGGTTCTTACACCAAATCTTGGTAAATTGCTAGAATATTAGACACAAAGTCCTCCCTCTGCAATCCTTTTAGAGACCTTGTAACTCGCTGGTCAGACACTTTCAATGACACTAGTCAACGAACAGTGAGGAAACTGGAAGTCATACAAATGATATGAATAGCATCCCGGAAGATGCAGTACGTTTCATTACTGGGTCAAACTGGATTAATATGTTGCTTTATTTAGGTTCTCTGTGAAACAGAAAACCACCCACCCCTTTAACTCATGGCTTTCATTACAGTGGGTTCCACTCTTCTCATGGAGAGGAACTCGACTTCCTCTACCACAAACCTCTGCTACAAAAGTGGCAATAGGAGGAGGAAAATAAAATAGTCCTTAATCAGAGCATCACCTAAAGCAGATGCAAGAGAAAACTTTAAGAACTACACCTATGTTTATAGCAGTAAAACCCTAAATAGGTAAAGCATAGAGATTAGCATATATTTAACTGTAAATAAATATTTGTCAAAATGAAAACTTTTAAAGGCATTCCATTCCCGAGTATTTCTCACTGACTCTATCCAGGGTGTGACAATACTATAATAGGCTTGCCTTTGTAAGCTACAAAAACATCCACACCCAATGAGATGCCTCTTCAAAGTGATCCTCCAAAGGCTAAAGCTGGATCCAAACTCTACTATTCCTCAGCCAACTTGTGAAACTTTTTGAGACTGTACTTCCAAATCAGTTGGTCAATGATCCACTTACCTTATCTTTAATAAATAATGTCTTGCTTTATACATAACCTGTTTTATAATCTCGTCTCTTTATTTAAAAAGTTAAACTAAAATTACATGATTATATGCCTTATTTGTTAAATTTTGCTGTGAATGTCATCAAGCTGTTATTTCAAATCAATCTATCAGACAGAGTGAAAGTTTTCTACTATGAAGATTATTTAAAGGGCCACACATAAGCAATTCCAGAACTTCAAATGCAGTTTGGGTGAAACAACCTTGGTATAAGTTTATAGCCCCTCTCATGGACAAAAATGAATGGGCACCAAGCTCAGAAAATCCCTGGTGCCCAGCAATCAACCCCAATAGTATGTTGTCATATTTCATGTGAGACCCATCAGAAAACTTTTAAGTATTTTCCCATTTTAGCACCAGATTACTTTAGTATAAATTTGGCCAATATATATTTTCATTTCCTTGAAACAAAGAGTAAGAATCATCAAATTTTAATTGTTCTCAAAAAAAATTTTTAAAAACCTACACTTTAATATAATTTATATAACATCTTAGCTTGGATACATGAATTCAATGAAATGTCATCATTAAGTGTTTTTAACAAGGAATTTAATACTTACGCCATGATACCTGAGAGGTGAAACATTTCAGCTGTGATATAGGACAAATAACTGTACAGGAAGACAAACAGGGGCTCAATCACTCGGATGTTATGTGAACCGAGTAGTAAAGGCCGCTATAAATCCCAGGAAGATGCCAATCAACACGCCGCCAATCCCCACAACAAAGAAGTTGGCAATCCCAGCAAACACATCAATGGTCTCAATGGTTTTCATCTGGCAGAAAGACTTGAACAAGTTATACAGGACCTGGGGAGAAAGATGACGCATCATTAAGACCCCTTCCAACTCCCCCATCACCACGGTGGCCACAGAACAATCTACCTGGACTTCTAAAAAGGTCATTTCTTCTGTGCACCAGCGTGGATAGTCAGTGGCTATAACTGTGTATCTGTGTATTTTAATATTATATTTCATAGCTTTAAACAAAAAAGCTTTGATAAAATTGTTGCCAGGAAAAACTATTGCTAAAAGTGAAGGAGAAGAGACTTCAAAATGATTACACAACTTACTCCAAAAACATCATTTTTTAGATACCATCTAAAAGATTATTTTAAAAGACTTGGTTGCCATCCAACACGCCCTGCTTGTATTACTGATGCTTGTCAGTGTTGCTGTGAATTTAGTTACCTTTCAAGGCCCTATTGCAGAGTCACACCATGGAAGGACCCGCCCAGGCACCTTACCTGAACACGTTCTCCTCCCAGGTCACTGCGGTCTTCACTCCAAACCCCTCCTCCTTGCCTCCCCACACATACATGTATGGTGTAACATGAGACCCAAGGAATGTTCTTAAGCGAAGAGGCAGCAACCTGTGTTGCGCGTGCACGTGTGTGTGTGTGTGTGCGCCCTCTAACTTTCAGCCAACTGAAACAGAAAATGACAGCTTATACCCTACCCCTTTCCCCAAAACCAGCAAGTAAAATATAAGTCAAACAGATGCCCTGCTTCTTTTCATCGAGATATTTATAGCCTGAATCTCCAGGAAAACTCTCTGATAGAATATTGGAGACACAAGGCCTTTTAGAGTACAGGCAGTGCTACGCCCTTATTTGTGTTGTGACAAAGTCAAAGTTGAAACCATTCGTCCATGGTTACACAAAATGTCAGAGGTGATACCAGAACCCAGGGCTCCCGACCTTCTGTGTAAGTCTTTCAAGGTTCAGCTGTGGGACGGTGAGTCAGAATCTCCCTGCTAACCAGCAAGTATCCTGGCAAAAAGCCATTTCACTCTTTCCTACATCACCGATGGTTCTTTATAGCTACCATATTGCAGGTTTCAAGTAATTTTTTCATCATTTCTACTCTATCATAAACTCATCTTGTTCAAAAATCACACCTTATTACAATTTACTTCTTCCATGTTGCCTAGTAGATGACGATAAATGTCTGTTGGTTTTGAAAAAAAAAAAGTGAATTATTACTCAGAAGTGGGCTTTTTCTTTCTCCCAATTGTTGGTGTAACACACAAGAGCATTTGGTTTCATACCACCAAGAAATGACTTGAGGAAGAGAAGGTAAAAGCAATTCACTCACTTGAGGACTTAAATATCTTGAAGATCATCATTTGCCAGAAAAGAAACTGGCTTCAAGTGGCAGTCACTCCTTACTTTCAGCCGGGGCCTCTATACACATCTGGTTTCATCAGCATCAACATGCCACAACTGCGTCCTGAGAGAGGGTCAGAGATGGACTATCTATACCCCTTGTCTCAAAGCAGCCAGGGTCAGGAGGTGGGGGTGTCCTGCTTCCTGAGGAGAGAGACAGATTTTCTGGCCGGCGATCTCTGCACAGACGTCCTTCCACAGTCACCTGGGCACTGCAGTTCTGTCGCCTCCCTGCCACCACATCTCTCCTTTGCTCTAATGTCCCTTCCAACTACTGCAAGACTCACTTCCTTTAAATACTGCCATTTCACTTTCCACTTTCAAGTTTAAAATCTTTGATGGCCAAACTTCAGGAGGGCTCACTGTACCTAGCACACTTTCTTTTTTAAAACTGCTTTCCAATACCCTTTAGTCTGGGAGAGGGTCCCATCACTTCTCCACAAAACATGCCATACTTATTCATCTCTAACTCTGGTTTCCTTCCTGTGGTTTCTCTTGGTAGAAACCCAGTCCCTGAATCTAGAAAACTGTCTTCCATGGGCCAGCTGAAGATACTATTCCTCTCAAGAACTTGCCTGTACTCCTACAGCCCTTGCAAAGTGCCCTTTCCTCTGTTCCCCCCAAAGCAGACGACCTCTCAAACCATTTGGCTTTTGGCCATCTTGTGTTGTCGCTGCTTCCTCTTGAGTGCCTACCTCACTTTCCAACAAAAGTAGAAAATCCTTGTACATAGAGCCCTCCTTCTTTTCTCTCATCTCTTCACTCCCACCCATGCAGCTCACTGATGAGGCCTCCACAGAAAGCTCAGGTACCCATTCCCAAGAAACAAATGGTGTACAGCCATCATTTTTCAAGATCCATCATCCTGGCAACTCTATGCTTCAAGTCTATGAAAGGTCCACTCTGTTTCTCATATCCCTGCAGATTTTGCAAAGAGCAGAACTGAGGTACAGGCACTTCACTCTCGGCACACTGGCCAGAAGCTCCAGTTTGATTATTCTACTGCTTCAGCTGCCAGGACAATGCGACCAAGAAATATCTTAGGTAGAGATGTTACCTTGACAACTAGAAAGCTTTCCATAACCTCCCACCTGTTTTACACTGAACTTGATACCCAGTGAACAGCACAAGATAAAATTTTTTAGTTACAATTGGCCATAACCCGGTTACTTTATTCCAGTTAAATCTTTTAATTTTTCACAAGGAGATCTATATAGAAAAGTGCTTTAGAATTATAATTTATATCTGTATATGTATATGGATCATGTATGTGGGCTACATTTATGTCTCTAGTTGGCCTGTGCAAAGTCAACCTCAACTTGACAACTGTATTTTTAGAAGGCTGAAATGACAGTGATGCCTGTTTACTAAATACAGTGATGGGCTAATTTGACAGCTGAGTACTTTGAAATCTTTCTACTCATTATTGTTATTTTAAAATATTTACACATCTCAAAAATAGGAATTATTATTTTAAATGTTGATTTAAAATGTGCAGTAATTCTGTGAAATTGTATAATACAAGGAAGCAAATAATACAGAGGTTTTTTTATCAGAATTGTTCTGTTCCAGAAAAATAATTTTCAGGTCACTTTTTTTCTGATGTGAAACATGAAAATAATCATTTTTGGATGCAGAATTTTAAATCTATTCTGCTATTTGCAGGAGCAAAGTTAAGTACCAAGCAGTCAGTTTACCCACCAGCTTCCCGAAGTTAAATTCCATGGCACAGTTTATAACGACCAGGCCCTCAGGGTACAACTCTTGTTATTTTCCACAGAGCCTGCTCTCCTTAACCAAGTCTCATTATGGCAGGTTGAGGAAACTTCTTAAGTGTTTTAAAAATGTATTAGAATATTCAGTGGTTGCATTAACCTGTTCTAGAAATGATGCTGAAAATTATCATGTGGGTATAAGCTACTTAATTAGGTACTATGGAAATAGCCAAACTTCTCAGTTTAGGTAACTGATAACCTAAACGATCTTGGCCTAATAAGGAAAATTTTCAAAGTTTTCCTAAAATATTCATATAAGAGAAAGCACAAAAATCCTACTTAAAAAACTTTCTCCACTTAATTTCAATCTATCATAGCCTTAGACAATAACACAAAGAGTTTGACTGTAATTTATATGCTATCAATTTCTCTGCGCTTTGAGACAGTTTATGATAATTTTTCTATCCTTCAACTCTTCTAGCTCAATATTGGATTTACCATGATCTGGGGAAGGAGTTAATTGCACTGATCTTTGATTTCATCACCCTCAGGAGTACATTTTTAACTTGAATTCTCTCTGTTAATCCCTACCCTTCTATAAAACTCATAGTCACTCATCATTTTTACTGTATGCAGAATGGTCCATATTTTTTATACCTTTCTCGATTCCATGAGTTCTTAAACTCTGCTAGAGATAAGACTAGATGAATGAATCCAAGAATCTTCTGTAAAAATCTCCACCTCTATTCTTTAAGGGTACCTGAGTAGGAGGCCAAATTATAAATTTTTTATACCATTTTTTGGATTACTCTTTACACCTGATTGGTTCAGTCCATTATTCAACCAATTCAGTGAAAGAGATATCTGGTGGTTTATTCTTCAGCATTAGGTAGGCGAACCAATGGGCATGTCCCACTATCTTGTGGGTTTGGCTTTAAGGGTCCTTGGGCTTTCAGCCCAGCCCAGAGCATACAACCTACCCAGGAAGGCTCTTCCATGTGAAAACATGACAGTCTTTCTGACTTCCAGGCTCTCACCTTGTAACAACAGCTTCCACACCTAAGATCAGCCATGCCCCATTTCTGCCCTGGCCCCCTTCCTGTATTGAATGGCGGGCTCTCTACTTGGCCCATGGCCTCCTCACGGTTAGCTTCTCTTTCTGTCCATAAAACCACTTTTGATGACTTTGCGCCTCTTGGAGAGGAAGCACAGGATGTGCCTCTGGAAAGCCTGGGGCCTTTGCATACTGGAAACAGGAGTTTAGCCAGGTGATTTCCTGAGACCTGATCCTTGACAACTCTAAGAATGGACCACTGAGGTATGTCAATGAGAAATCCTACACGAAAAGAGCAAACAATGCAAAAGTGGGGAATATCTTTCAGCAACTGACCTGAGTGCTACACTAAAAGAAAAGCAACAGGTTGTCACAATCCCTTTGTAAAGTTTCCTAAGTAGATACGTAGTATAAAGTTTACACTAAGTAGATCCAAGAATTCCTCATTGAAGTTTCCACAATCTCCCTCAACAGGGGCGAAATGTATACACCAAACATAAGTCACAAGTAAAACTCGATGCCTTCAGATATTAGAATCAATTATAAAATGTCTTCATTGTTATAGCACTTTCTCAGTTAAAATTCAAGATTGGTGAATTAATGACTAATCATGGTTAATTAATAATGGAATAAATGAGGTGGATTTTATTACTTGAGTTAGCTGTCTTAAAAGAGCTATCTTAGTAACTATTATAAAAAATGAAATTTTCTTATCAATAAATTACTTTCTACATTATAATATCCACACAGAGTTAATGGACATTCTTTAAAATGATACTTTATTCAGTTTGGGGGTCTGAATACAGGTTAACAGAGAATAATGCTGGTTTCTATGTTAACTTTAAAATAAATCAGGGATAGCATTTTAATAGGAACTAATAGAAAGGATAATAAAAATTACTCAAGTTATTTAAGTACACTTTACTTAATCCTTCTCTCAGTTTTCTTATTTGTAAAATGTGAAGAGTATCTATTTTGTAGGTTGTCAGAAAGACCCGAGCACAGGATAGGCATTCCATAAGGTTAATTGCTATCATTCTTTCACCATGACTACTATAGACCATGGCCACTATGAAATAGCATCAGCAGCGCTTCCTACCTGGTTAACCAATGCACAGTCACCTGAATGAGTTTAACTGGTGGGGTAGACCTTTGCAGGCCTGCAAGTGAGGGGAGAGGCATCTCTGCCACTTCTCTCCACCCTTTGCCTGAGCTCAGGAGGCAAGATGAGGGTCAATTCTGCAAACATGAAGATCATAACAGCCTCTGAATGTGCCAACTGATGATAATTCAAAATAAATTGCATTTTCTGAATATATATCCACTGATGGGAAAATGGTGAGGACCAGAAAAATACTGGCTGAACAGTAACAAGGGAGTCAGTTGTGTGATGTGAAATTTACCTAAAATTGTGAAACAATGAGGTGTTTAGCAGGTATTATCTTTTCACTTGTATTATACACATTGCATACTGATAGCATTACTTCTCACAAAGAATTCAGAGACCTGAAGTCCTTTACATTCTGATCAGGGACCATCACTTTTGAAAATGCTAAAATGAGAAATCTCAGAGATCCACAAGTCACAATCACTGTTACGCCCATCTGGCAAAAGCAGAACCTTGCATGCAGGGACCACAGTCTGCATAACCCAGTGCAAAATGCAAATAAAGATTAAACAACAAATAAAAAATGTACTAAGAATTTTAAGCCAGCAACAAAATAGCATTAAATCCAGTGAGAGGCCCTCTTAGGGTTGTCACTATCAGAAAAGCAGATGCAGATTGGTGGGTGGCCCCCGCTTGCAGGAGCAATGCACCATTAACGTGCTACTTACCACTGTCACGGCATCGTTCAGCAGGGACTCTCCAAAGACCAGGATGTAGAGTTGCTCATTGACGTGAATGTTCTCAAAGACGGCGAGCACAGCCACGGGGTCCACGGCTGAGATTAAGCTGCCAAAGAGTAGGTTCTGGAGCAGAGTGATGTCACTCAGGCCAAAAGCTTCAATCTGGCAGATACCAAACAAGGACACTCCAATGCCAATGGAATTCCAAAGTGTCCCGACCACAGCATACCAAAATATGGTGCCAAAGTTCTCAAAAAATGGGCGAGTGGGCATGAAATAGCCGGCGTCAAGCACGATGGGTGGGAGGAGATACAAAAAAACACATCCGTCTTCATCGCAGGGGGTGACTTCTCATCGACTCCAAAAATAATCCCCCCTAACAACAGTCCGACCATTATGAGAAGGCAGCTCTCAGGCACTATCGTGGGCAACTTGTGATAGAGATGGAAGCCTGTTCAGGAAAGAATAAAAACACTAAATTTGTGCTTCAGGAATTATGGAGAAGACAAATTGTTCTCTTTGACAGTACCACTAAATCCTATTTCAAAATCTCCCCCGTCAGCATAATTGGCTACAGACTGGCTTTACAGATTATGATGTAAAAGTCCGATGATCCCCTTAAAACTATTCACAAAGTACATTCAGTTACAAACGTAAATTTGAATCAGAAGTAGATTGGCATAGGTACACAATATCTGTACAGTACAGATTTTTGTCTAAATTCCAATTAAGTTGTTTTAATAAGACAATGAAGTTTTATATTTGAAGCAATATTGTGATTTCCATTTTTAGATGTAGCATCTCATGTCATCTTCCTAAAAACCCTAAAAAGTAGGAAAGGCAGATATTTTCACCCTTTTTAAAATTTAAGAGGAAATAGAGGCAAGAAGAGATACAGAGTCTTGTCAAGGTGGCTAGATCTCAGGCCAGTTTCTGGATGACTTCTGTCATTTCTGGTATTGAGAAGAGTTTGACTTATTTAATATGTTGGATTTCAGATTTGTTCATTTGGAATGTTGAATATGTTTAATCTTTCAGATGGCTGCTTACTCAGAGGCAACTAAATCAATTCATCAAAGGTACTTCAGTAACCACTAAATGAAGGATGTAAACTTGCCATGATCTCCAATCTCGAAGAGCTTCCAATCAATGCAAAGGGTGAGATGTGTTTAGGATTTACTCCAACATAAGGCACCAGGTGACAAAGCCCCAGTCAAGTGCTGTGGGAACAGAGCAGGAGGATACTTGCTGCAGACACTGTGGAGAAGGCAATGCCTGGCAGGGTTTCACTGGAAAACAGATAGCCATGGAATTCATGAGAGTATCTCAGGAAGTGAAGAAATGGAGGAAGATACCTATCTCCTAATTGGCGGTGGCGCCCAGGGGGGCTTTCACGAAGAGACCAGGCGAGAGGGAGGCCTGTTACAGGAAAAGGGGACGGAGATACGGTCACACCAGCACATGGAGCCATGAGGAACATGAAGGTACCTCACACATGGGGATAACTTGACAGGGCTTAAGTGAGGACAGCTTTTATTTGCAAGGTGACAACAGCATGTCATCTTGAAGGCACGTCGTAACATTTTAAAATTAAAGCAACATATGAAAATTATCTGAATCATAAGAAGATAATATTAAAATAACAGCATAAGTCCTGAAGAACTTACTATTACAGAGTTTGAATAAGCAAATCCTTAGAAGCCAACAAACCATACTCTAAGTCATCACATGAAATAGCTTGTGAACCAAAAATAAATAAAGTCATCATTATAATTTGGAGCGATTCAAAGAATTAATTTCCAAATAATTAAATGAACATATTTACATTGGATACTCAAATCATCTCTCCAGCTTTGATTATTTTATTATTCATATTATAGTGGACCCCGATAATTGTTGGGGAATATACATATTCAAATGGTTCAGCAGGTCTTTACCCATGACCTCCTGCCTATTGACCTCTCTGTTAAACAGAGAAGTTAAAAGAAGTCCACTGAAAACCACACCTTTGTAACCTCTCTTCACCTGAATTTTGTTTCTGCAAGCAACTTTCCATGTATGATAAGGATGTGGCAAAACAGCCACCCCAGCTCCCTAGGGCCTATGAGAAATCAGTTGCTTTCTGAAATGCACAATTCCAAGGCCCAACTTGTGTGCTGGAGGCCCTATCTGACAACTGCCTCTGGCTTAGGGGCCAGCCTCCTCCAGTCTCTGCTTGTGGCTGTAGATAAGTTACTAAAAAGCTGAGGTCTGATTTGCTTACCTGTAAAATAGAGACCAGATGCACCTACCACATAAAGAGCTGTGACAATAACTGAGCTGTGGGCTGCACGGCATGTACCACAGTGCTTGCAAAGTCACATATGCCCCTAAATTTTGATTTTCTCCCCCTCTTTTACATGAAAAAGCAAGCGAAAACAGGTCTAGAGAATGCACAGAAGCCAGGCACAGGATCCTCTGAAGGCAAACTGAAAAGTAGAGGAGGCCTGTTTTTAGTAATTCCTACTTTCTCTTCTTGCCTTTTCCCCTGTTTTGCTGCCACCCAGACTCAGGTAGCCCACACTCCATGTGTGGGTGCCATCTCTGTGTTGAAAGGAGTTTCTTATTCTTAAGAATGGACCCTGGGAAACTAGAATGATGGGATAAGGGAGGAAACAGAGACCCCTGCAATGTCTTGTGTAGACTAACGCAGGCCATGCTCAGGAGACATGAGCGATCGTGACCAGAAGCCCAGGTGAGCAGGACACCATCAAGGAAAAGCAAGTGAAATGCAGCAACATAAATGCAGGATGCAGTTAGACAGAAGAGCCACTAGGACACAGGGATGAAGGAGATGTGGGGAGAGCGAGAAAGGGAAAATCAGGTAACAGCAAATAGCAGAAAGGAACAGCAGCAAACCAAGGACATTTATTTAAGAAGTCATGTTTTGAAGTTTATATTTTGAAAAGGCCGTTTTTTTAGGAATGCTTAAACCTTTCACAATTGTTCTGAGTTACCCTACCCTGAAACTGGAGAGTATTTTGAATCTGCCCAATTGCTACAGGGACAAGAAGAGGTTAAATGAAGGGCAGTCACAGGAGATCTGAGAAGTGTTTTCTGATTGGCGTAGAGACACTGAATTTCATAAGGCATTTCTGCTGGCATAAAAGGTGTTGGGTATGAGCATCTATGCTTTTCTGAATGACAAGCATCACACTATCAGCAAAATGAGTCAAAACAAAACAAAACAAAAAGCTTCTTAAATTTCAGTGTTCATAGAATGAAACAAACAAATAAATGAACATTTATAAATGCGTATGCCTGTATAGCTCTCCTCTACCCCAACTATTTCTTGAAAAGGAAATGAACTTGAATAAACAGAATTTGCTTTGGGGTCATTATCCCACCTAATATTATTGAGAAATATATTAGTTATTAGGACAAAAATCAAATGAAGTTTTTGATTAATTTTACAAGGCTGAACACGAGATACTTCAAGTACCATCTATGGTTTAGTCTGGGGATCAGCTAACTCTTTTTCTGTAAAGGATCAGATGGAAGATATTTTCAGCTTGCAGGTCACACCTCGCTCTGCCCTTATATAGAAGGGGCAGGAGGTAACACCTCAATGAAGGAGCATGGCCATGTTCTAATGAAACTTCCTTTATGGGCACGGAAACTAGAATACAATTTTATATATCACGGAATATCATTCTTCTTTAGATTTTGTTTAACCATTTAAAATGTCTTAAAAGCCATTCTCAACCCACAGGCCAGGCAGAATCAGGCTGGGGCCATATTTAGCTGTGGTTCACCTACCCCTGGTTTAATTTGTTCTTTGTATGTCCTGCTAACTTCTATTTATAGTGTTTGAAGCATTGTACTTGTGTCATTCACTTTTGACTATTAGTCCATAAAGGTCTGTGGAAATGAACACTTTATGATATTTTTTAAATTGTAATAGAAATTCGCTTTGCAGGAAGGGAAACAGTCTTAGCTGTCTCTCGTACATAATACATAGTTAAGACCTTCCTCTTTTGGACTGAACCTATTTCAATTTCTTTCTGCATTTAATTTTGAAATTAACCGAGCTGAAAATCTAAAGATATATGCATAATTAAGAGCAATGTAATTAATTCACTAATTTTTTTCATTATGCTTAAAATAATCTTTGTCAAATCTGGGAAGAAAGCAAACTGAGAAAGAACACAGGAACCTTCCAGATACCAGGATCCATGAAAGAGCAACAATGTAAAAATCTGAATCAGAGAAAACCACCACCACCACCACAAAAAAAAAAAAAAAACAACTTACAAAATAAGTCTCAAAAAAAAAAAAAAAAACCCCAGATCTAATTAACAAGTAGTGAGAGAAAGGGGCACTAGCAGAGGTAAATAGTGACAAAGTCCTCTAGGAGAGAGAGCACTAACCCTAAATGAGGACAAACACAAATTTTCTAATAGATGCTCCATATTCTAAGAAACCTTAAAGAAAAAAAAATGATATTTATTAGATCCATAAATATTTTCCAAACCTGTGTTAAATTAAATAGTGAACTAAGTGCTGGCAGCCACTGAAGATGACCGACCCAGTACTAGCTTCTCAGACTGGTCATTCTTGAAGCAACTCTGGAAACACTGGACTTACAGTAAAGAGTGGTCTAAAATGAGTCAAACCTGTTTGACTGGGGGGGGGAAGGTAAATATTTATGGAATACATTAAACTTGCTTTTAAGTATTTATTTTAAAAAAATTTAAAAAGTTAATTCAGCCTAAAGTGCCAATTTTATGTATCTCAATTCACATAGCTACCAAATATACTTTTTAAAAAATAGAAATACAATAAGCAATAGACAGAAACAGAGAAAATAGGAAGAAATGCCATTTTGATCAGATACATCGACAAGCTGCTATCAACTGCATGATAACTTTAGTGGACAAAGACCGCGTAATAGAATTTAATTCCAAAAATAAATGTAATCTAAACTCAGTAAACAAATTTAAAAAGCAAACAAATAAATGAATAATACATAAAATGAGTAGAATAGAATTCAATAAATAAAGCAAAATTAACTGATCTATGTCAATAATTTATTAACTTATGAATGTGGATTTGTCATAACATTTAGTTCTATGCTGGGACTGAAAAATACATTTAACATTTACCCCACCAAAAATACTGAGACTATGAATATAGAGGTTTACAAGTGTTCTCCTTATGAGGTTTGCAAGGGACTGGCAATAATAAAATAATTGGGAAAAAAATGAAAAAATAAATGAAACAGTAAAAAATGGTTGGCATTATTCCAAAGCAGAACTTAGGTTGTATTTAATTTTTACAAATAACAGCACCTCGCAAAGAAAAAGAAAAACATAATGACTTTAGTTTGTCCATGAAGAACTTTGAAAAGAAACAAGAAAATAAACCCTTAATCAGATACTTATTGAGTATGCTCCTTGTACACAGCTCTGTGGGACCCAGAATCAGATCATAAATGGACCATGTCATCACTGAGCTTATATCTGACTTGGAAAACAAGACTGTAAGTATTTATAACACAATATAGAGAGTGATATAGCTGTTCTAGCAAATTATCCAACCCAAGGAAGGCATTGTGGGAACCCCAATTTCTGGCTGGTCAGTAAGAAGCACAGGTGGCAATGCAGGACTCACAATTTGCACCGTTGGCAGTCCTGTGAGCCGCAGGCCTTAACTAGCAGGATCTGACATCAGCTCCAAGTAGGTAATGTCAGAACAGAATTGCTTGGTGTGGAAAAATCCACATATTAGACAGCCAGAAGTATTCTATGAGTATAGACAGAAAAACTGTTTTGTTTTGTTTTGTTTTGTTTTTTTCTCTCAGTGAAATAGATGAGTCAAAGATGAATCCAAGATTTTTGGCTCAAACAACTGGGTATAGAATAGGATGATTTACTGAGATGGAAAACAACAGGGAGGAAGATTTCAAGGAAGAAAATCAAGATTATAAATGCCAATCAGAATTTCATTGAGCTTAACAAATTAATACTAAGATCTAGTTAGATGAAATGGTAGATATTGTCTATAAAAGATTACGGGAGAGCTATCACTTCTTAAACAGTATAATGCAGACTATATCATTCCCAAAAATATTGCCATGTGTTTTTATGAAGCCCATAATGGATCACACTGATGAAATAGCAAGACTAGGTAATGGCATATACTGGTACAACAATGTCATTTAAAGAAGCTGTACAATGATGGGAAATGAGCATAGTTTAATCAGTGGTATTGACTGAGATAGATTAAAAAAACCCACACACACATATACATTTATTTTTCATTCTACAGCTGTGGGAAATTTAATATAGGTCAAAGAGTTTATTATTTTTTAAAAAAGAAAAAAGAATTGATAAAAACAGAATGAAATCTAATGCTATAACCATCTCAGTTACAAAGAAGTGATAATAACCAGTAACAAAAAAGTAAAGGGTATTAAAAGATAGATATACCTGAGTTCACCTTTTTAAAGTTTGTGCAAAATAAAAAAAAAAAGTTATTTTTTGAAACTTCTTATGAAAATGAAGATTAAAAAAAGAACCAACTTTTGCTTCTGGGATGATGGATGTATATTTTTCTCTATTTCTTCACAAAGTGAAAAAACCTAAAAAGTCTAGAAATTATGTATAAAACAAACATAAGGAGACTGAAAAGTAAAGAAAAGTGGCAGACAAGCCAGGAACATTGAAATCTGAAGAACAAGGTAGTGAGTTTTCTGGGTTTTCTTTTTTGTGTCTAATATCCCAGACTTGGAGCTAAAGGAGTCAGCAACATGGAAATGACATTGCGTGCACACAACAAAAACCTGCTCCATTTACTCAAAGGACCAGGAAAGAGGTAGCCTAGAGGGATAGAAAAACGTTTAAATAATGACTGCTCTATTTCAGCCAAACACCGCAGAAGAAACTATGGCCCCAGCCTCAGCAAACTTGAGTGGGGAGTCTAGGTTCCACCTTCACCAGACTGTAAGGAAAACCCAAGTCTCCTTTTGGTGTGTTGTCAGAAAAGACAAAGGAGGGAGGTGGGACTTTCTTTGTTGCTCAGTGGTAATGATACCTTCTCCCCGGTGGTGCTGTGGAACATGGACATTTGCCACCCTGCAATGGCGGGGCACCCATGCGCCTCCACGCTATCGTGGGTCGGGTCAGGGGGAGCCTAGTGAAGAGTCAGGGTTTTCATTTCCATCCCCTGGTAATGAAGCCACCACTCCCCTGTGGTGTCACTGTACGCCACCAGGGGAGCTGCAAGGAAGCACTCCTACCCCCTCTCAGCCAAGGAATGTCAGTGGAGAACTAGGAGAGATCCAGAGCTCCCACCATCCCTAAAGTAATAATGAAGAACAGCCCCCTCAGGTGGTCAGTGGAAGCAAAGCCGGGAACCTGAAAATCTACCCCCAACTGGCAGTAATGACAGGGCACCTCTCTCCTCCCTACTACCAGAGTGGTGTCATAAGAAGTCATATAAAATAGAAGGCATAAAAAAGATCCAGAGTCTATAACATAATACCCCAAATGTCTGTGTCCCAATAGAAATTCGTTCATCATGCCAGGAACTAAGAAGATATCAAATTGAATGGGGGAGGAGGGGAAGATGATTAATAGATACCTCTATCACAATGATGGAAATGTTAGATTTAGTTAACAAAAAAAAAAATTTTAATACAGCCATGATATGATGTTTCATAAGCAATTACTAACACACCTGAAACAAACTTAAAAAACAGAAAATCTGAACAAAGAAATAAAAAACCTCAGCCAAAAAGAAGGAGGAGGAGGAGGAGGAGGAGAGACGACGACGACAACGACGATGACGACGACAACGACGACGACGATGCAGCAGCAGCAGCAGCTATAAAGAAGAACTCTATGGAAATTTTAGAACTGAACAATACAATAATTTAAATAAAAATTATATTGTGTTGGCTGCACGCCAAAATGGAGTAGACAGGAAAAAAATTAGTAAACTAAAAGAGAGAATGACGAAATTACCTAATCTGAACAGAGAGAAAATAAACTGATAACACAGCTTGACAGAACTGTGGAACTACAGCAAAAGGTCAAACATTCATGTCTTAAAAAAGAAGGTGGGGCTGGAAAAGTACTCAAAGAAAAAATTGCTAAAAACTTCCCAAATCTGGCAAAACCTATAGAATCAAGAAAATGAGTGACCCAATGAAATACACATCAACACATACCATAGTCAGACTCCTTAATATATATATACATCTTGATAGCAGACAAAGAGAAAGGACACTTTTTCTATAGGAGAGAAAGTAGAATGACAACAGATTTCTCATCAGAAACATGGTGGCTATAAGGAAGTAACACAAAATTGTTCGTGCAGAAAACAAAACACAACAAAACAAAATAAGACTGCCAATCCAGAATTCTATATCCAGTGAAAATAACCTTCAGGAGAAAGGGAAAATCAAGGCATTCTCAGTTGAAGGGAAACAAGATTTTTTTTTTTTTTTTTTTGCCAGCAGACCTGTTCCGAAATAATGGTTAAAGGAAATTCTCAAAACTTTCTACAACAAAATCTTAGAACATCAGAAACTAAGAAAGAAAAAGAGTTAAAAAAAAACGGGTAAATTCTATACATTTCCTTCTCTCTTCTTGAGTTTTCTAAATTGAGTTTGACCACTGAAGCCAAAATTATAATGTTTGATGTGGTTCTCAACCTATATAGAGAAAATGTTTAAGACAACGCTATTATAAGTGGAGGAGAAAATAAGACATAAGAGGAAGTAAAATTTCTACACTTCACTCAAACTGGTAAATGACTACATCATTAACTGCTACTGGTTATATATCTATAATATGTAATACCTAGAGGAATGACTAAAGCATACATACAAAGAGACACCCTCAAAAGCACTATAAATAAATAAAAATAGAGTTCTAAAAATGTTCAAAAAACCCACAGGAAGGCAGGAAAAGAAAATAGAGAAAGGAAACAGAGGATAGAAAATAAAGTGACAGACTTAAACACATCAATAGCTAATAAAACATAAATGCTCTAAATGCATCAATTAAAAAACCGCTGTTAGCAGAACTGATTAAAAGTGTGACCCAACTATATGCTGTCAACAAAACTCTCACTTTAAATACAATGATACACGTGGGTTGTAAAAAGAATGGGAAAAGTTACATCATTAAAACAATAATCAAAAGAAAGCAGAAGTAGCTATATTATATCTAATAAAGTAAACTTCAGAGGAAAGAAAATTAACAGGGAGAGATATTACATAATGATAAAAGGATCAATTTACCAAGACATAGCAACCCTAATGTTTATGCACTGAACAAGGGAACTATAAAATATGTGAAATCAAAACTGACAGAAGTAAAAAGAGACATATACAAGTACACAATTACAGGTAAAGACTTCAATACACCTATCTTAATAATTGATAGAGTAACTAGACCATCAGTCAACAGGATTTATTTCTATAGAAAACTCCAAACAGCTGACTACACATACTTTTCAAGAATCCATAGAATATATGCCAAGATAGAACATATCCTGAGCCATAAAAGGAACCTCAATGAACTTAAAAGAACTGAAATCATACAGAGTATATTCTCTGATCATAATGGAGTCAAACCAGAAATCAGTAACACAGAAAATAGGAAAATCTGGAGACTCAACAACACACTTCTAAATAATCTATGGGTTTTCACGTGCACTAGGATGGTTCTAATCCAAAAGCAGATCATAGCAAATGTTCACAAGGATGTGGAGAAATAGGAACCCTCACACACTGCTGGTGGGAATATAAATTGTATCGCTACACTTGAAAACAGGCTGGCAGTTCCTCAAAATGTTAAACACAGACTTTTCATTTGCCTAGAAATTTCATTCCTAGGTACATACCTCAAAGAAATGAAAACCCATCCATACAAAACCCTGTACAAGGATGTTCACAGTAGCATTATTCACAGTGGTCAAAAGATAAAAACCACCAAAATGCCCATTAACTGATGAATGGATAAACAAAATGTAGCAAAACCTGAAAAATAAAATATTTTTAGGGCCATAAGAAGAAATGACATGCTGACAGGCTACAACATGGATGAACCTTGAGAACATTGTGCTAAATGAAAGAAGCCAGTCACAAAATCACATATTGTATGATTCCGTTTATATGAAATGACCAGAATAGGCAAACCTACAAAGACAGAAAGTAGATTAGAAATTTCCTAGGGTTAGAGCAACATGGGGAAATTGCATAGTCATAGCTAAAGTAAATGGGATTTCTTCTGGGGGTTGATAAAAATATTCTAAATTTGAGTGTAGAAATGGCTGTACAACTGTAAATATACTAAAGACCACCAAATCGTATACTTTGAATGAATGAAAAATATACCGTCAGACCTTAAACAACCTGGGTTTGAATTGAGCAGGGCCACTTACATGCAATTTTTGTCAATAAGTACTCTAAATGTATTTTCTCTTCCTTATAACTTTCTTAATAACATTTTCTCTTCTCTAGCTTACTTTATTCTAAGAATACAGTCTATAGTATATATAACATTAAATATGTGTTAACTGACCATTGATGCTATCAGTAAGGCTTCTGGTCAAGGGTAGGCTATTAGTAGTTAATTTGGGGAGGGGGAGTCAAAAATTAAGTGCAGATTTTTGACTGTGTGGGGTTTGACATCCTGAACCCCCACAGCATTCAAGGGTCAACTGCACTATGTAAATTGTTACTCAATAATGATATCACAAAAATAATTTATGTGTCAAAGAGAAAGTCTTAAGGAAAATCTAAAAATACATTGAACTGAATGAAAATGAAAATACACTATATTAAAATGTGGACTCAGTTAAAGTAGTACTATGAGAGAAATTATAGCATTAAATGCATTCATTAGAAAAGAGAAAAAACCTCAAATCAGGTATGTAATCATTCACTTCAATAACCTAAATAAAGAAAAGCAAAATAAATCCAAAGGAAACAGAAGAAAAGAAATTATAAAGAACAGAAATCAGTGAAATTGAAAACAGAAAATAGAAAAAAAATCAATGAAATTAAAAGCTGGATTTTTGAAAAGATTGATAAAATTGGCAAACTTCTAGCATGACTGCCAAAAACAGAGAAGACACAAATTAACAGTAATTTGGTTATTAAACAGGGGCATCACTACAGACCTCCCCAATATCAAAAGACTAAGGGAATATTATGAACAATTCTACACATATACTTGACATCTTAGATGAAATGGACCAATGCCTCAGAAAACTCAAATTGCCACAACTCACACAATGTAGAGGGATAATTTGAATATCCCTGCAACTAGCAGAATAAAATTGAATGTGCAATTTTGAACTCCCCCCAAAAAGAAATCTCTAGGTCCAGATGGTATTGCTAGTGAAGACTACGAATCAACACCAATTCTACACAACCTCTTCCAAAAAACAGAAGAGACTGGAATATTTTCCAATCAATTTTATGAAACTGGTATTATACTGATACCGAAATCAAAGACTGTACAAATGAAGAGAGCGATATACCAATATCCTATATTATGAGTGTTGTGATTTACAATAAAAAATATACATTCGATCTGTTGGAGCCCAGGGCATCTGCCCCAAGATATCTCGCAATGGCATGTGGATTATTTTGACTTAAAGTTACTTAGGAAACTGCCCATGCAAGAAGAAAACCCTGACCTCTCTGTCCACCTAAAAGGAGATAAATCTCCCATGTGATAGCTGTTCTGCCTTCTCCTGAGGGCTCAGAGACAACCTTATCACAAGTTACAAGAATCCAGAGTCCAAAAGTCTGTATAAACAAATCTTGTAAGGCTTCTACTGAATTTTACCCAAGCCCCAAACTTGCTTACATTCCTCTTAAATAAGCACTAACTTTCTTTTGTTTTGTCAATTTCTCATACATTTATTGTTTCTTTGTCTAAAAAGTTTAAAAAGGTGTCTGGTTGGATTATTCCTTTGAGCCTTATTTTATGATCCAAGCATCATATTGTGATTCTGCCATGCACAGGTATTAAATTGTTTTTTTCTTCTATTAATCTAATCTAGTTTAATAATAAAACAACTTTGTTATTTTGTTACTAGTTCATCTGTAAGAATGAAAGAAAGGTAGAAATGGGAAGTTCTCTTGCCCTCTACAGGTCTTTGACTACTTTCCTGAAATAGAACCATAAAAATCTTTGTCCTTTCCTAAGTGAAGAAAATAGTAAAAGTGTCTTTTGGTATGTTAAAAGGTAACTTTTGGAATGCCCCCATGTCACCCAAGGTTGTTGGACACAAGAGAACCAATCATGTGATTAGAAGGTTGAGACTTTCAGTCCCAAACCTCTGACCTCTAGGCTGAGGGTTGAAATGATTACCAATGGCTAATCATTTAATCAATCACATCTACATAATAAAGCAGCCATAAAAACCCAAAGGTCTGGTTTGAAGGGCTTCTGGGTTTTTGGTTTGGGAAGAATGTTGTCTTAGAGAAAGTATGGAAGCTCTGCGCCCTTTCCCCATACTTTGCCTTATGCACCTCTTATATCTACTTGTCCCTGAGTTATAATCTTTTATAATAAACTGATAATGCAGTAAGTAAGAGTTTCTGTGAGTCACTCTGGCAAATTAGTCAAATCCAACCAAGGACAGGGTCATTGTAACCTGTAATCTATAGCTGGTCAATCAGAAGCACAGGTGACAACTTGGGCTTGCAAATGAAATCTAAAAGAGGTCAGGGAGAAATTTTGTGGGACTGAAGCCCTTAACCTGTAGGCTCTGATGCTATCTCTGGATAGATAATATCAGAATTGAGTAGAATTGTAGGATACCCAGCTTGTGTTCAAATATTTTTTAATGATGTGAGGAAGTAAAAAAACAAAACAAAACAAAACAAACCCCTCCACACTAGAATTGGGAGCAGGATTTTGGTACAGATGCAAAAATCCTTATCAAAATATTTTCAAAGAATTCAACAATATATACAAAAGAATTATACACTATGACCAAGTGAGGTTTATTCCAGGGATATAAGGCTGTTTCAATTTTCAAAAACTAATCAGTATAATCCATCATATCAACAGACTAAGGAAGAAAAATTACAGAATTATACCAACTGATGCAGAAAAAGCATTTGGCAAAAATTCAACCTCTATCCATGACAAAAACAAAAAGCAAACAAAAAAAAAAAAACAAAAAAAAACCAAAAAAACAAAAAAAAAACAAAAAACACTGCAAACTAGTAGTAGAAGGGAACTTTCTGAACTTGATCAACATCATCTAGGAAAACCTGACTGATTCCAAATGCCAAATTTTAACTATCATGCAAAAAAGTGCCTATGTGGTAGATAGGTAGCCTGCTCACTTTTAAAATCCCAAGTTGGTGCTCAAGACATGTATATTGAAGATATGATTGAGCAGCTTATAAATCATTAGGTGGAAATGTAAGTATACTATGGGAAAATCATAGCAAAGACAATATTCATCCTTTCTAGAAACTGATAACTTGTGTAATTACTTCTTTCATTTACTGACCCACAAACAATTCCAAGCGCCCACACCATGAAGTGTACAAGGGATCAGAGATGCAGCAATAGCCAAGATGGCATGGCTCTGTCTCATGGAGTTTACTGTCTATGGGGACAAAGATTGTCAAAGAAGCTATTGCAATGCCATGCTTGGTTTGGAGAGGAAAATGTAGGTCCCAATGGATGACAGTGCAGGGTCCCTAATCCTGTCTGCCCCATCAGGGGGGGCTTCTTAAGTAAATGACGTTTCACATGAGAACAAAGAGGAGGCAGAATCTTCAAAGCCAAGGAGTGTGGGACAGTCTTCCAAGCAGAGGGACCAGCACATGCAAAACTCACTAGAGTGGGCATAAAGTGTGGCCCAGAGGAGGTGTCGCAAGAAATTCAAGAGAAAGGGTAACAGTGATGTATCCTGGGCTTTGTCATCACAGTTTGGATTTATCCCAAGGTGATAGGAAGTAATAACACCCAATATGGGCAAGAATATGAAGAAATGGCATACTTTTCACTTAAGACATTTGCTAAGTATTTTGAGAGGACAGTGAGTGATACATGTGGCCCTCTGCCCTCAGCAACACGGTGTCAATATCTTTAACGGACTGCTTATTGCCCTGGAGTTCACAGATCTACTTGAAGGTCTGTTCACAGGGCTGTCACAGGTTTTATCACTTTTTACTCCCTCTCATTTCCTCATTTAGAGCATAGCAGGTGGACAAAAATGGCAATAAAGAAAAAAGCTCTTAATCTATCCTTTGATCTGGCTATTCTCCACACCTTCACTCCCCACCTATGGAGACACACACAGTGAATGTGCATCAGACAAGCTTGTTATCACTGGGGCCCTAGAACTTGAAAGCTAATAATCTTGTGTCTCACCTCAGAGTCCACACCTTCCTACTTCTGACTTTCCTGTTTCTTTAATCTTTAATTTATTCTTTTATTTCCCAATGGAGGACACAGCCAACTAGCTTATAAATGATTACATTAAGGTTTATACTTATATTACTACTGGTGACATTTACCTTCTTTTGATTTCATTAAGTTGTAAGAGCTATATTGTTCCTCCTCAGAATATTTTCACCAAACACAAAGAAACAAAATTGTGTGATTGTTTTTGCATAATATACTTTATATAAGTCAAATGCATAGAGATGGAAAGTAGAATAGAGATTACCAGGGGCTGGGTGAGGGGAGAGGAGAGAGGAGGAGTTAGTGTTTAATGGGCAGAGTTTCTGTTTGGGAAGATGAAAAAGTTCTAAATAGGATAGTGATGATGGTTTCACAACATTAAAAATGTACTTAATATCACTGAATCATACACTTAAAATGGTTAAAATGGTAAATTTTATGTTATGTATATTCTTCACTTTCATTTTTCACTTTCCTACTATTACAAAATATTATGGCAAAGCAAAATGAAATATTGATATAACTGCATAAATACTACTAAACAAGCAAACATGAAAAGATGTTGCTAAAACTGATCTCTGTTAATAGGCCCTGTCACCAGGCATATAGCCCCAAATACTGACTGCTCAGCTGATCTGCAGCCCCTGCACTGGGCTTTTAAAAGGGAACTTTCACAGTGGTGATACAAAAAGTACAACGCACGGGCTGTTCAAAAATAAAAAGTGAAAAATCAGAATTTTTTGTAATCCAAAAGTAAAATACATAATGTTTGCAAAATTCACATAGAATATGTCGAAGAAGATAGGAAATTGTTGAGAAAATTATATTGACATGGTATAATAATCTTCTACAGCACGTGCATGTTTATCATAGCAATACTTCTATGGGTTTATTCAAAATAATGCTCAGTGAACAAGAGCACAAGCACAGTTACAATTCTGTTTTAATTATATTTTAAACTGTTTAAGCCATTGAATTTATCTATAGATATATTTTGAAAGGAACATGCCTCTTATATGGGACCTAAGAACGTACTGGGACTCCAAGACCAGATATTCTTATTTAAATTGACAAAATAGAGAAGTTTTAGTGAGAATAAACACTTTCATTTCAGATATCAGGAACTGTCAGGATGACAGCTGATTTATATCCACAGAGTTTACCTTTCATAAACAATGAATGGCTATCAATGGTTAAAAGTATGTCACCATTTTTACTTCTTTATTTCCCTTTTTAGAACCTGATCACATTCTGAGAATGGCACGTATGTCAAATATCATTAACTTGACTATTAGATACTTCCAGTTGACCCTGACTGCATATGTGTCCCAAACAATAGACTCAGCCCCCTTAAATCTAAGCAGGTGAAAATACAGGAGGCAAACACATGTACCATGAAAAAGTCTGCGTCGGAGGTTGCAGACTGGCAAGTTGTA
This sequence comes from Eonycteris spelaea, assembly GCA_003508835.1. NCBI lineage: Eukaryota > Metazoa > Chordata > Mammalia > Chiroptera > Pteropodidae > Eonycteris > Eonycteris spelaea. The sequence goes on from PUFA01000137.1 coordinate 3,983,604, forward strand.
GGGCCATTGTGCCCAAAGCCCTATTTTGTTTTGCTTCTCTGATGTTTCTAAATATTAAGCTAATCTTTAGAAACTCTGAATTTTCACATACAAATTTTCTTGTCTGGTTTATCTTGAAAACTCAGCAGACTGGGCCCTCTGTCTAAATGGAAGTGTTTGAGAAGAACTACACTCTAAGCAGGAATTAGGGGGCCTGGCAAGATGCACCTGTCACTTGACGCCTCAGCTCCCAGGGACCTGGAAGGCAAGCAAACAAGCTGAGTCTCTCCAGGCTTCTGCTGCCCACGTGGGTCAGTCACAAATGAAGTTCTCTTGGCTGTCACTGAGGCTGTCACAGCAGTGAGCACACAGATCTGACTATACTATGAACAACTCCATTGATACAGCTCACTGTCTTGTGGCTTTGAACATTTCTTTTCTATAGCCCTCCAATATCTCTAGATAGTCTATTCCAATGAAGTGACAATCGCAGGCCCCTACTGCTAGACAACTACTTCTGTGGAAGAAAAGCTCACTATTTCACTATTTCTCCCAGAGTTTTGAAAGAGATTATCATGTAAGAGACTGGCTAATTAACATCTATGTAAACTAACAAACAAACATAGTACTTTTCTGTAAATCACATTTTCCCCTTTTTATTTAGAGTAATTTATGGTTTTGAATTTTATATCAGATTGGATTTTACACCACTCACCTGCTATCAAAAGATCGAAACCAATTATGCACTTTCCCATCTTGGCTACTTCCTGCTAAATTAGAACATTTTCCCTTACTTACTCTGTTAATGCATCACATTCCCTTTTTTGAAGCTTACAGGTGCCACAGGCCAGGGGGGTGAATTCAAAACATGTCCAATTCTTGCTACCAGCATGCTCAGAGTCTATTGCAGCCAACAGAAGGAATATCTGAGGTTTGTGTCACATGAATTTTCCAGAATGCTTCATGAGCATTGTGCAACCAAGATGGAATACACACAGCACACAATCAGACAGCCTAGAAATCATAACCGGCTTGGTGGCACCCTCCCTGCCCATCAAGGCAGCGACTCTGCGCAGGAAATAATGACACTGGACCGAGTTTGAGTACTTCTGCTTGTAGTGTGTCTGGGTGTGAAATGTGTTCTTCCCCACACCGAGTTAAGTCATCCACAGATGCCAGGGGAATTTCTAGTGCAGCCAGGGGAAAGAAGATCCACAGTGTAAAAACGATGAGCGCAAGCCGAGGACACGCCGACTATTCTTGTGTAGAGAAGTCTTTGACTCATGTTTCATGTGTTGTGCAGCATAAAACCGTCACAGAACTTGTTCTGAACTTGGCAAGACTGCAGGTTTAACGTTTACAGGATGAGGCAGAGTCCACAGCCCTCACAGGGTTCTAAGCCTGCTCAGCTTTCCTGAGCTTCATCCCCTAGGAGCTCTCGGCCCCCACCTTTTTCTTGTATTCCTCTGTTTTTAGTAACATCTTTCAGTGAACAGGTTTGAAAGAGAAAAGATTAGATGTAGAGAAACTGTTCTGATGGTAAAAACTTTCCAGTGTGTAGGCACTATTAGGAAAAAGGACAGAATCCCCTGCCCTGCCTCAGTAGTCAGGTTCTGGCTGCTGTTTCTGAATAACTCTTTGCATTGTCACGCTGTAGGAATGACAGAGCAGGGAGCACTTGCCTGGGGGAGTGATGATAAGGACCTGGTAATACTGTAACTTAGATTCAAAACTTTCCACCCAGGCCAACCGTTGAAAGTTTTTATTTTATTGCCCCAGGCTAGATGTTAAATCCTAGGATTTGTTATTCTTTCAACAAGTGTTTGTAAATGATTTATTCGAATTTCAATTTTACTGTCTGCCCTTAGGTTGGATGGGGTTATCCAAGGAGTTTACCCCACCCACCCCACCACCTTGCACTGGACTTATATTTTCTGTTTTTTTTTTTTTTGTTGTTGTTCCTTTAGGAGCCTGCCTTCTCAACACATTTACCACTTGCTTAAAATAAATAGATCAAAGTATAGGGGAAAAAACCCACAATTGCCAGTAATTGCTACCTAATTTCATTTTTCAATTAAGTGGTGGCTAACACTCAACTATAGTCACTAGTTATTTGGAGGAGAAGTACTCGCACACTGGTGGCTTGGACTAAACTAAAAAAGAACCCTATTTAGAAAATTACACTATTTTCTGAACATCCTAGAATCATAACATTTTCCTTCACTTTTCCTCCTTTCTGGCTTCTGATTACCAACTCAGTGGTCTCTGCATATCCATGGGGCATCACCTACCCCACCCCACCCAACCCCCACCCACCCCCTGTGTCTGTCAAGACCAAAAAGGTGTCCATGAGTATCAAGATCTGTGCATCTTAAGGATTCCTATGGTTCCAACATCATCACAATCATCATTTCATTAAAATAATGATCAAACCCATTAATATATGTTGTGGAAAAATGGAGGACCGGAGTCCTACCAGTTACAGGCATTTGTTCAGAGATTTAAAAATAGTAACAATTCCCCTGGCTGTGGCCTCAAAGCATAAAATTGAAACATCAAAAACAAATGAAAAGAAAAAGACAAAAAAAAGATCACTGCAGAGGGAGTAGAGTCATTACACAAATTAGCTATCATATCAACCAAATCCTTTTTGCAAAACCAGTAGCACTCATGAGCAGAGCTTGGAATATGAGCTAATGAATGAATGGCAGCAGTAAAATAATAATAATAATAATAATAATAATAATAATAATGTGTGCAAATTAAAACAGATTCTAGATATGAAACAGCTAAAAATATAAAATGTTATTATTGAGAAAGTAGACATCGTTACCTTGAATTCCATGCCTTTTAAGCTCAACAGAGGACAAGGAAACCAAAAGACATTACAAGGCCCCATCCCCGGAGCCTCTACTTAAGGAGGGAGGGGCAGTGAGTACACAGCTAACTAATAAATAAATAATCACATGTCAGATGGTGATAAAAGTGCTGAAGAAAGTAAGCCTGGGCAACAGGACACAAAGAGATGGGTGCTATTTCACGGAAGCATATATATTTTCAAATTCCCTTAAAAATGTGAGCTCCTCAAGCCAGAGGCAGCATCTTCACATCCTTCCAGACAGCTCACAAGAGTGTGCAAAGAATGAGGCCATTCTCAGTTGACACTAAGTGTATCCTTCTGAAGACCAGAAATTTGAGTCAGATGGGAAAGGAGGGACCACAGTGTCTCATCATTTCTCCTCAGCATTCTAGTGTTTTGTTAGAGAAAATGTACACTCAGCCAATTTGTGAATCTGCTTTGGAATACTGGGGATGAAGGGGCTGGTTGACAGTTTTCACAGCAATAATTACTTTCTACAATCAGCAGCACTTTGCTTTAAAACTCTTTCCCATCTAGATTCCTAAAGAAACCTTATTTGCACAAAAATTACAAGGGAACATGGAAATCATCTATTGAAAAACGCATTTCCCCACCTGTGCCTGAGTTGACATGTCTGTGGAACTTGGTGACATTGAGCAGGCCCTGAAGCTCAGGGGATGTCAGGAGGAGGGTCAAGAAGAGAGTCTTCTCCTGCAGGGCATTTCTCACCTGACCGTGAACCTCACACTCTGACCTCTCCTTCTGTCCCCACCTGTTATGCCTCTGTGGTATACCTTTCACTTTCTAAGACAGGCACTTGCGATAAAACAAAGGGTGTGAACTGCCTTTCTTTTCCATTGCAATCTAACTTAGGAAAGCAGTAAGATGAATTTTTATCTTTATGCAACGTTGAACATCAAAATATGCGTGATGTAGAGAGAAACCTACGCCTAACACCAGCAGCAGGAGACAAGAACATGTCAACAATCTGACAATTCACTATGGAAGCTGGACAAAATAGACTTTCACGGGATAACGCTATTGTGCTTTGGAGAAGGAAGCAAGACGTTTCTTCTCAACTAAGGGCTAACCAAATTCTTGAGGTCTGCAAGATCAGGAAGCTACTATTATGATCCCATTTTACAGATGAAATAACTGAGGTTAGATAGGTTTATTAACTCACCCAAAGTCCACAAGTGGTAAATGGCAGAGCTGAGATTTTGAACACCAGAGTTTAAGTTATCAAAATACACACGATAATAGCGTATGCATTATAAGTACGATGACTAAATAAATGGTTATCCAAATAGTATATTTGAGGGTGAGAGGACATACTATTAATATATGTGCTAGGATAGCAAATGTAAATTGTGGCCATCATGGACAAACCAGGATGTGTGGTTACCTTAATTATCACATGATTAAATGGAGATGTAACAAAAAGTGTCTCTAGATACTATTAAATTATGCATTTCCTCAATAATTATTTGTTGAGTACCTACTATGTGCCAGGCACTGTTCTAGGGAGTGGGTCACTCTCTTCCCCCATGGAGTTTATCATCTAATAAATGACATTTATGTGTGCATATGCCTCTAGGTGCATGTGTACAGATGCAATTCAAAAAGTGTGTATGTACGTGCAATAATGAAACAGATGTGACATCTCTTCTGTAAATCTGCTGGCATGGACTTTGGCCCGTTAAAATTTACATGGTAGCCCAAGTTATATGGGTTGAAACTTTGACCCATGAATCTTTAACACGATAAACATGTATTTCAAAAGCATTAAAATTCTACATTTCCTAAGTTATGGATGATGAAAATGGCTAGACCAAGATTCAGAAATCCCAGACTTGGATTCTAGTCTGACACTCCCTTCTGAGTGATGCCACTTTGCCTTTCCATTGGCTCTTTCTGCCTTACCCCATTTACAGAGTGGTTGTGAGCTCAGACTAATCTTGGCTTTGGAGTCACAATTGCTTTCATGTCTTATTTCAGTTGTTCCATGCAATGATCCTGTGAAGTAGGCAGGACGTTGATATCATTATTGTCTGATTCTATCATGAAAATCTGACAGTCAAAATGAGGTGAAAAGGGTTGACATGAGACTCAGGTGCAACCAGGCCTCAGGCTCCAGGTTAAAAGTAGGTGACATAAGATAGATCAAGGTGCTCTGAAGAGCATCCACAGAGGACTAGAACTTAACATTGTCCTCGAGAGGCGGGACAGCAGGGAGAGACACAGTAGGTGAGGAGGTACATCAGCCAACGATCTCACCTTTACCATTTGAGAGCTGCAACACCTTGGGCTGGTGCCCTCAGCTCTCTAACTCGGTTTCCTCATCTGTTGCTTAAAACTTGGGATAATAATGGTACCTACCACTCAGAGCTACTGTGAGGATTAAATAAGATAATAGGTATAAAGCACTTGGCCCAAATACCTAGCATGGGAGAATGCTCCACCATTGTTAGCTATTATTATTTGTTAAAGAAACCGTGATAGAAGAATTACCAGTCTCACCCATTACCCTCTGCTGCCACAAAACAGGGACTTGCTGGGTTACATTACACAGCTCATGTTTCCCAGCCTGTGGATCACTAGGAAACAAGCTCAAGAATAGAGAGCAGCAGAACTGCCAGTGGCACAGTCACAAAAAATATGGCAGTGGAGTGGCTTTGCAGCACTGTGGCTCCATGGGGAATTTTGCATGGATAAGAAAACGTCAGGGTGGGCACGTGTATCTGATTCACTTTCAGTTGGAATTTCTAAATACAATAGTGAATTTTATTTTTCTTTCCTGTCTTTCATATATGAGCCTTAGTATGCCAACACTAAGTAGTAGGATGAAATTAACATTCAAAAGAGGATTCTGTCACAGCCACATGGTGAGTTTTCAGAGGAGTTCCCACACCCTCCTCTGGAACTGTTGAAGAGAGAGAGGACTACACACATCTTCATATAAAAGATGAATTTTTAAAATCAAGATTAGAAATGCCTCAGACAGTGATGAACAATGTGCAGGATTGTTGCAGGAAGTACAATTATGAATCATTACATTTAAAAGATATAATTGCAAGAGAGTAACCTATAATTGTGCCTGTCTCATTTAGAATGACAATATGCCCATGACTACACATCACTTTAACATAATAAACACATGTTTATCTTGGCTTAAGTTGCTTTTTCTGCAAGAGTAAAATCTTTGTTGTAAATGATTTCCTCCCTTCAAAGTAACTCAGATTATCCCTATGAAAACAGCAAACAGATGAAGCAGATATATATTCCTACTTTTACTAATTAAATGAGAGAACCAAGTAGACAGACTTGCTGGGGTCATAAGACAAAGTTACTAGCAGAGCTGGAATTGCACCAGGTCTTCTCATCTCTAATCTGGAGACATCTCTCCCAAAACTTAGTTCCAACACTTCTACCTCTGAACTATTCCCCTTCTGTCCAAGTGTGAAAATACAGAAGATAAAGCAAATGCAGAATACTCACACCTTCACACACCGAAGATAGAAAAACTAAAAAATCACATATTATTTTTAACCTACATTCAAGAGAATCCATTATGATATTCTATGAGGAGAACTTACACATGGACTTTGAATATTATATAGAAAGCATTTCTTAAAAAGTGCCATGTAAAATGCATTGAGCCATTGGAATCCCAAACCTCTGCTCACTACAAATATACAATATTAATATCTAACCATGTTTATGGTTTTTTAAGTCTAGGGGGCTAGAAATTAAGGAGAGAAATCAAAGCAAGAGACATAGCTAGGGTTTCAAGACACTGTGAACCAAGAGAATTCCAGACATAGATGCTACCTGCCCTGTGTGCTAGGACCTGGCATTTGAACACCTACATGAAGACCAAGAAATCTGACTTCAAACCTGTAAGGAAAGGATTCAGGCATAAATTCCTGATTCTCAAAAAGCTACACTGCCATAAATAGATGATAGATAGATAGATAGATAGATAGATAGATAGATAGATAGATAGATAGATATGCCCATAGCCAGAGAAGGAGACATGTCAACGCTTTACGGCCTTGGACAGACAGAAAATTCACCTGTGAAGCATAAAACTCCAGGTCTATACCACATACTGGTATAAGGTCTATATTAATAGTACTTGAATCGTATAGAAAAAACAAGCTGAAAAACTAATAATGAAAACCAATCACTGAAAGTCCAGGTCCCAAAAAGAACAACACTCCAAACCATTTTGTAAGAATCTTTCACAACTTAAGGAGAACAGAGCCTACAAAGTAAATGTCCCCTGCTGAAGCTAATGCACAATAAAAACTATAATTTATATTAGGAAATAAATATACAAAAGGGAAAGTGAATAGATCTGATAAACATAAGAATTGAAAACCTGGAAAACTAGAAATAACAGAACGATCAAAAAATATAAAATAAATATGGTTTAAATAAATAAAAGAATGAAAGGAGGAATAAAAGCTATAATTAAATAATAATTATAATCTTGAGCAAAATGCAGACTTGAAAAAGGACCAAAAAGGCTTAAATGAAAATATAATTAAAATAAAAAATCTAATGAGTAGTTTAACCACAGATTAGAAACACACTGAAAGTAACAGGGTAGGCTAGAAAAAAAGAGCTGATAAATTACCAAGAAATAAAACGAAAGGAAAAGAGATAAAAAAATATAAAACAACTTTAAGAAATATCGACTCGTGACAAGTTCTTAACAAAAAATAAAATAAAATAGGAAACAGCAGAATAACCAAATGAAAAATCCTAGGTACAGGTAGAGAGAAAAGTCAGATTAATCCCAAATATCAGTGAAAGTAACAACATAATTCTCCTTGACAACCTAGAAGGGCAGAAAGTAATGAAATAACATCTTCCAGCTGGTAAGTGCTAAGAACTTAACCGCTATATACTCTTTTATAGTCGTTTAAGAGAATAATCAAACTTAAGACATTTTCAGACAAAAACTAAGAGACTTAGAGACTTATCACTCAAAGGCCCACCCGTGAGTATCCAGTAAAGAACATTTCAGTAAGAAGGAAATGACCTAGAAGAAAAGAGAAGACACAAGAAGTAACGATGGAAGCAAACTGGTGAGCATTTGCAAATCTATATAAATATTTCTTATAAAAAAATTAAAAACGTATTTGGAGAAGTTAAATACAGACAAGCCCAAATGACAAAATTAAAAAATTAGAATTCAATCACTGCTAAAAAATCTGCCTATGTACAAACCATCAAAATCACTTAGTTTTATAAGTGAGTTTTTACAACCCTACGGGAACAAACAAGTTTACAAAAAAGGTTCTTAGTTTATTTCTCAGGGCTTCAAGATATGTGAAAAATAAAGCATCCCATTAATGATAAATATTATTGGCATTGTTAAAGTTGATACAAAGAGTAAGTTTTTTGGTGAAAAATATTATTTTATAATAATAATATGCTATCTTTTTAAACAGTACAAAAAATATTTCTGTGGGAGAGTGCAGTGATAAAATTCTAGAAAGCACCTGAAATGATTCATAGAAAGAATATGAGAAAGAGCTGAAGTCATCCTTCAGACAGAAAACAGGAAGTGCATGGTTGGCCCAGTGGGAAGACATGGAGGCTTTGAGGCAGAAAGGAATCAGAACTCTTAGCTTTATCAGGAACAAACATGTGCCACTGGGAAGAGCAGGCTGTCTAAGTGTATTCAAAGTGAGATGGAGTTCAAACAATAGGTGAAGAAGACCATGAGCTTCATCCACTGACCAACCACCTGGTGAATACATTTCGGGAAAATCAAACATGACAAAGAGAAATAAAGGGCAAGGATAAGTTTTTCCACAGGCATTGTCCAAAGAAACCCTGGTTTCATATTTCAAAGGCAGAACAGCCTGGAACGCAGGGAAGAAATCTTCATGGACCAAACTGCTTTGTCTTTCTCTAGAATCATAATACAAGTTAATTTTAAGACAACAGGACGGAGGGAAGTAGAAAATTCTTCATCTCAACCCCAAGTTTAAGGGCAAAGGAAATAAAAAGGGTAGGGTTAGTGGGGTGACACCTGGGAGTGTCAAACAGACCAACTCCAGACTACAAGATAAATGAAGGGGCGGCTGGGGGCACCAGTGAAGACAAAGAAGGGACATCAGATACTTTAAACATCAGGGAACCCGGTGCTTTGTCCTTGAACCTTGAGTAGATGTGGAATGCATGCCCAAGTTCACCCAGCTTAGGAGAAATCCCACTGACCCATTTCACGGGCAAGAGAATCAGAGGGGCCACCTTAGAACACTCCAGGGAATTCCTCTCTTCTTCATTCTTGGGTATCCACTTTTCTAGGCTGTAGAGCTTCATTCTTGTGTACAGGATTTACCAAGCAAAGTGCGCATATATAATAGTTAAAAACAAAAACAAACAAACAAACAAAAAACCAGTCTAGGGCCATGCCATCCTGAATGTGCTGGCTCTCATCTGATCTCAGAAGCTAAGCAGGGTCAGGCCTGGTTAGTGCTTGGATGGGAGAGTGCTTAGTTAGTGCTTGGATGGGAGACCACCTAGGAATACTGGGTGCTGTAGGCATTAAAAAAAAAAGTTACTCAAAATATAAATATTCAAAATAAAAGAACAACAAGAGTTCACATGTGTGAGGATCTAAGTGAAAAACAAATTGGGAGATGTTTCTTGCCAAGATTTTAAAAACTTCTCAAAGCTGTACTAAATTTGCTATGTTCTTTTATTTATTTAACCTACTTCATTTACACATATACAATATCATCATCACTTTAGGAAACTTTATAACTACAGAACTTTCTTTTTGACCAAATAATAAGGAAGTCGACTTTTCCCAATAATCAGGTAAAACAACAAAAAGTTAAGTTGAATTATTTGACAATCTGACAAATATGCATTCTCTCACTTCTGATTGTAATATGTCTAAGGCAATATTGTGTTGCAATCTAGAAAACTATTCTGAATTCACCATCAGGCATGATTTTTTAATTTTATTTTTCAATGACATTTAACATACAATATCATATTAGTTTCAGGTGTACAATTTAGTGATTTGAACCTCCTACAAATGTTATTAGGAGCCTCCATTTTGGGTAACCTGGATTAACCTTGACTAGATTAATCACTCGAAATGTTTCTCCATGTTCTCTGCAGCAGGTAAATTCAGGTACACTAGGTACATGACATAAAAGTGCCCCAAATAGAAACCATGGCATTTTGCATGAGTTAATATTCCTGTTACTGCACAGCCTCACGTCCCCCTGTGCAGCTCAACTCATCACCCTCCCCAATATGAGTAAATTAAGTCATAACAGTATCCAAAATAAGTTTTTCAAGCGCAATAGTTAAAATTGAATTTGAGTGACTAGAAGATTGCTTCATGGGCCATGAAAGTGTCCCAAGTCCCAGAACACTCTTCCACAAAGCCAAACAGAAAATTTTGGTATAAAATATTATTTTATAACAAAAATTTAGGGCCTGGAGGAGGTGGGCCAGGGAGATCACTGAGCATTTCCAGGCTTCTTTAGGACAGAGGACAAGGCTGGAGTATACACAGGAAGGGGCTGGAGTAGACCTCAAGTACCAGCTTTGGGGACTCCAAAACTATACTTACTGCTTTGAGAACTATACCCTTTACCCACCCATGGCAGTCTCCATTTAAACCTCTCTCTGCTCAGACCTTCTGGACAGGAAACATGAACATCTGTCTGTTTCCATCTCTGTGCCACCCCAGATGCAGGAAGGAAAGAGGAAATAGTAGCCAGAGAAGTTTAGCATTTGGGGAGCCAGACAGATTGGGAGAACAGCAGGCGTCAGGGAACAACTGGATAAGAAAATCGCCAACAGATAGATCGATACATCTGTGACTTCATAGAAGCATAAATGCCTTTTCAAAAATACCACACAATTAATGTGATAAGTTAAAGAAGATGAAGAGATAATGATAGAAAAAGAGCAAGTGTAAAAAGGCAACCAACCCACAGAATAAAAGCGCTTAGATAAGCTCAGCCTAGAACAGAAGCAGAGAATCGCAGGAGGCAGGCAGCTCAACACAGTGGAAAAGGAACTGCAGTGCCAGGAACCTTCAGGGTCACCACTGCTACTCTCATTGCCACTCCCACTCATGATGACGCTATTTAGTGTTTACTACATGCCCAGCATCGTTCTAAGAATGTTATACAGTTCTATTCTCACTGAATGTTCACAGCAAAATGAGCCTCTGGGACAGACACAAAGGTGAGATTATCAGGCAAACCTGGGTGGGTTCTGGCTCACTCACCAGCAAGTTAACCTCCCCACTTCTCAGTTTCCTTGTATAGGAAGAGGGATAATCACACATACTGGAATGCTTGTGAAAATTAGGTGTAATGAAGTTAAGTGCTTACTCGTGGCTATTATTAGTGTAATTAATCAGACTAAAATAATCAGGGGTGAAGAGAAGGAAGAGTTGCAATTGAATAGAAATGGCAAGAGAGAAGCAGTCATGGACATGGGGCACAAAGCACAACCCCTCTACCCCCAGTGATGGAGGCTCGGAGCCAGAAGAGTGAACAGAGCCTGCATGTGGCTCCCGTCTTTGTGTGTCTATGGGCAACTCCTATAAAAGCCAAGTTTCAGTTTCCATCTCTACCGAGTGGGGGTATTAATACCTGTCCTTCTACCTGGCAGGGTTGTTGTGAGGACCATAGGAGCAGATGACACCTGAGTTCATTATTACATGCAACCAGTTTATGAAAATGTGCCTACTTGGCTTGCCGGGTAGGGGAATCCACTTCCCCTATTCTATCTCTCAGGTGAAATTAAAACATTAAGCCAGGTAAAGCCATGTCAGAGCCAGGCAATTACAGGCAGTTATTAAGTAGTATGCACTTCCTTTGGTCACCACTAACAGAATCTAATTAATTTAATCTGACATCGGAAGTCCACTTCAGGCTTACTTACTACCTCCCACAGTGTCCGCCCTCTCATAAACCTTCCCTTCTCCATGCTTTGCACTTTCCTCCCATTTTATGTCTGTGTCTGTGCCTCCTTCAAGGGGATTTTCTCTTATCTCCAACTGACTTATCCTGGCCATCCTTGAAAACCCAGTTTAAATGCTTCCTTCACATGAGGAAGTGATTCATGTTATCTTTTCTCAGTTTCCAACCCCACTTAGCACTTTCCTGTATTATGGTCACGGGTGTGTATACCATTTCTTGTGCAGATCAGTAAGCTCCTCCAGGTGACAGGCAATGTGTCTTTCCATCTTTTATGAAAACCTGCCTCACCTTATAGAACAGGTCCTTTCACAGGGCAAATGTATGAAACAGATAATAATGCATACATTCTTTCAACCTAATAACTTTTTGAATCATTACAACAGTAGTTGATCTATTTGAAGATAAAAGGTATTTAAAATATAAAGTTAAAATAATGCAAAGCACCACATCATAATGAAAGTTTATGTGTATCTCTGTGTGTGTTGGGGGTGGGGGTGAACGAAGGTGAGAAAATACTTTCTGAGGCTTCTGCTTCTAAATGAGAGTTAATGGTTGTTTGAAAAGTGGGTTAATTATTTGTAAAGATATATCTCGTCTCATTAGTCGCAGTCAGCTAAGAACACGCTTCCTGGAGAGTGACAGCCTCGACCCAAAGGAAGAAGGAGACAGAGAGTTCAGTCCCAGCATCAGGTACTCAGGTGTCCCTGGTCCCTTTCCATGCACCTCATCAGTCAAGAACATGGCAGGGTCCGCGTCCGGACACTGTCTCTCCCCTCCAGCATCCAGGGCTTTAACCATTTCAGCCTAAGTACATGCCCGCGCCTCTCTCCGCGTAAGCGGTAGCAACAAACTTCAGCCTGCTCGCCTCCTCGCTCAGCAAACAGGTCTGGGCTTTGGAGAGGGCTGTCTGTCACACTTGGCGAACCAGGCAGAAGCGAGCAGCAAATCGCTAAGTGTATATGGTCTAATACTTGGGGCTATTTCAGACCAATATCCACTTAAGAACCCAAAGCACGACAGTGCTCCTCACTGGGTATTTCTTGACCAGAAGTTGCTTTTTCTGTCGCCCCTACCCTGGTCCATGGAGAGGCTAGAATGACCCAGAGGTCAACTCTCCAACCCGGACACCCTCCCGAGCTTCCCCTCCCGGTCGCTCCCTCCCTACCCCGCAGTCCTGCTCGCTCACCGATCTTGGCCAGGGAGGCCAGCAGGATCCACAGGGTAATCTCGAAGGGGATCTGCACATGGGGGTAATCCAGGGTGAACACTGGCAACCGGCTCTCCTCGAACGGCGTCGTGCCGGGAGCCACCACGCTTGCGGGGCTGGGCGGGCTGGAGCTGGTGCCCATGGCCCTGGACGCGCCCAGCAGGGTCTCGGCGAAGGTGCCCGCGGGCCCCGCCACCTGCAGAAGCAGCAGCAGCAGCAGTAGCGGCCGTGGCGGCGCCCTCAGGCTCCTCCGAGGGCCCGCCGGCTCCATAGGCTCAGCTCCCCGCACAAGTCCCACGCCCGGCCCCCCACGCTCAGCGCATCGCGCCAGTCAACGCCGCCCGCTGGGCCCGCACAGTGCGGGGCAGCGACAGCCGCCGCTCGCCGCCGCCGCTGCCGCCGCTGCCGCCGCTGCCCGGAGCTGCCGGTTCTCTGCAGCCGACCGGCGCGGCCCCAGCCGCGAGCGGGCACAGTGCCTGGCCCGGCGCGCCCCCGTCGGCCGCCCTTAGCCGCCCTCCGCCGCCGGCCTCCAACCCATGCCCGGTGCCGGCTCGCCAGCCCCAGCTGCAGGCCCTGCCCCGGGCGGCCGGCGGGCGGGGGCAGGGGCGGGGCGGGCGCGGTGCCCGGCCGCGGGGCGGGAGGACGCGAACACGGCGTCGCAGCACCGCGCACCTGCCCGAGCCCGCCGGCGATGAAGGGCCCCTGTGGCCGCGGGGGCGGCGGCTGCGCTCCCCTCTCTCCCACGCGGCGCGCGGAGACCCGCCACCCGCGGAGCCAGGGAGCTCTGGGTGGAATCGTCGCGCCCGGCGCAAGGTGGCCGGAGCTGTCCCCGCCCCGGAGGCAGCGTCGGGTGTCCATCCAGGGAAGCGGCCGGCGCAACCCACGCGCGGCGCCCTTTCCGTGCAGGCTCCTGCGAGGGGATACCCCGGTCCCTTGGAGGCTCTGGGGGCGTCGCAAGCTCGGGGTCGGGAAGAGACGCCGGCCACGCTAGTGGAGGCGCTACCAGCCTGATCTGGCGTCTGCGCCCCAGACCCTCTCTGGAGCTTTGTAGATGACACAAAAAGTTTAGGAAAGCCTCATTTTGTCCCCCGCCCCTCCCCCGAGAGTTATCGGATCGCGTCCAAGGGCACTCTCTCTATGCACAGAAACTCCCTGTGCAGAACGCGGTGTTCCCACGCTCCCACCGACTCCGTGACTTTCCCACTTCGTACTGGTTTCACTCATTGTGCCACTGTCGCTTCCACTTTTCTTCTGCCTGCCCTGTCACACACACACACACACACACACACACACACACACACAAAGAAAAGAAAAGAAAAGAAAGAAAGAAAGAAAAGAAAGAAAGAAAAAAAAGAAAAAAAGAAAAACAACTTTCTCTGTTTTCAGGCTTAGAGGTGCACATGTCTGGGAGCAACAAAAATGTAATTATTTCGTGGAAAACCAGTGATTTGCCTGGCATAGCTCAGAATTGACTTGCTCTGCTAATTACAGGATGGGTTGTGGTGAGGGAAGGGGAGGAAAGGAAGCGCGATTCTCCTTCTGGATCTAAAAGAGCTTTATCTTCCAGAGCCAAAGATCTATTTCAGCGCAGACTTCTTCCAAGGGCGTCTTTGACTCACTGGGGGTGCAATCTTACTGTCCCAGCATCTTATCACCAGAAACCGAAACTAACATAAAAGCAGAGCAGTTGTCACTCAAGTAACTGAAATGATTTTCCCTGCCTTTCCCTTCTCTTTTCTAAACTTCTGTGTGTCAAAATATAGCCCCTACTTTTAAACATTCCGCAGTCCAATGTTCAAAGCAGATTTTGTTCCCAAAAGCTCGAACAAGGAATCCATGAGATGTCAACAGAGGGTACAAGAAAAAAAAAAAATCCTCCACCTGAAAAGAGTATATAAGAAATAGTCATCTTCTGACCTTGAAAATAGTTCAGGGACAAGTCCAGGATAAAACGTGAAGATTCTAAATGGTGACACAGGACACTTCAGTTAATATTTTGTAAAGCATAAATGTTTCAAAAGTGCAACAGAATCGAATGTAAGGATGTGCTATCTTATTAAAAAGAATCAAGAGCAGTCCAAAAATCTGCCTCTTGTTCCTTTCACTGGAAATTTTCATGAAAGTTATTTGCTTAACATTTCCTTGTGAGAAAGCAAATAATAAACACGTGTTTTTTTTTTTTTAATTGCATATCTCTGCATGGGAAACTCCATGCAAAGCACTTATATTTTTATATTGTCCAAAAAAAGAGAAAGATACAGACATCTTATACCCACTCTCTAAGTGAAAAACTATAGGTGCAGAAGTGTTTAAAAACAAACAAGCAAACAGATTTACCTGTTTATAAATCAAAGAAGCATCCAGAAGGAAATCAAACCCAGGTCTGTCTATGTGAACCCTGGTCATTTATCCTCCACCCTATGACTAGTTGCCCCAAAACAGCAAGTTATTTACTCAGGTGCATTTAAATAGAATAATGAAGAGTATTACAGAGATGGCCACAAAAGCCATAACAGAATAAAGTTTTACAGTAAGCAAATCAAGCCAGTGCTACAAGTTTATTGGAATAATAAGGCAAGGGCACATTCAGACAATTTTTAGGAATTTGAGTCACATAGAGCTTTTGACAATGATCATGTACCATAAACAAGAAGATGAATGACAAATTTATGTTTCTGGAACTTTACTGTCCATAGTAGCTACAGAAATGACAGACTCACTTTCACTTTATACGTCTATACTATGATAGTTAAAGGTCATCGACGTCTTGCATTTGGAAAAATTCTCTTTTATTCTTATAAATGGGAGATGGAGGCCTTACTTAAAAATAAAAAAAAAAAAGACTTCATCCTTTTCTGAAAACAAATAAGAAAGAGTTAAATTACACCTCCATGCTGACACAGACTGAGCCATTTCTTCAAAGGGCCCTGTGACTGGGAGCTCAACCCCAGAAAGTGATAAAACATCACTATTATTGTACCCATGGAATAACTGAAGGCTATGTCACGTTTTTATCAAGTGCTTTTCAGTGTCATTTGGAAAGACTAAAATCCTGCAATGACTTACCTATTTTGACCTCTCCTTCTCCCTCCCACTACCTCACTCCCCTCCTACACCCCTCAATGCCGTATGAACTTCAACCAATGGTACATGCTCCTTCTTACCTCAGGGCCTTTGCACATTCTGTTCTTGTGCAGAAGAACCTTTTTTCCTCTCTGTCCTTCCCCTTGTTAACTCCTTGGAGGATGTCAGCTCAAAGGTAACTGACTCAAGGAAGTCTAACCTGCGGCCTGCCTTTCTGGATTAATCAGAGACCCCTTTTATGCCCTTTGATGTCTCTCCATACCTTTCCTTCTTAGCACTTAAGCTTTTACTTTTCTCTTGCTAGACTGAAAACTCTGTGAAGGTAGGGACGATCTGTTTAATTCACTTATTTATTCTCGGCTCCTAGCATAGTGTCTGGAGCCAAGTAAATAACCACTAAGAATATGCCAAATGAATAAATGTGTGGTTTGACAAAGAATGGACAGCCCTCTTGCCTGGGGGATATGGGCTGCAGGCCTTTCTCCTGGTTGCACCAGCTTCAGAATCGATATAAATGGTCCCCAGGGAATGTTTTCCTCCAACGATTCTGGCTCATACTTGTGATCTCCCATGACCTCTTATCCTTTCTACTCAAATGATGTGAACATTCAATCACATGACAAGATTTCTAAATATTGTCATCCATAATAATTGCCTGAGTTGAAACTGACCTTCACATAGCAGCGAAGAAGTGTTTCCTTGGAACTTTTGAAGCCCTTTGATCTAATGTGAGCCATTAGTAGATGTACGTATTTAATGGAATCCTGTAACAGAAACAGCCTCCGAATCACAGTCCCCAAGCAGGATGATATATCTCTGGCATCACAAAAAATCACAAAATATTTGGGAATTTAGCTTTTGAAAAAGTGTACCTTAAAAAATGGAAATGTAATTTTTGCAGAGGACATTAGGGTCCTCACCTAGGGCAAGGCTGGTCTATATCCCCTGACCCAAATCCCGCTCTGGGAGATTCTGGAAGACCTGAGACTTCATTGTGTGTGTCTGTTGCCTCACGGAAGTGAGAGCTTAATGAAGTTGTTGAATAAACCTTTTGTGTGAAAGAGCAGGCAGAGATATCCATAAGGTTTAGTGTATTATCCCACTTTTTTAAATGAAGAAGAGAGGCTGGGAGAGAGGAAGTCACTTGCTTTTCAGTGGCAGTGGCTCCCCTGCACCACAGTGGGGCGCCAGCACCCTCTCCACGGGTCAGCAGATCCCTTATCATCTGGTCCAGGCTGGGTGCTGGATCAGCAGATAGCAGCAGAAGCGGCTCCATCATAAGGTGCAAGCATGATAGTCACAAGAGGATATAGTAGTAGGGAATCCTTAGAACTGATATTGCACACTAATTTTTACACATTTTTACAATTTTCATATTTTGACTCTTTCCTTCTTTGAAATCTGCATTGCACAACCACTGCCCCTGAGTTTTGTAATGATACCTCAGTGAAAAATCTTTGTCTATAAAATGTCAGCACCTGTAGTATTGTTGACTCGATGATTTTGTTTTTATAGCTAAAAGTTCTTAAAGTCTAAAGTAGCTTTATTTATTTTTTTTCAAAAAGACAGTACTCAGCAAAAACCTAGAGCCCTTTTCTTAGAGAGCAGCCTTACCAAAAATCATGTAGCAGGTGAATGTTTTATTGGTGTGAGTGGAATTGCATGCTTTTCTCTTTGTTTTTAGCCAGAGATATTTGTTTCATTTCAACAGAGAAACATTTTGCTATCTGAAAAGCTGCTTTCTGCAAATTCAAGGTTATACATAAGAGCAGTACTTTCAGTATCGAGATCTCCCGATGTATTTACAATAAGATTCTGTCTTCAGATATTCAACTACTAAGTTTTTTGGAGCCTCAGCTTTTCTCCATAAAATAAGAGACTTGGAATAAGAAACTTTATGTTTATTTTCAAAAGGCTTTACAGATCTAGGATTTGAAAACAACACATCTATATAAAGGGACAGACACCTACATCTCGTCTCACCTTCCCAAATGTGGGAGGAGATACTCCTTGTCCTTTAAATGCTACTCAGTTGTGTTGAAACTCTGGTGTGCAATGCAGTCACAAAGCAAAGAGACAACCCATAGGAACCTCTAAAGAGTATCCATTATTATGTATAAGGCACACTCACTCATCGAGTCAACAAATATTTATAATCTCTATGGATGCTAAGCACTTCATCTAAAAGTCTCTTTGTGTCTTTGGGGACCCAGTAAATAAATGTACTTCTAGAGGTTGTAAAGCAGGAAAAATAATTTTCCCTCGGCCCTTGTGATTTTTCAGCTGAAACTCCTATTATAAAAGGCTAACAAGAATAAAACAAACAGTTCATTGACATGTATACCTTACATATACATGAAAGAGACCAGGGGATAATGGCGTCTCTCCAGGGTGGCTTAGAATTCAGATGAAATACCGGTGTTTTGTTTTGTTTTGTTTTGTTTTTTGTTTTTTTTGTTTCGTTTTGTTTGGAAAGGGAAGAGGGAATATAGCCTCTAAGGAAAGAGTACATGGTTTTTAGGGAAGAATGATGGGTCCTTAGAATAGATGGGAGGTGAGATAGTTTGTGACAAAGTAGCTAGTGTCAATTTCTAGTCTCCTCTCCTGTGATGAGTTAGTCTTTTCTAATTGATGAAACTCTAAGAGAAAAGATTTATGACCATTGAGTTCCTTTTGTCTTTATGCAGCTAAGGAGAGCTCAGAGAAAGCCTATCCCTCCATTTGCTGATTTTCAAATGCCTACAGCTCAAAATAGTCAATGTACCAAAGTGGCAGATTTAGGGGTGACATGTCTTGCCATGCTTTAGGATCATGACAAAGATGTTTCTAGAAACAGGAGTTGGAAATGCAGTGTACATTTGCAAATGTATACTTTGTTTAATATTCTTGAATTTACCATACTGAAAACAGACAGAAATCTGACCACAACCAAACCTAGAAATAAAGGGAGCAGAATTTACAACACTAACCTTCATCCAAGGATTTTTATCCATTTCTACTGCTCTTTGATCTTGAGTAAGTCCTAAAAGCTTTTTAAGTTTCCATTTATCTGTCCAAAGGTCATTTTGAAAAAGCACACTTGTGCAAATTTTATTTAATAAGAGTTCACTCTGAGAAAGCTGCTTCCAGACTGTTCACAGAGAACTGTTTCCGTGGTTTCCTAGAACCTCCTCAAGGGGCAAGAACAAAATCTAGTGTACATGTCTCTGAATCACCATACTTCCTACAGCCTCTGAGCTGCTACCTCAAAACTTGGAAACATTTTAAAGAGACGTTAGCTTAAAACTTAGTGTGTGCTACATTATGCCCTGCCTATCTTTGACCTATGTCTTCATTCATCCATCCTTTCATTATTTATTTGTACAACTAAACATCAAATATTTATTTAACTTTTGGAGAACCTACTATATGCTAAGCATTTGCTTTTGCAGGAGGTACACAGATAGATCATATGAATCTTGCCCTTGAGAACTTCATAGAATGATAGAATAGATAGAAGTAATAGCAATAGATAACATTTACTGAGTGCACACAATGAGACAGGTTCTTATATACACACTGTATGGACATTTCATTAAATATACCTTAAACATTATACTTAGTATAATATATAACATTCTTAATACCTTGAAAGTATAGATGTCATTAGTATAGACTATTTCACAAATGAGGAAGCTAAAACAGCAAAGTTATGTAACTTGCCCAAGGTCACACAGCTAGTCAAGATTTGAATATAGGTAACTTGACCCCAGAGACTATACCTTAAACAGTGTGCCATAGAATTATGATGATAATGATGATAATGATGATGATGATGATAACAGTGATGGTGATAATGGTGATGGTAATTGTGATATCAATGATAGTAATGGTGGTAATGGTGATGATGATGGTGATGATCATGATGATGATGGTGATGATGGCGATGAAGGATAGTAATGATAATGATGGTGGTGATGATATGATGGCAATGTTAATTATGATGTCAACATGAATTTAGAGCTTTCAGTATGTTTTTTTTTTTACTCAGTATTAACCAAAAATCCTATGTCAGTATGATTTCCCCAGTTTAGGTATATGAAATATGAAACTAAAAAAAGTTAATGAAGTTGATCAAAAACTATTCACTGACAGAGCTGAAACTGGAAGCAAAGTCTCTTTCCACTCCTCTAGGCTGTGTATGCATGACCATGAGAGTGCCTCAAATGTGAAAGAAGCTGCAGGAGAAATAAACACCAAAGGCTGTGGAAACTCTAAAGGGGGCATTAGGAGACAGAGGCCTTGGGAAGGCTCCAGAGGCCCTGACAATGATATTAGCATCTGCACTAAGATGAGGGATCTTCCAAAGGTTGAGCAGAAACAAATGAGAGGATCTGAGTTTTATTTTAATAGGATTTCTCCAGTTGACTTGAGAATGAATCCCAGGGGAGCAAGGATAAAAACAGACATGCAAGTTATAATGCTCTCATAGCAATCCAGACAAGAGGGGACTCTAGTGTGACTGAACGTGGTGGCCGGAGAGGTGGAAGAAGTGTTGGATTCCGACAATATTTGAATTCCGATATATTTTGAAGTGATATATTTTGAAGGTAGAGCTAACATTATTACCTGAAAGACCAGATTTGGAGGGTGAGAGAGAAAAAGAATCTAGGTTAACTGTAAGCTTTTTTCTCTGAGCCATTGGAAGAATGGAGCTGCCTTCAGAAAGTGTTTCTTTGGCACAGACAAGGAAGGTTTCAGAGAAAGGAGTTTAGAGAGATGTTTACCAGGAACTTTGGAGATGGTCGGCTTAAGGAGTCTATTAGACCTCCAAATGGAAATGTCAGTTAAATATTCAGGTTGGGGTTTCAGGGAGGAAGCTCAGATTAGAGATATAAAGGTAAACAATCAGCCAGTAATAGATCGGTGTATATAATTAAGGTAATACTGGTTGCTACTATAGAAAAACATGGCTCCTAAGGGACAGGGCTGAAACTTTAACCCCAAAATATAGCAGCTTAAATTAATAAAAAAATTTCATTCTTTTAAAGTCTGATGCACGTGGGAATGAGGATAAGCTTGAAGGAAGGACTCACAGTCATTCAGGGACATAAGCTAATAGAGACTGGCTGGTGGGCACCATCACCCCACTAGCATGGACGATAAAAAAAAAAATGATGCCCATGAGGAATTTTTGATGAGTACAGATCACTTTGGCTCATATTCTATTGACAAGAAACAGACTAGTGGTCACAATTGTTTGAGAGGAGAACTTGGAAATACAGTCTCTGGCTGGGCAGGTTTTTCTCTCAAGCAACAACTCAACACTGAGGAAGGGAAGCACTACTCTTTGGCAGTGAGCTGGACACATCTTCCAGCGGGAGCGCCAAGACCATCTATGGGATGAGTGTGGAAGGAGAAAAGAAGAGGTGCAAGGACTGAGACAGGATATGCTGACACATGCAAGTTAAGGAGCTGATGAAGATTATAAAAAAGATTGAGAGTGAACATTAAGAAAATAAAAGGAAACTCAGAAGAGTGCTTTGCCTGAGAAGCCAAATACAGTATTCTGTGGACTAGAGAGTGAATAACAGTATCACATACTATGGATGGGTCAAGTTTAACTTGAGGACTAAGACAGGGCCTTTGATTTAGAAACATAGAGATTTGGGGACCTTGAGAAGAACAATTTTGGTAGAGCTCTAGATAAAGAATCCTGACAGGTTTAAAGAGAAATAGGAAGGAAGTTGGAGAAAATGAGTATCGACATCAATTTCAAGGAATTTTCTTGTATGGGGAAAGAAATGAATAGGGCAGTAGCCAGAGGGAAACATGGGGTCAAAGAAAGAAAAAAGTGGAGAAATAGTAGCATATTTGCATAGTGATGGGAACAATCCAATGAAAAGGAAAATAAATGAATGACTTAGAAGAGAAAAAGAAAAGTTGTTGAACCACTGTTCCAGTTAAATGGGAGAGAGAGTACCTAGTATGCTCATCAAGGCATAGGACTTGGCTAGGAGCAAGGACAAAGCCACAACCACAGGAACAGGAAGGTCACAGATACAGGTTGGCGAACTTTTGTGATGAGAACAGTTTTAAGTTCTGGTCTCATTGCTTCAATTTTTCAGTGAGAGTGAGGATGGGGAAAGAGACAATGGAGATGTTAGGAGAAACATGAAATGCAAAGTTTGTCAAGGAGAATGGAAGAGATCAATAACCATGTATATAAAATGGAACCAGTCAGCTCGGTTGTGTGTTTTCTGTAACTGCATTTTCTTGTACAGGTGCAGGCGTGCAGTGAGCAGAGATCAGATTAACCTGCACCATGATTACATAAGGTATATAGGAAGGAGGAAGACACTTGAGGGACTGTGCAAGGGGGCGTTGGAGTATTATAATGGTGGACCATGACATTTAAGTCAGGTAGGATTGACAGATTACAGGTGCCATGGAGGCAAACACTGCTGAAGTTGAGGTATTAGATGGAGTAAACTGGAAAGATAAGGGTAAATTAGAGTGTGCAATGTTTATGAATTTATTTTAACATGTATCTTAGTTTGCGAGAAAAAGGCTGTAAAAGGTTAATGTAATTAATTTGTGAAATGCGTTTATACATTGATTTATTCATTCAACAAATGGTTATTTGAATTTGTTAGACATTGTGACAGACATGCATAATTGTACAACATGAAGTATTTTAACTAATGGAGCTTCTTCTCATGGATTGGCATAAAGCTTCCATGCTAACTCACGCTTGAAGTTCTGACTCCAGAAGAAAATGAGCATCCTATAAGATGTTGGTTTTGTAAATTCAAATTTATAAACTAATATAGACCATAAGTGGTTTTTGCACAGGAACTCAGCCTTGGATTTCTTCAGAATTTTATATTTGAGTAAAATGTACTATTTGTATTAAATAGTAACTTATCCCAAATATGAGCATATACATTTCAAGAACTGTACAAATTTAGCACAAGATTTGAATACCATAAAGTGCTAAACTCATTAAAATATTTTCAAATAATTTTCAATGCTTAATCTGAGTTAAATTTACCCAGGCTGTTAAAAAAAAAAATCACCCTGACCTTGTCCTAGGAACCTACCTTCTTCTGGGTCATAGACATTGCTTAGAGGTAGTTTTGTCAATTCTGGAATTCTGAGTGATATTATGAGGAGCCCTTAATTCGTTGCTTAGAAGATAATGCTTGGCTGTCTTCTTGTCTTCATTTATGACACCCACATATCACTATCCCCACCCACTGATGTGTGTACTTCCTGTCTAGGATGTGAGTTATGAAGCAGATGCTATGGGGTTTGGTAAATGGTGGCGCTGAGTCAATGCTCAGCCAGTGTTTGAATGAGTGGAAATTCAGTGAATGGCCTTGATTTGCTGCCTAGTCATTTCCTGTTTCATTCTCAGAGTATTCTTTTTCATTCTGTTTGTCATGTTTACTCCTTGCGGCTTCATCTAAACTTTCCTTCAGTCTTTTCCACGTGCTTTCTTCATCCTTGAAAAATGTCCAAATTAAGAAAAGGAAATTTAGCCATATAATATTCAGGACCTAGCTTAGAACTGGCTTTTCTGGCTTTTTCTCCTCAGAAGTCTTAGGAGCAACCTCACAAATTGTCTGTCCCACTCATGGCTTCCCTCTGCTGGGTTACATCAAATACTTTCCTTTCTACCTCTCTAAGCACTTCTGGGTAGACTAGTAATTAAATTAACATCAGTCAGATTAACAGGAGAAAATAACAAAATTTATTATGTATGTAAACACAGATGTCCCTTAAAACTATGGAGTCTGACATCTCATATGACATCTTGAGCTAAGGAGAAAGGGGTGAGTGTCAGTGGGGGTGGGGCGCATGCTGTAGTTTAGGACATTAAAGGGCGGGCAGGCAACTCACATGGAGATAGAAAGGCAAATGTTTGGTAAATAAATGTTCGTTTGGCTATCTTGGGACACAGAGAGGACTTCCATCAAAAGGTACTTGCTAGATTCCTGCCTGTCTCCCACACCTTGTTTCTATTAAACTATAGTTACATAAGATGACGGCTCCCTTCCTGGAGCAGGACCTCTGCCTAAATTTTTTAGGCAGTAAGGGAGAAGGTCAAAGGTTTTTCCTGAGTCCTTTTTCTTGACAATAACCAGCGTAAAATAATCAATATCTCAAAAGACGTGTTTTGAGTGTGGCAACCCTGTATGCTCTTACCTCCTTGGGTGAACATGACCATGCAGAATATCAATGATGCCTCATTCCAGCGGTAACTTCTGGGGCTGTGGAATCAGTTTTCTTCACGCTATTGATGGATTTTGCAGAATAGCCTTCTTTTTTGTTCATATAAACATAGACCTCATGTCACCCGCCAGTCTGAACTGGTGTGGTTAGGAAATGGAATTCTTTGTCTTTATGGATCCTAGGGACGTAAATTGTCAATGAATAAAAAATAACGTGCTCATACTTGTGTTTTTCTAATTACTTAGGCATTTATGGGAACAAGCAGAAGGAAATTAAAATAGTGGGTGAGGGGTAATGGGCCAAAGAACCAGCCTATACTGTGTATTCAACCCATCATTTTCTTTTGATTCTGTAGGTACATAGGACATTAAGAATGGCAAACCCAGGACGTGGTTCCATAGTGTAGCAATTAGCACGTCTGCTTTACATGCAGAAGATCCTGAGTTCGTGCTCCAGTGGAGCCACAGTCCATAGTCTATGGCCATGACATCCTGAACATGCTTGATGTCTGATCTCGGAAGCTAAGCAGGGTCAGGCCTGGTTAGTACTTGGATGAGAGACCACCTAGGAAGACCAAGTGCTGTAGACATAAATAAAAAATAAAAATAAATAAATGAAAGTCAGAAAGAAAGACAGAAAGAAAGAAAAGCAAACCCAATAGGGTAGGTAAGTAAGAAACCAATTTCAGTTCTATTCAGACCTAATTTCCGGTCTATTTAGGTTTAAATTCAGGCTTATTTAGCTTTGAGTTCTGGATTAAATTCATGTCTACTCACATGTTTCCAACTGTTTGAAAGCATTGACACTGTTTCTAAGCTAAGGAATTAATTGTTTAATTACCCAGGAACCCCGTGTAATCCTTGAAGTTAAAGGTTACCAGAAAGGATGTGCAACAACAATGTATCAGGAGTACACACACTAGAGTCATCAAAGGGGCTGCCTGTGGAAAGTGACACTGGGACTGAAACTTTCTCAGATGCTCGTGTTTAGCAGCTACATCTTGGTTATGAAGCAGATGATCCTGGCTTAGAAATGGGAACCAAACAAATCACTGAAACTGAAAGGGCTCACATGCCTTTTTAGTAACACTTCCCATAGGATGTGACAGTCCCCACGGTACTAAATAGTAGAAGAAAATAGAAAGTAAAATGTCCATGTGCCAGTTCTCGGGAATAGTATCTTCTATCTTCTCCTTTCATAAACTAATATCTGGGTAGCTGACGGGGAAAAAAAGAGACTGATAAAGAAAGAGCTGGTCTTCTCCTTATGAGGAAAAATTACACAGATATGTGTATGCACACATACACATTTGCACAATCTTTTCCATTCTGATATTTGCATTTAAGAGATTGAAGCCCTAAAAAAATGCATGGACTTGCTCAGCCAAGTAAAGAATCCTGGCATTGTAGCTTGTAGCTGGGTCTCTTCCCATTCAGCTTAATAGCCCTGGTAGCTCGATGGTTCAAACAGGTCAATATCTATTTAGGATGGACTGGGAAGTCAATGAATATGTGACATAAATAAGATACTACATAAGTAAAACAATCACAGACATTAAAGCATAATGAGATTTCACACTACTGGATTGTCATTATGAAATATTATAGTGTTATCAAGGTAAATGAGATTCAGGAGGAAAGAGCTAAAGGCAGAAATGAAACTCAAATGATATTTCTGATCCCAAAGAATATAGGAACAGCAGGCCTATCCTCCTGACCTACAGAAAAGAAAGAATTGTGAAAGTTCTTATTTTCCATTAAAATACAGGCTCACTCAGAAGTTGAAATCAAATCTAGCTAAACTCAAGAAACTTTAGTTTGCAACACACACATACCGCTCAGCCATTGCCTGCATTCTCTGCAGGAAAGCCAGGCAGGGCTTCTGCTGACACCAGCACCTGCTGCCTTTTGTGCCCTATTTTCTAGAATCACACAAGCTTGCCTGCCCTCTTAGGAAAAAACAGCTGCAGAAAGGAGGCTTCTGTGACAAAGCATAACAGTCCCCATGAATGAAGCCCAGACCAAGGTCAGCTGTGATAAGAATCTCTATAGTTGTTGATCAGCAAGGAACAAAATTAGAAAAGAAATATCAAACCTGGTTTTCCCCCTGTTCTATATGTATTCACTTAATGATGTCATCACTAGTTTTTTAAACTTTGGGTGCCCGTCAAATGACAGAAAAAAATTTTAATTATGTGAATGAACGAATTAATAGGAAGAAATGGTTATGTCGGTTATCATGGTTTTTTTTTTCTATATTACCTGTATAAGTCATTTACTTTCCCATTTAGTGTATCTGATGGACAGTTGACCCCTGATATAACCCTGATAAAGGCAGTCACCCTTCTATACGACTCTGGTTTTATGTAAGGTCCATGTTCTCAATTGTATTGAAGTACATTATACACATTTTTAAAGTTACTTATTTCTTCATCAGTTCTATATGTTTATGTGTTTTGTCTTCCCCTTTATATTTTTGTAAAAAAGGTAAGGAAAGTAAATTATCCCTTGGGCTAGGCAAAGACTCTGCCATGTGCTTTTCATAGATTTTTCCTCACAGTATCTCTATTCCTCTTTTTCTTCCTTCTTTCTCCTCTGCTCCTCTCCGTCTCTGTCTCCCTCTTTCTCTCTCTCTCTTTCTCTTTCTCTCTCTGTCTCTCCCCTTTAATGTACACAAATACATAGCACACACACATACCCACACAAACCTCAGTTTGAAGCCACGTATGGAGAATTAAATGATCCCATCTCATAATAATTAACTGAAATCTAGCTCACTCTGTTGATCTAATTATCTACCCATCCATCTCCATCCCCATAACTTTTTCACAGCTAAACAAGGAGTCATGCTTTCTTTCCTTCAGAATCCAGTCCAAGTCTAATCTGCCCCAGGTTGTTACTGCACTTTCAGCTGGTCAGAAAGTGCTCTCTAATAACTCTCAATTTCTTTATGTCATTAACATCATTTTCTATGATCCTAGAGAAGAAATATTACAGGATTTAGGCTTGTAACAATAACAAAGTAAACCTGGAAATAAGGCTACAAGGGAAAAAAGGATATGCCCATTTACCTAAAAAGAGTGGGTACACTGTGTTTACAGGAACAATCATTGGCTTATATTTAAATCATTTTTAACAATGGATGGGGCTTGCTGCCTGATTCATAGTTAGATTGATTGTGAAGGTAACCAAAATATATGAGCTATTTTGGCTCACTCGCCCTGTGTATATCGGCTCAAAGTAAGAGTTGGATCAAACGTGTCTACAACACAGTCCAGTTTTCACTATTTAAGGACCCATTCTTATAAACCTGTTCTTGAAAGCTGTTTTTTAATTCCCAGGCATCAGACAAAGCTGTAGAACCAGTTCATTTATTAGGCTGTAACAAGAAGACAAGAGCCTACTTTTATAAATCTTTTTATTAGGTTATGCAATTGTCTCTGTAAGTAGACCTACATTCTTCTAATAGAGTCTCAGTTCCACCTTTAGGACTAAATCGTTCCCATTTAAACAACCCATGACTTGTTCAGTCACAAGATGTTTTATCATTGATTTATAAATGTAATGGCACTCTCTCGGTTTCCACCAACATCTTAGTGTATTTCCATCCTGAGATGCGTTTATACTCTGGGAAGTGGGGGACTGCTTCTTCAGGTATGGTTGTACCTTGGTCCAAAAGGCCATGCTTGAAATGATGCTAGTTTAAAGGTGTGTTTCTAGTTAGATGTAGTAACACATAAAATGTTGGTCTACACACATTTTCTCAAAAGTTTTGCAAGTATTATGGTAAATTAACATATCATTATCTATGGAGGTTATGTCTCTAGATATTTGGACATAGGGAACAGGAAAAACAAATTCACTGTCTCCATTGAAGTCACCTGAAAGTAAACATAAGAATATCAATAAAAGATTGAGCCATTGACCGTGCATTGTCATAGGAAAATACATTTGTATTTTTTTACACAGACTAAAGGGTTGACCATTTTGAGAAGAATATAAAATAACTAAAATCCTGAATTTCTCTATCAATTCTAGAAAAATCTTTAAATTACAAAATGAGAAGTTGGTTTGAACAACATAAATGTAATATCCTGAAATCCCTTGTTCTGTTTTCTTTCTGACAGACACTAAACTTGGCAGAACTCTTAACTGAATCAAGCCAAATGTCTACTTTCTCTATACATGCACCTAAGCCTCATGCAAAACAGCACCACCATCGAGATTTGAGATATGATAAACTCACAATATCCCACCACACCTGGGTCCTTAATACTACCAGGATGACAACTGGGCTTTCTTAGTTTACTTTCCAATTTTTGGTGTTTTTTTCAAACCTACTCTACTTTCTTCAAGTATCACCCACTCCGCACGCCATTCTACTCTCCTTTAAAAAAAGAAAAGAGACACTATCAACAGGAACTGCCTTACCTACACCAGATTAACCATTGATTTGCTTCCCTACTCCCCTTTTCTCTTTCTCTGCTGAAGGGGCCTTGATTCCTTTCGGAATCATGTTCTTCCATCTTAGTTGCCAGTGTCATTCTCTTGGGTCTTGTCAAGAACATCACTGTACTGATTATCCCCTTGCTATTTGCTATTTAATTTCACATCCCTATGAACAAGTGTTCACGCTTCCTCCATTATCTCCTTCTTAGGGCTTTGGTTGCAAATTTTTAGCCTTCCTGGCAAGAGACCCTTATCTGTTGATTGATACTCATCATTCTGCCCTCTTCTTGTACTCTCCATGAGCATTCCCACCCCTCTCCCTTGGTATTCAAATCTAAAAATACTTGTGATATATAACTCTGCCACCTGCCCTAAATTCTCTTCTGAATTTTAGATTCATATTTCCTTCTAATTTTGGTACCAGGGACTGGTGCTCCTATGAGAATCTAATTAATGCCTGATGATCTGAGGTGGAGCTGAGGTGGTGATGCTAGGGCTGGGGATGGCTGCAAATACAGACAAAGCTTCACTTTCTTGCTCACCACTGATCTCCTACTGTGCAGCCTGGTTCTTAATAGGCTAGAAACTGGTATCAGTCTGTGTCTCAGAGGTTGGGACCCTTGACCTATGGTATGTCCCCATCACCAAATTGAGATTTTACTGAATTACGGTTTTGACTCTCTGGGAAACGGGACTTTAAACCAGTTAATCAAGAATCACTTGACCATCACTAATTAGGAAATTTGTCCAACAGACTCCTGCTACTCCTAAAAGAATGTGACCTTGCCATAACCATTCCACTTTTTAGTCCAGTATAACTACCTTGTTCCTGCTTCCTTCCACTTATAAAAGTCCTCAAAGTTCCGTTTTATCTGCTAACTGGATGCTGCCTGATTTGCATTGATTTTTGCACAAATAAATTCAAAATATTTAACATATCTCAATTTATCTTTTAAGACAGATAACTCAATATTTTTAGGATAAAATCTATTGAAGTCTCAAAAAATGGCATAGATGATAGAGACTCTGTTCATCCCTCTGATGATCACATCGAAGTTGTGATGGAAACAAGGAGCAGCAGCAAGGAAACATCGCCTGGGATGAACAAGCCATACAGCTAGGGAGAAACCCAAGAAATCGCCTTGCAATGGCAAAAGGCAGGATGATATGAAGATGTGGGGCTGCCCAGTCTCGAGCAGCTAAGTGAGACAAAGGCTGTGGCAGCAGCAGAAGCCTCTTAAAGGAGCCGATTCCACGAATGGATTTTTGTGGTGACAGACCTTCTTGCTCTGAGTACCAGTGTTGATTCGGCTGTGCACAGGGGGCACCAGGAACTTACAGGGAGACATTGTTGGAATGAGGGCCCAGGCAAGACTCTCTCTGTACAGAAAGCCGGCGGTATCCATTGTTCCCTGTTGAGCCCTCCCCCTACCAGTGCACCAGACGCAGCACGCCATAGCTATGATGTTATCAAACTGGATAACAGAGGTCGCTCTGCCCAGAGGATTCCCCAAAACCCTGCCTCTGCTAATTCTTGGCCCCATTCAAGCCATATCCTGGTATAGCCTAGTGAGTCAGGTGCTCCTTGCTGAGCAGCGCCTAGACTCACACTGGGGGCAGCTGGCTTCAGTTTCTGGTGCGGCCTTTTGAAGCAACTATATGCACAGCATCTGTGTATTGGTTGCTGAATTTTAACGGGTGGCCCTGTAAGGGAAAAAGCTTGGGCTAAATTTGGCCTACAGTTGAACCCCTCTCAAGACTGTGCCACTGGTCACCTACTTCACAAATCCACACTATAGGACCAGGAGACTTAGGAGCTTTGCTTAGTACATAGAAACAGACATGGAAAGGTAGCCAAAATGGGAAGAGAAAGACGGAGAAACCATATGAGAGAATAGAACAGAGATCCAGATATAATGGAGTCAGGTAATCTAACAGATGCAAAGTTCAAAACACAGGTTATAAAAATGCTCAATGAACTTTTGGGAAGTGTAGAGAACTTCAACAAAGAGATTAAAAAACATAAAAACAGAAGTGGAAGTTATAAAAGAACCAGTCTGAAATGAAGAACACATTATCTGAGATGAGAAATTAAATGGAATAAACAAAGAAATAAGTAATGAATAAAGAAGAGGATCAAATGACTTATCTAAAGGATGGGAAAGCCAAGGACATACAATCAGAACAGCAAGAGATAAGATGCCAAGGCTTTAAAAATAATTTAAGGTGAATATGGGACACTATTAAGGGCCCAAATATTCATCTGATCGGTGTAACTGAAGAAAATCAAGATGTTGAACAGCTGTTTGAAGAAATAATGATGAGAAACTTCCCTAATCTGGTGAAGGAAATGGACATAAAACCCCAGGAAGCTCAGAGAATTCCAAAAATCAGGGATCTAAAGAGACCCACACCAAGACACATCATAATTAAAACACCAAAGGTTAAATACAAAGAAAGAATATTAAAAGCAGCAAGAGAAAAGCAGGTAGTTACATGGAAAAGGGAAAAAGATTTTTAGGCTTCTAGGGGGTACGGGCTGTGGGAAGGTAAATATGTGGGGGACATAACCCTATATTAGCAGGGTTTGTGTTTGCAGGTCTGTTTTGGTGCCCACTTTCTATCCTTGTGGCCATAATTCTCTGCAGGAGAGGGACTTTATTACAGTCCTTATTTTCAGAAGTTTCTGCTTTTAGTTAGATAAGAGAAGCTCTGAAAATGCTTTCTTTATTATTATTATTTTTTTACATCTGTTGATTCTCATTTGCCTCTTGCTCAAAATAATTCTTATGCCAGAGTGGCATATTTGTGGATGGCATAGTCATGTCCTCTGTGTTAACTAATAAGCTGAAAGTATTTATGTTTATGCCCAAGTTCTTATTTTTGCTAATCTTAGAAC
The DNA here is from genome assembly GCA_003508835.1 of Eonycteris spelaea. Taxonomy (NCBI): domain Eukaryota; kingdom Metazoa; phylum Chordata; class Mammalia; order Chiroptera; family Pteropodidae; genus Eonycteris; species Eonycteris spelaea. Next base: position 4,015,276 of record PUFA01000137.1, read on the forward strand.
AATACTTTAGTTCTCATCACTCTGGTCCATGTTCTAAAACCTGGACCCCTGTGTGTGTGTGTGTGTGTGTGTGTGTGTGTGTGTGTGTATCCTTCCCAATTTACACCATGTTGTAATATTTGTGTTGAAAATGCCCTAGTCCTTAATGAAAGCTGATATTACCATCCTCTAGATGAATTCACTCTAACAATTCATCTATTATAATTTAAATTTATTTCGCTTAATACTACAGATAAATTTCTGAGAAACTGCATATAAAGCAATTATCAAATAATTTGTAGGCACTGGAAATGATTTTGTTATTTAGACAATATTATACCTCTAATTGTGGCAGTGAACTGTTGAAAACAGAAGGCAGACATTGATTTTCTCAAAGAGGAAATAAATGAATTGGAAAGCTCTCTAGGCCTCAGAGCAATACAGCTTATGTTCCAATCTAGACCATGGCCACAGTGCTCTGAAACACTGTGTAACAAGAACCATTGCAAAGTTACAGTGCGAGTGCCAGACACACATAGAGCAGCTGCCACCGTGATGGCTGTGGCTTCAGCCAGTGCCCTGGCCCTCGGGTTCCTCCATCAAGCATCAGCATCCATCACAGAGTTGATTGTCCAAGAGACTCTCCTCCGCATGAGACCCCTGCTTTACTTGATGGAGAATGGGAGAGATTTGGATTCTACAGTTTCCATGGAGAAATTTGGACTTTACCTCCTACTCCAAAGACACAGAACAGCGTAGTCCTCCCCAGGACCATCCTTGGGAGCCTGGAAAGGGGGATTATAGGGGACAGATGCTGGGCAGCCAAAACTTGACAAATATTAACTACAACTTCATTCATAGTTAATGAATTTCAAATTAATTCAAGATGGAGCTGAATTCTTTTGCCTATAAAATTGGCAAACATTAAAATGTCCACAGTGAGTATTGTTACTAAGAGTGCTGAAAAGCAGTCTCCCCATCTGTGGATTGACATGAAAACTGATTTAATTTATTCAGGGGGCAATTAGGTAATATCTATAAAACTTAAAACTGTGTACTCTCTTTGAACTCACAATTGACTTTCTAAGACTGTACCTATAGCTATCCTAACACATACCTGCAAAATGGATTTGCAAGAGTGATCTCAGCAGCATTGTTTATAAAGCAGAAGACAGAGGAGAAACAATTTAAATTAAGTTTTTATCAATAGAAACAGTGTCAAGTAAATTATGGTACCGCCAAACAATAAAATAATAAGTAGATTTTAAAATGCTATAGATATGAAAAGGTCTCCAAAGAATTTCTTACATTAAAAAAGCAAGTTGCAAAACAGCATGCACAGTATACACCCATTGGTTAAATAAAAATGTTAAAAACGAAAGATTGGATAGAAGAGAAGCGCATATAAATAACATCTATGTGTTCATATAACCATCGGATGTTGTCTTAAAAGATCCACAAGAAATTGTCCATCAGTTTTGCTTCTGGAGAGGCAGGTATAGATTTAGAGATCTTTCATTATAAATCCTATTTACGATTTTTAAAACATAAAAGTGTATTACTTTTTCAAGTAAACAAAACAAAATAAAGGAATTTTACATTGTATCTCCTCATAAGCTGAATATCCAAAGTCTTATCTTTTATTGAAGGAAATACCTGTAGTAGTAGGTAAGAGAATATTCAGTGTTTAAGCAAATGTAAATTATTGCAAGATCTGTAATAACCATAAACACTTAACACTAGTCATATAAATTAAATTGTATAACTTACATGGTGTTTACTGACAGGAAACTCCACTTGAGAAACTTGAAAACTGATAATCAGAGAAGTTAAGTCATTGAGACATCAGATCCAACCGAGTCAAGGTGGGCAAGAATTTTCATGGGCTTCGCAGATTCCTAATCAGACTCCTAGTTCCTTATTTGTCCCATGTACTACTGATCTGAGGGATCGGCTTTCTGTTTTCTACCTAAGATTTAACACAAGCTCCATTAGAATAAATTGTGTTGTTTCCCACAATACTGATGAACTGATTTCCATGTAGCAAAGATGCAAAGAGACTTGGCACTGATGGACAAAAACCAACAACAACAACAACAACAACAACACACAAAAAAACGGCTCCTCCCATTGACCCATTTCTTAACAGAATAATAAACATCAAGGAATTTTAATTTTTGTTTGGTGAATTCCATAAAATTCTTGGCTGTCAAATCAAGGACCAATTTTGAAATCTAAAGTATTGGGAGTAAATTTTGTTATTACAGATACAAAATGTTAGAAGTTGGATATTTAAAGCTGTATTTGAGAATATTTATTGGGTTAACTATAAGGAAAGAGAAAACGGAGTTCACCATTTTGATGATGTGTTTAAGTAATCACATTGAGGAAACACAATGTTTAATTATTTCAGGCTAAAATTAATAGAATAAGTTATTATATAATTAACTTAGCTGTATTTAGTCTTCCTGATACCAACAAGTAAACATGATAGGAGCAATTCATCTAGAGAAAAAGGACAATTCAATGGCTTTGGTGATAGCATTTTCTTGACAAGCATCAAAATTTAGTTTAAAATGTGGTACTAAATAGTTTAATAGTGTTTAAAAATAGGCATAAGCTTTATTTTACATTAAATTATATAATTTATTTTACATAAATTACCCAGCCAGATCTAAAGCATTTGAAGTAAAAACACTTTTTTAAAAATGTGATAATATTATTTTTGTCGTTACTTTTTCAAAAAAATATTTATTGCTTTAAAATGCTCTTGGACTATCTTACTAGCTTCTCACATTCTCTTCTATTGATTGGAAGTGCTATTTTAAGATATTAATCCGTGTCCCTGTCTAATCATTTTATATAGTACCAAAAACAGAAAACACTCGTATTCCACAAACTGTCTGTAGGTGAGCAGTGTGACCTGGTGGTGTAGTGATTTACATGCATTTAAAATAAAAACTTCAATAGTCTTCAAGTCTCAAAAAAAAAGAGCTTTCTCATCAAATATTTTAATTTTTGAGTTTGGTGAATATTTTCCCCCTGGATACTCAAGACCACTAAACTATAGTACTGACTTGCCCCCTGCTGTTCTCTGCTTGCTGTCATATATTTTGATCAGTATTATAAACATGCACAGATGTAGGGCTTTGCATTTCTGTATGAGGCTTTCTCCCAGGGTTGCCAGATTTTGCAAATAAATACACAGGGTGCCCAATGCAATGTAAATCATAGTTAAACAATGGATAACTGTTTTGGGGGGTGTGTCTGCCTTGCTCCTCTGAGATTCAAATTAAACTGGACACTCCATCCAAAGGAGTAATTAATGGAAAAGTCTCAGGAAACATTGCATTAAGATATTGTTGAGGACATTGTTTATTCTGTCATGTAGTTTCTTTTTCACAAAGAGATGAAGCATAAGTTTGTTTTTTTTTTTTCTTCCGGTCTTAGTATCAGGAAGATTTGGTTGTCTTCTGTGAAGTTTATTTGGTTTTCATCCTGGAGTCTGCAGAGGAGGACTTGACCAGGCTACCCTCTTCACCTGGCCCCTGGAAGGCAGAGAGGCACACTGTGGCCCACACGTATATAAGAGAGCACACATATGCTGCGCTGATGCATATTTTTAGCCTCTTTTCTGGCTCCATTTTCTCCCCATCTTTGGTTTCCTTTCTTTTGTTACTTCTACTTTATTATCTTCTTCTCGGGTTTTGTATCTTTTAGCACTCTTCAAAAGTCTTGGGCACAGGGGTGTGTGAAGAACAATAAATAGGCTAAACCTGCAGTCTTACAAAAATAGTTTGATAACTCGATACAGAGTGCTTTGTTTTGAATTCCATCTAAAATGTTTTTTGCAGCTAGAGGCTTATCCTTTGCTATTCAGAGATCTGCAAGCACAGGCCCCACTTTGAAGGCCCCATGGCTGCAGCCCCAAACACAGCAGTGGGGTAAGGATCAGTGCATTTCATTCTTCATTCAGGGAAGATAAAGTCTTAATTGCTACCTGGCTTTTTGTATACTCTTTCCTTTGTTATGACCTCTAAAATCATCGTTTTGTTCAATTTGTGTAAATGTAGCATTTCTATTCAAATAAACGCTCTACCTTCTGTGCTTTTTCCCCTTTAACCTTTAAGTTATCAGTATGTAGATAATCAATTTTATACCTCCTTGTTAGATGGGGAAATAGGACCACTGTCCATATGGGATGCTTTACATGTAGTCCCATCTGAACATCGAGTTAATTAGGCAGAAAGTTAACTGATTCAGTTGGTGCAAAGGTTGAAACTAGGAGGCTTAGCTGACAGCTAGGTGCTCTAAGTTAACTCTTAGCTGGCTGACCTCCTATAGCATAAGTGTTTATGATTTGGTGACAGTGTTCCATTTTTACTTCTTTCACAGGATTAAGTTTTCTGCATTTAATTTCTTAAGTCATTGACCATGCATCAGAGGCAATCTCTTCCATTTTCTCTTCCCTCCAAGTTTTATATCAACTAGTAGGAGTCTGTGGGGGTGGGGAGAAGAGAGGTGGATAGACAGCTCCATGTATCAGCACACAAACAATAAGAAATACAAATTAAAAGTAAGAACAATTTTGAAAAACTACCCTAAAACACCGTGACTTTTTCTTCTAAAATGTGGTGTGGAGTGTTTAAACTGCTTTATTTAGAATGCCTGCGTGGCTCCTTGTGAAAAAAATCAATGCACAATATGAAATATTTAATTCTTTGAATGATGAAAAGCTAGTCAAATCATTTAGAAGTCTGATTTTAAGCATTTTTCTCTGATAGATGATCAAGGGGAGAAAGAATCAGATAAAATGCTAAGAAAAATGCTGGGCTGGGCTGCTTACAGAGAAAGACTAACAATGCATTTTTTTTCTTCCATATGCTCTAAACTCATTCACATTTGATACTATTTCCTCTTCCATTCTAGCTGAGATTGGGAATAGCTCACATTTCAATTTCAACTTGACTATCATCAAAAGAAGTCCTTTCTGGAGTTTCTGTCATTGTACTTTCTGGTTTCATCAAGAGAGGTCACTGTGGTACTACTACTGATGACATTCTATCCAGCCAGCAAAACAATAGAAAAATGCAGTCAGTCAGTCAACAACCATGTATTGGATGGTATCAAACACTTGGAATAAAGAGGTATATGAGGGTGGAGTTCTGGACACACTGAAAAGTAGAGAAGTAGAAAAAGAGGATACAGTTAAATGTACTAGAACAACGAATATGGGCCAGATCATTGGCAAAACCCATCAATGTTCTATTTACATCTGGTAAGAATTGTGTTTAACAGTGTTTATGTAAAGTCTCAAGCATGAAGAACTACTTTAAAAAATGATTAACTTATATCATTTCAATCCTTTGTCTATTTCTGAATAACTCATGGGCATTTTTCCAAACAAGCAAATAAACAGGCAAAAAATCCTCATAAATCTCTTCCTTTGAGAAATAAATTAATATGTTTTTATCTGTCTTTTATGAATGAAAGTCCTACGGCAAGCACATAGCAGTCAAATTCTATTTGTCATCCTCCCGTAGAGCACTGAGGTGTTCTCAAACTTGGTTGAGGGTCTTTTAAAAAAACCCATGCCTCAGCCTCATCCTAGGCCAGTCACATCAAAACCTTGCTGGGAGTGGGGCTGGGAGGCAGCCATTGGTATCTTTTAAAGTTCCCACAAGAGTCCAACGTGTAGTCAAGATTAGGAGCTACTGCCCTAGGATATCTCCAGCTGTGATCGTCAAGTTGGGTTTTTGTCCAAAGCTAAAAATAAAATTTTATAAATGATAAAAAATAAAAAGTCTATGTCACAGAAACTGCTTGACAAATGGAGAGTTATTTGGTTCTAAAAAGAAATTGCATAGCTGAATGCAGGGCTGCTGCTGCCGTTAGTTCTGAGGTAGTGGTGTTGTGAGCTGATGCCCTTTTGAAGGCTGCCAACAATTAGCTGTGGTCACATGAAATGAGTCTTATGTCAGTACAGTAGAAACTGTTGTGTGGTTTTTTTTTTTTTTCTGTGTGGTTAAGTACTTTTGCCTAGTTAAATAAGCAAACAAAGGTGGAATAGGGAAAGGGGCAGAGCGTGATTAGCTTTGTATTCCCCAGATAAGTAGCCGCCCTTCTTTCAGTTTGGCCTGGAACAGAAACTACCTCTCCCTCACCTGACCCTGGTTTACAACTGATAACAGATGCTGATGGTTAGAAAGCCCTCAGTGGCCAGCGAAGTCATTGGTTTTCACCACAATGAATGTTGGTACATGGCTTGATTTTTATCACTCCTTTCTTAAGTGAAATGACCACTCTTTCATTGCAGTTTCAAGCTACATGAATATTAACTGCATATCTTGGGGGTGACATTGGTTAATAAAATTACATAGGTTGCAAGTGTACAATTCTATAACACATCATCTGCATATTGCATTGTGTGTTCGCCATTCGAAGTCAAATCTCCTTCCGTCACCACATATTTGACCCCTTTTACTCTTATCTACCTTCCCTCCCCCCTTTCCCTCTAGTAACTGCTAAACTATTGTCTGTGTTTATGAGTTTTTGTTTATGTAGTTATTTTTGGTGCCTAAAAATTGCTAAAATATTTCTACTACATTATGGACAAAGTATGTGAAAAGCAAATAAAAATGTGTAAGCAAATTGAAAGTTGTTCAACTTTAGAATGAAAGATCTAAAATCAGAGCAATAATGATGTCCATTTCCTCTATTAAGTTATTTTAAAAATTATAGTGTGTAGTGTTTGTGAAGATATAAATGGAACTGGGACATCTGCCCATTGCTGGAAATGACCACATAAAGTGGGAGGAAATGTTGGAAAAATAATTTGACAATACTTGTAAGAGTTTTATAAAATTCATGCCCTAAGTAATAGTAACCAGGTAGTAGTAATATAATTAATATAATATAATAATATAATCTTTTTGTAATATGGTTAAATACTATGAGAGAAAAATAAATATTAAAAATTATAGAACCATTTTTAAATATAGAGGAAATTCACAAAAAGTAATACCTTTTCTTAAAATTAAAATTAGAAAATAGGGCAAGGTATACATTTATTTAAATATCCACAAATAAGACTATTTGGAAAATCAATGAACCTAGATGTCTAACAAAGCATCATGTAAGCAATTGCATCTACATATAATGTATTACTAAGATATTTTGAATACACTAAAACCATTAATTTTATAATTTGAAAATAATATCTGAAGCAACATGGATAAAGCTCATACCATACATTTAATCAAGAATGAGTAAACTCAGAGCTCAATGTAGAAAGGCGAGTTTCTTAAGATCTGGATAAGAATGAGAAAAAATTAAATAGCATCTAATCTTTGCTATATATAGGTAATAACTTTTATGGGACTTAAGATGGAGAGACAATAACTTATATTGAGGGATTTAGTGAGGCTTTAAAATGAAGGAGGGAGCATTCTAAATGAAATTTAGAGGACAACATCACAGGCAGAAATATGTGTAAAGTAGGTTGACCAGCTGTAGAATGCAGACCAATCAAAGGGAGAAACACATGTATGCAGAAGGCATGTTGGAAAAGTGAAAAAAAAGCATTTTGTTGAGAAAAAATATCCATACCCTTTTACCATTCATTCACTTATTTGTTCAATCAGCCAATATCTATTGAGCAGTCATTCTGACCAGACACTTCCACATGTACAGTATCGTGGTGAAAAAGACACAGTCCCCACATTCATGGGGCTCATATTACAAACATAAGACAGAAAAGAAGTGTTAGAGTAATGTAAGTGCTATTCACTTATATTAGGTGCACTGCTGTTGAGTGGCTATGCTTCCAAATATTTATAATTAGTTTAATAATAACAATAACCTTATGAATTGGAAATTCTGTCAGGCCCCTTTAAATTAGTTAGGTGAAGGAACAACAATCTGGACATCAACACTCAAACTAAAATTGCACTCCTGTGAGTAAATTTCCAGCAGATAAATAAGAACCAGCAAGACAAGGGGATTAAAACTTATTTGAGGATGCACATAACAAATAGTTTTCCATTAATTAGACATTATTTCCCTTCAATTTCTGTCCTTTAAGATTCTACCTGGACTTTGAGATTTAGTATAAAATTCTACCTTCTCTATTTAAGAAAAACCATTTAATTAAATAAAGATATATTTGCTTGATACCTACTTTATGTTGAGCAGGATTTTAGGCCCTGGGGACACAGTCAATTAAGTCCCGCTCTCTGTCTGCAAAGAGCATGGAGGCTAGTGGAGGAGACCAAACGCTGATCAATGCTGACAATAATGCATTCCAAGACCAACTGAAAAATCAGGGCCAGCTTCCTGAGGGAGGTGTGATTTGAGCAGGGTTTTGAAAAATAAACAAGACTTAGCCATGTTAAAAGGAAGTCTGGAATGATGAAAACAAAAGGAAGGGTGCAGTGATAATAAAGACCTTATATATTTATTAAGCTTTTATACTAGATGTCATACATTTTACATGCATTAGTCAAATCTTAGCATAACCTTATGAAGTAGGTATTACCACTGTCATAATCATCTCTATATTATAGATAAAGAAACTGAGGCATAAAGCTGTTATAAAGTGTGGTTCTAGATTCTGATTTTTATCACTGGAGACTAATTAGTTTATTCTGGTTCTCGTGGTGTTAGCCCCTCTCCCAAACCACAGAGAATTCTATTGACTGTGCTATGTTGGGTTATTTTCTGGTAACAGATATGTATTATCTTCTAACTCTGTTGGACATTCCAGAAAGCTACACACCATGCTCCTTGTTATATCATACATGCTACTTTACAGATGAAGCTGAGGCTTCATTTTACCTATTGATTGAAGAAGAAATATCTGGTTTTAACAAAGCAATTATTAAAAATTTTTTTTAATTCCTTTGGGAGAGATGAGGCTGGTCTTTTTCAAATGTTAGAGATTAGTTTGAACATGTTTAATTTTTCTTAATTATTTCTTCATAAATTCAACATACATCAATGTCTCAAGAATGTTTTAATATGACTTATTTGCTAATAAGTTGTGTATATGTGATCCATAATTTGAGATGTGTATGTAATACACACACACACTCATATATATACATACACACACACACACACACACCACACACACACACATATATATATACATACATATATTTATATATCTTCCAAAACTATATCTGCCAAGCTGTGATAGGTCTTTTTCTTCAGGAGAAAAGGCTAGATGGTTTTGCTCGTATTCACATGGTTTTCAGTACTCTGAAATGAAAGGCCAGCACTCCTTGATCCCCATGGTACCAAATGGTTTTAATTTTCTGAGAACATGACCTTACTGGGGAATATGATTTTACCAGGGAATTTTAGGCTAATCTATTTATTCTGCCTCATATAAAAACCTTTGGTACCATCTAAATTTATAGTTTCTTTTCCAGATCTGCTTTTCTTCTTTTTTTTTTTTTTTTTTGTTTTAATATCTGAACAAGATCCATACTTTTAGGTTGGTCATTTTCTCAAGGATAGAAAACTTGTTCTGAGAGAAATGAAGCTGCAGCAAGTGAGAATTTGTTTCTGATGACACCAGTACTCATCCAGAGGGCCTAAGTCACAACATGGATTCAATGTTCAGTGCACAAGAGCTTAGTTCCCTGGGGAAGAAGCAGAGCAGGCAAGGAGAGAAAAAAGGACGAGAGCGCTTAGCACAAACAGGGCTGAGAAAGAGGGTGAGCATTCAGATCAGAATTAGCTAAATAGTCCTGCAAATTGAATAAAACCCTCTGGTTTACCCAAGATCAGATTTTTTTGTATATTTCTCAAAAATGCGGATTCCTGGGTCCCAGAACAGAATGGAATTGGATCATTTGGGAGGAAAAGGGAAGGAGGGTGTGCAGAAATCTGTGCTTTGAACAACTTCCCCAGGTGAATCTATGCACAAGAAAGTTTGAGACTCGTGCAAATAAAATGTTAGTTAACAAGCGTTATTTTATAAGTGATTATCCTTGCTCTCAAGAAAACATTAAGTATTTCCAAAGGTTCAGAAAATAACCTTTTAAACCTTTGTATTTGTCCAAATGCCTCTAATTTAAGACTTCCAAAAAATTTAAATTGCATGGCAAATTTTTATCTTTTTTTCTAGCTAAGCTTAAAGATACACTTATAAGTGCTTTCTAGTTTTTATTTCAATAGATTGGACTTAAAATGGTTGCCTCAAGTTCAGCTAAGACACTGGTGCAGAATGTTTTTGTCTGAGTTTGATTTTGTACACAAATCTGAGAACCTCACATTTCTTTTTAGAAGGCTGCCCTTAGATTGGAAGAGAAGTCCCTCTTTTTCTCAAAAACCTTTTCAACCACTTTGATGCCTGAAACATGTTTTTCTCAAATGAGGCTCAAATACTAGGGCTCTGAGAAATATAACATACCAACATCTAAGATGCTTATTCTGAATTTCCTAAGAATGTATTTTGATAAAGTATGGGAGAAGGGAACAGGGCCGGGAGAGACATGCACAGCAACAACTTTAGAAGACCTTGACCCTTCATCATCTCCCAGGGACCAGTCCTGTCCTGTCATTTTACCATGTCTTTCCCCCATGGTGAAAGGAACAATCATTTGAAGATGATGGCCAGTGTTATCAGAAGCATAGCTAGTGGAGCTAATAGAACCACTTGGTCAAAATCGGGCCCCTTATCTAAAAAGAACAGAGGAAAGATTTATCCAGATAATAAATCAAACCAAGGAATACTGATTAGTCCATAAAAGATTTTCAGCCACACTATATTTGCCCTACAGAAAAAGAAAAATGTTCTATTTTAGTGACTCTCTAACTCCTCCCTGAGCTGCCTTAATTAAGGGTCACTCCAGGATTTTCAGAGCTTTCTTTGGTGGCTTCAGAGGGGAAAGATAGGAGGTGGCTTTGAACAAACAGGAACCTCAGCCATAAAGCCAATATCAAATTTCACCCTCAGTTCTTTTGCCAGCTAAAGCATCCGCATGGAGAAGGGAGTGAGCCATTGTGCCAGGGAATTCACCCATAGGGAAAGACAAAACCCCAACAAGAGTTTGAACAAAAAATAATCTCAGAAGCAAGCCTTCACACTGGCTTTCAGAGTGTAACACACTCTAGGTCTTGATTTTTTATCATTGACGATAACAAGAGCACACATTGAGAACTGGATCTCCATGGTGGAAGGGTACAGTGTGGACTGAGGCTAAAATGTGGTGCTCTCCAACTTGTAGTCAAGAGTCTGAAGACTCCCAAAGCGTCCTCTGATTCTCTCCCCACTGACAATCTGACAGGGCTTACCCACCTGGAATTCTTCAGGTGTCCCTGTGTGATTCTGTCTTCACTTCTCACACTGCCACCCCCAAGCCTGAAGGATTTTAAGGAGGATTTGAAGAAGAGCCAAATGGAAAATCAAACAAGCAGAAGGCTTATCAAGAGATTAGTTCACATTGAATATATGCATTTGTGCGCCCCAAAGGGTGGTATTGTATGTACATGGAAAAGCTGTTCTGATATTTACTTTTTTTTTTCAAAAGTTAATAATAAATTTACTAAACTTACCTATTTCAAATTCAAAGGCTTGGTTATTTCTCTAAACTTTTAAGGTCAATTCATATTTGATAAATGGAACTTATAATTATTGAGAAATTTAAATTCCCTTAAACTCTCCATTGTTAGTTATTGTAATCTTACTAATGTCTACTTAAAATTTATGGGTCAGTTTTGATTGCTTAGATATTCATTTTTTTTTCAAGGCAAGGCAACCCTTGGTTGACCCCACAGATTGCAAGGAACTTGTCAGCTTATAATCCCTTATTTTTTATTTTTCATGCCTACAGCACCTGGTCTTCCTAGGTAGTCTCCCATCCAAGTACTAAACAGGCCCGACCCTGCTTAGCTTCTGAGATCACACCGGATCAGGCTTGTTCAGAGTGGCATGGCCATAGACTAGATATTCATTTTGTATTAGAATTATAAGGCTAATCTATTGTCTCTATCAGTTTAAAATTTTCAAACAATATGGATACATGAAGTACCAATTATGCATAGATTCCTTAATTCAAAGATATTAATACAACAGTTTAGATCTTATAAAGATTTTCTGTATTTTGTTTGAAGTCTTCCCACCATTGAAAGATATTTATCCATTAAGAAAACAATTATGGCATTCCACAAAATTTGGGAATTTATTTTCTTTGGCTCTTAAGATATATAATATTTATTTAACTCTGAAGACCTTTGGACCTGATGGAATCCTTCCTTCTTTTTCAAATACTGCCTCTCTCTTACTGACATTAAATGATACCTGCTTGAATACTTCCTCTCTTTACTGATATTAAATGATAAATGCTTGAAAACTGAGTCTCCTTGCATGTCTTTGCATGAGTACATGATCACAATTTGTCATTCTGCTAACACTGAGGTCAAGTTGAAAACAGTGTTGAGAGGCTTCCCAGAGCATTATTTGAGGCTGACTCGTTGGAACACCTTGACAATAAAAAAGAAAATCCTTTACTTAGAGCTGAACGTGAAGTTTTTCATGTTACCTTAATGGTCATTTCAGCCCTCAATTTCCCCCCTATAATCTTTGGTATTGCCAGAAATAAATGTCCGGTGTGTGTGGGGGGGGGGGGCATGTTAAAATAAAGCCAGAGGGGCAGGGGGGCAGAAGAACCCATTGTTTGGTTTTACAGTAAGGATTTGCTAATTTCTGAAAAATCCAGGGAGATAATGGGAAGTGTCCACTAGGGACAAAAATTTATTGCTTGTATAATCAGAAAAGTAGAATTTGGGAGTTGTATAAAGATAGGGTAGAACCCAGTGGTAAGATCAGTTCCAAATACTTGTAGTATAAAATGGAAGGAAATGATACCAGTCAACCAATCAACCAGGCAAAATTCTAGCAAAAATAAAGTAAAACACCAGTGAGTTTTATTTCAAATGACTGAATTACCTGGTTTCAATCCTTGTTCTGCCACTTACCAACTGTGATCACCTTGGGCAGGTGATAATTGCTCTGATACTTAGTTTATTTATTTTTTTAAATGGAAACAAACCTGCCTTGCAGACAGAGATGTATAGCCAAATAAGGAAGCTTGTCACATGCTCAGGCACCAGGAAAAAGAGAATTTCAAAATAAAGTCTTATTTTGTTAATAAAACATTTGATACTTCAAAAGACATATAATCAATGTTGTATTAAAGAACAAATCAAAATTCTGCTGTATTTCCTTACATATATTTTGAAATTGTATTATTTTAATTCTCATCTTGTGTTCACCATAGTTTTTTTTTTTTTTTAGTCCATAAGACTACCAGACATCATTACCTGACTAAGTTCTAGAGTTATAATGAGAATCATATATGTGCGAACATGTAAAGTTTGGTAAATATTAATAGGTGGCTGATAATTTTTTGGTGTGAGAGGGACAAAAAAAATTAAATAAAACAAAAGTTTCATAGTTTCTTTGCTCAACCTTACCTGCTGAGGACAACTTTGTCCTTGACCAATGGCATTTGAGCCTCCTCAGCTATACTAGTCTTATCCAGTTGGTTCCTGGGCATGCAGATTGCGTAACGTCTAAGTGGGGAAACTTACAAAGAGAAACAGATCACTTGTTGTGGAGAAGAAAGATTAGATGTGAAAAGAAAAAAAGCATGAAAAAAGAATCTAGATCTTGCATGGTGACTGGGTTTTGAAACTTTGGGGAACCTTGAATAAAAGGATGACTTTAGGTACCAGCACACTGTGGCAGGTTCTAAGAGTAAAAGAAATATGCAACTGATTTTTAAAGTGGTTTGAGACATTTGTTTTTGTGTCTTGGCCTTTTTGCAAGAAAAAAGTAAAAAACTAAATTGTTTTTCAGTTCTTTTTTTACTGCCAAACTATTGTATCTTTGACTCCAAGTTTGTGGTAGGATGCGTTTTAAGGACAGAAGAAGCCATTTTGGCTTTGTGCAGATTACATTAGTATTCTCATCATCATTATTATCATTATTTAATTCCAAATACACAGAGAAAAGTAGAAGGGGGCCATGGATTCTACACAGGGAAAGAAAATAAGTTCAGGCAATGAAGAACCGGCACATCAAGATGAAAAGCATTCAAAACAAGGAACAGAGTAGTTCAACAAACACATGTTGAGTGCTTGCTCTGTTGCAGGCATGGTCATAGAGATGGTGATAAACAAAGTTGTCTCCTTCAAGAGAATCACAGTCTTGCGGAATAAATATTCAAACATCCTGAGCATACAAGATAGGAAGTTTTATGATACAGAAAAGGCATAACAAAATTAAACATTATATAGAGGATGAAATGATTCATTTTGAATAGAAGAATTAGAGACCAAATTCATGTAAAAGATATAATAGTTCAACTGAATCTTGAGCTATAATTAGATTTAAGCTGGTATCACTGAGAGAGAATGAAAAGCTCACAACTTGATCTTAAAGCAGAATATATTTGCAATAACAAATATATCCCACTGTTATATAATATAATATATCTATGATGATCACATGTAAAAATCCTAAACAAAATATTAGCATTAAAAATTTATTAACATTTAAAAAGAATATATAATGATAAGGTGGGCTTACTAGAGATATGCAAAATTGGTTTAAAATAAGAAATCAATGTTATTTACTACATTAAAAAGTAGAAGAAATCCTATGAAAAAGTTGACAAAATGTAAACATTAATTATAAAAAATTTCTGTAATCTGGCAAATGAACACTGAGTTAACTCACTCAACCACAGCCTAAAATCAAATCATATATGAAATTACTATGATACAGTAGTATTTAATTGCCTGGCAGAACACATACAATATTATTTGGAGAGAGATAACAAAATATAGAATCTCTCCAATATATCATCCAAAGTGTTCAACTGTTACACAAGTGAGGACCCTCAATCAAAAAAAAAAAAAATTAGTAGAAGTAGATCTATAGATGACCCAGATATTGAAATTAGTACACAAGGACTTTAACATAGCTATTATACATATATACAAAATTTATAGGAGAAGAATATCAACAGAAAAAGGAAGTTATTAAAAAAGTAGAAATTACGGAACTGAAAAATTCATTAGCAGGGACAAAAATTATAGAGTTGACTTAAGAGAGCTAGAACACCATAGAAGAAAGGATCACCAAGCTTAAAAATAGGGAAAAAAACTATTCAAACTGATCTTCAAGAGAAAAAATTAAAAAAAATTAACAAATGCTCAGTGACCTATTAGACAATATCAGGTAGTCTAATATCTGTCTTATTAGAGTTCCAGAAGAAGGAGGCGAAGGAAGAGCAAGAAAAATATCTGAAAGAATATGGCTTAAGGTTTCTTAAATTTGGGTAAAAAATCAACATACAAATTGAGAAACCTCAGTGAAACTCAAGCAGCATAAAAACAGAGAAACATACATAATAGAAACATCATAGTAAAAATGGTTAAAATCAATGATAAAAAGAAATTCTTAAAAGGAATATGGAAAAAGACATATTAAATAAATAAAAACAACAGTCAAATATTTAAATTTTTACATAAGACTCAAAAACCACACATTGAATAAGTATTTTGGCTGTAATCCCACATCGCCTTTATTATTATTTATTTATTTATTTATTTATTTGTTTGTTTGTTTGTTTGTTTGTTTATTATATTAATTAATTAATTTTTATGGTGCCTTTTGTTAAAATCCAATAAGGTTCATCTGTACACTTTAACAGTAAGGTGTGTGTGTGTGTGTGTGTGTGTGTGTGTGTGTGTGTGTGTATTTATATTTATACTGTGTGTTCACCTCCCATAGTTAGATTTCTTTCTGTCACCACATATTTGACACTCTTTACCTCATCTACTTCCCTGCTTCCCCCACTCCTTATCTTCTAGTAACCACTTTAGTCCATGTCTTTAGTCCATGTCCATTAGTCTCTGTTTGTTTGTCCTGTTCATTTGTTGCTTTTAGGTTTATATCCCACATATAAGTGATATGTGTTTTTCAACTTTTTCTGTCTAGCTTATTTCACTTAGCATGTTTATCTCAAGGTCCATCCATGTTGTCTCAAATGGCAGTATTTCATCTCTTCTATGGCTGAGTAATATTCCATTGTATATATGTACCAACAGCTTCCTTAGCCAATCACCTATCGTAGGACACTTCGATTTGCTTCCATTTCTTAGCCACTGTGAATAATGCTGCTATGAACATCAATGTACAATTAATTATATTTTTGGATATGGTTTTTCAAGTCTTGGGGTAAATATCAGTAGAGGGATTGCTGAATCATATGGTAGAGCAATTCTTAGTTTTATGAGAAAACCTCCATACTGTTTTTCACAGTGGCTGTACCAATTTGCACTCCCTAGCAGTGTATGAGGGTTTCCAATTTCTCCACATCCTCTCCAACATTTGTTATTACTTATTGTGATTTGTATTTCCCCTAATAGCTAGTGATGTTGAGCATCTTTTTCAAATATTTGTTGGTCATTTGTGTGTCCTAGGGAGAAGTAAGTGTCTGTTCAGGTCTTCGGCCCATTTTTCTTGATTGGATCATTTGTTTTTTTATTGTTATTGAGTCATATGAGTTCTTTGCATATTTGGATATTAGGCCCTTATTGGAGGTGTTGCTTGCAAATATATTTTCCAATTTGGATGGTTTTCTCTTTACCTTGTTGACATTTTCTTTTGCTGAGCAGAAACATTTTAGTTTGATGTAGTCCCATTGATTTATTTAGCTTTTACTTCCCTTGCTTTTGAGGTCAAATTCATAAAATCCTCTTTAAGTTCAAGGTTCTTGAGTTTTAGTTCCTATGTTTTCTTCTATGCATTTTATTATATTCTCAGGTCTTATATTCAAGTCTCTAATCCATTTTGAGTTAATTTCAGTGTGTGGTGATAGACAACAGTCTAGTTTCATTCTTTTGCAGGTGGCTTTCCAGTTTTCCCAGCACCATTTATTGAAGAGCTTTTCTTTCTACACTGTATGTTTTCAGGTTTTTGTTGAAAAGTATTTGCCCATATAATTATGGATATAATTCTAGACCCTCGATTCTGTTCCACTGGTCCGTGTGTCTGTTTTGCTGCCAATACCATGCCATTTTGATTAGTGTCGCTTTGTAGTATAATTTGAAGTCAGGCAGAGTGATGCCTCCAGCCTCATTCTTTTTTCTCAGGAAGGCTTTGGCAGTTCCGGGTCTTTTGTGTTTCCATATGAATGTGATGATTTTTTGTTTCACTTCTTTTAAAAAATGCAATGGGATTTTGATGGGATTGCATTAAATCTGTATAATGCTTTAGGTAATAGGTCATTTCAACCATGTTGATTCTTCCAATCCAAGAATAAGGAATATCTTCCATTTCTTTGTATCTTCTTTGATTTCTTTATTTAGTTTTCATCATATAGGTCCTTCACATGTTTCATTAAATTTATTCCTAGGTATTTTTTTCTTTTTGTTGCAATTGCAAAAGGAATTATTTTTCCACTTCTTTTTCTGACACTTCATTATTAGAGTATAGGAACACTATGGATTTTTGAACATTGATTTTGTATCCAGAGACTTTACTGTATTTGCTTATTGTTTCTAGTAGTGTTCTTGTGGAGTCTTTAGGGTTTCTATATAGAGAATCATGTCATCCGCAAATAGTGACAATTTGACATTGTTTCTTATTTAGATGCCTTTTATATCTTTCTCTTGTTGACTGCACTCGCTAGGACCTCCAAATGTTATACTGAATAATAGTAGCAATAGTGGACAGACTTGTCCTGTTCCTGATCCTAGAAGGAAGGTTTTTAGGTTTTCCAACATTAAGTATAACGTTGGCTAAGGGTTTATTGTATATGGCCTTTATTATTAAGGTAACCTTCCTTCTATACCAATTTTGTTAAGTATTTTGATCATAAATGGATGTTGTATCTGAAGGTTTTTTCTGCATCTATTGATGATGTGATCATATGATTCTTATTTTTTAATTTGTTTATGTGGTATATCACATTAATCAATTTGCATATGTTGAACCATCCCTGTGCCTCTGGAATGAAGCCTACTTGATCGTGGTGTATAATCTTTTTAATATGTTGCTGTATTCAGTTTGCTAGTATCTTATTTAGGATTTTTGCATCTGTGTTCATGAGAGATATTGGTATGTAGTTTTCTTTTTTGTCTGTTATCTTTACCAGGTTTTGGTATCAGAGTAATACTGGCCTCTAAAATGAGTTTGGAAATATTGTCTCCTCTTGGATTTTTTGGAAGAGTTTTAGGAGAATAAGTATTAAATCTTTGAATGTTTGATAGAATTCACTGGTAGAGCCAACTGGTCCTGGACTTGACATTTTGGAAAGTGTTTGATGATTGTTTCAGTTTTCCATACTGCTGATTGGTCTATTTAAATTTTCCAAGTCTTCTTAATTCAGTTTAGGAAGGTTTTATTTTCCTAAGCACTAGTCTATTTCTTCTAGGTTATTAAATTTGGTGTTATATACATTTCATAGTATTTTTGTATGATCCTTTGTATTTCTGCATCAGTTGTTTTTCCCTCTTTCATCCCTGATTTTGTATATTTGTGTCCTTTCTTTTTTCTTTAATGAGTCTAGCAGGGATTTGTCAATTTTATTAACCTTCTCAAAGAACCAGCTCTTTGTTGCAATTATTTTTCTATTGGTTTTTTGGTTTGTTTTCAATTTCATTTATTTCTGCTCTAATTTTGATGATTTTTTCCTTCTGATGACTTTAGGCTTCATTTGTTTTTCTTTTCTAGTTTTTTAAGATGAAGCATTAGGTTGTTTATTTGGGCTTATTCTTGTTTTTGGAGATAGGTTGTAATGATATGAACTTTTCCTTTATGCTTTTGCAGTGTCACAACTTTTGATATGTTGTACTATCATTATTTTCATTTCTATGTATCTGTGATCTCTCTTTTTATTTCTTCTCTGACCCAGTTATTTTCAAGCATATTGTTTAATCTCCATGTATTTGTGTTCTTCCTGCTTTCTTTTTGGAGTTGATCTCTAGTTTGAAAGCATTGAATCAAGAAAATATGGCTGGTATGATTTCAACCCTCTTATATTTTTGAGGCTATCTCTGTGTCCCAGTATGTGGTCGATTCTTGAGAATGTTCCATGTGTGCTAGAGAAGAATGTATAAGCAGTGTTTTGGGATGGAAGGCTCTGTAAATGTCAATTATGTCCAGTTGGTCTAATGTGTCATTTAAGGATTTTATTTATGTTCTGTTTGGATGATCTGTCCATATCTGACTGTGGGGTATTTAGGTCCCCTACTACAATACTGTTTGTCTGTTTCTCCCTTTAGTTCTGTTAGTAATTGCTTTACATATTTCAGGGCTCCCTGATTGAGGGCATAGATATTAATAAGTGTTATGTCTTCTTGGTGCATGATTCCCTTTATCATTATAAGTGTCCCTCAGTATCTTTCTTTACTTTTTTTATTTTGAAGTCTATTTCATCTGATATTAGTACGCTACTCCCGCTTTTCTCTAAATGCCATTTGTTTGAAATACCATTTCTACCCTTTCAACTTTGAGTCTGTATTTGTCTTTGGAGCTGAGATATATCTCCTGAAGGCAGCATATGGTTGGTTTTGTTTTTTGATCCATTCTGCAACTCTGTACCTTTTTATTGGTGAGTTCCGTCCATTTCATTTAGGGTATTATTGAAATATGAGGTCTTCTTATAGCCATTTTATCTTTTTCTTTCTGGTAGCTCAGTGTTTCCATTGCTTCTTTGTCCTTGTGTTTCTGTTTCCTTTGTATTGGTTGGCTTTTGTGGGTTTTGCCTCTGGTTCTTTTTGTTTTATGTTACATACTTCAGTTCTGAATCTTCTCTGTGTAGTTACCATTACAAATATGTAAAGGATAGTTTTATATATATATATATATATATATATATATTATATATATATATATATACTATTATATATATATACACAGTTGTCCATTTTCTTCAGCATGTGCCTTATCTCCATTCCTCTTTGTGAATTTGGATCTTTGAATCCTCCCCTTTTCGGTCATTGTTATCTCAATTTGTCCTGTGTATGCTGAACGTTCATTACTATCTTGTTATAATAATTCTCTTCTTATTATTTAAGCTTATAAAGCTCTGTTCTTAGTGTGGGTTGCATTCCTCTGTTTCTATGTGCCTGATAGTCACCTTACTCCTAATTATGTTCTTTTTTTTTTTTTTTATCATTTTGTTTTAGTGAGCTGACCTCTTTTCACTATTTCCTGTAGTGCAGGCCTTGTAGTGGAGAATTCTCTCATTTCTCATTTTTGTATGTCTGGAAAGGTCTTAATTTCTTCTCATATCTAAAGGAGAGCTTAACTAGATACATTATTCTAGACTGGTAATTCCTTTCACTTAATAGTTTAAATATATGATTCCATTCCTTTCTGGCTTGTAAGGTTTGCACTGAGAATTCCAAGGATAATGTGATGGGTTTTTCTCTTATAAGTTACCATTTTCTTCTCCTGGCTACCACTGAAAATTCTGTCTTTGTCGTTGATTTTTGATAATTTTAATACAATACGTCTTGGTGAAGGCCTTTCTGGGTTGAGATAATTGGGTGTTCTGTTGACTTCTTGAATTCCAAGCTCCAGCTCATTCCTTAGCTTTGGGAAATTCTCATTCCACTATTTGTCTGAAAATGCTTTCTAGTCCCTGCTCCTTTTCCCTGCCTTTGGTAATGCCCATTATTCTTATGTTTTCCTCTCCTATGGTATCAGCTAGATTTCTGTCTTCGATATCGCTTATCCTTTCCTCTATTTGGTCAACTCTATTTCCCAAGCTTGCTATTTCATTTTTCAATTCTTGCATTGTGTTCTTCATCTACAGGAGTTTCTATTTGGTTCTTTTTGAAGGTTTCAATCTCCTTGTTTTGCTAATCTAATTGTTTTTTTTCAATTCCTGAAATTGTTGATATGACTCGTTTCGGAACTCACTGAGTTTTTTCAGAAGTATCATCCAGAATTATCTGTCATTTAAATTGCATATTTCTATGTCTGTAAGCTTATTTTCTGAAGATTTTTCTCTTTGTTTCTGATATGCTTTGTCACTTGATTGTTCTCTGCCTGGGCATTAACGGAAATGTATTCTGCTTTTTTTTTTTTTTTTTTTTTTTTTTCCAGAAAGAAGACTTTTTATATAAATATCTCTCTTTAGGCTGCTGCTGCTGCAAAAAAAGTGCTTTTCTTTGATTTCCAGTAGGTGGTGTCTAAACTTCTCAGATCCCTGCTTTATATAAAACCTTAAAAATGCCTTTTTATTTTCAGATAGAATTTAATTCATGCTCACTACCCTCAGTTTCAGTCCCTGACAGTGTTAACAACAGTTTCTATAGTGTTTGCTCAGATTTCCCTGGGATCTATGGTGATCAGTCTCCGAGGATATGGGAGGAGGGGCCCTCTGGGTTGGAAGTTGGGGCCTGTGACTCAGCCTCAGTTTTTCAACCACAGCTGGTATAAATCAACTGTCGTTTATCTGCAGTCCCATTTCTCTGCCTTCTGCCCCGATGACTGGGCCACTGGCTGTGGGGAGACCACACCTTTCTCAGGCAGGGCTGTTCAGAGAAGTCGCTTCACCTTCTCCCCTCTCCTGCAGGGAGTTCCAGCAGCTGCGAGAGGCAGCTTCTTTATATTTCTCAGTCTAGCGCCCAACACCCAGGATTATGACCTGTGGTAGCTCTTCTGTGCAGATCCATGCTCAGACGTTCTGTTGTGTAGTTTTGAGTGTTTTTTGTTGAGTTTTAGCCTATTGTTCAGCCTATTGTTGTTTCAAGAGGAAAGATCTGGGACGTCTCTCACTCCTTCATGTTTCCAAAGATCCTCATGAAATTTTAAAAGTAGAGTGAATAATAATTTAGCTCAGAAATTTCTATTGAACACATGCCCTAAGTGCTTCTTTCTTTCCCATCAATATCAAGTTTTTCAAAAGTAGTTATAGCTAGGAGCAGCAAGGCCTATAGGAAATAACACTGCAGAATCAAAGACCAGCCAAATGATCAAGTCATCCATCTTCTCTCCTAGAGCCAATTCTTTAAGAAAACATAATAATTCTTAATGTGTGTGCATCCATAATATTCTTCAATATAAATGAAGTAAAAATAGTTTATAAATCAAGAAATACAAAAATTCATACTTATAATTTAAGATTTTTAACATCCCTCATTCAGTAACTGATAGAATATGAATACAAAAACATCATAATATTTAAAAAATTTGAAACCTATCAAACTTGATCTATTGACAATTTATAAAGCAAGATGTTCCATAAGTACAGAATATATATTATTTTAATTTTTATTATTTATTATTTATGCCTACAGCACCTGGTCTTCCTAGGTGGTCTCTCATCCAAGTACTAACCAGGCCCAACCCCGCTTAGCTTCCAAAATCAAGCGAACATGGACATGTCATTTAGACTGATCATATACTGGACCTTAAAAAGAGCCTCAATGCATTTCAAAATATTGAAATGATCTAGAGTATGTTCTATGATCTCAGTAACTTCAGGTGATACCAATAATAATGAACTATCTAGAAAACCCCAATATTTGAAAATTAAGCAATACATTACAAAGTCACATGTGATTCAAAAGGGAATTACACAGGAAATCAAACAATATTTTGAGTTGAATGATAGTGGAATTTTTTGTGAGATTCAGCTAAAATAGTACTTAGAGGAAAAATTATAACATTAAATGATTGTGTTAAAGAATAAATTATCTGAGTTTCCACCTCCAGACACTCAAAAAGCAAAGTAAACCTAAGGCAAATAGAAGAAAGGAAATAGAAGCAGTCAGAGAAAAAAATAATGTGAAATGGAAAACAGACCCACAATAAAGGAAATCAACAAATTCAAAGGTGATTCTTCAAAAAGATCTTTAAAAAACTAAAACATCTTTAGAAAGATTCATTAACCCAAAAGAAGAAATAAAAATTACTAAAGAGTAAAGATTCTTTGAGGGTAGGGAGGAGCGGTGAGGGATAGGTAGATGGATAAAAGGGGTCAAATATGTGGTTCGAAAGAAATCTAACTATGGAGGTGAACACACAGTGTAAATATATATATATACCTTACTGTTAAAGTGTACAGCTGAAACTCACTGAATTTCATTAACCATAAATGTCACCATAAAAAATAAAAATAAATCTTAAAATAAATAAATAAAGATTCTAAAGGTTATAAAAGCACGATAGTTAATAATAATTATAGCCTCAGGATAATAATATTGACTATTTAGATGAACTGGAAAAATTTATTGAAAACACAGATTACTAAAAGTGATTCAAAAGGAAATAAATATTTAAATGGCCTTATATCTGTTAAAGAAATTGAATTCATCGTTTTAAAAATCTTACCATAAATTAATCAGATGATTCTACATATTTTACAAACATTTCAGGAAGAAAAAACACCAAACCTGCACAAACACTTTCAGGAAATAGAATAGGAAACACATATGATTTCGCTTTATGAAGCCAGTATAATCATAATACCAAGACCAGTTAAGGTCACCATAAGAAAATGGCTGGCCAATATATTTATGAATGTGTGTGTGTGTATATATATGTGTGTGTATATATATACACCAATATAATTTATGAATGTGTGTGTGTGTGTGTGTATATATGTGTGTGTATATATGTAACACACATATATATAACATAGATGGATCGATCTTCAACAACATATTTTCAAGTAGGATCGAGCAATATATTAAGAAAATATGATGTGAAAAGTAGATTTTTCCAGGAATGCAAGTATGGTTCAACATTTTTAAAATTAATCAATATAATTTACCAAGTTAACAAAATAAAGAAGAAATTAATGATTATTTTATTAGTTGCCAATAAATATTTGACATAATTCAACTTCTATGCATAATAAAACATTAAACTAGAAATAAGAGACCCTTATTCTACTCGATAACAGATATATAAAAAACAGATTTCATGCAACTTCATAATTAATGGTTAATTAATAACCATTCCTTCTCTTTCTACATCTTTTCAATATTGAAACATGTTAAGAAAAAAATAATAAACACTATAAATATTGAAAAGAAGCAAACTTATCTTTAATTTGAAGATAAGGTGATTAGGTACATAGAAAATCTTAATATACCCACATGTACAACAAATCCTAGAACTAACTTGTCAATTTAGCAAGGCCATAGAATTCAGTCAATTTTGAATTCAATTGTATTTGTATATGCTAGCAACAAATAACTGGAAAGTAAAATCAAAATGTAGTAACTTAAAAGTATACACATCATAGCGTGATACTGAGTAATAAAGTTAATGAAAAATGTGCAAACGTCTATATTAAAGGATTTGTGATACTGCTAATTAAAGAAGACTTAAATAATAGAGAAATATATGTATTCATTAATTGGAGGATTCACTATTTTTAAGATGAAATTTCACATCAAAATGAGATAGGTTTATCATAATACTAATCAAGTTCCAGTAAGAATTTTTTATAGAAATTACAAGCTTATCCTAAAAGTTATATGGAAATGCAAAAAACCAAGGATAGCCATAGCAATCTTGAAAAAAAATTTTTTTGAGGAGTTACATTTTCAGATGTCAAGATTTACTATAATTAAGATTTACTGTGCAAGAATCAAGACTATGATGTTGGCAATAGAGATAGACAATAATTCGATGCAGCAGTGAAGTGAGACCAGGTAGTGGACCCACACATATGTAGTTAATGATTTTTGATTCACCTATTCAAGAACAAGTAAGTCAGTGTGGAACCCATAAGGCTGGACTTAGAAATTCAAAGCTACCGAGTTATGGAAGTCCCACCCAAACTGTAAGCACAGGACACTTGGACATGTGAAAATACATTTTAGTGGAAAGCAACAAGTCTTTACATGGGTTGGGCGTAAGAATCAAAAAGCCTGGGTTTTCAGAGTTTGCTCAACAGAAGACCCCTGCCCAACCTAAGTGGATCACATCTTTCAGTAAAAATAATACTATAATTCTCCTGGACAAAAGGGGCCTGTTACATTCCAGTTTAGGGCAAAGAAGAATACTTGGGAAAAAAAATTGACAATGTACAGGAAGTTTGAAAAAGGTTCATATTTATTTAGAAACAATCACGGCAATTGATGTGTGTCAAGACGCTGTACTTGCAAGCAATATCTTAAATGCCTTCCAAGAACTGTATCTTTTATTTTCCAACAACTTATGCCCCTTGTGATCATCTTTGAGGAAAGTAAAAGAAGGTTGATCAGCCAACATCATGGATGTAAAAGCCACCATAAAATGCAGGTAGTCAGGCTTAGAGCCCCAATCAAACCTAGTCTATACCTGCTTCCCCAAAACAAACACTTTGACACCTCCTTTCTTGGCACATTTTTTTTTTTTTTTACTTTTGATCTTGGCGATTCTTGTTACATTTCCTACTTGGCTCACCACTTCACAATAACCCCAGCAGCCATAAGATACATGTATCTGAGGAAGCTTTCATAAATTTTATACAAATTTACTGTCCATTTACTGTACATGTGCATGTGCATTTACTGTCCATGTACAAAGGGTGTATGTAATCATACTGTTTGCAAAATACTGAGGCACAGATCCTCTAAACACATTAATATCAAAAACACCCTTCTCATTTGTTTCCCCACCCTCTTTAACAAACACTTCCCTGCCCAAACACTTCCCCGCCCTGTTCAACTATATGCTTTCATCTGAAGGATGGATAGCTACATTGACTATGTTTTTTACCACTCTTTCTGAGTCATATTTATCATTATTGTTTCTTAGTTTCCTTATTCTCCTTTATATGAGATATCTAAGTTTCAGAGAAACTCATGCTCATTTCCTAATCTTATACCAAACCAAACACTCTCTCAGAAAACTTACAAAGTTCTTGTATTAAACCAACACTGATGGAGTAGGAACTCGATATGCGTGGTTCCTTTATCTGAGTGTGTCTAAGATAAAGCTGAAAATCATTTTGCTAAATGTGTTAGGTACTGTATTAGGCTTTGTGTTAGGTACTATACAAGCTTTAGAGGAACGAAGATAAATAAGATTTACTAATTGCCCTCAAGCACTTAATGATTCAGTGGCAGACTGGCTGATGGATCTTTGTGTATTCATTGCATTTAGAGAAATAGTAGAGAAGACAACTGAGCCAGAGCAGCAAGGACCCTGTAACTGCACGAATCACATCCCCATATGTGATGATTGAATAAATTGATCATTTCTAAAAATAATAGGTAGCAGTTGAATGCCTACCACGTGACAGACATAGACTTAGGGTCTTTAAGTTAACTTTTTAAATTAAATTTACCAGGGTGACACTGGTTAATAAAATTATATAGGTTTCAAGTACACAATTCAATAATACACCATATGTATATTGCATTGTGTGTTCACCATATATCTCCCATATATTGTCTAAGTTTAATTTTTAAAATCACCACTATCTTAGAAAGTAAACATTATTATTACTACTGTTATTGTTTCACATCCCGTAGATTAAAAAAATCATGGCACAGAGAAGTAGTGTAACTCAGTTAGGGCCACCTGGCGATAAGAGATGAAACCATACTTTTAATACAAAAACTGACTTACAGATAAAAGCAACAAAACAATAAATATACAAACAAGCAAATAAATTTATGCCTACTTATCATGATATACACTGATTTTTTACTAGCACCATATTATAAATACTTTTTACATATTATAAAGATGTAGTAGATTTTTTTAACATTCAAGGATATGTATCATCCTTTGAAAACCCTTTCTATGTTGAGTACATTCCCACGTTATGATGTCTACCTTTCATGCCATGAACAAAATTCAATGTTCCCCTTGTAACTGTAATACAGATAGATTTGGGCTCCTCCCATCAGTACACTAGCATGGAGTTTGAGTTGGTAGGGAGCAAAGGGAGGAAGTTTGCTCTGCAGACACTTTTCTTCGTTGATAAGGGTGGGGAAAGGCCTCTATCTT
Source organism: Eonycteris spelaea (assembly GCA_003508835.1). Lineage (NCBI taxonomy): Eukaryota > Metazoa > Chordata > Mammalia > Chiroptera > Pteropodidae > Eonycteris > Eonycteris spelaea. The sequence goes on from PUFA01000137.1 coordinate 4,042,247, forward strand.
TTGGGGATTGTGAAGTCTGGTGCTTGATACAAAAGTGACATCAGTGCCTGTTATAGTGGGATTCCAGTAAAGTCGGCTCCTGGCATCTAGTGCCAGCTGTCTGTGATGGTGGCAACAGCAGCAGGTGTGGCAGGAGCAGCATTTTTAGCAGGCCTACTCTGTGAGAATTTTAGGCATTCTGGGGACATTTGCTCCAAGCTCATTTCTCTTCTCTCGCCAAATGATACTACGAGCTATAACATCAATTAATATATTTCTTATAAACTAGATAGTGGATTCTGTTGGTGGCAAGTGTGAATCCTTAATCCATTCAGTGATTGTCACCGAGGACTGGGTGCAGGGAACAGACTTTTACTGACATGAGGAGCTGATATGCTTCTCTGGCCAGATTGAAAACAAACAAACAAACAAAAATTAGAAGATGGGATTCTGGTGGTCCCACTTCACGCAATGCTGGAGAATGTCTTTATTCTTAGGCTCATCTTGCATAACATGCCCATGGCAGGCAAGCCTTGGAGGACAGAGTGGATGTTGAGTTAGGGCAATGAGGAGGGCACGTGGAAACCCAGAACTATGGTGGGCCGCTGCCTGTAACTGTGCTGCAGAGTTAAGAAAGGCAGGTTAGGCTCAGCCTTTTAAGTTCTCTTAACACAGCATAGTCAGAGAACCAGGGAAGTTTCTATGCTTGTCCTAAGAGAATGTTTCAGCTCTACAGACCTACGGAGCTAACATAAGTAGAAAGCATATGAACTTGATCATGTTGACAAACCCAATTTACTCAGTACATTTTAAAAGTCTTACTGGCTTTCATGAAGCAGTCAGCATCCAATCTAGCAGACAGAAAGAAGCTTTGAGAAACTGCAAAAATAAAGGCTTTTAGAGGCAGAAGAGAGAAGGAACAAGGAAGTTAAACGAGACAAAAAAGCAGATTGGTTGTTACAAGGTCATTTTACTTCAGGGGATGGCAGGATCCATCAGACAGATTACCTAACTAGTGCTGGTCAGGTGATTCCTAATTGACCGGGTTTAACATTTTATTTCTGTGAGAGGTGAAACCAAGGTGTAATTAAGCTAAGTCTCAGTTTGGTGACGTGAGGCTTAGCATAAGTGACTTCATTTTGGGCCTGTTGTTTTAAAACAACCATATGAGTTGTTTTTTTAAAACAACATTAAATTTAAACTCACAAGTTCTCTTTGTGAAACAGGAGACACAAACTTGAAGAAAAGTGAGATGCAGAAAATTTGAGTGGGTGCATTAATAGATATTTGACTCTTTCAAAAATGCCCTAAATATAAAACCTCCATTGAATCTTTACAGACAGAAGCAGCAATTCCTTTAATTCTGCATTATGAAGGCCTTTTTGTTTGAAGACTGTAAGGTGACCTCACTGGGCAGCTGCTTTGCAAGATAAAGCTTTTTCTATCACCACAAGCCCTGATCATGTCCCAGCATGGTGCAAGTTTTACTCTCCAAAATAATTACAAGGTATTGTCTTGTTTTTTGCTCCATCCATAGCTCTATTCCTGAAAGAAACTCTGTTCTGAAGCCCATCTTTGAAAAGCACTGAAGAGATTGGAGTGGTAGGCTGTGGATACAGAGATACAGAGGATTTTAGAAAGGATTATCTTGTCTGGGGGCATGATGAGTGGGCAGTCAACAAAAGTGCAGTTCAATACTTCAATCAAATATCAAGGATGAGTGATTCGGGTGTGTAATAGAAGCTGCTTGTATTAGTTTCCTATTGCTACTGTTAAGAAATTAGTAGATTAAAAAAATACAACTTTATTCTCCTGTAATTCTGAAATGAGCTTCACTGGGTCAGAGTCAAGGTGCCAGCAGTGCTGGTTCTCCCTGGCAGCTCTAGAGAAATCGTTCTCTTGCCTTTTTCAACTTCTAGAGGTCAGCTGCATTTCTTGGCTCATGGCCCTTCCTTCATCTTCAAAGCCAGTAGTGTAGCATCTTCAAATCTCTCTGTGAAGGTTCTGACCCATCTGTTAAAGTGGGCATTAAATGAGTGAGGTACTAAATTGATCCCTAACCCGAGTCCAGCTGACTGTGGGTCCGCGGGCCCTAAAATCCCCTCAGTAGCCATTTCTCTAGTCTCCACATAGTCTTAAAAATTGACAGATTTAAAGCTTGGCAATCCCCCTTCCCCTTTTTCTTTGAGCCATGGAGTAAGAGATAGCATAGCTGGAAAGCCATGTTGAATCCTGTAATGCATCCCCCTGAGGCCAAGATATTAAATGAAAACAATATTATATTATTTGGTAAATGACAGGGATTAGTTCCATCCTTAAAAACTTAAGTAATATATGGTGAATGTACTCCCAATACTATTTCCAATTTAGTTCACCAATCTGTTTTCTGCAAAAAAAAAACATAGGATATTAGAGGCTAACAGTGGACTATTGCTAATTCACAAAAATGGCTGCCCCAATTGCATCTGCTATTTTTACGCGATATTACTGTTAGAGCTGATAACATGGACTCAGGTATGACGAATGCAGCCAATACACTGTTAAAAGCACTGTTTTCATCTGTATGCAGAAGGAGAGCCAGAAAAAGGTTTGCTTTCTCATCAAATGTATAGCAGTATATCTATATGTCTGCCTCAGGGCTGTGTTAACTGCCCATTCCCTCTGTTGTAATCTGAAGATACCTGGGCCTTATTAATTATGTATATAACACTTCATAATGGCATCATGCTAATTTACATGGACGAGCAAGAAGTGGCAAAAGTTTTGAAGAACTTGATAGGTGTGTGGACAACAGAAGTAGGGAGATAAACAATACAAAGTTTCAGGGACCTGCCACATTAGTGAAGATTTTATGCCTCAAAGATCCAGAGCATACTGAGACAATCTCTTTCAAGGTAAATGACAAAATGTGTTTTGTACCTCTCATCACAAAGAGCAAGCGCAAGGCCTGCTGAACATCCTTATTTGGGTTTTAGAGGCGGCATATTCCACAATCGGAAATGTTTCCCCTATCCAGCTATCAAGTAACGCAAAAGGTGCCACATTTGAATGAGATGCAGATCAAGAAAAAGCTGTACAGCAGGTACCAGGCAGTAGTACACAACTGCTCCTTGAGCCACAGGAGGTAGCAATCTCTATGACATTAGACATATCTGTAGCAGTAGAAGATGTTATATGGAGTTTATGGCAAAGACTGTGTAAAAGAATCGCAAAATTGACAGCCCTAGAATTCTGGAGCAAGGCCATGCCATCTGCAGCAGGAAATATGCATCATTTTAAAAACAGCTTTTGAAAATTTTGGCATGCTACTGGGATCTTATAACATCTGACCATGGGACATCAGATAACTGTGCTGCCAACATGTCTATCATAAACTGAGATCTGTCAGACCCCACTGAACCAGAAGTTTAGGTAGACCAAACAACAATAAAAAATATTGAATTGGTATATCTGGTATCAGCAGGCAGGATGAGGAAAAGGGCACAAGTAATCTGCATGAGCAGGTGGCATGGACCCTGCACTTCTAGGTTTCTTCAGTCTAGTGATGGAAAAGACTTCCCACCTTTGCAAACTCAAGGGTATTTCACCTTCCCTTGTTAGTATTCCTAGCTTTCTAAGTAGATCCTTCATTAAACAATCCTTAATTACCAATATTTTGGGTTTCATGGTTTCTTGACAGAGCCCTCATAAACACAGGGAAGAATAACCTGCCTCAGATTAGTGACCTCCAGGAACCTCAGTGACATAGATGACTGTTAAATTTTTATCAGGTGGATCATCCTATTTGCTCACACATGTGTGTCTTAACAACACATTAATGTTCCTTGCTGGGTCATCTAGCCTTATCATCATGTCATCAATGTAATGAACCAATATGTCCTGTGGGATGATAAATAAAGTCCTTGCAGTCTAACTTATGGAGTAGAACTGTTATAGTTTAAAACAAAATGGTGACAGTATTGTCCTATCCCTTCCAAGTTAAAGAAAACTGCTGTCAGTGTTCCTTGTTTATTAGAATATAAGAGGAAAGCATTTTCTAATTAAATAACTGCCTATTAAATACAAAGGGCTATGTCAATTTGTTTCAATAAATTTACCAAATCTATAACAACAGCTGCAATTTAACATGCAATATGATAGGGCCTCTGATAACATACTGCTACTTTCACAGATCTATTTTGTTTTTAGGTCAAGTTCCCTAGGAAAAAATATCTCAAGCAAAGATGTTCTGAATACAGCAGGAAGGATGGGCCTTTTTGTCTCCATATGCATAAGACACTGGGCCCAGTCAGATTTCACAGAAGGGGAGAAAAGTTGCCAAGAGGGCAATTTCTGGGGGAAGAACTCAGCCCTCAATGAGCAATACTCCTGAAAGCTGGGAGAACAAGTACTGAAATTCTGATGGGGAATCTGGGTCATTTACTACAGCATCCGATATACTTCACCCTTTGTACTATTTGAATCCACTTGCTGTGTATAATAAGGTGATCCTATTTGGGAATAGCCACTTCAGTATTCTGGGGACATTTTCAAAAAGGAAGGTTAGTGGGATAACTGTGGCCCCACCCTTGTTTCAGATCTTGAGTTATAACTTATACCTCTCTTCTCCCTCCTGTATTATTAATTCTAGAGTCCCTTCATTGTCATCTACCACATCTGCTCATCTAGTAGCTCTTCTGGGGTAGAGGTAGCTCAGACCCATATCCCTGGTGGTTTTGAGCAATGGCTCACATTATTCTTCTAAGGCTGTGGCTGCTCCATTTTCCATTTACCACAAAGATTAGTCATAGAGGTACCAAGAGAAGCCCTAGTGGATCACATGAGGACCAATGTGTTCTTCCTTGCCCCCATTTTGTAAGTACAGCCCTCCAGGATCTTAATAGTCGATTACTCTTACCAGCATGGGGCTTTTTCCCTTTCCTTTCCTTTCCTTTCCTTTCCTTTCCTTTCCTTTCCTTTCCTTTCCTTTCCTTTCCTTTCCTGTCCTGTCCTGTCCTGTCCTGTCCTGTCCTGTCCTTTCCCATTACTTTTTAACTTCTAAATATACTCTCTACCCTTCTCTACTTTTCTCATCACCCTAAATAAATGGGGATTATGAATTATATCTACAGGATCCCCATACATCTGGCTTCTAATTGTGTTCAGCCAGTAGGAGACACTAACAGCAGACAGGGAGTAGAGGAGGGTGAGATTTGGGTGTCTATTTCACCAGCTACCTGACTGCTGGGTTGGGCTTGGCCGATGGAGGAATGCAGGTACCGAAGGCCACATCTCCTTTTGAACATGTCCCCTGTAAGGCCCACAGTCCTCGGTGAATGTGTTCTTATCAATAATTTGTCCAGATCTAGTTGTATATTGCCCTTCTTGATAAAACAACCTTGATAAAACAATCATGGTTTCCAGAGTGCTTTTAAAACAAATTAGCAAAATTCTGACACTGTTTCCACATAAGTTATTTTCTCTTGAACCAGATCTTGTGTTTTTCTCCCTGGGCTGTTCTGGTATCTAACTCTAATTATGATGCTAGAGGCATCGAGGGGAGGTGAAGTAGGTCTGGCAGAGAATTATTATCCCCTCAAGAAGCAATTCTCATGGACAAAGTTAAGTATTCTTATACAGGGGGAAAGCTGGTTCTTTCTAATAAGAAGATAGGGTCTGCCTCTGCTGCTAAGGAATACAGAGGATGCTTAGAAGCTTCAAAGTTCTTGGACTCATTGTTTTCTGCCCAGATATTGCCATCTCAGGTCTCAGGTTTCTACACTTGTTTTGTTCTTAGCATAAGTGACCTGGTAGGTTGAACACTTAATCAAAGATGCAACTCTACAATGATTATAATAGAGCCTATGATTAATTTATGTATCATGTTGACTGGACTATGCAATGCTCAGATATCTAGTTAAACATTATTTCTAGGTGTATCTGTAAAGATATTTCTAGGAGTCATTAGCATTTAACTAGTGGACTGAGTATGGCAGATTGCCTTCCTCAATGTGAGCAGGTGTCATCTAATCCATTGATGACTCAATTAGAATTAAAAGGTTGAATTCTCTCTCTCTCTATCTCTTTCGCTCTCTGTCTGACAGCTTGATCTGAGACATCAATCTTCTTTGCCCTTGATTCTGCCCTTGGACTGGGATTTTTACCACTAGCACTCCTGGTTCTCAAGCCTTTGGACTCATTGGATTACACCACTGGTTTTCCTGGGTCTCCAGTTTACAGATAGCAAATTGTGGACTTCTCGGCCTCCATAATCATGACCCGATTCCTTATACTACACACACCACACACACACACACACACACACACACACACACACACCACACACCCATAAAAGTTCCCTATGGCTAGTAATCCTGCTTTACAAATAGCTCTATCTCATATGCTGACATGAGTATGGAGTAGATAGACTATTTCAGCATTACAACTACAAATGGATATTGCTCTGTTTTTACAATAAATGAAATGTCCTAGTGGCTAGAACTTTGACCTATATATCTTGTCCTTTTATCTGCAAACATGGACAATGGCCCAATTTTGGTCAGATGGTAAGAGTCTTGGAAGGAACAGAGTCTTGAAAGACTTAAAGATTGATCACAAAGGACAAGGAAGTATAGGGAAAAAGAATATGGTTAGGTCTCTCAGGCTAGGAGAATATTCAGATCTCAGCTTGGCAAGGTTAAACAAGTCGCCTAAGTAGAGTTTGACAGAGCCAGAGGAAAAGATTCAGATATGCTTTTCTCTGTCCTCCAGCTCTTAACATTTGTGTTTTACATCCTCCTGAAGTTCTTTTATAGTCACAAAAATGTTCTACTTCCTCAAGACTAAAATAGAGCTCTCTACTTCAGAGTTTGCTCAACTCGTGACCTCATTCCAGAATCACAACCACTTCATGGGGTAGGTAGAGTAGATGTCATTATTTCATCTAGTGATGTGTAACTAACTCAAGACGTCAAAGGAATTGGTCAACATCACACAAGCACTAAGTGATAAAACTAAAATTCCAACACAAACCTTCAGATTCTTCTCTGTTGCACTCTTGGAGGAGGATGCTTTCAGGTCATCTACAGACAGGTGGTAATGCCCAGTGGGAAGAACCCCATGCCAGGTGACAACACTTCCTCCAATCTTGGAGAGAGTTCAGAAGCCCTAGGAGAACTGAACCGGGTCTGCTCGACCAAGATTTGACCATTGAGTGAAGATATTCAGATCTTAGGACTTATTAGGACACAAAAATGCAGCAATATTTCCCCAGAGCTTTCTTTGTGTCTGGCATTCAAAGAGTTTATAGTCTAGAAAGGAGACTGGGCAGTATATTAAACCTTGCAAATAATTTATCAAATGTAAAATTATCTTCCTGAATATGAAGTTTTTCTGACTCTCTCCTAATACCAGGAAGGGTCTAGTGATGCGATTGATAATCACAATAGTACCTTCCACCTCCAATGAATTCATCCTGTCTCCTCAAGTTATTGTAAAACCACTAACCTGCTTGTGAGATATTCTCCAAATAGCTTATTTTCTCTCATTCCTCCTGGAAGAATTCACCATAGATGTATTTTACTTTTCAGATATTCATTTTCATTCTTGCACTATTTGTTCAAATATTTTTAACAGAGAGCTGCCTGGAGCACCATGTATTGTGGAGTAAAAGTTCAGATATTCCAGCTCTATTGTCTAAATTCAAAACTTGAAATTCAGCTGCAGGGGTGTGGGTGAGGCACAGCAACTGTTGTTTACTGAACCCTATGCTCTTAAGACTGCTGGTTTGTCCTGGCCTGCTCTGTGTGACTTTCTCATGGGTGTTTCCCTGCATGAAGACCTGTCTTTTCATCCTCTTATTTTAAGACTGTCCCTTTTAGGAAGACAGAACATTTATCCTCCTTTCCCCTTACTGATTGGTTGTGGCTTTTTAACTTTTGCATTTGTAACTTTGGGGATATTCCCTTCTCCCCATACACATGACCCCTTTTAAAGATGGCATAGTTAGATAATAGAGCTGCCTCCTGAACCAGGTCCAGGACAAGCACAAACTCAAAACAAGGGCTGCCTTCTCTGGTGAAACAGTACACCAGCGAAACCCAGAGTCTGAGTTTCACTCGCTCTCAGTTACCCAGAAAAATTCCTGTGAGGAAACAAAATAAATGAAGCACTGTGGGGCCTTCCTTCCTTTTAAACTGCTCCTGGGCTATAGTGCTAGGTGACCCCTTATTTTAAAAGTTTCTAACTGGCTCTATGTACAATATTTTCATTGGTTCAAAGAGAAAATCCAATTGCAATAAAAATACTGAAATTAAAAAATAAAGTACAGTGAATGTTCTCACTTCACTATACTTAATCCAAGATGCAGACTCCTGAATTAATGATTTGGCCACTGTCACTGTTAGCTTCCATTGACATTTCAACATCAAGTTAAACAGAAAGAAAACTTGTGGCAGTGCAGCAGTGCATAAGCAAGACCAAAACTAGTACTTGATTTAGTGAAGTGATGGTGGCATAAAGCATAAAATGTTGGTGGCATAAGCATATTCATTTTGTCAGGTCACTGAGTATATTCTTTACAGCAACTATGGGGGTGTTACTTCTAGCTTAGTGGACACACCTAGTGGCTTTGGAATCAGATAGCTCTAAATGTAAAATATACTGCCATCTGCATTTGTCCTCAAAAACTATTTTGTTAAGCTTGCTGTTGAGAATATATTTTTTAAAATATATATGTAGGTTCTTAATCAAAAGCTAGGCATATCGTGTTTTCAATTAATGGCACAGTGCCAATCAAAAATTTAATTCCTCTTTAAATATTATATAAATGCTTCCACAGAGTCATTCTCCCTACCCCATTCCATCCTTTCAGTGGGTTGTTGGTTTATATTTAAATCCTAAATAAATTGCTTAGTGCAATGTTTTGGAGCCATCCAGCATTGTGTTGATTGGCTGCTTGAGACCCTCATTTGGGAACAAAGACCAGAGTTTTTTGGAAACACCATATAATTAATATTGAAAAGAAACTCAACTTAAAATCGGATGCAAAATATTTTATTTGTCTTCAAAAAATAATCGTAATGATGCCAGTGATCAATGCTGCTCATCATCTAATTTTCAGATCATCCACTAACTCTGCAAAAACAGATCTTCAAAATCACATCATCTTACACTGTATTTATTTGTCCATTCTAAAGCAAAATTCTTTTATAGTAGCTTGGGGCATCTCTGTGGATTTAAGTCACTAAACTCCTAGTTCCTCTCAGGGAAAAAGTGTAGGTTGGTGCTTACGAACCAGACAAACCTGGTTTCTAAAGTCTTCCTTGGCCTTGCTTAATCTCTCTAACCCTGTTTTTGTTTTTCTTTCTGTTTAAGATGGGGTGATACTGCATTATGTATGTAAAACATTTTGAATAGTGTCTAGCATATAATAAGCACTCTATATGTGTTGTTATTATTACTGTTCTAATCAAGACTGATATCCTAGAGCAGAGTATGTGCCTTGATTTCAGGGCTGCCCGTTTTCATTCAAGATCTGTATGATTGTGCTGGAAACAAAACAGTGGTCATCTTGGTTCAGTTTATAACATGGCTCCAGTTACTTTGTTCAGCAAATCCTAATTTGAAGAAGTCTGGGTAATGGAAATTTTTTTATTTCTCACCTGTCATACTTACTTGAGCACCTCTGGCTTAGAAGCTCATTAGAGTCTCAGAAAAAAAAAAGTTTATTAATCAAATATGAGGCACAGATGAAACAACGTATCACTTGCTAATTACAGGAGTGACTAGCACTGATGCAGGTATCTCTTTCATTTTCCTTGGCTTTTGGCTCAATTAACAATTAACAGTGACTGATGTCCTAAAAGAAAGCTTTCTGTCTGTACTCCTGGATTTTCTCAGGAGAAGTTAGAAATAAGATTCTTGACAGAGTTTTGTGAGGGGAAAAAAATTAAAAACTACAATAAACCACCTGTATTATTTATAGATAAAATATAATTGCAAAAACCTTAGACAACACCAATACATATTCATTGACTTTATTTATTTTAAAAAAATTTACTTCTCTTAATTTTAGAAAGTAATGAAACATACCAGAAACAATTTTTTTCCATGCTGGAAATCTTAAACACTTGCCTCTTTAGTTAATATTCATAAGTTAAGAGAATCACTTTTTTGGAGGGCAGTTCTCTTATAGGAAAGATTCCAAGCTGAGAAATTAAACCCCAACAAGGGGTTTAACCTCAGCACAAAGGTGATTCCTTTCTTCACTGGTCCCTATTATAATATGCAGAGTCAAGGCTCCTAAATCCACTGTCTCTTTGAGAATAAACTATGATTAGGACTGGACACCAGGGTAACTGTCCCTAAAGTAGGAAAATGCAATAATTTTGAGTAATGACACAAATAAACAAGCTGTGATTTAAAAACATGAATCCATATCCAGACCTTATCTCTGATTTTGCTATTGCTTGATAGAGACATGGCCAGGTAGAGTTGTGATCACATTTTTCAATGTTCTCAATTTTGTCACATCTTCACCCCAAGTATCCTCTACTATGACAATCAAATGGCCTCTCGGAAAAGACTCAGATTTCTGTTATTTATACCTCTTCATATTATCCAATCAATGTATGTCTTCTCTCAAGAGTACATATATTTTAGCCTAAATAATTATAGCTGTTAGTGACCAAGCTCTTACTATAAAACAAACACTAAGCTAAGAATTTTACATGAATTATCTCATTTACTCTTCATAATCATTTTACGAGGTAGATATAATTATTACCTTATAATATCAACGGTAAATTTCAACTTTGGGAAATTAATTAAGTTGCCCAAGCTCCCATAGCTACTAGTGGTCTGACTTCAGAGCCTGAGCTCTGAAATAACTACATTGATTTTAAAGTCACAACGATCTGAGTGGCAGGCATCCAAACAGGTGAAGAGGTCTTTTGGGGGGCTTTGCTGCAGACTAATCAGTACTAAGCTGAAGACCTGAGTTCTGCCACGCATTTGCCATAGTAGTCACCTCTTATATAGTGATGGAAATTCTACCACTGAATTCAGGTGGTGATTCCAACCTGATATGCCCCCCTGCCCTGCCATGACCCTTTAAATTTCTCTAAGAAGAGAAACACAGATGTATATGGCCTTTATGAGCAAGATAAAAGCATGAAAGAAGCACCAAAAAGTGTCTAGAATCTCATCTCCACTTTGTCATAACAGATCTCCTTCTGTGGCCAGTGGCCAAGGTTTCTCTTTTAGCAGATTGATTAAAAATGGAAGAGGTACCCATGGCATCACCTCAAAGTTGGAGAAGTTGAATAAGAATACTTGCTACATCCCAAACACCAAAACATGTGGAAAACCTTAAGGAAATCTGCTGCATAGGATAAATACAAGGAAATGCTACTTTTCCCCACTTCAGAATTCAGTGAAACCTAAAACATTCAGCCTAACAACATAAATAGGCTTGAGAACTAAAAAAAAAAAAAAAGAAAACAAAACAAAACACCAATGCAAAACAAAATATATCTTATAGAGGTAGGATTTTGTGAGTCGTGTGTCTGCTTTTTGAAGTTGAAGATAAAAGGACAAATCCGGCTACTGGCAGAGAAGGTGGACTGCTCAGTGGACCAGAAGTCAGGCCTAGGAAGACACCTCGTATGAGACTCCATTCTCACCCTGTCCAAGGAGGGAAAAAGAACCAGATCTTCCTCAACACCCAAGAGGAAACTTTCTCTGCTGATCTGCATGCTTTTTGTTGGAAAAACTCATCTTTTGAAACTGATAGCCAAGCACACTCCCAAGGCACCTATCACACCCTCAATGAATCCCCAGAGTGGGCTGTCACTAATGGAATGAAAATCAGATCACACTGCATTTTGAAACAATCCTGGATGACAAACAAAGAGGCCATTCCACCACGAGCTCTCCAAGTCGACTGGAGCTACCAGGACCACTTGTGGCCTCAACCTGCCTCACCTTTCAAGTAGGAGCTCTGGGGCCACTTTCCAGCCTCGGGCAGCCTTGGCCAGATAATGTCCAGATGAACAAAGGCTTCTGGGTAAACATGTCGATTATTGCTCCTACCAGTTAAAGGGGAAAGTTCCAATCTACTCACAAAATCCTACCACCCTTCTCCCTAATGGTGCCAGCATCTCAGAGTAAAACAGAAGAGTTAGATGACTTCCACTAATTCTTAGACCTTGATAGCTACTCTGGGAAGGGGCCTTTGCAACTTGGACTTCCGGCGTTATGTGCCAAGTCCACTAAGGGACTTCTTAAGAATCAGCTTTGCATATGGCTTTTGAAAGGTGATTTCTGATTACCCCTCTCTGCCTCTATATTTCCATCCGTAGCTGAAAGATGACTCACTAACTCCCTCTCAGGGGCATAAAGTTTTTTCTGAGGCTTTGATTGCTTGTTTGTTTAAACAAAAAGAAAAACCTAGAGACCCCTGGGTCTCATGGGTGCTTCTATCTGTTCAGACCTATTACTGTTATTTGGTAGTATATAATTTTTGTTAAAATCCAAATATTTAGACAATTTAAAAGCTGTCTTACATTTCGGATTCAGAAGAAGAAAGATAAGTAGGCTCTTTCGGTTGCCATTTCTAACACTGCAGCAGGAGCCTGGGTGAATGCAATTCACAAATTATCAGTCTGTGGAAAGTCATATATCCTTTGTCAGTCACCATCACCCATTAGTTTTACTAGAGAACAAGCCCATGCCCTTCAAGGGAAAGCAGAGCCTGAAGGGCACCAGGTAGCTTCTCGAAGGCTCATTTTTTTACCTTGAAAATAAGAACGTCTGACAACATCTTCTCTAAGTCTCTTCCAGCTCTAAAATGTCATCATGACATCAACATTCATAAATAACTTAACATGTCCAAGTGTTATAATAACTTTTTAAAAAGCTAAAACAAACAGAAAAAGGTAAAGACAAGAGACAGATTATCTTTCCCTTCCTTTAGACCATGGACTATTGTAGTGGACACACATGCACATGTGTAAGTGTAATTCCCAGATAAATTCCATGATACATCCAGAGCAGTGCAGGGGTATCAAAGAAGAAGGAGATCACTTGATTACTTCTGATTACGGGGATCAAAGCAGATCTAGGGAGCCAGGTACATTGAATTGTGACCTTTAAAGATGCATGGGATTAAGTCAATTGGGGATGGTTAGAGATGCCAAAAACAGAAATTGATAAAGGATGTGATGGTTAATTGATTACTATAGATTAGAAATTTGGTACAATAATTAGTAATTTAGAAGTATTTATCAATCTACATGGGGCGAGAAGAGAGAGAAGATGAAAAGAGGTGAAGAATGGAGGAAAGATAAAGTCATGTAGCACAGTTGGTGAACTGGAGTGTGAGGTTCAAGGTCAAGTTTGGGGACAATGAACATGGAAAATTAAGTTGGAAAATAGTTTCAATCCCTAGGGCAAAATATCGTATCCTACAAATGTATATCTAACAAACACCTGTTGCTCATGGCATTACTACTAAATAAGCCTGTTTATGGCTACTTTGTTTCTGATAATTGTTTTTAAAATAAATTTATTTATTTTATATATTTATTTCCAGCTGTAAGGTAGACAAACCCATTGTTCATAGATTAATTCTTTAGTCTAGGTCACATCTGTCTTATTGCTACTGATTAAATATAGCAATGTTATGACAAATTTTACCTCTCTTTATAAATATAATTATTGTATAGCTATCAAACTCAAAGTCAAATGCATTCTCTTGGGAGGGAGTTCAATCACCTTGTGAAGCCAGCAGCTCACCACATGATCTTGGGCAAGGCGTCTTCATTTGTTAGCTTATGGAGTTGGGCCAGGATATTTCTAGGGGTCCTCCTAGTTCTCCACGAATATTGTCAAGATGAATTACTGACCAATCATGTTGTATCTCAATAAATTGCACACACAGATCACACACTTGTAGAAATCCTTAGTGAATAATTTCTGGGATTATGAAGATCTATCACTCACAGGGAATTATTTACAAAGTATACCCTCTAAGAATGGGGCAAAGCGTAGAAATTTGCTCCCAATCCTCCCAAAAAAAATCTCCCTGATTCTTATAGATGCATGCCTAATAGCTTCGAAAAAAAGTAAACTCAATAGCTTTCTTCAGGATTCTGAAAACTCTCCTTTCACAATAATAGAAAGCACAGACAAAGCTTGCACACAGTTAAACTATTTTTTTTGGAGCAAAGGACTGTGGGATCTATGGTAGTCCCTTCTGTGTCTGTGCTCATTGGACCATCCAGACCCAATTGTTGAAGCCTCTTCCTCGCTCTCCCCTCCAGATTCACACTCCTCATCTACTACATGAAATAGAGGTTTGGTCCTTAAAGCAACCCTTCGGCTCCCTCCAACTTGCTCTTCTTGGCTTGTGTAACTTTGATAGCCAAAGCTGGATGGCTTCCCTCCTCTGCTTAAATTCTTCATTGGGATTATTTCTTGCGTCAGTTGTCTTTCTTGAAATGACCTTGTTCGAGAGTGTGCGTTGAACATGATCAAGGAGAGTTCTGAATCGCTGCCATCATCTAGGAAAATATGACAAAAAGAGGAAGGAACGAGACCCACTATCAGAGAGAAGACTTCTATCCAGGTGGCAAGAGCCCAGAATGAAACAGAGTCCTTCTTGAGACTCTAGCTCTAACCCTAAACTTTCTGACCAGCACGATTTTCTCTTTTTCATTTTGCTTCCCCAAGCAGGGGAGTAGAATACAGTTAACTCTTTGACAGTGTGAGGATTAGGGGCTCTGACTCCATGGATAGTCAAAAATCAGTGTATAACTTCTGACTCCCCTACAACTTACTTAACTACTAATAGCCTACCGTTGACTGGAAGGCTGACAGAAAACTGACACAGTCGATTAATGCGTATGTTAGATATACTATATAGTACTGTAGTTTTACAATAATGTAAGCTAGAGATAAGAAAATATCATTAGGAAAGTCTTAAGGGAGAGAAAATACATTTACAGCACTTGTATGCATTTACTGAAAAAAATCTACGTGTAAGTGGACCTGCGCAGTTAAGGCCTGTGTTGTCAAGGGTCAACTATAGAATATATGTGCACAGTGTTACAGATAAAGAGAAATGTGTGGAAACCTGTGTATCAAGCTCATCTCCTCCAGGTAAATAAGGGAATGATTTTTTTCCAAAATCGAAGCGATTGACCATCAGGCATAAAGATGCTTTGTGTTGTCAGAGACCAATGCTAAACCGAAGGTGACTGGTTCAGTGATATGAAAATGGTTGTTTTATCTCAGTTTCTTTTTTAATCATTGGTTACCAGAAAGCACTAAATCTGAGTTTCATCTCTTTCACCTTAAACTAGCTAATCTTGGAGAAACAGGGATGGAGTGTGTGCCAAAACAACCATGACCAGATGCTCTCATTTCAAAGGAGGTAAGAGGGTGTAAAGATTGTGGCTGACACACATGGCAATGATAATTATTGTAATGTTTACTTATTGCACTAATCATTTTACATGTCTTATGCCATTTAATCCTCATAATAACCCTGTGTGATGAGGAAAATTGTGATGCTCATTTTATAGGTAAAGAGGCTGAGGTTTCAAGAAGTTAAGTGACTTTCATTATCACACAGTGAAAATGGGACCTGACTTTGAGCAGAGCATGTCCAGCTGTGCATCTACCGCTCATCAGGCTGTCACTGTCTCCTTTATAGATGTCATGTGCAGGTTGGGAGGGCTGTACCATGAAAGGAAGAAAGCCATTGAGTATCTATGTAATGTCCCCTCTTGGTGATCTTCCAAATATCTCGCCCATGCCCAGGACACTGCCATTTCCTTGCTTCACTTGTGCCCATATCCTTAAAGGAATATTTTTCACAAATCTCTTTAATTCTCATTTCCTCAAAATTTTAACTTTATAAATTTCTTTTCTCTTTAAATATTCTCCTGTGAATTTAGACATTTTAAGAATATTATGTTTAAATCTGAAGGCAGGGTTCTTTCTCCCATTTTCTCCTCCCTCTTAATAAAGCAAAGCAAAACAAAACAAAAACAAAAAGAAAAACAAAAACAAAATCCCCAGACCTAGAACTAATAAGCACAGAGGTATATATTTGGCAAAATGTGTTTAGGAGGTAGGACATCAGAAAATTTTAAAACACCCTGATCAATAATGTTTCTCCAAACTGTAACCAAATTATCCTGAGAAGGTAGCCTGGAACTTGAGTGGGAGGCAAGAGCCCTCAAGTCTGCCCCCAAGAGCCCAGCCTTCCTCTCACTCCCCTCTTGCTTCCCAACCACTCCTTCTGAGCACATTCTCCCATCGGCAGACAGATTCTAGCCACAGCTTCCTGACCACATTCTGGGTATTGAAAAGTGGGTTCTAAGCACTAAAAAGAGGCTTAGGCAGGTGAGCTGTAAGGTTTCACTCAACTTAAGTCATTAGACCTGTCCAGAATGGAAAGAAGCAGTTGGCTGGAAAGTGGAAGGAGGAAGGAAGAAGGAGGAAGGAGGAAGTAGGAAGGAGGAAGGAGGAAGGAGGAAGGAGGAAAGAGGAAGGAGGAAGGAGGAAGGAGGAAGGGTAGGGACTGTGCTTCGTTCCACTTGCACAATCCCGCTCTGGGTCAGCACCCCAGCCCCACAGTTCCTGGGAGACATCAGTGGAGACCTCACAACAAAATCTGAATATTTGTTCTTCTATTTGCCACCGGACTGAGAGTCTTAACTTCTGGACATGGGCACTCGGGGGCAAAATGAAGGAGAAACGGAAAATGCTTCTGCTCAGGGTAGGGCAGAGTGTAGTACTCAGGGACAAAAGTGGATAGGTGACCCAGTACAGTCTTAGCCCACAGTGCAACCTTCTCCCTGACACCACCCTCTTCATGGTTTTGTTTTGTTTTGCTTTATTTGTGATTTAAAAAAAAACATAAAGTAAAATTAAGCATTTTAACTATTTTTCCATAATATTCTGTGTAGTTCTGCGGCACAAAGTGTATTCACATTGTCCTGTAACCATTACCTCCCTTACCTACAGAACTTTTTCATCTCTTCCAGTGTACACAGGTTTTAAGCAGTCTCCGGGGTATGAGGGGGGATCCAGGCAGGACCTCTTAATTTATAACACTAAGAGAACCCCAAGGACAAAGGAGCCTTGGCAGAGTGTGTGGAGTCTCCCAAAGTAGCAGGGAACTCTCGAGTATCTAAAGTAAGAGATGTTCTAACACTGGAGGCAAGGGAAAAGTGAGGAAGAAAAATGCTCCAAGCCACAGCTTGGTTAGCCAGGGACTGCTGTGGGATGGACGTCTTCTCCCTCTGTGTTCCCTCCTAGAGCTTCTCTGGCCAGTCCCTGACCTTGTTCTGGTGCAGAAAGATTTCGAGTTCAGAAAGAAGATGGACTCAAATTTTTGTGTCTGTATACAAAAGAAGAAGTATCTCGGGCTCACCCTGTTTATTATTATCATTCTTTATAACATATTATGCTTCCTTCTCTGATTTCTATTTGTTCACCTAATGAAATTTAGAACCAGTTGAGCACATTCGAACAACAACAAATAATTCTTTGGGGTGAAGATTTCATGTCTAGATTAATTCATGTAGAACTGACATTCCTGATGTGTTGTCTTCTTTTCCAAGAACATCTCTACTTATCCTTGTCAACTTTTCTCTGATATGCCTCAATGGTAATAATAATGATGAGTAATATTTATTACATATTTGCTTGGTTCCAAGTACTGTTCTAAGACGTTTATGTGCACTGACTGGCTTCACATTAGAGCAACACTTTTATATGTGGGAGTTACCAATATTCTCCCCTTTACAGAGAGGAAATGACAGCTGAAGTTTTATGTTTTCTTCACATATATTTTTTCCCAGGATTTTATGGTTTTTACTTAAAGTATGAGTGAGATGCCTTTTAGGGTATCTACAGAAAGGCTAGAACCCTTTACCTGTTTTCTTGTTGGATAGTGTAAATACATTTCAGATGTTAAACAATTCCCTCTCTAGAATAAGTCCCACTGTGTAAAGCATAGGATTCCTTTAAAGTCCTACTGTGTTTTGTTTGTAATGCTTTGTGTAAGATTTGTACATTAATGCTCAGATGATGCTCACGTGACCTTGCCTTTTGGTGATCATCTCCTGCTACCCCATCACACAATGTGGATGTTTGTCTCATGAGAATGACTGTGAGACTTTCATGTTATCTATTCACTTCAACAACAGAAATAGCAACAGATGACTTATACCAGGAAGATTTTTAAAAATTAATCTTTTATACACTCTATAACTGGTTCTCTTTTGTTTTGTTTGTTTGCTTTTGTTTGTGGATTAGCTCTTTTATAACATAATACTAGTTACAAGACTGTGATCCAGGAATGAATTACTAAATCAATGACACAGAAGCGAGAATCCAAAACTCTTTAGGATAAATGACTTTAGTACAACAAAGGTGGCATATCATCTTTTAAAAAAATGGTGCTAGGACAGAAGCATAACTGTTTGAAAACAATTTGTATCTTAATTTACATGAAGATAAATCTCAGTTGGTTTGAAATTAAAATGGGAAAATTAAACAATTAACGTTCTA
Organism: Eonycteris spelaea; assembly: GCA_003508835.1. NCBI lineage: Eukaryota > Metazoa > Chordata > Mammalia > Chiroptera > Pteropodidae > Eonycteris > Eonycteris spelaea. The sequence goes on from PUFA01000137.1 coordinate 4,060,793, forward strand.
GATGAAAAATTTGGGGTAAATGATTTTTTTAATTTTTCTGTGGAAAATTAAGTAGATTTGATTAATCAGAATCTGGGTGGCAAGTATGTCTAAAAGCTAAAAGGTAATTATAAAATGAGAAAATTATTGGCAACAAATGAGCTGATGGATGATATCCTCGTTATACTGAGTTCCTCAAATTCGTTTTAAGAAAATAATTAGAAAAAATCAAAAAGAAAAATCAGAAACTTTCCAAAAAGAAATACAGTTGCCTCTAAAAATATGAAAAGACATTCAATTGCACTAAAAATAAAGAGGACTTGTATGAAAATTAAATATGGTATATAACATTTATCCTATCATATTATTTAAAAGTTTGACAACAACCCTATCATATTATTTAAAAGTTTGACAACAACCCAGTGATGGTAAAAGGTTTCAGAAATGACCTTTCCTACAAGCTGTTGGTATGAGGGTAAATTTAAATATATGTAATTTTTTATCTAAAAATTTTACTTCCAAGAAAATATACCAAGGAAATAATTGCTTATTTGTGTAAAAATCAAGTGATCCAAAGCACTTTTTATATTTCATTGCTTATTTTCACTAAAAATGAGAAATACCTAAAATATTTATTAATAAGAATTTAGCTAAATAAGTTATGGTGTTTTTATATAATTGACTATTATTAAGTCATTAAAATGGTCACTATGTTCATATCTATTTACATGGAAATATTATTGAGTGAACTAGACAATTTATAAGTTACAAAACAATAGCTTTACTATGGTTCTTTGTATAATATGATGCTGGTGTGTTCGTGATTTTTTTTTTTTTTTTGTATCAGGCATGAGTAGTGTTGGGATCAGGATGGTGTAGAGAGAATTATAGACAGATTACATCGGAGTGTTGGGTTTCAAGTGCTTTTAACTTTCTAATGATTTTCTATACTGATTGATTCTGATTTTATGTCAAGCATGTTGTTAAATCAGAAAAAAATAAAATTTTATTTTAAAGAATAATTATATTCATTTCTTCAAAGATTTAATTCTAAAATCCATTGTGTTTAGTTTATTTGGATTTCCAATGAGATTTTGTCTTAAAATTTCAGGAAAATTAAAATAGAAAACATGGCATATTATATATATTATATGTTACCTTTGTTGATAGAAATCATATTATATACACATTTTTAAAATAACAACTTGGCTTTTGTTAGAACAACAGACAGTTTTAATAATTCTAAGAATTCCACTTAAGAATTAGAAATTAAATGGGAAACATTTAATCAGTAAATTTGAGGGAATTATTTTAGCAAAATTTAAGCAACTTTGGAGAATTCTGCTAATATTTAAACCATGGGTGAAGTCCACAACTTCAAAAAAAAAAAAAGTGCTATTTTCTGTTTCTCTAAGATAGAGCTCAACAGATTCCGACCCTTGGGCTATAGTCACCTGCTACCTGTTTTATTATAGTCCAGGAGCTAAAATGGTTATTATATTTTTAAATGGCTGAAAAAATTAAAAGACTATTTCATGACAAGTAAAAATGATATGAAATTCAAATTTCAGTGTTCATCAATACATTTCTGAATTAGGTTAATAAAAATGTTTTCTCTCTTTCTTTCGTATAAGTGCCTATGTAATAGTCTTGATTTTGCATATTGGCCCACAAGCTCTCAAGTATTTACCATCTGACCCTTTTGAGAAAAGGAGAAGTGAGGCCAGACATGCAGGTTACCTGTGAATGCAGCAGTTCTGGTGTCTCTTCTCACTGGCAGAGAATTGTTACAGGGAAAGGAGAGGTAGCGGATGTTTTTGGTACCAGCCTGTGGGAAACAAGTAGAAATAACAGCAGCCTTAGCTACTGCAATCTGGAGTTTCAGGTGGCAAACAATGTGAAGGACATAGACCTATCCTCTGGCCGCCTGCTTGGATTACAGACTTTTGGTTACTTTTGTTTAAAAACAAAAACAAAACAAAACAAAACAGAACAAAAACAGAATGTTTCAGCCTTTAATATGTATTTCCTTTCCCTCTCATGATAAAATGGACAATTATAAACCTCTCAAATTTACTTCTACAACCGCACTGAGATCAGGGTACAGATAAGGGTCTCTCCAGAGCCAACCTCCATCTAGAAGGCCCAGTATGGCTGATTCGATATGGCCTCAAACAGAATAGTTTGGATGCACAGGGGGTGATATGAAGGTATAGCCCAAGCATCTTAGCAAAACAAATTCTTCCCTTTATCTTCTTGGGAGAGAAGGAAACTTCCTAGAGTTGGGGCCCTGGTCCGCAGAGGTCCCGTGAAATGCTTAGTGCTTGGCCATCGTGGAGTCTGGTCTAGACTCAGCCCAGCGAGCATGTTCTAGTCAGGAACACACCCTGGAGGGCAGTTTGCTGCCACGAATCCCATGGACAGACCCCTTGGGTTCCTCAGGCCTGGGACCCAAAGAAGGACACCCAGAAAACACAGGACATCATTTGCAAAATTCTTAATCTTTTAGCAGGAAATGAAATGGGACATCTCTTGCAGAGTTCTCGATCTTTTTAGTAAACTTAGTTAAGTTTTATTTTCTCCTTTCTTTGGGAAAAAGGCCTTTTTCCTCAAATCCCAATAATTGCCCCAAAACTGGTGACTCAGATCCTCTGTCTATTGATAAGTGTCATTGACCTATTGTTAGCAGAAATGGCATAAGGCCAGATAGGGCTCTTAGAGTCTGAGAGGGGAGGATTCTTTAGGCCAAAGTTCTTTTTACTCTTTAAGAAATATATTAATCAAGCCTGTTTCCCTTTACTTACTTAATTGGCAAATCAATAATAGAAAATTAATGGATGTATAATTTAAATAACAAGTTTGTATCTTCTTTTCCTTGTCTAGGGACTGAGGTGGCACTTCTGCAGGAAACCTAAGACCATGATCTGAGACAGAGAAAGAAAGAGCTCCATGAAACCCCAATAGGCAGGGACTATGACCCTTCTCAGATGGAAGCAGATATAGAAGAAGAGACTACCCTTCCCTCAACATCCACATTAATAATAAGGGGGTTTGTGGCTCTTAGAAAAGAGTTAGGCAGGAAAGTTAGGGGGTTTCAGGTCTGCCTGCAAAGACACTGAGGTCATCCTATTCTAGAAAGGGACCGCCCTAGTCTGCCCACAATTAAGGAAGCCAGAAGGCATTTTGGGGCTAAAAGTAATTCATAGAAAGAAACAGGAGAAGAAAATTGGGACTAGTTTTAGTCAGTCACCTGTATCTGCTCAATAAAGATCCCAAAGATCTTTAATTACCTGAGCCTCATTATACCATCATTATAATAGATGCATATGCCCAGAAGTTCATTAATAACATTATAACAGACTGAATTCTAGGAATGAACATGAGCAGAAAGCAAATGATAAATCACTAAATTTTGTCAATCTTAGTTGGCAATCAAGGACGCCTACTCCTCTAAGAAAAGTAACCACCCACAGAAAATAGGGATAAAATCCCCAAAAGCTTTGTTACCAGGCTTTTGAGCCATGCTTCTCTTGCTCAGGCCCACTTCCACATCTGGAAGTGTACTTTCTCTTCTAATAAAGCTTTTCTTTTCCGCTATATTTCAATGTCTTGCTCAATTTTTTGTTCAAGATATCAAGAACCTGGACAACATGCCAGGAGAAGAACTCCACTCTCCGGTAACAGAGAGGGACACCCAGAGAGGCCTGGGACCCACGTATGATGACCCATACCCTCTTGCTTTGTATTTTCCTGACAACAAGACAGTAGTTTTCTTTGTTTGTTTAAATGTCTATGGCAGCCACAGGAGGAGGCCCAGTGCATGGGTGAGGCACCAGCCCCCACCTTACCGGCCTTCCCCATGGCAGGCTGTGGCCTTTCCTCATGCTCTCCCTCAAGGCATTCTGGCGGCGGCTCAGGATCTCTTTAGCTTGCTTCTCACTTGTCTGGGGTTTGAGGTTGTATTTGTTGTAGGACAGTGTCTGTAGAAAGACAGAATGGCAAAGATGTAAGGACAGCTCCAGTACAAACTTCAGCCTCAGGAAGCAATTGAAATGTCATGAATTAAAATACTCCTAGAGTGAGAAGACCAAGCAGAAAACTCTAGGACCGAGGCCACCCCTCTCGGGACAGATCTGTGGTTGAAGCCTAAGCCTCTGGCCCACAGAGCAATGCTATCAATCTGTACTGTTCCTCTATCATCCTTGTGGTGGTCCCCCCTAAAACACCCACAGATTTGGCCTTCCCCACGCATGCTTTCTTTCCCAGGTTGTGTTTTCCGTTCTAAGCCAGTGGTTACTTAGTGTTTGAATTTAATGGGTTAGGAAAATGTCGAAATGACTTTGGGAATTTCTATGAGGTTGCTTTGTTTAATTTTTTACCAATTAAAGATACATTTTTTTAAAAAAAGCAGCCAATTACTATCACCATCATCAGTTCAAAGAGAAGAGGCCTTTTAATCAAAAATAGTAGGAAAAACATCATCCTGGAAAAAGAACAATCCTTCAAAGTGAATCAGATTAGCTTTATGAAAAATTCTTGCCTTATCTTTACCCAGGCCAGTGAAAACCTGTCTTAAACCATAGAGCAACATCAGTCCTCAGATGCTTGCAAAGTGCTTAACGAAACTTCTCTCATGTCTTTTTCACTCAAGGTTCACCTGTGAATATCCTGTCTCTCCGGTGTCTGTAGGGCCCATTGGATAATAGGATCGGACTGCAGGCTTGATAGCTCTTGGTTCACAGATGCTTTAATAAAGACAATCAGTTCAAAAGTAAAAGAGGAAAGCTCTATGTGCTGGATGCCACAGTAGACATGGGATTTAAAAAAATGAATAATTTAGAATTATGGTCTTCAAAAGGCTTATAGCCTATTGAGGGGGTTAAACAAATAAGCATATACTATTATGTGCTCCAGTAAGTGATAAGATGCTAGGGTCTGCAGGGAGTTGTAGATGGACAGGCAAAGGGCATGCAATCCAGGAAAGAGCAGGAAAGGTGCATCACATGGAGCCGAATCTTAGAAGATGAGTGGAAGAAGGAACACATGAGATATGACATAGCTGTAAAACAACTGTGGAGGAGAGAAGAGGGGACACTGGAGCAGAGCTGGGAATTTATTCTCATGGGAGAACGACAAACATTATTCAAAGTATGGTTAGAAATGAGACTAGAGCTGCAGAAAGGACCGGAGACAATCTGTTAAGGGAGATGATATCCTCTAAACCAAATGCACACGGATGATCCCAATATGAGAAAAATAAAATACTAATACTTATATTTCAATTTATTTTTATAAAAATCCAGAAAATATTAAGCTTTATTAGTATTTAATGTGTGAATTTATGCTAGACCCTCACTCGGTCATTATATGAGATGGTCAGGTTTCCTGTCAGAACAGAAAAGGGAGTTTGTAACAAGGAGGGTCTGAAAACAGTGTCCTCATTGGTTTCATTGGTGTCTAGTCTATTGTTTGTGTTTTAGTATATATACATCCAGTTAAGTAGATCTGTGGGCTTTATTATCTATTAACTCAAGAATAGTTAACTAGTCCTCACAAAGTAGACAATTGTCTAAAATAGTTCTATAAAGAAGGCACAGGTTGGGGGTCAAGGGAAAATGAGAAATTAGTAAAGCCTACTTTCTCCTGCTGATTGAGCTTTACCAGCCACACTCGACAAATTAACCAGTCTGACAAGAATTTGGCCCAAAATAATTGAATCTTGAAGCCAGTTCAAAATATGAATTTTTATCCAGCATCACCAATGATGGACATATACATTGAGATATGAAAGAATGACATATGACACTGTCATGAAAAATATTTAAAAATTAAGCTAGAATATGGAGACAAACTATTATAATGTTTATGCAAAATAAACAGTGTGCATGTGTTTACACACACATGTCCATAGATGTGTATGTATATAAATAGATTGCTAAGATGAATTTCCAACACCTTTGTTTGAAGGGAGGCTGTACTTTAAGGAAAATTTGGACATTTTTTCTCCTATTTTGCTTCATGCCACATCATCCATGTGCTTGTCTAATTTGCCTATCCACAAGGAGCATAGTAGGTCCTACGATATAATATATATTCAAGTTTCTTTCCTCTCCTTACTCCTTTTCTGCCCTGTAGTAAAGGAACTGGTGACTGTTTAAAGTCTGTATTTCTCACTAAAATTCGAGATCTATGGGGAAAGATGTGTCCTAGATGTGCATTAAATCTTCGCTGAAAGGAATTAAAGTTGAATAAATGTTTTTCCTCCTTTGAAAGTATATAGAAATTCTGAGTGTGACTTGACCATTTAGGCCATCCCAGGGACTGCCCATCAATCTCTGACTTATCTGTAGGGTCTGGGCTGAGGCCAGTTCCTTCTCTTGTAAATTTAGAAAGAGTCTTTCTCAATCTCAATCCCCACTGCGTTCCAGAAAGTTTCTGCTGTGGATGTTCCACTGGGAATCTTTAGAGGTTACTTCAGTTTCCTTGCCAGTGAAGATCTTGTATTAGATGTGCTGAAGGGTGTGGCTTCAGATGGGAGTGACCAGAACCCCCAAGAAAAACAGACCTAGCAGGACCAGCTTAATTTCGGAGCAACTGTGTATCAGGATCTCCCAAAGTCAAATCCTGAATTCATTCCAGCCAGGCCCCAAAGTGACTCCTGACTCCCAAGATGTCCTCTTCCAAGCTGTGGACTGTGAGAAATGCCCAGCTTCCATGGGAGGCCTACGCCCTATCACCCAAGCTATAAGACTCTAGGTGTCACCTTTTGCGACAATCCTCACAATGGTAAGTTGCCCACTAGAAGCAGACAGACAGTTGCCCTGGGTTGCATGTTTAGAGCAGTTTTCCCTTTAAGAGGACTGTGCTGGAGGGGATGGGTCATATGACCCATTAAAAGACAGAGTGAGAAAGGAAAGACAGAAAGGGGAAGGCAGGATGAGCTTCACTCTCTCAAAGTAACAAAAGTGGAGGCAAAAGCCACCTCGGAGGCTTGGAGGGCCCTCTGTTTATTATTTATGTTCTTCCTTGACCTGTTTGCTGATTTGAGGGATACTGCGTACCTTAAAGAGAGAAACCTGGAGGACAGACTGAAAAGGCACACTGATAAATGAAGAAGAAAGGTGGGCATCTGAGAATTGTCATAAAAGGAAAAGAAGAGATGTATTTGATTAAATCAAAGTTTCAGGAGAATTCACACACTTCCCCCAGAAATGTCCCTACTATGCCCTTTGGTCTGGTTCTCAAGTGTCATTATAGACTCCATCCCATCTTCCAAAATTGAGAGATAATATGCCTAATATGTCTCTTTTTATTTAGGCTTTCAGCATTGTGCTTTCAATATTCTAATTTAAACCATCTCAATTTTCTGAGCTCCATTACAGCCAATCAGATTGAACAGCGGCTCTCATCAGAGTCCAGGTGCGATTTGGGTGGGAAGGGGGGGGGGCGGCAGTTAACCTCATTTTAAATTGTGCTGGAGTCCCAGGATCTCCATGTCCATTTCTGGACCTTCCTCTAAATTCAACCTTCATCAACATGGGGAAGGGCTGTGGCTCTCAACAATCTAATCCACATTCTTCAAACCAGGAAGTTCTTATTTATCTAAGGCAGAATGTAATAGTGTCACTGAAATAGTTTCACTTGGAATGGTTTGAAAGCCAATGAATTTACTCTAAGCATGCTATGATTGATGCTGACCTGTATTCCTTCAGCAGGTGCAGAGCCTTTTGATGTCGCAGTCACCTTAATCACTAGCCTTTGCAAAACAAGAAGCCAGAAAACATTCACTTTCACTGGATCATGTCAGTCTAGAGTCATGGAAAGAGCCCTGGGTAGGCAGTCAGAGGACCTAGGGTCCTAACTTAGATTTGTTTTGTGAGCTTAAATGAGTGAGATAAACAATTCCCCTAACCTGGGCATCTCCCATTTGAAAATAAGCTTTGACTAAGACTTTTTGGTCCCATCAATACTATGATCTATGACACAGCCACAAAAACCAAGTTCATTAAATGAATTCATTTATAATTACACTCAAGAATTGAGATATTCCATTGAAACCTCAAACTTAAAACAAAAACAAATACAAAAACAACCTTAATTAAAGGACACAAGTTTACATGTCATTTGACTAAATCAAAGTTTCAGGAGGACTCACTCACAGTCCCCAGAAATGTTCTTCCTACACCCTTTGGTCTACTTCCCAAGTGCCAGTATAGACCCTTTACCTTTTTTTTTTCTAAAACTGAGAAATGGTATGCCTAATACGTCTCTTTTTATTTAGACTTTCAGTACTGTAGTTTCAATATTCTAATCTAAACCATCTCAATTTTCTGAGCTCTATTACAGCCAATCAGATTGAGCAGTAACTCTCATCAGCGTCTTGGTGCCATCTTTCTTTCTGCAATGCAGGGGATAAGCTCCACCACATGTCCATCTCTGGAGGGAGAGGGAGACCTGCTGGATTGGGAAAGCAGGCTGCAGGGCTAAGGGCAGCCTGACCCCTAGGGCCAGCAACTGGATTTGCATTTCTTTTTATACCACTGGTGCCAATTTTGCAGCAGAAAAGTAACAATTAACTTTCTGTTCTCCAAACAAGGCAGGGAGAAAGTGTTCAGCAAGGAGGCTGCTTTAGAGAGGATAATGTGACCAAGAATTGGTTCCTGAAGGAGAACTGGTTTCAGGAAGAGGCAACAGGGACAAATCAGATGGCTTATACACACCCTTCGTCGAACTTGGTACATGTTGCGTGTCAGAATGTCCCTCATAGACTCCACATCTTCAGGGGAAAGCCTTTTGATTTCTTGTATCCTGTGGGCCCTGGAAACATCATTGGAAGAAGCCAAGCATTATTCTTCCATATTGGCAGGAGTGCCACAAAATATCAGTGTACTTGTGGGAGTTCTAAGTTCCAGAACCCCTGTTTTTACATAATCTTTCCTATTGTTTTAGTAAGTTCATGTGACTTGTCAGTACATGTGTCTTGACCTACCTTTTGCAAATATAGTTTATTTGCCTTTACCCTTTATAGGGGAAATATTGTAACTCATTTTTAAATAGAGGTTTAATGTAGCGACGAACCACATTGTTTTTTTTTCTCCATATCTGTTATGGACATGTTTGCAAAATATGCTAAAAACAAAATATTAGAAAATAAAATTTTTGAAAAATATCATAAAATGCAAACCATATGTTTTATTCTTAGATTCAACAGAAATAGGATTACTCAGTCAAGGCTGACTCTTAGTTAAGTTTGTCTTATTGAGGCCAGGTAGGGGACAAACTGCTCATGGACAATACCATCCACATATCGCATTTTGAGTAGCATTGAGATAAGAGAGTATTAAAATTTTATAAGTATGTTTTTGAGTACATTTATCTTAGAATTGTCCCTTTAAAGATTTTATCTTTGGATAAAGAATAATTGTAAGAAACTAGTATCACATTTTACAAGGAAAATGAGACCATTTTCATCATGAAAAAGCCAGCCCAGTTCTGGGAACTCTGTGCAATTCTAGAAACAGTTGACTGCTCACTGTCTCGGCACTGAACAGCTGCCCATAGATAGCTTCCTTTCATCATGAGCACCCTCCCCCAAGATGGTTCAAAAACCAAGTCATGCCCAGGTTAACAGTCAATGCACAATTGTCCTCTGAGGACTTCAAAATCATGACATTGTTACATGCAGAATTCACATGTGACAAATATTTTTGATTTCAATCATTTTAATTTACTGAAACTAAATTTTCTAAAACTTTTTATAGCATGAGTAATATATGTTCACTGTAGAACACATGAACTAAAGAGAAAACTAAAGAAAATTAAACCTATATTTCAAAAAACTTTTTTTAATACTATCACCCCCCCCCAACTCTTAACATCTTAGTATAAACCCCTAGAATTTTGATTTTTTTTTCCCTTTAGCTGCATCTCCTCTGAACTCATAAGAGTGCTGCTGTGCTCATATCTGCTGGTAAAGGTCTTTGGATAATTGACCACAGAGATGAGTAGTTATTAGTTTCAATACATGTCACTTTTTTTATTATGACCAATTTTATTTCATAATACAGGCCACTTTTAAAGTATTTTTTTCCTAAACATTAGCAGCAATATAGCTATAAATAGCAAGGAACTTTTGTAACTAGTGTAAAATGGGTAAAATATTTTTAAGGATTTGGATACTGGCTATTACAGTGTGCCAAAATTTGTTTAGCAATGCTATCGGTACACTAATGTCCTTTTCCATTATCGAAATTAGAGTTTCCATATATCAGAACTGCAAATGCCAGCACTATTGATATTCAGTCACCACTCTTGTTGTTCTACACATTATTAGAAGGGCATGTCAACCTGTTTAAGTGTCTTTCAAATAAAATTCATTCCTGTTTAGATATACCCACACATTCCCACAATCAGAAACAATAGCTAATCAAACAGTTCCATTTTCTGTGTGCATAATAAAACAACCAAATATGAAAACCCACTGATGAAGGAAATGGTCAAGTTAAACTTAAGATAGCAGTAGATTTAACATGGCACTCTCCCTGGTTTATGATTGGACCATTGATGGGGGTCCACTCAGACTGCTGGTCTGGTGTATAACAGAGGTATCCCAAAGGCATCGCCTCTCATCCACAGCAAGAAGCTGCAGTGATTATATTATACAGACAAATTAATTACTTGGGCATAGTGATACCTGGAGTTTTCTACAGGCCACTCTGTTAGCAAAATCATCTCTGAAATAATCATATCGAAAGCACAGGAAATATATGATCCTGAGAAAAACTGAATGTTAATAATCTCTAGGTCAAAAAAGTAAAACGAGAAACTTAAAGACACTTGTTACTGGAACATTCATTCATGATCCATAAAAGAAATCTCTGTTGCCCTAAATAAAAGTTCTATGATGATTTCATGGCTATTAAAATCGAACTGGGAAAATCTGATTCTAAACATATCTGAATAAAAGGTTCACGTTTCTCTTAATTTTTTTTAAAAATCAGATGCTATAAAAATGTAAAAAGAGGCTTCAGTTTTAAACATAGCAATGTAGATATGAAATCTTAAAGATGCTATATTCATACTATAATATGAATCCCCCCAAAATCAAATACTACACCCTGATTCATTTAGAAGAATCCACCCTCTTTCAAAAGCTTTATACATGGGAACGTGTGCTAAGTTGACTCAGGAAGATCCCCACTGAGTACACAATGGCGCCAACAACTCTTCTGTGAGTGTCTTATTAGAAAAGTCACCAACATGACCAGCATTTAGAAGGAGTAAAGAATGGCAGAGGAGAAGGCCGGGGTCCCCACAACACAATGTCCCATTATGGAATGAAGATGGCATGGGAACCTTCACTTCAGGGTGTTTGTTGTAAGAATGCATTAAGGAAAACATACACCTGTCGATACGTGATCAGTTTAAAAATTCTTAAACTATGCTAAATTACTTTATGCTTTTTTATAAATGGCGTGTAAAATCATTCAGTAGTTTTTAAATATGATATTTTGAAGTTGTGTAGTTATAGTTTGCTATGCCTCTAAATTTATAAATATTTCAGTATCTTTAATATTAACCATTTTTTAAAAGCTTTCTCACTTTTAATCAGTGTTAACCTCTATCTTATGATATGTCTGAGAGCTTACTACTCACTGGTTAAATTAGGTGCCTCATGTTTAAAATAATACTTCAAATGCATACTCTTACCTATTTTAAGGGTCAAATAAAATAACACATGTCAAAGTAATGAAATTCCATCAAATCGACATCTTCAGCACTGTGTTATAGACAGCTTTTAGTGGGAGTATTCTCCTGAAGGTCAGAGTTTGGAAATCTAAAACCCTTGTAGAACAATTGCTTAAACTTCTGAAGAAAAAAAATATATGTGCATTTTGCTGTTATCATTTCATACAGAATAATAAAAAGCGAGCTGAGTACACACTTCTTTTTCCTATTATTGTATGAAGGTTTGTTTACTAAGAAATTAGCTGCTTTGATCTCAGGAGAGGAATTCCTTTTTGCTTGATGTCCTACCGATTTCTGATGAGATCAAATAAATGCAATTTAAATATAAAACTTGTATTAAATATCAGTTTAAAAATTCTCCTCTCCCACCCTAGTTTACTGGCTTGGGCTATGAGTAGAAAAAAATATATCTCTAATCTACAAGGTTCTCTTATTAATCTTGAATCAATGTCTGAAAAAGTGTCTGAAAAAATAATTGACTCAACAGAAGGGCCCCTTCCGAATTGAGCTGGCTTACAAATTGCCTTGAGGTCAGAAATGAGGGCAGCTGTTTATGACCCAGGCAATGTAATATGGAGATTTGAGTTATGTTTTAGCACAGCACAGGTTGATTCCCATTTGAGATAAGCACCCCTACATTCCTGGACCAAGTGCTCACATACCTAGTAAGCCAACCAATTGAGAAAGCTCTAATGGTATAAGCTGCCTGAACCTGTCTAGCCCTCCTGCCAGGCCCTGAGTTAATTTCCATTCATCCTTCAGTGAACAGCTCAACCGCATGGGGACCTGAAGGTTTTCACCTCTCATGCTCTCAGAGCTCCCTATACTTTAGAGTTGTATATTTGTGACCTTTTTTATTAACATGTTCTTTTGTATTAATGTCATGACCCTGCTAAGGTAGGAGCTCCATGTGGGCAGGGACTGTGTCTGCTTTCACATAATAGGTGCCCAAGGACAGGGTTGGGACCAAGATGACACAAGTGAGGTGCTTGCCTCTGGTGAGGGGACCCCAAAGAATTCAGTAATTAAGTTAAGTAGAATTTGAATGTAGTGTTTGAGACAATAAAGGTCAATGCAAAAAAAATCCATGATTAAAATGATGAAATATCATCATTCTAAATAAAGACAGGATCAATATTACTTATTTTTCCTCTGCCTCAGGCTCTACTACGGCACTGCCAATCAATATTTGTTAGCACATTCTTAATTTAGTATCAGAAGTTTCCTTAAAGCTCTAGGATGGGCAGCACCAAAACAAACAAACAAACAAACTACAAAACAGTCTCACTGAAAAATAAGGCAGAAAGCTTTCTGTTTATACCACAATGGACCCAGGGACTTCGATACTTTAAATTTTTCCCAGGCTATTTAAGAAAGATGATGGTGTTTCTGATTTATTAGCAAGTGAGGGGTGAGAAATAACAGTCAGACATTAGCGACAACTTTTTGGTATCTATTCTTAGCTCTTCTCTCAATTTGCTTTTCAAACATGAGGACACAATTAAAGCTCATTAGCAGGTGTCCTTACTGGCTAAAGATGACAGGATGAAGGAGCTGGTGATCCTTTTCCTAAATATAAATTCAGAAACATTTTCCCAATTCATGAATTGTTCCTCGGAAGGAATCTGAGCATCTTTGGTGGGGTGGTGAATTAATTCTTGTAATATTGAAGGGGCTCTTGTTAAATGTCCAAGAATTAAAGCAGCTTTCAAACATGTCTTGCCAGCTCTTGGGACAATTGGTTTCCAGATGCTCCAATAGAAGATTTATGCTTCAAAGCAATCATCTTCTGCTAGTGGTGAGCTTAGATGCAGCATTCTCCTCCCTGAACCCTTCCTCCACAACAATTTCCTAAGGCCCTCTGTGCCACAGGAAGCCATCCCCTCCCACAACTAGTCCAAGCTGGTCTCACACAGACTCATGGCAAATCTCACAATCTCATACAGATCTTTGCCTTAGACACAATTACAAACACAGCTTTCTCTTTAACTACCACCAACTACTACACCTCATAGGAAGAATGCATTGGTGGAATTAGCAGGATCAAATGAACAGGGAGGGGTTAAAAGACAGAGATTTCTAATCCAGAAAAGAAAGAGAAAGTCTTATAAAATAGGCTATAATTTTAGAAATTCACTTGCTGCTCCTTCCCAAAGGAAGCTGTCATACCACTACAGTAGGCAAGAAACTAATTTTTTGCTAGAAAGTAATTTTCAGAAACTAGGTGGAACAAGTTGAGCATGGCTGGGCTACAAAACACCAAGCCTTAGATCATCTTCTGTTTTTTGTGACTCCTTCCTCTTATTTGTGCCTCTTCACTCCTAGTATTACCTTAAAGTGAAACACAGAGTTAGTGCCCTTTGGAGTTCTGACATCGAAAGTCTAGATCATAGAGCAGACATGACTTACTGTTGGGATATGGAAAAGGCTGTGGAACTTAGTATCCCAGTCTCCACCATCTCAATAGCCTGTTTCATTTCCAGCTTCTTGTACAGAGAAACGATGCTTGATTTGGGCAGGTTCTTTCGGATTAGGATTTTCCGTAAATATCTATGATCAAACTTCTTAAACCTGAAAATGAAAACCAACATTTTGGGGATGTTTAAGCCCAGTCTGTGTTATGTGAGTATGTGTTTTTCTTAAAAGAAGTGAGTACTTAGCTTTAGTCTAAAAAACACCCAGACAGTGCCTGGAATTCACAGCTTTGGAATACATTTTTTTTTTTAAATCATAAAATTTACACGTTTTTGTTTAAATGAAGAAAGAATGTCTTACTAGATGAATATAGAAAATCGACTAAACAAAAGGAAGGGACAAGCTGTGATTAGGGCAAAAAGTGTGTGTTAACTAAGGAGTGGGGGAGGCCCAGCCCAGGTCCAATTACAAGAGAAGAAATGAGGGTGCTGAGGCTTTTGTACAAGTGTTTCATTCTAATAGCTCCTAACACTGGCAGCTGTACTTACAGTAATACCTGGCCTATCCAACCAGGACCTAGTAAGTTTAAATGGCCCTGTGGTTTACAGTGCTTTACCCATTATGCTGTGCATTATTTTCAACCCTGCAATTAAAGGGGAGTGAGAGCCAACATGTATCTTGACAGTCTGAATGATGGAGAATCTGACTAGGCTAGATGCTGATGGCTGCTGAATATCACAGCAAACCTTTTGCTGACCCATTAGACTGAGCTGCACACACACATTGGTGCCTTAAGAGTCAGCCACATGTTCGAAGTAGGAAATTCAACACTTCCAATCATTTTACATTCAAAAGGTAACTTGTCGCCTGCTTTACTTTCTGGAGGGGAACAGAAACTCCTTGAGCTGCTGGCTTATTATCTGGTGACTGGGTTCCTGGTCTGTGAGGTGGATGGATTCTTTATCAGTCAAGTCTCCTCTGGGTTTAACAGACTGTGAATACTTGAGCTTTGTGCTCTATGTTTGGCACATACCAGGCCCACTCTTGCTGCAACTGTGTCACCCCCTTAGCCTTCTAGTTTTCTGCCTTGTTTCACTAGCGGCTATTGTTCCTGCTTATCTCTCAGCCCACAGTCATTGGCTCCCCAACCATCAGGGCTTCTCTGACACTGACACACCGAGCTCACCTTGACCCTGTACTATTCACCTCCAGTAGTTGCCATTGTCCTTGTCTTACTCATCGTCACGTGACTTCTCCTGATGCACTAGCGGGTTATTTCCTCCATGCCTTTTATGTCGTGATAGCCACCTGCTTCCCTTCCAACCTCTCTATAGACTTCTTCTGAGGCTGCTCACCCTTCCTCTCCCTCATCTGCCCTATAGGAATTGGAGGCTTCTCAAAGTTCTGTCCTCAGTCAGCTGCCTTCTTTACACTCTTATTGAGACCTAACCCATGTCCCTAGCTTTGGTTACCACTCACCTACAACTCACAACCTTTATCTCCAACTGTGACCTTCCTCTTAAATTTGAGACTAAATTCTAAAAGGGGGATGGATATATACACTTGACATATCTTAAACAGAATCTGTCATGAAACTCTAAACATTCTTCTACAGTGTATATATTTAACCACAGCATTGTTATCTCCCTAGACTCCCTACCTGAAAATCCAAGAGTCACTTTCATTTTCCACCTGCTTCTTCATGGCATGGCTCCCTTTGTCCTCCTGGTCCCCTTCCTCTAGATTCTTTCTATTGTTATGCTCAGCTTCCAACATAAACTTTTGTGCTTCCCCATACCACAAAGACCCTTCCTAGATAGGGAAAACCTCTGTCTCCTTACTTGTCTCTCACTTGGTAGTGGTTCCATTGTCCACACACATCTTCAACTCCAGCCTTCAAATGATCCATCAACTGCCAAACCAAACACAGGAGAACGAGTGGCGGTGAAACATTAACTCTAAAAGGCACACAAGGAAAGCTGACACACTTTGGAAAAACAAAGGAGGCCTTCATATCCTGGAACATATCTTCTTATCTATCATTCTGTTCATGCAACTGAAACTTATAATGCCTTCCATAGTAATTCAGCTTAGTTTCATGAGTCAACAGACTCTGTGGCTAAGTTTCTTAATAATACCCATAACTTGCAACAAAAACAGGGTACCTGCCATTTCCTTTGAATAATGTTTCTAGAATGATCTAGGAGATTCCTCATTACTGAAATCACATGGATATGAAGACTAATAATTAACTGTTACTTTTAATTTCATTGCAAAAGAAAAGATTATGCCAGTATCCAATTTATTACAGTTTCTGGACATGTAGTCTTACAGAAATTTTATTATAATAACACATAATAACAAAATCTATCATATGCCTTATGTTCTTTCTGATCATTCTATCTCGGTATTTACATTTCATCATCCAAGCCAATAATACTTTATTCACTTTATCCAGATTGTGTGTAGGAATTTAAGGGGAAAAAATACAATCTCTTCAAAGTTTATGAACTAAATTTCAAATAATTTACATTTGTATTCATAAAGTTCATTCTGGCTTCTAAATTTTCTTGCAAAATAGATTAAAATGCCAAATTAATTCTGAAACACTTAAGTGAGGCACTTCTACCAATAATTATAGCTTTTTTGAGAAAATAAAAAGTGAAATATATAAGTTCTATTGTCTGTGGTATAGTATCTAATTTCTCAACGTAATGAACAGAGGGCATAAAGATAAAGACAAAAATTTTCAATCACGTCAAAATATTATTTATTTTAAAATCCTCACCCCTTATCCCCAATATGTTGAATATTTTCAAATGGCCTTGAAACATTATGGTTTGGGTTTTCAGAATTTAATTACTTTATTTCCTCAGGTGGCTATGACAATGAAATTCGGGGCTGATTTTGAAAGACTTCGGCAGTTTCTTCAGCGTTAGAATCATGGACTCTCAAGAATGAAAGAAACTTAAAAATGATCTGGGCCAATCACCCTCTCAAAGCTTTAACTGCCCATACAACTCTGTCAAGTGTTCCTGACCATTTGCACATATCCAGTTCACCTCTGGATGTCACAAAACAAACAAACAAACAAAACAAAAACAAAAACAAAAACAAAAACAGTTGTCAGAACGATCTTCATTAACAGAGCCAAAGTTCTCTCCCTATACCTCCCTCAGAGCCAAAGTCTCTCCTCCTATACCTCCCTCACATCAGTTCTCATTTCAATTCCCTGGAGCCAAGCGGAATGACATTTGCTCGATACAGTGTTGTACTTAAACAAAACAAACAACTAGAAACCATGCTCACTTCACTGTCGTCTGTCAGAGTTGGATGTTTTCACTGCAAATGGCCACTAGGCCTTGTCTACGTAAGTAGTGGACATCATAAGCCCTTCTTAAATAAAAGTTCAGAAAAGGCAGAGGATCTCATGTTTCATTGGAACCATGATTTTAGAATCAAGTAGGACAACTCTGAACATTAGTCTTTGGGATAGTTTCTTGAAATGACAACTTGGCTAAACCAGTTACTGGTTATCATTAACACAAATCTAGATGTGGCCTTGAAGGCATTTTGTAGGTGTGACTGAAGGCCACATCAGTTAGAATTATCTAGAATGGGTCTGACTTGATCAGGTGAAGGCCTGAGGAGAGAACCGAGGTTTTCACTTGCATGACAGCTACAGCCTGAGAGTTCCAGTCTACCCTTCTCAGTAGCTTGTCTACAGATTTGCATTTGCTGAGCCAGTCTCCATAGTAGGTAAGCCAGTTCCTTACAACACAGCTCTTACTATATATCATTAACTGATTCTGCTTTCCCAGAAACACTGCCAGCTTAGGCTGAAAAGGAGAGAGAAAAAACAAAACAGAACAAGGCTGTTGGACCCCTAAACTCTACAGGCAAGAAACGGACTGATCATACACTCTGCCTTTCATGAAAAAGGAAGTATGACTCAGAGGGTAGACTTGAGAGACAAAAAAAAAAAGAATGACAGAATTTGTTCCCAGGCCTTGATAGTTTTCCCAGGTGGACTGGGAAATTTGCTAGAGATGGATGATTCCTTTTTGCTTTCCATTCTCCACTTCCCTCCTTTTGGAAAGTGAATATCTATAACTGCTATCTTATGACTGTCCTACTCGTGTGTTTTGGGAGCAGATAACTTGTTGCTTGAGTTCACAGGTTCAGAACTGGAGAGGAGCTATGCCTTAGGATGAATTAATCCCAGGACGTCACCCATCCTTGACTTAGATAATTGAGATTGTAAGATTTGAAACTTTTAAACCAATAAGATTTAGATGAGATTTTTGATCCTTGAGTTGATAGTAGAATAAATTGAACATTTTGGGATGTTAGGATAGGGCTAATGTATGTGGTACATGGGATATACATGAATCTTTGGGGGCAGGCTGTGGTAGGCAGAATAATGGTCCCCAGAGATGCACAAGGTCAGTTTATATGCAAAGAATTAAGATAGCAGATGGGCTTAGGGTTTCTAATCCCTTAAAATATAGAGATTATCCTAAATTA
The DNA here is from genome assembly GCA_003508835.1 of Eonycteris spelaea. NCBI lineage: Eukaryota > Metazoa > Chordata > Mammalia > Chiroptera > Pteropodidae > Eonycteris > Eonycteris spelaea. Next base: position 4,079,462 of record PUFA01000137.1, read on the forward strand.
TTCACATTAGCTCAATATAAGCATAAAGGTCTTTAATATGGAAGATGAAGGCAGAAGGGCAGTATCAGAGTGATTCATCCTGAGAAAGACCTTACCAGCAATTGTCAGCTATGAAGATGAAAGGGGTCCATGAGCCAGGTAAGGCCAGCAGCCTCTAGAAGCTGGAAGAAGCAAGAAAACAGATATTTTCCTAGAACCTCCAGAAAGAAATGACAATGAGATAACTTACACGGATATGAAGCTCTTCGTTGATGGATTCTTTTTTATTGGTCTTTTTAACATCCAGGTACCTGACCAGAGGGCCAATTGTGATTCCCTAGATCACAAATAATAATTTGTTGTAGTAAAGATTGTCATTATAAAAAGGAAATTCATTTGTAAAACTATTTGAGCTTCCAATTTTATGTCTTTGTTTTGTGTTAGTTTCCACTGGACAAGTGTGTCAGTGTTTGTTTTAGTTCTTATTTAATTCTTTTAAATTCTGCAATAAAAATAAGCATTATGTCTGTATTTTAATGCAGGAATTTAGTTTTAGCTCTTAAGATAACCTCTCAGGTTGCTGAGAGATAATTCCCACTAAAACAAAAACTATGCTATCTAGTACCAATTGAATCTCATTTTCAGTAACTCACAGTAGAGTAGCTATCTTCACCTATTACTTAGGAATAATTTGATTAATATGTTATATTGATTAAAGAGCAGCATATCGCAGAGCTCAAAGGATGAACACAAATATGAACTAGAAATATCTGGGGATTTAGTTTGAATATTGAGCACATATCTTAAAATCAATAGTGTCCCCTTTTGGGTATTATACCAATGTAATACATGATCCTAAAAGAATCTGCCTATTTCAAATATGAAAGAAATCTACCAACCTGAATAAATACAGTAAAGTATATAACTATTAAAGTAGCAGTGACAAACATTTTCTTCCTAGGAAAAAGAGACAGAGGAAGCAAAAATGCAAGTGAAAAACTTCCAGCTCCTCGAACACCACTGTAGAAAATGATGAACTGGTCCTTGATGGAGAAAGGAAAAGTCCGAAACTGGTTACTGACATAGAAGAGAATAAATACACCTAGAAAGAGGGAAATACATATTAGTGCAGAAGGTCATGAATGAGTAGACATACAATGCTAGTGATCCCATTCGTCCACACATGCCCTCAAATGAGGCACGCTACTTCCCTCATGCTTGTGATTGCCCATCCCAAACAGCATACCTCACAAAATTGTCCATTTTTGACTAGTTGTGAGATTGTAGTACCTCAGCTTGATAGCTTCCATGTGTGTGTATTTAAAGTAATAAAATCTTAATACTTTTTAATATAAGAAATGGCATATATTTTTAATCTATACCCATAATTTTTCCTTTTAAAATGAGGTTATTGCCTGGGGGATAAAAAGATTTTTATTATATCAAGTTCTCACTGAGTAATCAAGGGAGGTGCATGATTTTCAACATGAGAGGAGCCCTCTCAGTGACTGTGGTCTCTGCAGGGTGAGTAAATCCTTTGTGGTTGGTTTGGTTCATTTTGAGGTTCAGTGCAGACAAGAAAGGATTCTGGCAAGAACCCAAAGGGAGGGCTTCTTGCTGTCAGTAAGTGGAAGGGAAAGGGTAGAAGGGCTTGTTTAAAACACACAGGTGTTTTCTGGTTTTCCATCCCCAAGTGGCCCACATGGCCTAGCTACTGTCAACATAGTGGTTTGTGGTGAGAAAGGTCCCTTCACTAAAGCTCTGACTAATTAATGAAGAGGTTTCACTGTAGAATAACAAAGCTCTCAGCTGCATATGACTTCTAATCACACAGACTTCATAGCAAGCAACCTTGATTATAGGCACATTGATAGCCCAAGAGACATTTACATTTTTTCATTTTGTGTTCTTGTCCTGTCTCCACCACATACTAGTCATGTGACCTCAGGCAGGGTTCTTAATTTTATTAAGTATTAAGTCTCCTCATCTGCTTAATGAAGGTAACGATACTATTTACCTCAGAAGGTGGATATAAAGTTTAAATAAGTTTAATATTTATAAGTTACATAAAGCAGGGCCTTCTATGTTATAAACTTTCATGAGTGAACTACAATGAGTAGCTACAATGAGTCATGCTAGAAAAAGAAAAGGCTAGGAGTGGGGGAACCAGATACCTGGCTCTACCCCTCATTGTGATGCAGCCAAGTCAGCCATTCTCTCAGTGACTATCCTACCAGTTTCTTCAACTAGACAAAGAAGTTGGGCTAGATGGTGGCCAAGTGTCAGCAGTGTCGAGAGATCCACAATATTAATCCTTTTCTAGATGATTTCTATTCTTTTGGCTGAGCTGAGGCTCTAATTTCTCTTGAAATTAGCTTTAATCTCCTGTGGACCACTATAGTTTTAAGATTAAAAGGGACCTAAGAAACCTGTCCACACTCACCATTTTGTGGTTGAGGAAGAAGATTTTGAGTACTTAAATATCTGTCCAAGGTCAAATAGCTACATAGTACTAGTGTAAGATCATAAATTTCTATAACAGTTTCCATAATTCCTTTTTCTATTGAGGACCCAATAGGCACATGTATTCAGATTTATTTTTATGAATGATTTAATATTTCTGCACTTTTCTTAGTCTTTCCTAGATCCTAAAACCCATCCCAAATTTATTTAGAATTGATATGCTAAGTTAAGTTCTCAGCTGTTTCTCCTAATTTCTTTTTGAGTAATTGATTTGACAATATTGATCAAAGTCATTTAAGAACGTGCCTCAAGTATTAGTGAAATTAGTTTAATTAACCTATAATTGCTTCTAATCAAAAGGCAACATATATTGTAGTTCAATACTTAATGTTTGTTTGTTTTGTTTTTTTTTTTTCCTAGCTCTGGAAACATAAATATACAAGATAAATTGGCAGCTATTATTCCAGACATCTCATTTTTAAATTAGGCATATTTTATAGGGGTGATTCCAGTTATATTATAGAGTCACCTTTACTAATTAATACTAAGCAGGTCTCAAAAATAATTATTCACTTCCTAGTCTTTGGTTTTCTGTACATCACACTCCACCCTCAACTGAAATCACCTGTATTATTTAGGGAAATGTTTTTTTAACAATACACATAGAATACGATTTGTGATATCTCACTTTCCTGTGACAAAAATGTAAATGCTGCAGTTTATAACCCATATCTAATTTAAAGTGCAAAAGGGAAAAAAATGGCAAAGAAGCAAAGAGCAAAGGATAAATTTACTGCTATATAAATGTGTAGATGTGAAAGTTCTCTCTTCAATTAAAAAAAAAAAAAAAAAAAAAAAAATCCTTGCTCTAGCCTTGCTTATCAGCCACTAATGACTTTGACTGATTGAAAGAGTAAACAGAACATTTCTTGTTGTTACAAGGTGCCCATACCCACCTAACCAGTAAAACCAGTTAGTATCACCTCACTACTTATGCTTTTACATGGCAGAAAGGAATAAGAAAAATTTTAAAGCAGGGAGCAGGAGACTGTTGGGGGCCCTGTTTTATCTTACTGATGGCTCGCCAGATCTGGCAGAAGGCCAGAGTGAAGCAGACAAAGGCCCAGTTCCACTCATGGTTCTTCCCAACGGTGGACACGCCCATGAAAATGAAGATCAGGGTTTCGCTGACGCTGCTCAGCATCTTCATGAAATACTTGATGGTCGTGTAGGAAGTCTGGGACACATTTTCTTCCACATACTTTTTCATTGTAACTGCGCAGGCCGTGATTCTGCAAGAGAAGCAGAGTCTCAGAGAGAATTTGTGCCCATCCCCGAAAAACCCTCCCTGTTGATGATGCCACAGATACACAAATCCTGTTCTTATCCACAGAGAACATCTTCTCTGTCCCCTCTCTGGTGGAAGATTTTCCACAGATTTTCTTTCTTCTTCTCCCTTCCCAAGGGGTTTGCATAAGTTGAGTGTAGTAGGGAAGGGGGTGAGTATGGTTTTCCCACAACAAATGGCAGGCAATTTAGGCACAAACCAAAAGCTGAAGTGTTTCTATCTTGCCCTGCTTTACCAAGAGCTTTGTCAATCCCCTTCTTGCTCTCCTCCACTCTGCTTCAAACCCCAACAAATCCATTGCAATTACCTAGAAAGAATAATTCAACAAGGCCCTTCATCTCCCTCACCTGAGCAATATTTCTTACAATAATTTAATGAGAATTTTTTTATTTAAAATGTTTCTGTTTTAGATCCACTTAGCAAGTCTTAGTTGTTTTGATTATTCTTAAGGTGGAAAAAAAAGAGTGCTTGGATTTTACACTACTATATTTAATTAAAATAGGTATCTCTACAATAAAATTAACTACTTTTGCCTGAGGAGCTGGGTATGAGGCTAATGTCATAGAGAAAACAACATAATCAGGTATAATAAGCCACATTATGAAGCCTCATTTCAAGGTCAACATGAGGTAAATATTTAAAAAATATTTTTATTATGAAAAATAAATCCAGATGTCTAGTCTTATCTCATTTACCTGGTTTTATTCTACACTGTTGAGTCCTGGAACTATGGTATATTTTTTTTAAAAAAATCACAGAAATGCAGTCCCTCGTAGCACATTTCCTTTTAATTTTAAGGTATGAAATTTTCAAAGAAAAAAATTACTAAGATGAGACTTTAACCTTGAACTTCTCCCGGGTTTTCTCTCTAGCAGCTTTTCTGCGCATTCTAAAATGACCTTATAATTGCTATGCTCTCCTTGGACAAATCACAAGAAGAGAGCAAAAAGAAATGATAGAGAGCATTTGTTTGGCAAAAGGCCTGTATCAGATTTTACAGATGTTTAAAAACCTGAATTCTGCAACACCTTTGAGAATTAGCATCAGCTGTTGGGTCTTTTCCAGATGCTGGTCTACAAGATGTGGTCCTAAACCCTCTTTCATCACTATGAGAGTTGGTTTTTGGTTTGTACTCACGCCAGGATGCCAGACAGATAGAGCGTCTCAGCAGCTAAGTAAGACAAATAGCTGAACATGAAGACGATCAGCGGTTCAATTGCAGAGATATTCTGAGTGAAACGTGTGGTAAACGCAGAAATGAATCCAAAGATAATGCCGAAGAATATTCCTCCAACCCCCACAATAATGAATCGGGCACATCCAGCCAAAATGTCGACAGGTTCTATGGCTTCAAATTTATGCATCTTTGTGAAGGCAATTAACATGTTGTATAAGACCTGGACAAAAGAAAAGTGAAAAAAGTAAGAAAAAGAAAAGAAAAGAAATGTGAATTAGAAATGAGAAAGATTTTACATACAGATTCTTAACTTTGTGTCTAGTTAAAAAATACACAGCAATAAATGACATGACTATAAATATGATAAATGTATTCCAACTAATTTAAATGTATTCAGTCTCGCTACATAAGTGTCATACTCACAGCTTTCAATCACTGAGCACCTACTATGTGCTAATCTCTTTGCTAAGCTCTCTGTGTTATTATCCATTTATTTTCTCTCAACTCTGAAAGTATCCACCAATACGGGCTCTATAATACTTAAAAGAACCAATGAAATTCTTTTAAATATTTCTCTTTTAAGGTGATCACCATGTTAAGCTCTCTCAGTAGAGGGCGCTGAAGGGACATTGCAGGAGAAAGGAACTTCCTGCAACTTCCATGTGGCCTTGGGGAAGTCAGCCATGTGGGTGTCAGAACTTCTGGTGGATCCTACCAGGGCCACAGGTCCTGAAAGTGGTCCCCTGTGACTTTACATCTTTGACCTGGTGACACATAGGGGAAAAAAGCCCCAATATGGCCCATGTGCTGCATGTCTGTGTCCCAAAGGTCCACCTGAATCGCCCAACCTATGTAAGCCACCCCCACCAGACAGTGTGCTCCTCTGAAGGTCCTCTGCCCACTCCTGAGCCCAGGGCCCTACTGCACATCTGGGGCCCTACTGAGTGCTCCCTGTCTGCCCTCCAGACTAGCTCCAGTCTGGCAATGCCCACCAGCCTCTCTGCTGTCCAATGGTCCATGCATACCTTCTCCAGTGAGAGCTGAACCCTTTCCAAGTGCGTCCTTTTCAGGCTGTCCTTGAGCCCTAGTTTACCACAGATGGTATAGTATATACCATCTTATAGCTATTCCTTTATTATAGTTAATAATTTTGATATTAAAAGATCTCTGTTTAACTTACTGTGTGGTTTCTTTTTCCTGACTAGGCCTCGTGAACTACATTTTCCATGTTCATCTCACTGGACCCCCCAAAAAGTCTTGCCTATGTGATACACACTCTCATTGTTCCTATTGTTTCTCTACTTATTTCAACATTCTGAATTTGCAGCAATCTGTATATCATTATTTTATGTCACTTGGCAAATGCAGAACTTAGACCAATCTTCTGCAAAGTGGCAGCTGCCACAAAGTTAATGAGACACATAAACGAAGGAAAGTAAGATCTCTGCAGAAAATGAAGACCTTTGAGAATATCAGGCCCTAAAGGGTCCCGAGAAACCACAGCACACACTTATTTGCCCTGTTTTCCTATACTAAGACAAATGAAAAAATCAGAAAGGTGGCAGAAGCTAAAACTCAAGGAAATAGAGTCACTGACCTGTCTGTGTGTCAACCATATTTTATAAACCTGGTATAATATTGGTGTATTTTATTTAAGCAAAATGAAGCCATATTTCAAGAAAAATCTTGGTTGCATCAAAAAAAAAAAAAAAAGTGACTTATGGCTCCAAATCGAATCTCAAAGAAACTTAGTGGTCATCCCCCAACTCAATGTGTTGTTTGTTTAGTCCAACATCACCTTTTGCCTGACCTCAGAGCAAGCCACAAAGGGGTGTCAGAAGCCCGAGGTGTTGCGCCTTTGAGGTTGCACTCACATTCCAAGGAGTTTAGCCAAGATGAGGATCCAGATGCTTCTACAAGACCCCAAAAAGGCAGGTCTGGATGCATTAAAATGGGACCTGGGAATTTATTTGACTCTCAAACCCAGAGAAAACTCAGAGAATATGATTGATACTCAAATATTTGCATTTTATTGCCACAAAGACTCTTTCGAATGGCTCTCCAGAGTTTAAGTAGCTACCCAGTCTGTTCGAAGGGCCTGGGAAAACCAATTGGGCCCAGCCCTGTCTCTGCTAGTGTGCCCTGCCTGGAAGATGCCAGAGCAGTTTTAGAGGTTGAAGTAGTACATATAATTAAGAAGACTACATTTACAGACAAAATCCATATGACTACATGAAAAATAATTCTTATCTTTCAAATTACCAGGCTCTGGATGTCATTATAGTTGTAAAAGAGTTTCTTTGGACTTATTTAAAATCACAGCAGTGTGTGTGTATTTTTCACATATTGAAGTGGAAAACAGCCAAAGCTAAATATCAAACATGTCCACATCACTAATGGAAAATCAGATTAGATTTACCCTTTTCACTCAGTGTGAAGGTGCTATAATAAAAAATATGTATTTTGTCTTGGTCTCCTGACACAGAGTTCTTAAAAATCTTGTAATTTTCTGAGTGATGGGACAGAGGAGTGTCTTTTGTTATTCATAATGAGACCTTTTTATCTGAGTTTATGCTAATGAGATGACTGGCTAGGCCCCAGATAGCTTAAGGATGGGAGCTGATTGCCAGAAGAACCAATTACTTGACAAGAGGGTTGGAACTTTCAATCTCACAACCTTCACCCCTGCCCCTGACCTCAGGGAGAGGAGGTGAGCTGGAAATTGAGTTTGGTAACCAAGGACCAATGATTTAATCAATCATGCTTTTATAATAGAATTTCTGTAAAACCTAAAAAAAAAAAAATGGGTTTGGGAAAGCTTCCAGGTTGATATTGGGAGGGTGGTATGATTGAAGAGAGCACAGAAACTCTGTCCCCTTCCCCCATACATTGCCCTATGTGCCTCAGGCTATTCCTGAGTTTCTATGTGTGTGTGTGTGTGCATGTGTGTGTGTGTGTGCACACAAATATCACACACATATATAATATATATAATATATATTATATATAATATGTATATTATATTATATATAACATCTAATATGCATATTAGATATTATAATTTACAATTTATAATAAATATAATATGCATATTATATTAATAATAATATACATATTATATATAACATACATATATATAATATGTATATTATAAGAAATAAACTTTTTTCTTGAATACTATTAACTGTTCTAGCAAATTATCAAACTTGAAGAAAGGGTTGTAGGAACCTCCAGTTTTATAATCAGTCAGCCAGAAGTATGGGTGTCAAGACACGTAACTGGTGTCTGAAATAAGAGCAGTCTGTGAGGTCTGTGCTACTTCTGGGAATTTAACTGTTAGAATTGAACTGAATTGGAGAATACCATGCTGGTTGGTGTCTGGTTGGTTGGAGAATCGGCTGATATGGGAAAAAGCAACCACACATTTGGTGTCAGAAGTGGTGTGGTAAAAAAAAAAAAAAAAAAAATTAGAGGTGGTATCTCAGGACATGATCCTTTAGTATTACTTGTAAGAAGTTCAGCAAGTCTTCCAAGATCATAATAATGGCAACCCTTTAACAGATACCACCGTAGATGTTTGCAAAGCTTTTTCAGCATGAATTACATGATGGATAATATTTGTTTCAGAATAATAACTAAAGACACCAGTGCACCAACCAAGGCATAATAGAAGTGGAGAGTTGATTTAAATGTGATGATATTTTTTTCTTTATCAACTTTTTTAAGGAATAATTTACATATGCTAAGCAGCATCAAAAATGAATGAATTCTGACCATTGTATACACCCATAAAATCACCACCTCAGTCAAGATCTAGAACAATTCCATGAACTCAGAAAGATTCTTCATTCTTCTTTTAAAGTCCATCCTGACTTCAGGAAACCATTGATCTATTATTATCATTATAGATTAATTTGTATTTTATGGAATCGAATAATAAAGCACGTACTCTTTTATATCTGGCTTCTTTAACTGAGTATAGTGTTTTGGGCAGTTATCCATGTTGTTACAGTTAGCAGTGGTTCATTCATTTTTATTACTGAGTAGTATTTTATTATGTGGCCTACAGTGCATTTTTTTTCACCTAATCACTTGGATGACATTGGTAGACATTAGTTCCCTGCTCCCCCTACCACCCAGATTTTGCTATTGGAATATTACTGTTACGAGCATCCATAAGTCTTTTGTGTAGACTTATGTTTTCATTTCTCTTGGATATGTACATAGGAGTAGAATAGCTAAGTGGTATGATAAATAAAGCTAAAATTTTAAGAAACATCTGTCTTAGTCGATTTGGACTCTTATGACAGGATATCGTAGATTGGGTGGATTATAAACAACAGAAATTTATTTCTCTCAGTTCCGGAGGCTGATAAGTCCAAGATCAAGGCACCAGCAGAGTTAGTGTCTGTTAAAACCTCATTTTCTTATTCTTAGACAACTGTCTTCTCACTGAGTTCTCACATGGCAGAAAGGGTATAGGAGCTCTCCGAGCAAGGGGTGGAGGGTCTCTTTTATAAGTGCATTAATTTCATTGATGAGGGCTCCACTCTTATAACCCAATCATCTCCAAAGGGCCTCACCTCCGAATACAATCATATGAGAATTAGGTTTTAACATATGAATTTGGGAGGATACAAACATTCAGTCTACGGCAACTGCCAAATTGTTTTCCAATTAGATCATTAGATCATTTTCTGTTCCCACCAGAAATACATGAGAATTTCAGTTGCTCCATATCCTTGTCAACACTTAATATCCTCAGTCTTTTTAATTCTAGCCACTCTAATAGGTGTGTAATAGTATTTCACTGGAATTTTATTTTGTATTTCCCACATGTGCTTACTGACCACTTGTATATATCATATCTTATGTTGTATCTGATCAAATCTTTTACCCCTTTTTGAGTTCTTTATGTTCTTACTGAATTATAAAATTCTTTATATATCCTAGAAGTAAGTCTTTTGTGAGATATATGTATAGTGAATACTTTCTCCCATTCTTTGGCTTGCTTTTTTGTTTACTTAATAGTATTTCAAAGAGCAAAATTTGTTCTTTTGATAAAATCCAATTATAACTTTTTTATTCTTGTTGTTTGTGCCCTTTTCCTATTCTTTGCTTACTCCAAGGTCATAAATATTTTTTCCTATGTTTTCTTCCAGAAGATTTATAATTTTAGCTTTTACACTTTGTGGTAAGTTTTTAATTTGGTTTGCCGTAATAAAGTTACTTTAACACCATGCTTTCTTTTTTCATTGAAGTGCCTTGGTACCTTTGCCAAAAATTGACCGTACATATAAAGTCTATTTCTGGATTCTCTGTTCTCCTCCACAATGTCATACATACTGTTTAACCAACATTGTGATTTTATTTCTTTATTGCAATTATTGTGGCATCATAGCAAGTCTTAAAATAAATCTTCTATCATTGTTTTTCTCTTTAAAAATTGCTTTGTGTATTTTTAGTAATTAAAATTTTCAAACTCATTTTAGTATCAGCTTGTCCAGTTCTACAAAAAAAATTCTGGGATTTGATTGAGATTTTATTGAACCTGTAGATAAATTGGGAGACAACTGACCTCTTAACAATATTGAGTCTTCCATTAACAAATACGATATTATTTAGGTCTTCAAATTCTTGTCAGCAATATTCATAATTTTAAGTGCAAAAGTCATGAACATCTTTGTTAAGCTTACTTCTGAGTATTTTTGTTTTTATTGTACTTATAAATTGAATTTTAAAATGTCCTTTTGCCACTAGTATTCAAAGCTGTTTGCTACTATTATATTAATGTATTATTAATTTTTGTACATTAAGCTTTTGTCCTGTGACCTTGTTAAATTTACTAATTAATTCTAGTAGTTGTTTTATTTCTGAAGATTTTCTACATAAACCATGATGTCATTCACAAATAGAGACATATGCTCTATTTCCTTAGTCATTTTGTCTTTACTTTTTTTCCCCCTTGCTTAATAAATAGAAGTGCTAAGATACTCTTGAGTATGATGTTGGATTTGGGTTTTTCATAAATATGCTTTATCAAGCTGGATAATTTACTTAATCTTCCTACCTTGCCAGTAGTTTTTATCATAAATGAGTGTTGGATTTTATCCAACAATTTCCCCCATCTATTTATATATTCATTTATTCATTTTTATTCTAATTATTTCTGTTGTGAATCACACCAATAGATTTTCCTCAATGTTAAAGAAATTTACATTGCTGTAACTTACATGGTCAAGATATATTATCCTTGTTATATAGTGCTGAATTTTACTTGCTAATATTTGTTTCAGTATTTTCAGTATTTTTTGGTCTATATCCATGACAGATATTGGCCTATAGGTTTCTTTCTTTGTATTATCTTTGTTTAGTTTTGATATCAGGTGAAACCTGGCCTCAAATTATGAGTTGGAATATGATTGCTCCTTATGATACTGTGATTTATAAGAGCTATATATTTGGTCATTCAGATGATTAAAATATATTTCTCATATACATTTTTTCTATGTCCAGGGTTTCTGGTTTTCAAGACCCATGAAATTTCCTGAGCTGTGAGAGCAATGGGGACATCTTTTGTTATAATAATTGGTCTCTTAACCTCAGTGCCTGAAATCACTTCAAAGCTCTAAAGGTGAAATGTTATTCATAACAAGCCCCTTTTCACCACAACTGGGTTTATGTTTATAATGTAATTTTGGGAAAGTACCTCAGAATGGGGACTGGTTTTCAAGGAAACCAACTGGTATGGAATATTGAAACTTTCAGTCCCACCCCTAATTTTCAGCAAGGGAAGAAGGCCTTGAGGATGAATCATCAGTGGCCAATGGTTTAATTAATCAAGCTTATGTAATGAAGCCTCCATAAAAACCTAAAATGACTGGGTTCAAAGAGCTTCCAGGTTGGTGAACATGTGGAAAGGGTATGGAAGCTCAGTACCCTTTCCCTATACTCTACACATCTCTTCCATTTGGCTATTCTTGATTTTGATTACATCATCTCATATTTATATGATAAACTAGTGGTTTAGTAAGTAAAATATTTCTCTGAGTTATATGAGCTACCCTAAAAAATCAATCATTCTCAAGGAGGAGGTTGTTGGAACCTCCAGGCTAGAATTGTTGGATCAAAAGCGTGGATGACAAGCTGCACTTGCAATTGGCATCCAAAGTGAATAGATGAAGGTCAACAGTGAATGAATGAGGGTCAGTCTTGTGGGACTGAGCACCTAACCTGTGGAATCTGATGCTATTTCCTGGTAGCTAATGTCAGAATTGAGTTGAATTGCAGAACATCCAGCTGACGTCTGAGCATTGCACCCAACCTCAGCTGAATTTCTGATTGAAGCCATTACTCCTCTTCTTTTTTGGAAAGATATTATGAAAAATAACTACTTCTTCTTTAAGATACAGATACAGTATCTTACCTAATTTATTATTTATTATAATATTATAATTTATTATTATCTTTACAATTGTCTTCCTATTAATTAGAGATTACTTTTCTGTACTTTTTCTAGTTTCTTCAAGTAGGACCTTATATTATTGATTTTAGATCTTTCAACTCTTCAACATAAGTATTTAAAGCTATACATTTTCCTCTAACTGCATCTTTAATTGCATCCCACAAATTATGATATGTTGTATTTTCATTACCATTTATTCAAAATATCTTCTAATTTCCTTTGTAATTTTTTGTTTAAATCATGGATTGTTTAGCATTGTGCTATTTAGTTTCCAAATATTAGGGTTTTCTTAGGTGTCTTAGTGCAATTTATTTTAATTTTATTTTTGGGGGACAAAGAACATACATTGCTTACGCATCTTCTAAATTTATTGAGGTTTTTTTTACGATCACATATGTGGTCATTTTTGATGAACATACCATATGCATTTGAAAGGAATGTATAGTTTGTACTTGTTGGGTACAGCGTTCTATAAATATCAATTAGGATAGGGTGATATTTGAGAAGAGTATTAGAGTATTAAAACCCCGCTATGAGAGTGGAATTGTCATTTTCTTCCTTTAAATTTGTCAGTTTTTCCTTCATGTATTTAGTGGCTCTATCATTAGGTGCATGCACATGCATAATTGCTAGGTATTTTTGATGAATTGATTTTGTTGTCATTATGAAACATTTCTATCTCTATAAAACTTCTATCTTTATATCTATTTTAACTAACATTATTATAATCACACCAGCATTCTTATGCTTACTGTTTGTATAGTGGATCTTTTTTTATCCATTTACTTTCAATTTATCCATGTCTTTATAGTTAAGGTGTATTTCTTGTAAATAGAATATATTTTTATTTGAATGTTGAAAATATAAAAAACATATTTTATTTGAATGTTATTTGAATCAGTGCTGAGAATCTCTGGGTTTTAATTGGAGCATTTAGTATACTAACATTTAATGTAATTATTGTTATGGTTAGATTTAGATCTACCACTTTATTACTTTTTTTCCTCCCTTTTTCCCTTTCCTACATTCATTTTGATTGTTTGAATACTTTGTAGAATTCTATTTCAGTTTTATTGTTGGCCATTTCTCTTTGCATTATGTCCACTAGTACTCTACAATATAACATTCTTAACTTTTTACAGGATACTTTGGGTTAACATTATGACACTTCACATGAAACAAAGAAAACTTATAACTGAGAGGGAGAAAGAAATTTTCCTCTACTCTCGAGAGTCTTTCAGCTGATCTAATAATCAAATAGTCCTGAGATAGAATAACAGGAAGAAATGACCAAAATTAAGTATGTACAAATGTATGGGAACCCACATACATGAGAGAGTCAGAGACCCCTCACATACATGGGAGGTTCAAAGACCGAAAAGGAAAATGAGGTACACATGACATTTTGAACGAAGGATCACCTAATAATAGAGCCACTAAATACATGAAGGAAGGTCATTGCAGGATAATAAGAACAGGTAAATATTCACTAATTAAAAATTCATCCTGTCTTATAGAAAGGCCATAAGAAGTTCTATTTCTAGTGATAGCTCTTATTATGGGCAAGGCCCCTAATTTAAATTATTTAAGGGAGTAGTAAAAGTTTATCATGAGCCTGCAGGAAAAAGAAGATCTGCAACCAAGAACAGGAAATTAAACGTGGGATTTATTGACTCTCCTGAGGTTCATATCACGGAACACTGGCTGCTTATAACCTCAGACAACAGTGGCCAGGAAGATAAACCGAACCAACATCGGAAAATTTAATAAAGAGGAGAGAAGTGGCAGTGGCAGGATTCTATTGACTTAGGGCAAAGCAAAAACATTCCTGTAAGGAACTCATTTTCAATTTAAAAAGTTGGAAAATTCTTCTCAGGCTGAAAAATCGTAGAGTGGAGGATTGCCTGTTTCATAGCTGTAATTACCATGTATTTGCCAATGACTGACTGAGAAACATGAATCTCCATTCTTTCTTTTACCCCAAGCTCTGGACACCTATTTCTAAAACTATTAAAAATTTCTTTTCAATGGCCTGTAGGTCTCTCAAACTCAGCAGTTCAAAACTAACCTAACAGTAATCACCCACCTTCCATCAAAACCTACTCCTCATCCATGAGGCCCTCCAAGAACTACCCCAGCCTAGTACCCCAGAGTTTACCAATGTTTCCCCTGCTTCACTCCCAAACCAACTTAGAATAAATGCCCACAGAATTTTCCTTCACCATTGGTGTCAGTGCACCTAAATGACAAGGAGACATACTTTAAAGGTGATTTAAACTTAAAGCTTTTCAAATTATCACAGCAAACATCAGTCGTGACCAGTAGACTTAAGTTCACTGAAGATTAGCTTGGTGATTTGCTTTTTCTGAGAAGGTCACTCCGGCATGATGGAAGGAATAGTTTCTGACAGAAAGCAGATGCTCAGTAATAATTTTTCTGAACAAATGAATACCTGAAAAATGAATAAATGAATGATTCCAACTCAGAGGAACTCTGGCTTAACCCAACAGGGCTGAACATCATCTTTAAAATAAATTGAATTACAGGATCTCCCGGTTTCCTCTCATGATCTTGGCTGGTAAGGAGGGACAGACAGATGACCATGCCCTGGAGCAAGAATGAATGACTTCATCCCTGACCCATCACCTGGATGTCATGCTACAGAGCTGGCCTGCATGACAGGTTCTGCTGGATACTGTTCATGTCGCATCATCACTGAGGAAGCTATAGCGAAACTATTTATTTGTCAACCAGCTCTTCCCCAACAGGCAGCTTATGGGGCTTTGCATTCAATACTGAGCATATTTTTTCCATAGCATGGCCCACCACCCCCTTGAGAATGTGTGCACGTATGTTGTTCATAGTGGGGAGTCTGTTGAAAACTACTGAACTAGGAAATGTTTGCCTGTGTTTGCACTTCTGGGCTTTTCTTCCAAGTCAATGATTTCTATCAATGTATTATATAATCTAGGAAATCTCTATGGTTTGAAAGGGCTATAAGAAAATACAGAAGAGACAGGTTTGTGGTCATATGGTAAGAAGGATTTACAAATAAATATACATTAGCCAAATGTCCCTACGTGTGGCTCCTCAAAGGCCAGGACAATATCCATTTGCCTCTGCACGCCTAGCACTTTGCACAGTTGGTGTGCCCTGTATGTTGCTTACAGCTTTGAAAGAACTGGTTTTGCATGCTTTACCGTGTTTATTCTGATTATTTTCTGAAGGTTTAAGAAGAAGGTTTGCTTTTCTCCTCAAGCATTTATTTTCCAAATATATTTCCATAGTTGCCCACCCTTACCTCCTGAAGAAGGGACAGCATGATAGCTAGCAAGGCTTTGTCCTTTTTTCTTGCACTTGTGAATTGGAGTGACTTCTCACCACCCAGAAGGGGCTCAGACTCACAGCATAGGCTGCTTGAAAATCAAATTGTCTAATCCAAACTTTAATCATTCTGTTTCTTCGACCAGAAGATAATGAACCAAATGAGCACTTAGCCATCAAATTTGAAAAATTCCAGTGAAATAACAATTGCAGTGTCCCTCTCTGACCCTGCATTACTTCATCCTGCCTCTGATGATTAACTGGCACCTAAGGGATGGATGGCAGGATGCCAGTTAAAGGGAGCCTGCAGCTTAGACCCCAGTCATGCAGAATGGAAAGGTGTCATCCAGCTGGAGAGGTTTGGGAGTCAGACCTGCCTTCTCCTGGTAAGGGAGTCTCCGCCCTCTCGAAGATGCTTGTTCGGGAGTATTTTCCCCCAGCTCCTCCCACCTCCCTAACAAGCTATTTGTGTGTGTTGTATCTGATACACACACACACCTCACAGACCTCCGTAGCTGCACCATATTGCTCTATCAGCAGCAACTGTGTGCTGAGAAGGAACTCATTAGGAAAACTTCCAAATGGTTTGGTGGAGAGAACACTTCTGAAGGAAACTGTCTGGGTCCTGGGCTGGGTGGGCACCAGACACCTACTCGCTTCCCCACCACCCACCCATAACCACACCCCCCACCCCCCGCCACCATGGTGGATCAGAAACAGCCTGGGGGAGATGCCCCACAGCTCAGGGCACTTACCCAGCCCCTGCTGGAGGTAAAGTTCACTCCCCAGGCTCCTGAGGCCAAACAAGAAAGGCCACATGGCCATTTCTCTGGGCTTTAGGCCTTGTCCCCATATCTTTGCCAACAGACACCAATTGGATGGCCTTCTCATGTGAAGCCTCCTTTTGAATACGGGGAGGGCAACCTACTATGTGCCAAGCATCTGTGTCTTTACATCCCCTCAAAACCACCCTAGTGGTCAGATTACCCATTCTAATTATACACATGAGAAACTGAGGTTCAAAAAGATTGAGTCACTTGCTCAAGATCATACAGCTTGCAAAACCAAGTCCTCCTTCTACCAGAGCCCACTGTCTGCTTATACAGGTGTTAGAGCCTCTCACCTCCTATCCTAGGAACCTGATAAAATAAAAAGAAAGAAGAAGAAAAGGACAAGAAAAAGTTGTCATACCTGTGTCACATTACTGCAACACTCAGTGCCACGTGCTGGGTCCTCTGTTGATGGGCAACAGCTGACAGGAGACAAAGCATGAGGCTCAACAAGCAACTAGGTGGCAAAGTTAGGCTGATAATGGAATGAGAACGTGATACAAATAGAGGGCAAAGGAGTCCGGAAATTTGGGATCTGAAGCCAGCAACAAGAATGCAACACCGAGAAGCAAACTGAATAAAAGGTGCAGGGATCTCTGCTAAGACACTATTGCTATCGATTGCTGGCTGGCTGAAGAAAAGCAAGGAGAGGACAACTTTTCAGTATATCTTTTGGATACGAAGTTGAATAGAATAAATCGGATTCAATAAATAAGTTACTTCTCCTATAGTCTGTATCTTTACGATAATAACAGTGAGGAAACTTCAGCACATGAGATCTTATAACTCACCTAAGAGGCTTGAAGGACCAGGAAAGGCCAGAGTAGAGATGTGAACCCCAATGCCTGGGTCCAGAGGCTCTCTGCTCTTAACTACTGCATACTGTCTCTTTACAAAATGAGGACAAGAATTCCAGCCACTTTTGGTCATTAGAAGGCTCAAATAGGAAAAATGCAAACAGTGTCTGTCAATGTGATTGTCCTTAGGTCTGAAATTTTAGTTTACACCTTTCTATGACTCTTATTCACTCCATTCCTCAAGGATGGACTACAGCAAAAGCAAGATGTCAAATAATGATATCACCCAGGGGGAGGAGAGAAAACCAAGGGACAAGAAGGTGGGAAGCAGAGAGGAGAGGGGAAGAGACAGTATAGGGTAGTGGTTAGGAGCAGACAGGCTCTGGAGCCAGACTGCCTGGTCAGATCCCAGCCCTGGCCCATTCTGGACTTTTGAACCTTTTAGATGAGTTGGGTGAGGGAGAGACAGGGAAGGATGAGAGGTTACAGAGGATTTGCTGTCATCGTCTTGCTGCTTATTCAGCAAATTGATCCAGAAAAAGCAAGGAGGAATATAAGAGCCATCTGCCCGTAATAAACGAGGTTGTTCCATATTTAAAACCAACTGCCTATTAAGAGCAAGCCAACCACTGTGCCATGTCCAAGAACTGATGTATTAAAAAGATAACAGCCAGAAAACATTGAGCACTCACTACCTGCTGGGCACTCACTGTCTCACTGTACCAAGAGTTTAGTACAGATTTTTCAGTGACCCTATAAGCAAATATCATCATCCCTAATTTTTCAGAAATGAGGCACAAAGATGGTCAAACTATTTCCTGGAGCCACACATCGAAGTTGGCCAACCCAGTCGATTCTGATCTGGAGAAAGAACTCTGGCTTCACTGCTGGCTGGACATGAGCCCAGTGTCCCCATCTGCAACACATGGGATCTCTGCCTTCCCACCTAGCTCCATGAGTTAAAAATTCAAATGGTAGGAATAAAAGGAAAGAGACTGGAGTGAGACAGACCTAAGTACCTATGTTCAGTCTGTCACTGGCCAAACAGTATGTCCTCATATTCATTTTAACTTCCTTTGCCTTATTTTCTTCACCTGGGGAATAGGGGTATAAATTATTCCTCATAGAAAAATTTCAGGATTTAGTGAAATAATAAGTGTAAAGGCCATCTCATGCAGTGCTAGGATATAGCAGCGGCTCTTCTCTTCCTGCTGTGATTTTTGCCATGAGCTTCAACTGGGGATATCACTTATTATTTTAAAGTGATTTGGGTTTTTTCTCTGTTCCTTTTGCCCACCATTAAGAGTGTGTTCCAGTGATAAGAGTCACAACTTAAAGTATTCAGAAAGAGGAGAAATAAATGGGACAAGAGACCTGGAGAATCGGATTCATCCATATTATGACAGTTCTGGAGCAGCTTCTTCTCTTCAGTGAGAAGGCAACTCTTTAGTGGATAAAGGTTTGTAGAGTTGTCACATGTAACCCGCAAATCACAGGTCACTTTCTAGATGACTCAGACTTTCTGCTGAAACAGCATGCTTGTGACAGCTGCCCTTGAGAAGGCTCCTTCCTCAATGAAAGGGTGGGTTGAAGGACCTTAGCTCAAAATATGACCGGACTGCATTAAATACCAGTTGCTTTCAAACTGCTTTCTAAATCTGGCCGTGGAGCTTCTCTGGTTTTACGAAGTAACACAGAAGTGCCCCAGCACACACTTAATACTCTCTGTGCTGTGGGTGACCACAGAGTAACCCAAGAGTGTGGTGCGGGCAAGCCCCCGAGAGCCAACACAACAGTAGCTCTGCCCACTACAGGTCAGGGCAGTGCCCTCAGAGGCTCCTCTGGTCACTTGAAAATTATAATTTTATTTTTAAATTATCATTTAAAAAAATGTCCAAGTGAAAGCAATAAACGTTGGGAAAGTCAAACAAATGTTGCTAGCAAAGAAACCCCAACCAGAAGCTTGAGCTGCAATTGGCTACAGATGTAAAATTCAGACTAAATCCAGGGTGAGGTCAGATTCTCAAGTTCAAGGTAACACCAAAGAGGCAGCAGAGTCAAATGCTTTCATTAGTAATTAATAAAGACTATTTCTTGGCAAAAGTTTTTGGAGATTATATCATGGACTTCCCGATGAAGAAAGAGTGCATTTTGTGAAAATGAATGAGTTGGTATTTACTTAGAAAGTCACTTCTAGAATTCTCTAATAATTTATGAAGGAAAAGTTGAATAATTACCTCAGCATGGGCCACCAACAGGTGGCATGATGTTATCACAGATTAGCATTTGTAATGGCATTGCCAGTAGTGGGGGTCGCAGTAAACAAGTACCCCCAAATAATTCAGATATAAGTGAGATAACATTACGTCTGGGAGATAAACTGAAATGAATGCACTATGGCTACCTTAGGAATCAGAGCCACCTTAGAAAATAGAATAGGTTCTCAGCTAAGAACACTCACTCTGTTATAACAATGAAAACATTTAAAGAAAGAATAGGTTGGAGGAAAGGGACCTCAGAGACTAATCTAGCCCATTCTGAGGCCAGGTGTGCAGTCTTTGTTCTAGATGTATCACCATTTTAGCTTCTCTCAACCTAAAAGCAATAAACCAGTAGTTCTCAAATGGCAGCAGTTATCTGAGGAGCTTGTTAGAAACATAGATTCACAAGTTTCCCTCCTACAGAATCTAGACCAGTAGGTCTGGGATGGGTTTAGGACATCTGCGTACTCATCAAGCCCTCCAGTGTGCTTCTGAAGTACATGTCTTGAGGATCACACTCTCGGAAACCATAAACATCTAAATTCTATGGCAGCCTGGGGTCCAGGCTTCCCTGGAAACTTTCTGACAACTTGGCTTTCTGTGACACATGCCAAGATCAAAAGTATGCACAAGTCTGGTGACTCTCATACCACATTCAACAGCTAGAGATTCTCATTACGAATAAATTAACTTCTGATTTCAGGTGTAAGCTTCTTTCACCTGGAGAACCCATCTTGAATATCTTTAATTTCTTTTCAAGAGCGTTCCCCCCCCATACAATGCATTTTTGTATAGATAAAATATTGTGTGCCAGATGAATTATTTAAGTTACAAGTAAATAATTAATTGTAAAGGGGGAAAATTTTTTAAACATGACATTTGCATGTCTTTTGGCTAGGCACAATCTTCAAAAGCAAACTATAAAACCCAGAGGCAATAAAAGTGTTTTAGTTAGGTTTGATTTTACAAAAATTTAAAATTTATATAGAATGAGAGATATCATAATATAAGAAATTTAAGTGACAGAATGGGAGAAAAAATTTTATTTTCATGCAATATTTAGAAGTTTCAAATTTGAATGATTTAATGAGTTTCTTCAAATCAATTGAAAATAAGACAACCTCAAGAAAATTGTCAAGATGCAATATTTGCCTATAATAATAGGGACATATTTATAAAAAAATTATTTGTAGTTTATATGACATTCCAATTTAACTGGGTGTTCTGTATTGTTTTTAAGTCTGGAAATGCTAAAAGGAGATGCATTTCCAATTTACATCATGAGAGACATTAAGGATCCACAATCATCGAAAAGATGTTTAATATTATCATGCAGATGAAAACAAACAAGAGTAATCCTTTTTTGCTCATTAAATTGGAAAACATTAAGAAAACATGTCCCTATTAACAGGATCCAAGGAAATATGTACTCAATACATTGTCTATGGAAAATTAAGCACAGAGAGACTTTCTGGAAAATCCAGGCAGCTGTGTTATAAGGACTAAAATTAAGGTTCAATATTCTGTGCTTCTTTGACATTTGGTAAAACTTGGAGGGTCTTGAATGATGTAACTGCAAGTTCCCTCCCTAATCTGACCCCATGGATAAGGTCTCCTAACCAATAACTCTCAAGGGAACCAGGTGTGGTTTCTGCTTATCCCTGAGTAGTTGGATGTCAGTCTCCTGCCAGTCCATGGACTTATTCAAACAAGCCAATTGCATTATCCCTCCCTACCCCCCACCCCACCAGGCTATGACTAACAAACTATTACTAATCTCATCTTCCCAGTGTCACGTGTCACTCCTAACCTTGGAGTGGGAATCCCACCCTCATCAGTTGATGAAGAAGAGGTGATTAAAACAAGAATCTTTCAAATTTTTAAAAATACCTACTTTGGAACACAGAAATTTCACTTCCTAGATTATATCTTATAAAAATTTAAGTACAAAAAGAGGTCTGCAGAAACAAGAATACTTGTTGTGATGTTGTTTTTAAGTGAAAAGTTGGCAGCAATCAGAATATTTATCCATCAGGAAATGGTTAAATAAATTATAGTAAATTTAATCTATGAAATACTGTGTAACAATTGAAAAGATCTAGAAAGAATTCCAAGACTTGTTAAAAGTAAGCAATACAAATAATATAATCTCACCCAATTTATGTAAGAAAATATATATCTAGATTAGTATTCATATATGTGAGCATGTAACAAAGACACGGAGGGAGAATGCCTTACTCATCTCAGGGGTTGCCTCTTGCATAGAGGATAAGGGGAGGGGCAAATAGAAGCTTTAGTGTTTTTATGATGTATAATTTTTCAGTTTGATTCTTTTGCACTCCATCTGCATTCCAGTTTCACTTATGCTGTGTGATATAAATTTGAAATTAAGAAAAGTACATCAAAATACGTATAAAATCTCATACACTAGCAAGTGATGAAGGTTTGTAATAATGTAACGAAACTGAGCAATGGGATGGCTAGTACAGAATATTCTACCAGCCAAAGACATTTCTGGGCCTTAATGCTTGAGTTAGCCCGTAAGTCCTTGACTTCTCTCCAGAAAGATTCCTAAGCAAAAATGCCTCTTTCACATTTTCCATGTGAGTCATGCAATTGAGACTAATGTACAAGTTAACACACTTTTGCAAATCCTGTCATCTCTCTCCCTACCCCTATCTTTTATTGAACTTTATCATTTAATGTAACATGTTAAAAAAATAAAAATATGCAAAGGGAATGAGGGTGAGATCCCATGATTGAGAGAAAATAAACACATAAGCTACTGCTTGCCTCTGTGCAAACCCAGAAGAGAATTTAACAGTTTCTGCTTGCCAAGTGAAAAATTGAATTTAACTAGAGAATGAATTGTTCTTTTAAGGAATTTAGTTGACTATTGAATGACAAGCAATGTAGGTAAGCAATTATGTACAGCAAGGTCCCCAGTCCCCAGATCAGGCTGCACAGGGCAGCACAGCAGGAGGTAAGCAGCCGTCAATGTGCAAATGAAGCTTCAGCTGTATTTGCAGCTGCTCCCCAGCGCTAGTATCATTGCTTCAGAATCATCTCAGATCCTCAGGCACTAGATGCTCATAGGAGCACCGGTCCCTGGTGTCAAAAAGTTGGGGACCGCTGCTGTACAGAATACAGATCCTAAGAGAAGTCACCTAAACTCAGACCACACTGCATAGACAGAAACCAATCTCTATCCTCCTGTACCCTAGTCCTGCTCAGCCTTCTCCATTAGCCCTGAGGACAGACACCTGTCTCCAGCCCCACCTGGACCCCTGGGCTCCTTGGGGATATGTCATTGACACCTCACCACGGTAATGCCGTCATTGAGCAGGGCCTCCCCGAAGATCATCATATATAGCTGCTCATTCACACGCGCCTCTTCGAACACAGCCAGCACAGCCACCGGGTCCACAGCGGAGATCATGCTGCCGAACACCAGGTTCTGAAGGAGGGTGACATCTCTGAGGCCAAAGGCCTCAATCTGGCAGATGAGGTAGAGGGAGAGGCCGATGCCGAAGGCATTAGTCAGGGCCCCCAAGCCTGCCCACCATAGGATGGAGCCAATGTTCTCAAAGAAAGGCCGAGTGGGCATGAAGTAACCACCCTCCAGGACGATGGGTGGAAGGAGATACAGGAAGTAGATGCTCGAATCCATGACCGGAGGCGATTTGTGGTCAGTGCCAAAAATGATGGCGCCCACCAGAGCCCCAACAATGATGAGGAGGCAGCTCTCTGGCACGAAGCCCGGCAGTCGGTGGTAAAGGCGGAAGCCTGGGGAAGAGCAGAGAACCACATTTACGTGTGTGCTAACAACAGGGTCTGGCCACTAAAAGTCCAGGAGATGCTGCACAGGAGGCCTTGAAAAGCCAAGCAGATGGAACCTTGGACAAATTGGCTGGCCCATCTGAGTTTCAGCACTCCTCTGCAGCAGAAACTGGAGGTGTTAATGGGGCTTTGCCCAAGTCCAAGTACTTAGCAGTCCATTCTACATCCTACGGCCAGATGACTTTCCACATTGCGTGGACTGGATTGTTTTATTCCCCACTTACAACTCTAAAGGTATGCAAAGTATCTCAAGGATTTCAAAATGAGGACATCTGTGAAGCACTCCCTGGCAGGACTAACATGCTGGGATGAAGGACTGTGAAAAGGTGGACCAAGCATGCTTTCTACCAGTCCAACTACTAGGTTATCAGCTGGGTTACACTTATTTAAATACAATTTTATATTCTCTAGTCTTAAAGAATTCAGATAATTTTATGTTGTACATGAAAGGAAGGCCATGTTTATTAAATATATACTATGTGCTAAGTACTGGGCTTGTACTTTTATATACAGTGGCTCATTCACCTGGGGCAAAAAAAAAAAAAAAAAAAAAAGATAAAACTTTAACACTTAAGGATCCATATAGATTTTTTAGATTCTATGTTATAAAACTTGAATTAAATATAATTAGCAGTCATTATTATTATGTCTTCTTTTATTCATTCTATCATTCCACATTTATTGAGCACCCATGCAGTGTGTGGATATGATCATGGTCCCTGGCCTCAGGGGACTTAGTTTAATGGGAAAGACAGATGAATCTGGCACTGCCTGGGAGGCATTCTGACAGAAAAACAATTCTCCTCCTTGGTGGTTTTTTAAAACACCAACTTCGCATGTTATAAAAGAATGATATTATGAAGCAAAGGTGATACAAAGTCACTAGAGATAATCTTTGTTTATCTTTTACTTTAGTTCCACTTCTTGGAACGTTAGAGAAGGATGTTTCTTGAATCGCTTGGCAGAGTGGAATGCAAGGCCTGGCTTTAACCATTAGGTGGAATTTTGTTCTCTCATTGAAGCACTTTAAGTTTCAGGCACTGGAACCATAAAACCCCAAAGTGACTGACTCCTTTGTCCACCACAGAAGGAGAGAAGAGTTGTGAAATATGAAATGCAAGTAGCCTTTCCATTGACTGTGCCCTGCTGACAGGCATGACGCCTCTTCCTGCTGCCGCCATGCAGGTGCAGCTTGGCTTAAGGCAGGTGAGCGTTGGCTCCATTTCAGGAAACTCGATTCCTGGAAGCAGGACCAAACTGGGGAGACACTGAGGAATTTACCCAATGGGCTTCTCTTTTATATTTTAAAAAGTTCCCTGTGACTAAAATAAGCACTAGCAAGATGAGATGAAGAAGAAAAGGGGTGAGGTGTTGGGGGTAGAGCTGTCATAAGGAAAGGAAAAGAGCAGGACTCTAGAAGGAGGCCTTGTAGGAATGTGGTTTGGGACAGGGTCTCTTGATGCTAATGATGCTCCGTTGTATTCACCTGCCTTCTACAGTGAATGCAGAAGTTCAAAGCTGTGGTCAAGGAAACCCACATGCTTTTTGGATGGCTGAACCTGAAAATTCCTAAGGAGACATTCAATGGCTCCCCATGCATGGTCTAGGGGAGAAAACCTATACTAGGCCTTGAACTCAAGGCCCTCCATTATTTGGGTCAAAATCATCTCCCAACTCTTCTCTCAGTACTCTTCCTGATTCAAAACTTGTTCCAGCCAGGTGGATCCCCTCAATGAATGTCAAGTATAATTAATAATTAATATAGCAGTATCCCTGACACATGGGTAGTTAGATGCAAAGACCACAGTTCTGATGCCAAGGGGTTAACTGCCCGATCTCATGGCTCAACCCATATTTCACGCCCATCCTAGAGGAAAAATTTAAATGAACCTTACAATGTTTTATAGATTCTAATAAAGCAATTTATCTACTCAAGTAACAAATGTTGTTATACTTAACAATAGAGACAATTGTATCAGTTTTTCACTTTGGAAGAAACTGGTTTTAAGGAGACAAGGCACGGAGTTAGGGATTAAATGGTCACAGAGTGTAAACCATCAGGTTGGTTATCGGTAACAAAGAACCTTGCTTAGAATTTAATTCATTCACTTGAATTCATTTTATTTCACAAAGGAAACTAGAAGTGCCCCACTGACTTCACTTGACCCAGGCAGGTGTAAATCAGTATTTTACTGAGAGATATCATTTCATATGCCTCCACATTCCGTTGCTGGGTGATATAAGAGTCACCTATGATTGTTGTGCTCCTTGCTTTCTGTCAATTTGAAGAAAGCACACGCCACTTGTAAAGAATCAACAATGGAGTCTACAGCCATGCCACTGTGAACAAGACTGATCTCGTCAGATCTCAGAAGCTAAGCAGGGTCAGGCTTGGACGGGAGACTACCAAGGAAGACCAGGTGCTATAGGCATAAAAAAAATTTTTTTAAACTAAACAAAAACAAACAAAAAAAAGCAAACAAACAAAAAACATGATATTGTAAGCTGACAAGGTCCTTACAATCTGTGAGGCCAGAAAAAAAAAAAAGTATCAATAATGGGAGCCATTGATGAAGCCCCCAGTTACATGGCCAAGAACTAAGGAAGAATGTTTTACAGAAGAATCATTATGTGGTTTCTGAAATATCCAGTGGGCATCATTCTAAAGTCTATGTGCTTTGTGCTTTACTCTATGGTGTTTTTTTAAAAGCATAGACCTTGAGATTTTTGCATGCCAAATAATGTCACATGGTTGTCATCTTAAAATGAAAAGAAATCAAAACAACCCAGCACCCAAAGGTATGCTCTTAAATTTCAAAGCACAGTTCCAAAGCATTAAAAGGCTTTATAAAAAGCAGTTATGACTTTTCCTTGAGTTCAGGGAACAGAATTTTTGACGTAATAGCAGTAACAGTTACAACTCACTTAGCTCCTCATATTCACATACAATATCTCACCTGGAAAACTCCCCCAAGCAGGTGCTCGAAGACTTACCTATTTTTGCAAGGGATGCTAGAAGTATCCAGAGGGTGACCTCATAAGGAATTTGCACGTAGTCATAATCCAGTGTAAAAACAGATATTTCCTCATCTGGCTCTGAGCTGACAGCAGCAAATCGGACATTACGTTCATGATGAGCAGTGGCATTTGTGGATTCATTCAAATCAGAGGTAGCTTCAGAACACTTGAGGGCCACTAGCAAGAGCCACCAATTCCAAGGACGAAAAGGCACCTGAGAACCCATGGCATAGGCTTCTCCTGCCCCGTATGTCATTGTGTGCCACACCTCTGAAGCGAGGAGGGTATCCGGAGAGCAGTGGCATCCACCTGGTCAAAGATAACATACGTACCACTCGTGGGTCATTCCAAGTAGAGTCTGAGTGTATCACTGAGTTCCGAGGGTCAATGTTTTCAAACTTTCTTTAGAAGATTTATGTTTGGGCAACTCAGCTTCCAGCTCAAACAAAACCATTCAGTAAACTTGTTGAAGCCCACAGAGTTACCTGTGGGACCTGTATCCCATCGCGGCTTGAAAAGCAGTTTATGAAAGGAAAGAATATCTCTTCATTCAAAGCTGTTTCCTCACTTCACTGCACACTGGTTTAATCACATGCACCATCCACGTATCATTGGAGTCCCTGTAAGCAGAAAGGAAAGCCTTCCCTCTGCACCAGAGCCCAGGAAGGAGTGACTTGTCCTGCACCTGCTCTTGCCCTTGTTTTGAATAGCCAAGGCTGCAGGTAGCTCTTGCACTTAATTATTTGCTCTGATTTGACTTTTGTAATGAAATGCTTCCTCCTGAGTATTCTCTGTGGGTTCCATTGCTGACACCTAGTGGACAACTGTGATAGGACACTTTGGCATGCTCAATGATAAACCCTTAAGGGCACCATGTATGTCATTGTCAACCAGGGCACTTTTGAGAGTTAAGAAAAGCTATCAATCAATATATGCCAGGCCATAGGTGTAAACCAGGACTGGCACTCTACGTCCTCTAGTGTCTATCGATGAGGAAGGGGGTGGAGCACAGAACACATTGCTGGACTCTGTGAGCAACAATTCAAAGAAAGAATGAAATCCCAGTTCTCCATAAACTTTGTGCAGTATTGAAAGACACAATTTATCAGAAAAACAAGCTCCATGAAGTACATCTAAAAGCCAGTTTCAAAAATCTCCATGGTACATCTAAATTTTCCATTTTAAGAATTTTATTATTAAGATCTATTTTTTCAAAAGAAGTAATACAACAGAGTGTTTATGGAAGAATTTTGAGATGGAGTCTATGGATCTGCTCCTGATTCTACATCTGACCTGGTGACCTTGGCCAATTACCTTTCAAAGTGTCCTTATGTGAAAAGGGGAAGGATAATAATAGCTACCTCATCACATGGTTAGGAGTATAAATGACATAGAGCAGGCATACTATCTTGCACTTAATAAATGTTAATTTTTATTATTTTAGTCACATTTCTAATTCTACATAAGAAATAAGAACTCTATTGCAATGATGGATAGCACTCCATAGAAAATGAGAATTACTATTCATCTTCACTATCTCAACACCTCATGCATATCAAACTGCAGGATGATTTGTATTTTTTTCTTCATTGACATGAGTGAGTATACATAATTCTCCCTCAACAAACTAAGCAAAGATATTGAGAAATTGAGGTAGAAAGAGTTAAGAAGGGGCAGTGTCTAGATGAAACTTCTTAGTAAGACAATAGAATCAAGAGCTCATTTATAGATGAAACAAAGCCTTCTTTTATACACACCAAAACCACAACCAAGAAGAGGAAAAAAGACAAGTAGGACTTCATCAAAATAGAATTTTTTTTCCTCCAAACTATACTAATAAGGAATGAAAAAAAAAAAAAAAGACAGCCCACCAAATGGAAAAACAATTGTAAATCAAATATCTGATAAGGGACATATATCCTGGATACATAAAGACCTCTTACAACTCAATAATAAAAAAGATAACCCAATTTAAAAATGGGCAAAGAACCTGAAAAGACATGATTCAAAAAAACATACAAATGATCAATAAGCACATAAAAAAAGGCTCAATATCATTAGTCATTAGGGAGATGCAAATCAAAACCATAAAGAGATATCACTTCATACTCACTGGAATGCTAAAATGACAAACAAAACAAATGAACAAAAAGACAGATAATAACCAATCCTGCCAATAACGGCAAGGATGTAGTGTGACACTATAAAATGCTAGTGGAAAGCTAAAATGTTATGATATGGTTGTTTCTCAAAATATTAAACAGAAAAACTACATGACCCAACAATTCTACTCCTGCCTCAAAAACTCGTACATGAATTTTTTTAGCAGCATTGTTTGTAACAGCAAAAAAGTGGAAACAACCTAAGTGCCCATCACTTGTTGAATAGATAAATAAAATGTTGAATAGCCATCCGATGAAATGATGTGCTGATATATGCTACGACATGGATGAACTTGAAAACATTATGCTAAGTCATGTTAAGTGAAAGAAGCCAGTCACAACAGACTACCTATCTTAAGACTATATATATGTGACATGTCCGAAATAACAAATCTGTAGAAAAAGAAAGTAGACTAGTTGTTACCTAGGCCCCGGGTGAGAGGGGAATGGAGGGAGAGGGATTGAGAGTGACTATTCCTGGTCATGAGGTTTTCTTTGGGTTGATGATATATTCTAAATTCATGGTTATGGCTGCATGATTCAATGAATATATTAAAAACCTTTGAATTGTACACTTTAAGAGAGTGAATCATATAGTATTTAAATGGGTGAATCATACAGTATTCTACCTCAATGAAGCTTTTTGAAAGACTAGGGCATGAGTCAGAAAACGAGGATAATTTGTTCTGACTCAGCAATAGCTTCACAAATTGATTGCTTGGTCACTGGGATATCTTTCAGAAAGCTACATGGAATTGCCATCTTTACAAAATCTATGAGAAATGGGAAGGAAGAGAAAAGAGAGTCCTTCTCATCTATCTGTTATTGGTCTGCATTTGCCCCTCAGAACACTAAATCCCTTATACAGAAACCAGGTTTCTGCTGGGAGCTAAATCTTACACCTTGCACTGTAAGGCTTCATGTTGGCCTGGAAGTAGAAGTCACAGTCTCCTTGGATCCAGCCAAGCTCAGAAAAAATGGAGAGCTTGAGCCTGCAAGAGCCCTTGATAATGCTGGAGCATAAGGCAGTAGAGAAGCTACAATTTATCATAGAATAATGAAAGAAAGAAAAAGAAAGAAAGAAAGAAAGAAAGAAAGAAAGAAAGAAAGAAAGAAAGAAAGAAAGAAAGAAAGAAAGAAAGAAAGAGAGAGAAAAAGGAAACTGGGAGCTGGGGAAACCGATGACTTCAATTTGGAAAGCCCCCTTGTACACCGCAGCCCACAGGGCCAGAACTAGAGAATGAGCAATAGGTCTGAGCATGAAACAGCATGCAGTGGCTCATCACCAGTTCTGAAAGCTGACCTCAAAGCACATAGAGAAGTCCTGAGCATTCCAGCTTCCTAAGATTACGGTCCATCTACTGGGCGAGAAGCTAGTATTCTAATAATAGCTACTCATGACATGGTTCAAGGGCTTCTGCCCAGGAACACCAATCTGATGTAGGACTAGTAGAACAAGCAAGGTTATGGCATCCAGAGCAAGCGGTCATGGCTCATGCAGACGGAGCCAAGCAAATCCTGAGGGTGAGAGTGGCACATAAACTAGGTCTGGTAAAAATCTGCCTCTAGCTCAGTCCATTCCTTAGCATGACACCAGTGGCCTGTAGTTTCTAACCCCATCCATCTATTATTATCCAAAACCACATAGTGCTCTTGGGAAAAGCCTTATCCTCTCTTTTCAAACCTGCCTAATTGTAAATGCAGCTCCCATTGACTGGAGTAGCCCACTTCTACCGCCCATCACTGCCCTTTGTCTAAATGATATATTTTGGTTCTTTTGGACTAAGGGTAAAAGTATCTCACTTCCTTCCACTCTGTAACAGGGTTTCTCTTGGGACTTAGGCTAGTCTGTGAGCTCATCAAAGCAGGGGCTGCCAAGCTCACCTTCAAGTTTGCAGGGCCTAGCACAGTGCAGCACAAAGGGGCTGCACTGGATTGGTAGATGTTGAAATGAAAGTTTTTCCCACCAGTCTCAGTGTTCCATAATCTGATTCCCTCAATAAAGAAACATTAAACCCCTCCTTCAAAGTTTCACAGCAAACTCATTTCCTCCCAAGGGTCAAAATTAAGGAAGACAATGCTAAGAAGTCTTGCTTGAATAACTGTATCTTGAGAAAACTTCTTAGGGAAGCAATACCATGAGGTGGTTAAGGACACAGGTTCTAGAGCCAGATGAGCTGGGTTCAAACTCAGATCCACTCTTTACTGGCCGTGCGCCTTTGGGAAAGTCACATAACCTTTCTGTGCCTTTGTTTACTCATCTGTAATGTAAGAAAAATAATAAACATAGAAGTTTCTGAGTATTTAATGAGTTAATAGTCATAAAGTGCTTAGAACAGTTCTTGGAACAAAATAAGCACTAAGTAATAATTTGTTAAGGAAAGGGAGATAAGATGGAGTAATGAGAACATCTTTTCTTCACTAATTCAACAAACATGAGGAATTTGCTTTTGTATGTCTTGCGGATAACAGGAATGAAAAGATGTCCCAAGAAAACAATATGATGTTTCAAGGATGCATTTTGGGTTGTGCGTGTTTCTCAAACTAGGGATAGTCAGGCCAATTAATAAGATTTCTAGTGAGATCCTCACAGTTTAATTGAAAAATTATTCCTGCTATGCCTTAAATTGTAATAAGAGCCAATGATAGTTATTGGTTAATTTAATTCCTGGGGAAAGATCAATTGACGAGGCATCAGGGCACCATAGGTGCTGGACACTTGCCAATCTATAGTTGTACGTAGAAAAAGAGATTTACAATGTGAAGGGAAGAGGGGGAAGGCAGCTTTCACTTGCAAAGTAGATAATCAAAGGAATTATTCTGGAATCTTAGGTCATCAGCAAGCTATTGAATTATCTGAAGTTTTTGGTCTAGTTATCCAGATAATTGTACTTCTCTGACCCTCTTTGATGCCAGGTCTCAAGAAGTCTTGTGATCCTTGTCATCTGCCCTTGGAAACTCATCTACTCATAGAGTCCAGTGGTGGGAAGAAATGACCGATGTCCTATCCCCAGCAGGTCCCTTATAATTTCAGTGACCATATCCGGTCCGCCCTCATGAGACTAACAGGGTGGTGCACCCAGCAGGAACATCTGCCATCACCCAGAGGTTCAACTGTGGACAGCTGGAAGCAGGGTTTTGGAAATCTGGTGTTTTTTTTCTCTTTTTATCATCAGTTTCCCCAAGTCAACTTTTGTCTTAGAAAAGCTCTAAAAAGGAACAAAAGCAAAACCAAATCTTCTGTGCCCACACATTATGAATTAGAGTCATCTCTCCCAGAACAGTTTTAAACAAAACGATCAGCACCTCTCTCCTTCCTTCTCACAGTGTGTGGCAGCAACTAACTTTATCAGAAAGTATTTGTACAGCACTTCCGGGACTCAAGTATCTATCTGTTGCTGGCCCCTGAGCTCTTGTTACTTTGTTGGGGCTCAAATTTCTATTCTTTTTTTAGGAGGAAGAAGAAAGTGGTGATAGAGAATTGGTCAGTGCTGTCCAGAAACAGGATTTGCTTTCCAAGCCCATAGCTAGCAATTAAGCTGGATGGCCTTGGATCGTGTTCTGGCACCATTATACCCTCAAATTGAAAGCCTGAGTCCTGAACTGGAGTGAAGTCAAGAGCTTTGACCTTGCTTTCAGGACAGAGAAGCTGAGCTCTGTTCCTGTTCCCCAAAGTCTCCTACTGTTCAGAGAGCAACAGAGGGGGCTGCTGAAGGGTGTAATCACCTCTGGAGGATTCCCTAATATAAGAAAGAAAGGATAGACACCATAGAGGTGCCAGTGGGTGGGGTGAGCATGAATGTGAGCTCAGAATGGGACAAATCTTCACACCAGAATGTGGTTGATGTTGTGGCCTCACAAATCTAATGTGATGGCTTCCAGAAGGAAAAGGAGATTTTGCAGCAGGGAGAAACTTGAAGTTGTCTGATCTCAGCCATGTCTTCAACATCTCAAGCCTCAAAGGTATAATTATGACGATGATGGTGTTGATGATGATGGTGATAATAATGATGATGATGGTAGGATACTTATCTAAAAGACAACTGGAACATTAAGTGGAAAACTTATAACAGAAAGTAAAATAACTGGTACATAGTAGAGTGTGAGATTCTTTTTGTTTCAAAGAGATTATAAACTCCATATAGGTAGAGTCTCTTTATATTCACCATCAAGCGCAAGCAATTTATGTATAACACACCTAAATCCATGGATTGGGTGGCTGAAGTAAGCCAGCCAGGTTGTAAAAATAAAATGTATAATCTTACTCTAACTACCCACATTAATACTATTTACCAAGCTTCAGAAAAAGAGTCACAAGTTTAGCTGAGCCCAAACATATGTGACTGAGCTAGCATCTGTAACTTCCATATTCTACCCTGTCTCTTCCAAGAACTGACACCCCTGGCCCTCGTCCACTACCATCACTTGTTCTGGGAATGTACAGCCTGGTAGGACAGTTGATTCTCTCCTCTCTTGGAAATTACTCTTCCTTTTCTTTGTTTCCTCAACAAAATTCTTATGCCCTTAGGGAGACCTGACATTGGATTTCAAGAAACATTGATTCTCACCATGGTGGGTGGATAACATGTGTTGCCATTGGGAACAGGCTGCTATGTTAGCCTAGAAGAATTGCTGGTAGGCATTCAGGCAGTTTGGTTAACTGGAAGTGACAGATACGGGCTAGTGAGATGTGGGCAGATACCATGGGCCAGAGGAGATTTCCAACCTTTCCCTTTAATTGGGCTTCAGGAACATGGGTGGATGTTGAGAAAGCACAACTGTAACCTTTTTTCATAGTTCATTTTCAGGGAACCCATATGCATGCTAATAAACCAACTCTCATTTTCTGTGACTCAGTCCAGGTAAATATACCCCCTTCAAGGCTTCTACCTGCTTTAAATAGTCTCAATGCCAAATGCCTAGGTTAGTTTGAAAACTATATTAGTCAGCTTGGGCTGCCATAACTAAACACCATAAGCCAGGTCACTTACACAACAGAAATTTGTATTTCCACAGTTCTGGGGCCTGGGAAGTCCAAGATCAAGGTGTTGGCTGATTAAGCTTATGGTAAGAGCTCTCTTTCTGGTCTGTAGATAGCTCCTCTCACTATGTCCTCATATGGCCTTTCTCCTGTCCACACACACATGGAAGAGAATGAAATCTCCAGAGTCTTTTCTGAGGACACTAATCCTATTAGATTACGACCCCACTCTTGCGACTTCACTTAATCTTAATTACCTCCCAAAGATCCTATCTCCAAATACAGTCACATTGAAGGTTAATGTTTCAATATATAAATTTTGAGATCAATATATAAATTCCGCCCATAGAAGAAACCTTTAGGTAGAGTTTTGCCACTGCCTAGCTCTTGCCTTCCAATGATGAAACTAACTGTTACTTGCAGAAGAACTCATTTTTGTTGCCACCTCAGCTGGCAGAGCCTGAGTTTTCTTAGGTATTCTATTAACATAGGAAAGTTTGCCTATTTGTCAATATCTCTCATTTAGAAAGCTTTCTCGAGTAGCTCTTGACTTCTGTTGTTTTGTTACATGACAAAGTTTCGTATCCCATAATGATATAGCAGTCAAGACTCAGCCTTTAGCAAAAGGATTCTTGGTGAAGCCCTGGACAGATTCTCCAAAGGACCTTCTATATTAGATCAGTGAAACTGACCACTCATTCCAGAATCCTTTACCACAGAGCCAAAGAAACCTCCCAGTAGCTCACCAGGCTAGTGACAGTTGAAACAGAGGCCAGCAAGCATTCTTCTAGCTGACCAATGCACCAGAGTGCTTCAGAAGGAGAGGGTTAGTCTCCAAATCTCCACTCTAGTCTTCCTCCAATCCTTCAGGGAAGTTGAGGCTCAGACTAAACTTCTACTTCTTCAGCACAGACTGGATGCTTTGCTGGCCCCAGACACCTGACAATCTGCTGGCCTGAAGTCCCACAGCCCGGGAGGAGTACTTCCCTTTGCTTCCAAAGTTGACTTCTTCCTCCCTTCCATGATGGAGAAACGAAAGCAGATTTATGAAGTGAAAAGGAATATTGACAAGAGACAATTGGTAAACAATTGATATGAAAAGCCAGGGTAGCACCATATGTGTGGTTTCAGAAGTTTGTGAGGCTGAAAGCGGGAAAATAATGGGCTGGAAGACAGGACCATTTTCTGGGATTTTTACCAAACACTCATCTTAGGTATAAGAGAAAGTATCTTGCAGTGAGGTAGCTTTTTGATAATTGAAACAACTTGAATGCAATTTTGACTTTAAAAAACAAACAAAAAAAAATCCCTTAAACAGAACTCATTGGCAGTACAGTTTTATGTGAAATAGTGACATCAGCTCTGAGGCTCAGGACTAGTGGGGTGCCAAAAATGGTACTACTTTGTCAACTCTGATGGGAGTCTCATTACATGGAGAAAGAGCAGCAGGAAACTAAACAGCCAGGGGAATAAGCAGTATGGAGAGCTGCACATGCTCCTGGGACAGCTAGCTGCCTTCCATTGAGTTCAGTGTCCATAGGCATGCACATACTGTGTATGTGGTGGGTGCGGGAGGGGAGGGTTAAGACTGAGAATGTGGAGTAGACGTTTGCTATCTTTTCACACCAATTAAGTCCACATCCACACACACATACTGGATCCCATATTACTGAGAACTATACTAAAGTTTGTGATGCTAGTGTATTCTAGCTCCATTGAGAAATGTTTATATTCTACTTACCCAACTAAAGAGAAGAGGAATTCAGTTAGTTTTTAAGAGGGGGAAGAAAGAAAGGCTTGGGAAAGTACTGGAAAGAGCCCCTGCTGGAATACGTTGTAAATACCTCTTGTGCAAGTCTAGGGGTAGGTGGGATATTTTTCTTCATCAGGATCTTCACTTAGGTGGCAGTTCATAATCTAGAGCTTCAGAACTCAGTTCAATTTAACAATTGTTGACTGAACCGCTCTGCCACAGGCACATATTTGAGAATAAGAAGGCAAAAGTGAGAAGCATAGAGAGAAAACAGGACAGAAAAACATAGAGGAAAATCAGGACTCACCCAACCAAAGAAAACTGTTTCAATATAATTTTCTTTAACTCTGAAAAACTTGACAATTTCAGATGTCAAAACCCTCAGAGTACTCTAAGATATTAATGAGAACAGAGACTTGTCTTATGTTAATCAGAAAGGCCTTCTTTATAACACAGCAATACCATCTCAAGTATGTGGCCTCAAGGTCACAGTGGCAGAGGAAGAGTTTATGGAAGTACTATAGTTGCACTTAATTGTCTTGGTCCAGAAATTACATATCACTTTTGTTCACTTTCTGGAGAAAAAAAAAAGTCACATTTCCTCAGCTAACTACAAAAGAGGCTCAGAAAAGTGGTCATCCAGTGTGTTCAGAAAAGCAAAATCATTTTGATGAAATGTTGCATTGTCTCTACTATACCTCTGTAGTAAGTGCTAGTTAGACTCAAGGTACAATTGCATGGTGATCATCCATCAATAGTTGAGTAGTTGATTTGTAAACATCTTCCTACAGGGTCCAATCAGAAGACGAGAAAGAGACCGTAGAGAATAAACGTGGAGAGGCAATGGCTAGAGAAGAATAAAGCCATTTCCTGCAGATGTGTTAGTAACTTCAACCTGTTCAATAATCTAGTTATTGTTGTAGAAGCTTATGAAAAACCCCTAGACATGAAATGAGCC
Source organism: Eonycteris spelaea (assembly GCA_003508835.1). Taxonomy (NCBI): domain Eukaryota; kingdom Metazoa; phylum Chordata; class Mammalia; order Chiroptera; family Pteropodidae; genus Eonycteris; species Eonycteris spelaea. The sequence goes on from PUFA01000137.1 coordinate 4,115,818, forward strand.
AGATTAGAGAGGTAAAATTAGTCAGTATGTGATATTTAAATGTGTAAAATTCTGGTCAGAAACTTGCCTTTACGCATATGGATTTTAAGAGAGTAAAGAAACTTATCTGGGGGTGGGTACAACAAGATGTTACATGGGGTTTTTCCAGTTGACCAAATTTTGGAAGAAGTCATAAGTTTAGAGATTGTGAGTGGCAAGTGTCCTCTGGGTCCAAACAGAGGTGTTAGACAAAACCCACGTGGGACTTGCTAAGGGCTCCAAGCTGTCAAATAACATCCCTTAGCAACTTCTATAAGAGGCACTCCAGCCTTATCGCCAGTGAGAATCCTCCAAGAGAACAACTCAGAGAGAGGGGGCTTGTCTACCAGGGACAGAAAGATGTTTCACCACCCGGCTGATGGTTTACAGACCTGAGAATTTATCATTCCCATAGCATCTATGACATTGAACTATAAAAGAGTGAAAAAATATATATACCTCTTGGGAGAGTTTGATAGTTTTCATTTGGGATTCAACAATCAGACTGGTATTTGAACCTCAGCAGGATATCACTGACAGTGAAAGAATATCTAGAACCATAGCAATGGGGAAGAAAGGAGAGAGAGGAGAAACCGTGGGTGCAGTGGTGGAGAAAGTGAGTATCAGATTCTTCATCAGGCAGGTGAATCATACTGAATGGGAAAGGGGATGCAGGTCATCCAGAGGAGGAATCACCTGCATGAGATGCACCAGGAGCAGTGGAAAAGATGGGAGGGAGGTTTTCCAAACAACCTGCCAGAATGTCTCAAACAGAAGGAGCAGGCAGTGTGACATCAGGTAAAGGGAAGGACATTCCGCCATTAGGAGATAATTTCATAGATTCCATCTGAGTTAAAAGATCTCTCCTTCTTCTCCTCTAGTCTCTTCTCCCTCAAAACCTAATTTTTAAAATGACAGAAACAGACAGAAAAGAGCAGGACAGGAGAGAAACGTAGACTGCACTCTCCTGTCGCATTGCTGATCTGTAGAATTGCAGGTCGGGCTTTCCCTAGGGTGAGGGGACAAATTCAACTGAGGGGACAAATTCAACTTTAAAGATTAAAGTTTTGATATTAGATTGGGCTAGACTTTTTAAACTTTTATTTTGTAATTAACATATAATAAAACTGGCCCTTTTGGTGTACTGCTGTATGAATATTTACACTTATATAGATTTGCATAATCACCAAGACAATGAATGAATTTACTTTCTTAATACTCTCCCTTTGTGTGTCCATTTGTCACTCCCTACTCCTGTCTAACCCCTGAAACCACAGGTGTTACCTCTGTCACAGTTTTGCCTTTTTGTAAATGTCGTATAAGTGGAAAAATGTAACCATTTGAGATAAGTGCTTTTTATTCAGCATAACGCTTCGAGATTCATCTGAGTTGTGTATCTCAGTAGTGATTTCTTCTTTATTGTTGAGAAGTACTTAATTTTTGCATGCACAGCTATTTATTGATTGATTGCTTTGGCCCGTGCCAGTTATCATTTTATTACTTCTCAGCCAAGATTCACTATTCAGTAGCCGCTCCACATAATGGACTGGAGTTCTGAAGCATATATTTTTTCCAGCGAGCACAATGCTACGCTCAATCAGTAGAGGGCGCTGGAGGGGTATTGCTTGCTCTTGTTCCAGTGGCTGCATTTTGTGTTTTTTTCTTGTTCCTGCAGCACCATCAGTCAGCAGCATGGATGTGCAAGGACGTCTCTTGGTGCCCTGTCCAAGCTGTGGACCCGGAGGAAGCAGTCTCTCAGCCACCTCGCAGTCCTGTTCTGGGCCAGATGATCACCTTCCCACAGCCTCCTGATGTGGACACATCAGATGAGGAACACCTGTACACCGAAGCTTCAAGGGAAGCTCTGGTAATGTAGACGCCATATGCCTAGACCCCAGACCCACAACCATGCCCTAATCTGTGCTGCAAGTCTATCTGCCAGCCATGGTTTGTCATGTTTGGGAGGTCACTTGCTGCCTTCCCGCCCTGTGGGCCATCTCTGTCCCAGGCAACCAAGAGAACTTGGCCCTCTAGTGGGCACCACCACACCTTCTCCAACAAGCTCAGAAGCCCAGACCCAGAAGAGACTCCCTTCCAAGTTTCTCTTCCCACTCTCCTTCAGCCTTAAGGTATCCCTTGAAGTTCTGTTTACATATTTATAGTTATCTTCTTATAGCCAAATAATTATTTACATTAAAATATCCCTTTTTAAATTACTGTGTGATTTCTGTTTCTTGATTGGACCCAAACTGACACACACTAGTTGAAGGTCATTGAGTTGTTCCTGGGTATTGATGATTATGAATAGAGCTGCTGTAAACATTCAGGTACAGTGTGAGTGTGTGTGTGCACACGCACGCATAGGTTTTCATTTCTGTTTATTTCCGCGGTTTTTGTTTTCTCATTTTCCTTTTAATTCCTTCTTTTTGGATTTATTTGAACATCTTTGTTATTTTATTTCAATTTATTTATCATATTTCAATAATATTTTTATTTATTTGTCTTAGTGGTTGCCCAATGGATTAAAATATAATTATATACATTTTAACTTTCTACTTAGGATCAATATTTTACCACTTCAAGTTGTATGTAGCTACCTTACCCCTATATAGTCTCTTTATGTTGTAGTTGACTCATATTATTACATCTACCTACTCTAAAAATCCTATCAGAAAATGTTACAATTTTTTTTTGCCTTCAATGGATTGTATTTAATGAGCCTGAGAGTTTGTAAGCAACATTAATGGTTTGCTTTCCTAATCACTCCGCTCTCTGCTATCTCCATAGACTTTCTGGTTCCACAGGCTTTCTATCCTCCTCTTTGTAGTATCCTGGCCAGAGTATTGGTGCTTTATATACCTCACTCTGAAGTGCACTTCCTGGAACTACTTCCACCTCCACAGACAAATGATAAGAGGACAGAGAGAAAAAAATCAATGAAGATTTGTCATGCCCTCTGGGGACCATAGCTTCTTGTATCACAGTGAACAATCCTCCTTACTCAGAGATGTAGGTGTTTGAGGGTCCTTCTCACTGCTGCTTTTTCTGGTGCCACTGCCACTGTCATAAAATCGCACAGAGAATGTAAGTGAAAGAACATAGAAAGGAAAAAAATATGGGAATGTTAGAAAACATTTTTTTTCCAGTCTTCAAAGCAGAATTAGAGGGCTTCTTCTGTAACTCATTCCGTTACCATTAATATTTATTTCTGTATTTCGGACTACACCAAGCCTAAGTCAGGGGATATCAAAGGAAAAGAAAACCATGGAACTTTGGAATCTTGTCTTGTTCTTTCTTCCTGCTTCAATTTACTTTTTAAAATCCTCAAACTGATTTTGTATTCATTATGTTTAGGTTGTACAGCTGTAAAGAGTGGGAACAATAAGGTGGTGTATGCTTACTTCAGTTTACCTGTAACTGTGATCCAGAAATAATATAGATGGTAAATATAGGAATTAAAACCCAAGAACCCAGGAAAGCTGTGAGATCTGCCTGAGCTATCATCCAAGATCAGTAAGGAGTGCTCTATAGTGTGTGTTAGAGGTCAGGAGACCATCATCCAAACTAGAACACATTCTTAGAGTGAGAAATTCATTTGGGCTATAAAAATTGTACTTGAACAACAGTTATAAACCAGGAACCAGAACATATCATCACCTTATTTAGAGGCATGGTGGGAAAATAATACTTTCTCGTTGTATTCCACTGAGTTCAATTATTTAATGACCATCAGCCTCCTATGTATAGAAAATTTGTTTTCGTTGTTGACTTTATTTTGATTGACTTACACATAGAAAATATAAACAAACCTTTTTCTTAAATGTTAATTTGTCCTCTTTAGCATACCTACTAACCTGCAGAGAGTGTTTTCTGAAAATGTGACACCCAGATAATATCTTTTTTGTGTCTGTTTAAACCTGAGGCTCAGTTTGAGTTTCTGTGAAACTCAGAACAAAACCCTGAACCACTGGCTGGATCAGTTATAGCAGTGTTTATGTTAGAATAAAATAAACCTGAGTAAGATGGCCAAAAGAGGTTTCTGAGTCTTAAATCTCAGAGAGTAGCTGGCAGGAAAACCAGGGATTCTGGCCATCCTCATAGCACAATGGCACGATGACAATGTGGATTCTTCCCCACTAAGACCCTACAATGAGCATTCCCACAAGAAACTTCCTCCAGGAATAATTTATACCTTTTAACTCATCTTTAACTTTATCACTGGAATTCCCAACAAGGATGTTGCTTGGTGCCAAAGCCACGGTGTTTTTATGATGTGGGCGATGTGAAAAAAGAGCTCAAGAGCATTTCACACAGGCTCCACTCGGTGGCCAGATGACAATGCCTTTTAGCCATTCCAAGCCTGGATCACATTCTTACTGTGGATGTGATACATTGCATGTGAATGAGTCCAGAAGTTTCTCTGCTTTATTATTCCAATGGATCTTTCTATTCCATCAGGTATGACAGAGTGTGAAGGTTTCACATTCATATGTGAGTAGAATAGAATTTCAACTATGGATTAAATGCTCATAAGGAGGACAAACTTATGAGAATGAAATTAGCCTACCGGGAACAGCTATTTGGAGCTCCAGAAAATCTCCTCATTTAGGACATCAACTGAGATCAGTAGTTTGGGAAGGATATACAAGAAGTGTCAGCCTCAATGGGCAAATGGCTTGGACGAAAGCTCTGTTCGAGCTCCATTCTTGTGGTCTTTTAACTACTGTATAAACTGATTTCTCAGACTCGTACCTTGGCTGCTGACTGTTGCCGGTGCCTTCCCACTTTGTGTGCAACTGCCATTCCAGCCCCTGTCTCCTCATTGACCTAAACATTGAGGCCTACTTGGTTCCTACTTTCAGAGACCAAGAGTAAGATTGTGCAGTTCACGCCCTGCCCAAAGTCCAAGGGCACAGGGAGAAGCTGAAACAAGCCCTGCTCTGCACCCCAGGCCTTGTGCCCCAGTGCAGGATGACATCGGCTCTGTGGAAGGGGCCCATTCCTCAAGTTCATCCTCCTAGAGGGAGGACTTCCCACGAGGACATGGTAAAGACTAACCTTGGCCTTGTCTGCTCCTGTCTCCTGGTCTCTGCCTTTTCTACTCGTCCCTGCTCTAGAGCTGAGTAAACATGGAGTAAGAATGGTCTTCTTTACAGAGAAGCTTTTGGCGACGTTTAGATCACTTATTGCTAATAAAAATAATACTCATTCTATTACAAATATACATAAATTTATATGTACACTACATATAAATTTGTCCAAAAGTGGCAAAAGTGGTTGGATCAGCTGATTCTGCTCAGACCACTAGAGGCGCTGTGTGCTGAATATATGATAGCGTCTGGAGAATTCACTCTCCCTTTGTCCTGTCCAACAAATCAGAGGCTCTAACCACAGCTTCAGTGTTATTCCAGTGCCTGTCATGCTTGCTCAGAGCTGGCAGAACCCCCTCCATTTTATATCAGCCTGATCCACGGTATGTGTTCTGTCCATCACCATCTCTGCTCACCAGAGCCTGGAGGGGAGGTGGTTCAGAGCCCATTTCTCCATTCCCTAGGCTGGGAGCTCCTCCCAGTGGTTTCTGTTTCACTAAGGTCCATCCTGGCAAAAACTCTGTGAGATAGTTCTGAGGGGGTTCCACGTGAATCCTTTAGAGTTTTTCACAGGCATATGATAGCGCATTTGAGTCCAGAACTTGGAATTGGGAGGCACTGATTTTAAGCCTCTCCAAGTGATTGTTGGCAAAACCCGAAGTGCTTTTTTCACAAGATGAGGTAGAGACTCTGGCTCTTGAAAGGAACAGAAGTTAATTAAAATGAGTTTCAGTGTCTGATCATCCAGGGCAAGATTCACTGCTGCTTGTAGTTCAAAGACACTGGGTCCATTGACATAGTTGGGGGTCAAGATAAATATTCCTCTTCTACTTTTTTTAATAATGCTCACAATGTCTTCTGCATACACTGGAAATAAATAACTTAATTAATTGCAAGTGTTATTGTTCAACCTTGAGTCACAATAACCCTGAATGTCCCAGATCTACACAGAGGGGTTCTTGCAATGCACACTCTTATATAAGGAGGAAAAAAAACATGGCTGATTTTGTTGCATTTGCTATATCAACTCTATCGAGTTGAAGTTAGACTTCAGTGTCTAGTCACTCTCAGTTTTACCCTCTCTTCAAATTATCAGCTCCTCTTACGAGCAAAGATTTTTGGAACAAGGGAAACTGGAATAACAGAGGGTCACAGAGGGTTGCAGGCTCTTGGGTGGGGTGTCTGAGGCAGAGAAGGTCAGTGGGACAGGATGAGGTCTGCACATCTCACAAAAGCTCAGTGCCAGGGCCAGCTCATGAAACCCTCCAGAAGAGGTATATCCCAACAGGAAGTGAGATAGGGAAATTTAGCCCTTGCATTTAACTGTCCCTTTTATCCCATCTTTTCTCTTGGTGTACAAGGACATACCTCCTCCTGGGGCCACATCTCTTTCAAGCAAACACAAGGTGTATCCGTATTTGTTTTCCAAAACTTCAGGGAATAGATTCAGGGCCAAGTTTTCTTCAGTCAAAGGTGAACTGGCCTCGCTCTCAAAAGGGCTCCATTTTGCATAGGAGACAAAAGCATCAAATTCCTTTTTATCTGAAGAAGAGGAACAATAATATTGTAAGCTGTTTACATAGTTTTACTATCGTGGCATACCTACATATGCTCCGACCATATGGTAAATGGATGAGAATTAAGATTTAGGGTCCTTACTGAATTGATTTAAAAAATGAAAAACAGCAACGGAGACCATTTCAAAAGCTTGCTGATAAACGGTATTGACTGTCTTCCCAGAATCAAATTCTAATTTCCAAAGCTCTCCTGCCGTTTCACTAAGGTCAGATCAAACAGCTGGGGCCTTCTGTGATTAAATCCCAAGTACTAGGGAAAGCCTCTGAGCTTTCTTTGCATCTACAGTGTTGCTGTCTCATTAGTTACACATCAAAGAAGAGTCTGCTCCATCAAAGCATGATAATATCCAGTGAGCAAAACACTGCTAAGACCAAGCCCCCTGCACATCAGAGAGCTGAGAGCACATGTACCTCTACTTGAATCCCCATATGTAAAATGAGTCAATGAATCTTCCCCCAGCAGGCTGCTTTTAGGGTTGCATGAGACAATGTATGAGAGGAGTTTGGTGTCTGGCTCATAGTGGTCACAAGACAAATATCCATTTCCTTCCCTTTTGGATGGGACACTACCTTCATGGAACTTCTTTCAGGATATCTTCTTCAAGGTCTCGCACACCTCTGCTGACTAAGATATTACAAACGCACTATGATTATTAGATGTGCTAAAGAACTAACTGAATGCGGTAAAGAATCTCCAAAGTTAACTTGTGGGCTTAGGGTTTGGACACATCTGGCTCATATTCCAGCACTTTGCACAGTACCTGGCCTGGAAAAGAGTATTGTTACAAGACAGTAAACAACAGTGCTGGCTGCTGATGAATTTGACAGCAGACTTGCTCAGCATGGATCAATGAAGAGGTCTCAGTGGATGGAAGTGCCAATAATAGAAAAGGGAGAGGGGGAAGGAGAGGAGGAGTCAGGAGAGGAGGGTATCAAGGAGCTGAGCCCAGGTGGGAAGGCGGAAGCTCATGGGTGTGGCCAGCAGGTAAGTGCCATGCAGTTTAAATGTGTAACACCACGGTTGTCTCAATTCATCCATGTCCATGGAAAAATCCAGCAGACCAAGACTTTTCTATAATCTAAAAACATCACAATTTTCGGCAATAAAATTAGAGCATGCAGATATTGGATGATCTGTCCTCCTCAGTGCTGACAGTTTACGTCTCTCTAAAATTTTGGGTTTCAGCATTAACTTCAAAGGAAACATATGTTTTGCTGAAAAACATTAGATAGGTGGGAGAAGGCAATGGATCATCACACTTGAAAACTAAGCCTTGCACCCCCCATCAGAGTAAAATGAGAAAGGACGCATTTACTTGTTTCACAGTTGATCTACTCTTCTGTAGAAGCTCTAGAATCTTAGGATAAATAGCATTTTGGTAAAAGAAGTATGAAGTCATCCAGGGAAACAATTATGGCACTGATTAGATAACTGGTTCAATTCAAAAAGGCTAATTTAAAAAAATAAATAAATTTTAAAAGCATTCGGCTTAAGGATTTTTAGTACGTATTCTGGTCTAAAGGAGGCATGACAATATGTTTCTCCACCCGGCCCTTGCCCCTGGGGATCTAATAGCTCTCACTGAGTTCCTGGGGGCAGAGAAGCACTGTGTGTAGGGGCCTCCCATCAGGTAAGAAACTGGCCCCTGAGTTCAGCAGATGAGCTTCTGCTCTATCCAAGCAACAGAATCATTTACTAAAACTGTGAACATTCTAACCCTAGGGGACTCCAGGACTAGCAAAACACAGAGGCAGCTCTTCTCTTCTAAAGAAGCAAACATTAGTAAAGGTTATCATCCTGTCTCATGGGGAAACTGACAGACACTTCATTAGCAGTCTAGTACCTGCATCTTACAGAATGTCATGCTCTTATGGACTTTCCCATCAAGCCCCTCATTTACAGGTAAGTCCTACTGAGGTAATAGCTAAGGGTGAGCTCTGACCCAAATGCCCGGGTCCATGTCCCAAACTCTAACACCACCCAGCAGTTCAATTTGGGGCACACGACTTCAAGTCTCTCTGACTTATGTGACAATGAAAGTAGCTAAGACACACGACAGGCATGCACTTGGTACTCGTGAAGTAATAATAGCTGACATTTACTGAGCATTTACTGTGTGCTAGACGCTGTACATCTTTATACATCTTTACCCAAACAGACATGATAGCACCCATCATGATGGTCATTGTCGTTGCAGTCCCATTTTACAGAAGGGGAAATGGAAGCACAGAGGTGTTAAATCATCTGCTATGTTACTTCAGGTTGGTTAGCAGAGAGATCATTTTCAAGTCCAATATGTCTGACAAACAGCATCATGGGCAAGGGTCCTGGAAATTAGGATGAAACTATTTCCCCACCAACTCCCAGCCCTCCCCGGTGTGCACCACCAACCCCAGGAAAAGTGTCAAAGCCCCGGTGAGGGGTGAGGCTTTCCCTATCAGGGAACACCCATTTCCAGAGTTCCTCCCTCTAAGTCAGTGTCAAGAGGAAAAGTCAGAGGACCTTGGGGCCGCCTTACCCCCAAGCGTCTCATCCTTGCTCTGATAGGTTCGGTATAGCAGCACAACTTCAATCCAGTACATGTAGAGGAGGGCTCCTGCCATCAGCACGCCCACCAGGGTCATGACTGTGCCAAGGAGGAGGTACAGGAACACCACTGGGGAGAACATGGCCACTGTGAGCGAGCGTTCTGGGTCAAGGTCACGGTCAGGTGGATGCTGTGGGCCCACCCGGCTCCTTCTCCATCCCTATCCTTTTATCAAAATCACGGCTGCTGGAAACATTTTTCTTGAATCTGAAAACGCACTAACTATGTTACGGTGAACCGGAGAGAACCCAGGAAATTGGGCAGTTCCTGATCCGGGTGGCCTGGAACACCAATCACAGCCATTTTTATTTATTTTCCTCTTTAAACTTTCATACAACACATTTGCATCCTTTTCATTGTATGTGGTAACTTACGTCCCCATGTTATCTTCCTTACTGAAGCCTCGACTCCCTGAGGCCAGCTATGTCTGGCTCACCTTCGCACCCTCCATGGCAGCTAACATAGGAGACACGCCTTTATGGAGCACCCAGTGGGGGCCTGGCACACGTCTTTTTCTTATTTAAGTCTGCAGGCATTCAAAACCTGGTGTTCCAGAATCATCCATTAGTTGAATGAATGAATGAGATCAACTGATAATGAAACTTACTAGTTGTGTGGCTTTGGATAGGATGTTCGGTGAATTAACACAGCAGAGCTTAGAACATTGTCTGACACAGAAAGCATTAATGGCCGTCATCATCATCATTACTATCATTTAGGAAAACGCCTTTCCCGCAGATAAAAGCCATGGTGTGCATTCTGTGGCAACCTTCAGGCTTACCTCCTTTCTTCTCCTTCAGTTGGACGGACTGGGTAGTATTTCCAATGGAGTTCTGGGCAAAGCAAGTGAACGTCTTGCGAAGATCACTCTGGGTAACTTCTTTCAAATGGATGACATGCTCAATGACTTCGTCTTTGAAAGTGGATTTAACACTAGGATAGGAGGAGAAATATAACACCGGTTCAGTAGATAACAGACGACCGTTTGCAGTGTGTGGAGCCAATAGAAGAGGCCAACAGTCCAGCTTTCAGAACAGCCGTGGGATCGAACAGCATGAGCAGATGCCAGAAGAATGTCAGATAGTGATGAAGCGCTCTTTTTAAAAATTATTGAATTCGCTAAACACAGTTTTAAGCATTTACACTAAAATCTAATTTACTCGTGGGTCTCAATTGATCTTTCTTAGTCTAGAATTCCCTCTGAGAACAGATGATAACCATAATTTTAGAATAATATTAAAAATGACTAACTTCTATTGAGGATTCACTATGTATCAGGAGTCTTCTGAGTACTGAATGGGGATATCAAATTTCCTTCTCACCTCGCAGGAACCCCTTGAGATAACAGTATGCTTAGCATAACTTGGCCAGCAATGCAGACCAGGCACAGAAAGGGGGTGACAGTCTAAGGTTACACTACCAGGAAGTGGCAGCCTGATTCCTGGGCTTGGGCTATTCTGCTGCATCCAGGAAGTGTGAGTCTTGACATTTAGTCACAATTGGATTCTTTAAAGTTGCCGATCGGCAGTCTTCACATTACAGAATATTGTTTAGGTGAATGATGTTTCAAGTTGTGTTGCTTGGAGCCTATAACACCAAACATTTACCACAGAATGCTTCTCACCTGCCAGAGACTGTGAGGAGCATGTCACCTCTATTGTATTCATATCTTACAGGGGCTTTGCAAAGTGGCATGATGAAGGCTCATAGGGGTTAAGGGTCACATTGCCAGTACATGGAAAACAGAGATTCAACCCAAGGGTGTGTGAAGTCAGAGCAGACTCTCTTTGTCACACTGAACTGCTTTGAACTTTGACGCCACATCAACTTAACAGGGAACCTAACGACTTCCCTTGTTAAATATTATTACTGTTCCCAAAATCTGTCTTTTATTATTTGTAATGTCGTATACTTTCAAAATGATTTTACATTTGTTTGAAATATTTTAAAAATCAGAAAGACTCTTACTTTGGAACAGATCCTGGAAAAATGAGGGACTGTAAACTTTATGACATGCCCTACAGATGGCATCCGAGAACTTAACCCTCTGGGGAGGACTGGATTCTCGCTTTGTGAGGCATCAGATAGCTCCAAATATCTAGAGTTTGCATTTTTATCGACCCAAATTGTCTTCCCGGAAAATTCTAGGCTCTGTGTTCTGGAGATGAACAAACTAAGTCTAGTTTCTCATAAAACGTAAGAGCTTCCATGTACTTCAGAACAGGCACCAACTAAATCTCCTTTTCCAGGTGGCATCACTCCAGCTATTCTTCACTTTGCATATTTTTTGGTCAGACTCCTCATTCTTGTGCCATTCCCTCATTTCTTATATTCTGGATTGTCAGTGACGCCAAAGATCTTGGTATACCGAACAGATGGCACTGAGGAAAGTGAGGAGTTGGGGTCGGGGTGGAAGGTGACATTCTCCTCTATTCAATGGACATGCTGCTTCTAGCCTAGGTCAGAGCATCTGTCTGATCGTCAGCTTGATGTTTAAAGCAGCTACATCACACCGTTGTTATACATTGAGCTTTAAAACAACTTAAATATTTCATTCCATGGCCCTGTCAGAAACTGCTTTGGCCTCAAGTGTAAAATTAACATGAACTGTGCATTTCCGTACTTTTATTTTCACCACTAGTCAGTGCTCTGTGGCTGCACCAACTCAGTTCTTTGTGTACATCAGAAAGGTTTCCAAAGGCGACAGCATTTTCTGTGGATTACAAAGAATATTGTCCATTAGTTTCCTACTTACCTTCTCCTCTCAGTTGTTGGGACTTCTGACTCCTGGTTAAAATCTTTGCTGTACCATCTTATCACAGGTTTAAAGTGCTTTTCAAAACCAAATCGTGCTGTGCAGTAAAGAGTCAAAGGCTTTCCTGAAAATGAAGGGGCCGCAGAAATCAGGAAGGAAGCCCATGAGAACAGTTTGTCCTGTGCAGAAGGAACACCACAGCTGAAGACTGGTCCCCAACACCGTCAGGTTTGCCGATAAAACAGGTGTTCCAGAAATAAGCAAATGTCTACCAAGTATGTTTGAAACAAATGAAACCAGGTATGTTTGTCTCTAATGGGCAATTCATAGATCTCAAATTCATGACTGTATGATCTTAAAATACATCATAAGGAATATAGTTAATGATATTGTAATAACTATGTATGATATCAGGTGTATACTAGACTTATCAGAGTGATCACTTTGTAAAGTATAAAAATGTCTGATCATTATGTTGTTCACCTGAAACTAATATAATATGTATGCGAACTGTAATAGAAAATTTTTTTAGTTTTAATAAACAATAAAAAATAAAAGATTGCCATGCTCATAGCACTAAGTGCCCTGATGTGGTTTGAGGATAAACACCAAGAAAACGTGAAGTTTTAGTGACCAGCCTGGTCTCTCAATGCTGCTGTTGAAGTACAAGGTGCATCAACAAAAAACAACTTTAACCAATATCTGGATATTAAATAAAATCACGAGTTCACTGTAGCGTATAGTTTTAAAAAGAAATTATATGGATATTCAGCTGCTTTTTGAACAATGCACTGTGGATGGGCATGCATGTTATCACACCACCCTCCTTCCCCCCTTTTACTCTGCCTCAAACTCAGTGTTTTAACCATGAAATGGTTAGGGAATCCACTTGAAAACTCATAGTTGCACCTTAATAATGCCCACCTACCCTCAGAAATACTTTAAAATTCACTGATACCATATATTACCTGGTTATTTTCCAAGTAATTTTTTTTCCTTCTTTCCTACTTTCTTCCTTTCTTTGTGATGGTGCGCATATATCTACTATAATAAGAATGTACCAATACTGACACCTAGTGGTACTTTATGGTAATATCTATTTTTTACATTTCTTTACAATTATAAATATTTTTGCATTTAAAAGAACAGTTGTTGTTGTTGTTTTTTTTTAATTGAAGCAACCAGCACTTGGTTTTAAATCAAGTAGCCTTATTTCTTTGGCTGTTTGGGCAGATGTATTTTTTTACTGAAATTGACAAAATAAAAGGGGACCATAGGAAAGTGACATTGCCTCTCTACCCAAAAGATGCTACTTTGGAAAACAAATTATTTGAGCAGGGTCTGTAGTGATCGCCTATAATTATCTTAAAGACCAGACAAGACACTATATCTTAAAAGGCCAATGCTACTCAATTTTGTTTATAGATTTGACTGATGGACCTCATATACATAACTACCTATTCCTGGGATGCGTAAGAAAGAATCTAAAATCTATCAATTGTGCCCAACACACCAGTTGCCTAACGCACATTATCCTAGACTTATCATTGTTACCTTGTGAAGTCAGTTATAATTTGCCTTTTACAGATTTAAAAACTTGAGCTTAGAAAGATCAAGTGACTGTATAAGGTCACAATACTAATCAGTGGCTGAGTCAAGATACACACCGCATTCTATTTGACTTGAACTCTAATGCTCCTTTCCTCACAACACACTTAGATCTGCTCCCAGAAGCACGGGGTCAATCAAGGGTGATAACCCAGCCACCTTACCAAGTTCTACTTCCAGTGTGTCCTTGACGGGTTCCAGAATGTCTGGTTTGAGATTAGTATCTTTCACTAAAAGATAAAAATAGAAATAATTATTTGCATTGGGAAATCTGAAGGCCTCCTTGCTGAAGATGTGCATACATACATGGTCACACTTTGATTTAAATGTTTTGGAGCTCCCTATGCAAATCGTACGTATATTTCATAAGGTGAGAAACGCAGGTTTCCATATGAAAAGCATGCTTTCAGAAATGTGGCATTAGGTTGAGGGTGCTAGCAAAACATTACTCCTTGATAAGCCCCTACCTGCCTGGGTACATTTTCTTCCATACCAGCCCTGCTCAGCCGTTGCAGACTTGAGCCCCCATTCCTTTCTTCTATAAGACTGCTTGTTGGCTCCGTCTGGCTGAATAATCCAACAGCAAGGAGAAAATGCATGCATCGGCCAGATTGGAGTCCACAACTTTGATTCTTAAATTTAATGGTTTGTTTGAAAATGAAGGTGAATCCAGCCTTTCATTAATCATTTATCTCTCAGTTTCCTGCCACAGACTTTCAAATGTGCCTCCACTGTCAAACTTCTTCTGGAAGATGTTCCATCTCCTGATAAAGGAAAATTCATCATCTTTGCTCTGGACATCCTTTCTTACATCTCAGAGACCTCCATCTCTCTCTTACACCATCTCTCGTATCTTTAACTCTCTCTCTCTCTCTCCTCTCTCTCTCTCTCTCCCTCTCTCTCTTTCTCTCCCTCTCCCTCACCCCTCCTTCTCTCTCTCATCCTCCTTCCTTTCCTCTTTCTCTTCTTCCCATTGGCATTTACCCATACTCAGTCTTTCCATCTTAAAAAGGAACAGAAACCCTCCACCTCACATCCCTGCCTCACTCATTCTCCTTCTTCCTCAGCCCAACCCTTGAAAGAGTGTTTATTTCCTCCTTTCCCTCACTTCCCATGAAGTCTGATTTCTGCCCCAACGCTCCACTGAAACCGCTTTGGCTGGTCGCCAATGACCTCCTTGCACCTAAATCCATTGGTCACAACCGAGCTTTTTCATCTGCTTTTACTTCTCAGAGGTATTGACCACACCCTCTGTGGAACCCTCTCCTCTTTCGGTTCCATGTTGCTGTACTGTCCTGCCCACCTCCCACCTCTATTCACTTCTCTGTGTGCCTATGGGCCCCTCTCCTCTGTGTCTCTTGCGAATGTCAGGTCTCTTCTTAGTTTTCTTCTAAAGGACTTTCATTCTACACTCCGTGGGTGCTGCAGTTCACTCTCTAGGCAAGACATTTCTTGACCTTGAAATGCTCTCTTTCCTGCATCATCAATTTCATATCCTCATATCTCTTCCCCATTCTTCCACTGATGCCCATTGGCTGATGTAAGTCATGACCTCTGCCTTCCCAGGTTAAATGATCAGGATTCATTTGAGGTAGTGCATCACTCCCTTCTTGACACTATGCTCTGGGATGGTTTTCCTTTGTACCTATCTGCTTATTAAACTCCCTTTGAAGATCCCCTTCTTCCCCACCTCTCCAAGTTCTTGGATGCTCCAGGCCTCAGTTCTAGGCTCCCTTCTTTCTGCACTCACTCCCTAGGTAATCTTATTCAGGCGCTCACTTCAGATACCATATTGGCCACCCTCACATTAACATCTCCAGCCCCAACATCTCCAGACTGGTTTATCCACATATCTACTCGTCACCATGACTTGGATTACTGAAAGTTTTTTCATGACTAATACTTCATTTCTTTCTCTGATTTTTTTTTTCTTTTTCAGCCTTTTCTGTCCATTAAATACTGCCACCATTTACCAACTTACCCACGTCAGAAAACCAAAACATCTTTGATCTCCTTTCTTTCATCTTCCAAATAAAATTCATCATCATTTGTGCACCTATTTATGCACAAATAAAGCCAATTTTCATCATCTCTGCTAAGTCTATTCAAAGAGCAACCAGAGACATCTTTTAAGAACATAAATCAAATCTGTTCTCCCACCTGTGTCCTGTATTGCCCCTATGTATGCTGTCCTCAACCAGTATATTACAGGAAGCCACCTAGTTGCCCAACTTAAAACCTAGCTGTCATCCCAGACCCCTCCTTTTTCCTCTTCTTCATTCCCAACTCTTAAATCCATTCAGTTGTACCTCCTAAATATTTCTTGAGCTCATCCATTTCTCTCCCTCTCCACTGCCGCTCCTGGTTTTGGCCACCATCAGCAACTGCCTGCTTAGAACCCTCAGTGACTCCTTGTTGTTCCTTGGATAAAGTCCAAACTTACTGCAGCAGCGTGATGTCAGCCCTCTTCCCACTCACCTTCAGCTGCCCTTCTTTTCATGGACTGCACCATGTTCTCTCTCATCTTCCAGACATCAACTGTGTTGCTCCCCTGCCTGGAACAGCATCTTTCCTTCCTTCATTGGGCTAACTTGTTCTCACTTGAACATGGTGTACCCAGGTTTGGATTTGGTGGACCCCCTCCCCAAGTGCTCTGTGGCTTCTCTTTCTCTCCATTCATTACATGTTACTGTGATAACCTGTTTCTTCTCCTTCTGCATCACAAAATGGTAAGTTCTGAGGGACCAGAGGAAGTGCCCAGGTACTCATTCTTATATCCGTAGCACCAAACCCAGTGCCTGACACATACTAGGTGTTAAAGAAATATTTGTGTGAGAATGAACAAACAAAACAATAGATGAGTAAATGAGAAGAATGATGATTGAAAGAGAGGCATGGATGTTGTAAGGAGTTCTTTGGGAGAGAGAAAAGCAGATTCTGCTACAGAAAATTTGATGAGCTGAGTTATCACACTTGAGTAAAAAAGCAATCACGCATCACTTGGAGGGAGTAAGTGGTGAAAGAGGGGCATTTTCATTCTAATTTCTTATCTAAGGAACAATCAAATATAAATTTAAATTGCTGGGATCTAAAGTAGTGGAGAATGTAAGGGCTGGGAAGTAGGCAGAAGTGTTTAACTTGGCTTCAGAACACTTTGTATGATTTATATCTCACAAAAAAAAAGGAGGAGGTAAAATTGATTCATATATATCTAAGAGCTAAATCAATCATTCTGCAGCTTTTTAATACACAGCATGAATGAATTACTGCTATGTTTTGACATAGGCCATGCTTAAATTAATTATATTATATAGTTTATATTTGCAGACACTTGAAAAGCTAATGACCTAAGGGGAAAACTGGGCCAAAAATAGAAAAGTCATGGAAGAATAAACCCAATGGGCCAATAAACATACAACAAGATATTCAACTTCATTAATATTAAAGAAATGTAAATTTCTAAAAAAAAAAAAGAGATCCCACTTGACACCAATCAAAAAGTCTAGAATATTATTCAGGAATAATAAGAGACTGTTCATTGTTGATGAGGGTGTAAATTGGCAAAATGATATCTTAAAATAATACCACATGTCTATAACATAAATCACATTTTATAACATAAAACAAGATTCTATTTTATTAATGGATGTATACATATGCAGACAAAGCATAAAAACATAAATGAAAAGTATGGAAACTATAAGACTGAACTACATCAAGGAATGGAAGGTATAGGAAAATATGAAGGGATAGGTGTCAAGTTGTATCTGCAATGTTTTGTTTTGTTTTTTTTAAGAAAAAATGAGATTTTAAGCGTGAGGAAAAGTATTAAAGCTGGTGATAGGAATGTGGGTGTCACTTATTTCTGTGTGTGAGTTCTTAATTTGTTCTTTAATTGATTACAAAAACAAATCAGAGATCAACACATGGAAAGCCCTACTTGTGACAACTGGAATAAGATCCAGAACTAGGTCTTCTTTGGAGAGTAGAATTTAGGTTAATGAGAAAACTAATGTTTGCCAATAGTCAAAGTTTTGGATGGTTACAGTGTGCAAATAAAAAAAAATTACTAAGCCACAGGAAGGTAACAGTAATTGTGTGATTGGGATTCAAATCTCAAACCCTAAAACCAAAATCTCACTTACCAATGGTTTTCACTTGAACAACAGCTCTGACTGTCCATGAACTTGAATTATCCAGCTGAGTATAATCACATATGTATGTGCCCTGGTGATAGTCATAAATTTCATCCAGTAACAGTGGGTTTCTCTTTTTTTCAGAGAGTACTCTTCCATTCTAATCCAAGAGACAAGAAAATTAAATAACTTTCTATAACCAGACAATTGTTATTAATAATAATTGTACCTCTAAAAAAACTTAATGAATTTGAACCAGGGAATAAGAAAGTCAGTCTGAGATGAGGACATCACAAGCTCAAAGAGATTCTGTTCAAAAATCTTAATTGAGAGGCATTTTCAAATATAATTACCTTATGTATGAAGATGAGGGGACCAGATCTAATCAGCCCACCAAGAGCTGATTTACTCAGTATGTCCCAAAGCCCAACTCAGGGCCCTGGAAGTATTCTAGAAAACTCATTGTGTTCTAAATAGCTAATACCTAAATTGATTTAAAATATATATATATATATATATATATATATATTATATATATATATATGTATTTCTATTTCTGGAAATTGACATAGATTTTGTGTATGAGGCTAATATAAAGTTTTCTCTTTAAATACATTTAGCTCTAATAAAGAATAAAATCTAAATTTTAAAAATTAAGTAAATAAATAGACAAGTGTACATAAATATGACAAAGAATGACTGATGACTGAGAAGCAATTATTTAACTCACAGTGGCCCCGAAGTCAAGCGAGAACTAAGATACAATCAGAAACATTTCTCTTCCTTAGAATCTATCAGTGACACTCTTTTGCGGTTAAGATAAAGTCCAAATATCTTCACAGTCTGACTTTGCCATTCCTTCCTGTCCTCATTTCCTGCTACAGCTCCCTCCCCCTTGCCCATCCCTATACAACCAGGGTCTTTCTCAGTCCATGCGTTTGCACGTGTCTCTCAGACTTTTCTCCAGTGGAAGGGCTGCTGTTCAACCTTTGACTCCAACTCCAGAGGTATCTCCCCTGGAGATGAGTTATCATTTGCCTCATGCTCCCAGAGCAGGGAGCACAGACCTCCATCACTGCATGTAGCCCTTTTACTATCGTGGTTCCCCCTTCTCTGTAGTTGTTGGGAGCAGCCTTTGTGCCAAGACACATAGCTGGTCCTGGACACACTGGGATAAATAAACAGGGATCCCTTCTTTCAGGGAGCTCTCTACCTAAGAATGCAGGCCCTGAGCAGTAAGCCAGAGTATGACCACTTGGCTCCTATGAAGCAGGAGTGCTCTCTCCAGTCTAGTTAGAGCTTTAAAGAATATGTAGAAATCAGTCAGTTGAATGTTAAATGCCATTTTAGGAAAATTTGAAGCAAAGTATGTATGTGGGAAAGAAGGCCAAGGTGGAAAGTCTGATGCACGTAATTGTCTTTGATCTTTGGTCTCCAGTCTTTGGCAAACAGGCCAGCAATAGTAAACTCTTTGTAAACGATGAGCGATTCAATGCATGTATAACTGAAAGAAAAGTTTTGAAGCATAAAAGTCACATGATCAGCCTTTTTAAAATTTAATGTCAGCTAAGTGTGGAAGCTCTTGTAAATTTAAGCAAAGACAATCACAATCTCTTTTGTGTCACTAGGGACTAGGACATAGAGGGGCTCAATAAATATTTGATGAATAATTATCACTGTTTTAATAACGTCATAGCCCCTAACCTCCATGTGGCACATCGCCTTCCAATTTCCAACTAAGAGGACCCGAAACATATCTCTCAGTACTAGAGGTAAAAAGAAAAGAGACAAACAACAAAAAATAACAACAGCTTATTATTCACATAGATTACATAGTTCTTTCTCATAAATTATCTCCTATGATTGTCTGAAGGAATCTCTGACTTGGATTGCATAGATTCTCTGCCATCCATCCTATAGATGAGAAAATTGAGCATCTGGAATTTGTGTTTGGCTCCATATCACAGAGCTGGGAAGTGAAAAGACTGAAAATTAACCTAATTTTTTTCTGATTTGTATCTCAGGTTCTAACTGAGGAATCCCATTCCACTCAAAGACTAAGGGATTCCCCCACTCCAAGACTCTTGTATGGTTGTTGTGGCTCTAGAAGGAATTTCCAGTAGGTGCCAAAGAGCATAAGTCGGTGGTCAGAACTGGAGCAAGGGAAGCTGCAGGGAGGAAGTAAAACAAAGCCAATAGGTGGGACCAACAAGGTTAATTATCTATCATCTGATCTCAGGGATCAAGAACCTTGAACCTTGATCCTTGATAAAGGATCAAGGAAGGTTCAAAGCACGGGGTAAAATACAGAGACAAAATGCTAGAGAACACAGCAATAACATACAAAGAACAGAAACTGGAGTGGAGGTGTGTCATAAGTCACGTGAGAAGGTAACAAGGGAAGGTTATAGAGTTCTAACTAAGATCCAGCTGAGCTACAGGGAAGATGGGTGATAACAAAGTTGACCTTTTTTCTTTTCCATAAAAATATCAGTATGGCTCAATAGGTATTGTTAAGACTTTAAAAGAAAGAGGTAAAAGGAAACATCAAAGAAAGGAGATAAGAAAGAAGCAGTTTGTGTCAACAATTCTAATAATATAATCATAAATGATTCTAGTAAGAAAGAAAGATGCTAATGGGGCTGCACAGAATATTCTTTGTTTTGTTCAGATGTGAACCAATAATGAGCAAAACATGAAAGAAGAAACATCTAGTGTAAACCCATATGACTGGTGTCAGCAAGTCCTAGAGAGAACTAAGGCATGAAAAAAAAAAAATGGCCGAGAACACTAAAAGAGACTTTTAAAGGTATGAGTGAAGCGAGGAAAAGAACAAAGAAATGTAGTCTGTGAAAAGCAGTTATTATATTATTCTCTAGTTTCATCAAGCTGTTGTCCCACCAGGCAGTGCCATCAGTCCAGGGAGCATAATGTACATTGCATTATTCTGTGGGAATGGTGCTCCCTGGAATTGGGCAACATTAGGAAGGTCCTACTTGAGCTTCTCCTACCTGGTCTGGGAGGACTCTTAGCATCTACATTTTGAGCTTGTCCTCCCTGATCGACTTGATGTTTTCATTTCTGTTTAAATGACCCATTGTATTCAGATCTGTGTATGTAACCTCTTATCACCCCTAGTGGAATTAGCTACTATTTTCTTCAACTTGGTAAACGCTGTGAGTATATTTTGAACCACAAAGACTCAAAATACGATAGACATCTCTGTCACACATCTCTCTCCCTTTGAGAAAAAGAATTAGTCTTTTATTTTATTCCTTGAAAATATCTCTGGCATCCACCATATTCTTTCTGTTCCCATTGCTAGGTTCCTGGGTTAGGAATCACACTTGTAAAATTGAGCCGCTCCAACAGGGACCTAATAATCGTACCACATAACCAACCTTCGATCTGTATCCCCAGCTCTGCCATATCTACAACAATCGAGAATGCTCTGCCTCCACGATGCTGAGCTGCTCACCATTCATGGAATGCCCCCTGCATGTTTCTGTCTCCATTGTCCATCGCACACTTCTGTGAGAAGTGTAGCCGCACAGGCTCTGTTCTCATCATCAACAGACAACTTTCTACTTACACGTAAAGGTTGTGCTAATATTTACTTTTTTAGTGGGAAAAAGGTACATTACAAAGATTACAGACTGATGAGCAAGAAGTCAAGCCCTAGTCAAAGTCTTGAATGAATTAATAAACAGATGGTTTATGAACACTTTAAAAATGGAAAGTTGGTTAATATCATCCATCTTGCATTCACTAATAGCAATCATGTCAGTCTTCTCATTTCCTTTCATGATACAACGATTAGACCAAAGGCTCAGAGAAATGCAGTAGACACACTATATTTTCACTATAGTGAGTCATTCGGAAAATATTTTCATGATCTCCTTGTCAAACAAAATGGATATTCGTGTGCTGAATAATTCAGCCTTTGGGTGCCTTTTTTAGTTAATCAAGTAGCAATATGCCTCTTCACATTGTAGATTAATGGACCATATGTAATTAGAGGGGTCAATCTAAAAACAACAACTGAAAACTGTCTTCAATAACAGGCTGTTCAGTATTTTGACTAAGTGCTTGAGTAAAGACACATCATACAAACATTTCATCTACAAGTCTCATAATCTAGAAGTGATTGCTAATATGCTGGATTTCAAAATCAGAATTTCAATCTCTTGGCATATATAGAATGATAAGCTAAAACCAACAAATTGTAGTTTAATTGGCATAAATATACAATCACAAACATAGGTCACAAATTCTACTCTATTAGCACAAAATACAACTGGTCTGATTGCAGTTTTTGTGAAAATGACCTACTGGACAACTTAGAGTGAATTGATCATGTAATGAACTGTCCCCAAACTAAGACAAGCATAGACTGCATTGATACACTGTTCAGAACAAGGCAAACAGTAGTTTCTCTGTTTTCAGTATTGGTTAGACATGTGGATTATAGTCTTGAACAGATGAGAGGAAGTTGACCAGGAGAGTTCTGAAATTTAACAGTGAGAACAATCAAATAGGCCAATGTATCAACCTGGGAAACAGTTTTCAAAAAACAAAGCTAAATGATCTTTGCATCTTCCCTACTTGGAATCACATTAGTCTTTGGGCTAGCCAATCTCATGATTGTCACCAACTGTCCATGTCACTAGGATCACATAGTGCCATCCAGTGCCAGTTACCACGAGAACTAAGCCAAAAGGAAATAAGAAGAAGAAGTGACAAGTCTATGTGCGAAAATTCCATGGAACACAGGGCTCAGAAATAGCCTGGTAGTCACTTCGGCATTGTGGTGAGCAAATGTGGCACATGAGTGAGACTGTTTTAAACCACCAATGGAAAAGTTACTCACAACACAAATCTTACTGACAGGAGATCATCAAGTCTTTCCAACTGACCTTTGTCATATGTTTCCCATGGCAAATATTTTCTTAGCTAAAGAACATAAAATTCCCATTCACTAAATGTAATTATCACTTACTTAAGATAAAATTTCGTTATGCCAAGACTATTTATTGACTATATTTTTAAAAATTAGGAAAATATAGAGAAAATATTATTAGAATAAAGATAGGTTATTTGCTTTAATTTCAACTTCTCAGACATTCAGTATTTCAATTAGGAGTGTCCAAGCCTAAATTTTTTGATGGTTCTATTAAACATATTTTGGAAACTTCCAGAGACTCCATTCCATGGATTTATTTCAGCAGGTACATGACTGGTGATCAGTTTCATCTGAATTCAATAATACCATGTTTTTTCTTCTGTGTTCTGAGATGTCTTCGGTATTAACCACCCACCACCTGAGTACCTGGGGTTGGCATGAAGGAAAGGAATATCGGGTACTATTTCCTGCCTAATTCATCACTTTTGGTAATGTGCTCTTTCCATAAAGTCTACAAGTTTCCAGATTACTGCATGGAGTGTGTGTGTGTGTGTGTGTGTGTGTGTGTGTGTGTGTGTGTGTGTGAGAGAGAGAGAGAGAGAGAGAAGAGAGAGAGAGAGAGAGAAAACGTGTTCACGTACACACACACACATGCAAATCATGAAACGAAATCTGAACCATGACCCCTTGAAATCTGTATCAGAAGGTGCAATTTTAACAATAGCCATTATTTGCTTACTTTAGGAAAGATGTGTATTCACCATTAAACACATCTCAACATTTGCAGTCAAGGCCCCAGAGAAATGAAATAAAGATTCCTTTTATAAATGTCATGCAGCTTTAGGGTTTAGCTTATAAGAGCAATATATGCAGAAAACTGGCAACTACTCTATGGCTTGTGCTTACCTGAAAGCTTACATTTCAGGGATACTATCGTTGAAAATGCATTTTCAACTGAAACGACAGTGCAAACCTGCTTTACTAGGCTCAGAACAGCCTACCTCGACATGGCAAGACATCTGTCATCCCCAACTACAAATACTTTTGAACCAAGGAAAGTTTTGTTCTTAAGAGAATTGAAAATCATGACCAGAACCATTGAGTCTTCTTACTAACCTCATTTTAGAGTTTATGGAATTAATGCATTTCTTAAAAGCCACTGGCTAAACAGGGGTCACCTTTTCGACTTCAATTAGTGACATTTAGATTTTTTTTTGCCTTAACAAACATATATTTTGAAGTCAAATTTAAAGTTTTACATATCTTTTAAGGCAAAAAGTACTAGACTTTAAACAATTATTGCAAGTGAAGAAAGCAATTTGAATTCTTTGCCTTGATTCTGCTATGCAGGGGCCAACAGACCAAGGGCTATGTTAGAGGGGATGTTTATGCAGCATAGCTGTTAGCACCTGGTATAATTATAAAATACAATGAAAATGTGAAGTGTTTTTGTTATGCTTACTCACATGTGGTTCCTAACTCAAAATGGTTGTGAAACTTGCCTTTTCCTGGCCCCTGCCCCATTTTCACACTCCCTCTTCATTGCCTCACTTGTCACTCAGGGCCACCCTGTGTTTGCCTGAACTGTCCTTCCAGATTTGATCACTTAGGAAAGTATTCTAGTCTCTTATTTCTTTAAGAAAACCTTCAAGTCTTCCTTGTTGGGTGTTCCCTTCCCCTTAGCAATGCCCATTGTTTTTAAAAGCCAGTAAAAGTGAATTAATTCAGCTTTCTGCATTAACAGATATTGTAAGTTTATGCTTTACCTCACATGTAATACACTTGAATTGTATAAAATTTTCTGGCGCTATCAAAAGAATGGTTTTAATAACTAGAATATCAGACTCTGTGGCTATCCAGGGGAAAGACCACTTTAGAAAGTTTGGTCTTGTCTGTAGGCACAATGCCAGCCTTTAGAAAGCTCTC
The DNA here is from genome assembly GCA_003508835.1 of Eonycteris spelaea. Classification (NCBI taxonomy): domain Eukaryota; kingdom Metazoa; phylum Chordata; class Mammalia; order Chiroptera; family Pteropodidae; genus Eonycteris; species Eonycteris spelaea. The sequence goes on from PUFA01000137.1 coordinate 4,140,419, forward strand.
GACATCAAATTTTCAAATCCACGTTGCTATAAAGTACCAGTGGAGATGTTGCTATAACAATAGTACTCATGCATCAATTTTGGAAAAGTCATTCTTACCTGGTACCAGGTCACCTCTGGACTCTGTGCATCATTTTGGCAGCCAAGACTGGGACAATAAATGGAGTCAGTGCTACCAAGAAGAAGGTATTGCTTATGTGGTGCACAGCTTACGCAGGACGTGTTTGTCTTGGGCTTAACTTCTAAGATCATCTTAGCACAACAGGCCTTGTCCTGGGGGCTCCTAGAAGAGTCAACAAGGTCCTGTGAACATAAATATATGTCCAAATCATACAGAATTTTGGAATGTTTTCAGGTAGGAATGCATTTGGGACATACCTAATCCTGGGTGTACAAATATATGAGCCAGTATTGTTCACCTCCATGGCCAAAAAACGTAGGGTGTTCTGATCCAAGATGAAGTGAGAATGATTTTTAGGAATTTCCCTTAACATATCTCCATTTGGGGGTTGTAGATACCACTGGACATCAGATAGATCCTCGCTGCCACTGCAGGGCAGGTGTTCGGTGCCTTGGGTTGGTGAGAGTTGATTTCTCTGGTAGAAATGGGATTTCTGTGGCTCTGGCAAATCACAAAATAAGACGAACTCCTCTCACTCCTCACAGAATATGTCCAAAGAAGTTTTTTAGTGGAGCAATCTGAAAAGACCAATAAACAGAGTGACACAGAAACACATTAGAAGATGAAACTCTAACCTATGCTTGCAAAGAGTAGGTGCATGTCCTTCCTCTTCATTGATCCTATTTTGTAGAGGAGAAGAAATTTACATTCTAAATCCCTCCCAGTGGACTTCAGCTTCATCCATAGCAACAGTGGTTTCCTGTTAGAGATGGCCAAACCACGCCCATTCCCCTTAGGCTGCTCCCACTGAACACCTGTGACAACTGGGTTCCCCATGGATACCTACTATCAGCTGAAAGCTGCTCACCCCAGTAATCTCTCCTCTTACACCCACGTTAACAGTAAGAAGGAAATATTTTGTATTAATAGGCCATGTGGTTGACATATCAGATTATCTGTCACTTTAAACTTTGACAAGACTCATAATTAATAGGAAAAGTGAAAATCCCTACCTGAAATATTAAGTCCTTTAATTCTCTCTCCTGTTACAAGCCAAAGAAATATGCATCCTAAACAAAGCATTGTTCTCCCCAGGTCCTATCATCACTTCGGCAAATCTGTTCTGTTGCCAGAGTGGGGTAAATTGTGGTTTAGGGCTCCACCCTGAGAATCCTCTTCATTTCTGAAAATCAAGAAATGGGAAATGGAGAAATCGGAACTTGCCATCAAAATGCAAGTCACACAGGAAGCTTTGAAAGGGCAGGTTCTCCCAAATGAGCCTTTGCATGTCCGCATTTGAATGGTGTCTTCAGTGGTATACAGCAGTCTCTTGGAGTGTGTCATTTCCTACACATCTGAAGGAGGGAGAACACCTCAAGCTCATGGTATCACTCAGACTTATGCACCATATAATGTGTTCTTTTTACTCCATTTCTTATCAGAATTTTTTTTTTAATGCTCTACCTAGTATGTATATTTTGATGACTTACTTGGAAAGAATTAAATGAAAGTTTTCCTAAAAAAAAAAAAAAAAAAAAAAAAAAACAATAACACAAGTTGAATGGAAATGTCAGATTCTCCACATTTGGAAAAGCTAGTGATAGAGCTCATATGCATAAAATCCTAGCTGTCTGCACATTAGAAAATAGCAGAGGCTTTACTTTGTGCCTCAAGTTAAAAAGGGAAAGTTCTTGCTGGATGGCGTTGCTGCCATCCCTTTGAAATATAAAAGGGGGAGCAGGCTGACTCAAGAGAAGATCAGAGTCCGAGCTGCATTCCTCGTGGTTTTGTTCGCCTTATTGATAAGGTGGTCATTGGAATTTTCAAACCATTTACAAGAGATAAAAGATAAAAATACTGGCAAGGTACCCTAGTTAATTCCAGCTGCCATAAAAGAATACCAAAGATTGGATGGTTTATAAACAACAGAAATTTATTTCTCACAGTTTTAGAGACTGGGAAGTCCAAGTTCAAGGAATTTGCATGGTCATATTCTGGTAAAAGTCCTCCACCTGGTTCATAGCCAGTGCCTTCTCCCTACTTGGTAGAATATGTTAGAGATCATTCTGGACTCTCTGTTTAAAGATCACTAATTCCATTCATGAAGGTTCTACCTTTATTATACCTATAAGAACCTCTTTAAGGCCCAATCTCCTAATATCATCACTAGAGGTGTCATTTATGAGAATTAGGATTTCAACATATGAATTTGGAGGCAGAGACACAGGTATTCAGATCATATCAGTGGATAATATTTGCTTTATTTTAATTTTTTAAATTAAAGTTATAAAAGCAGAAAAGAAAAGTAATTTTTTTAATGTAACAGTTATGTGCCTCTGAGAGTTCTAAACTATTATCACTAACATAAAAATAACCTGTGTATATTATTCTTGGGGTTATAGGAATAAGGTAATTCAACCCCTGAACTGTAGCTGAAATTTTCCCCTAAAATACTCTTAAACTGTTTTAGGCTCTTTGGGGATAGTTGTGTGGGGGGCGGGGGGGGAGGGGTTGGGGGGATGGGAACAAAATAAATGATACAGCCACTGTCCTCAAGGGTCTGACACAGTGTGAAGAACAATGTTGAAGAAAAAATTATGTTGACAGTTACTGAAACAGCAAGGAAGACTTTGTTCAAGACTATTGCAATAGGGAAGAGAGATCAAGCTCAACTCAGAATGAAACAGGACAAGTGAGGATTTACAGCCAAAGAGCAGGGTGAGGGTATCCGGAGATGGAAAATTACTACAAGGCAACATCGAGGACAAGGGAATTCTTATTAACTTGACTTAACAAGATTATTTCTGAAAGCAAGTCGAGGACTTAGATATTAAGGCTGATCAAATATCAAGAATGGGAAGATGGCTTAGCAGAAGTCTTTGCTATGACTGGGCTGGGAAGACCAAAGATAGGACTAGGGTAAATGTCAAGAAGGTCTTCAAGTTAAGGAGAGATTTTCAGGCAATCCTGACTAAAATTTGGTCAAGGGGAGAGTCTTTGTCAATATGAACATGCAAATAAATAATTCCAGGAAGGAAGGAAGGAAGGAAGGAAGGAAGGAAGGAAGGAAGGAAGGAAGGAAGGAAGGAAGGAAGGAAAAAATAAGTTATACTAAATATCATATGTCCACTCTAAAAGTTCCCTTTAAAAACCTTTTCCCCACAATGTGTCTGTTTTTCAGGCAGCTGACAGAATCAGTCAGTCTCTCTCTCTCCACATATAACCAGCCATTCGAGTTCCTCTCCTCACTCCATCCTGTGCTCACTTGTCATTCCTGAAATTCTCCCTCCACCCACACTTCCCCAAAATATTACTTTCCAAGTGTCTCCATCTTGTCTCATATAGAAAACTTGGCTATCCTCATCTTATAAAATTCTCTATTTTCAACCAGTTCCCAACACACACACACACACACACACACACACACACACACACACACTGTCTCCAACATCTTCAGATGTGGGCGGGGGCCTTTAATATTTATAAATTAGTTATCAGTAATTAACATTTCTCTAGCAGAACCATTGATATTGAGGTGTATTTGGGGATCTAATTGGAGCAGTCCATGGATAGCAGGGTGGGACGCAGAGAGGGACCCTAAGTGGGCAGCATGGGGGAGTGTCCAAGCCAGAGAAGTCTGTAAGCTTTGAGGGAGGGCAGCTAGGCTTCCCTGAGGAACACTGGTCTGGTAGGGCCAAGGAAATATTAGAAAGGATAAACTCAAAAGGAAGAAAAGAAATGGGACATAGATAGAGATCACTCTGACACTAAGCACAGACAAAGTTTGGAGGAAAGACTAGGTCAGAAGCTATAGAGGAATTGGGCTCGAAAAAGACTGAAAAGTGTCCATTAGTTTTGGCCTCCAGTGGGATGAGATGATGGAGAGCTGTGCTGTGATGAGGGAGTAGGGGAAGGAATGTGGGGAGTGGGGACCAGATAGGCCTTCCGCAAACTGCATTATGCAGAAGAGCCAGGGTAGTGTTTGCTCATTTGTTGAGGAATGGGTAATTTTGACATGATTCCACCGAGAAGAGAATGAGTTAATGGGGTAGCAGGTCAAATACAAGTGAAAGTGAGGAGAGTTCATGGACCAGTTTTCCGAGAAAGCAGGAAGAGATGCAGCTCTGAAAACCACAGGCAGATTTTTCTCTCACAGGAGGTGAGCAGAGACACTCAGAGTGGGCAGGGCTATCCAGACCAGTCTGCCCAGGTCCGGCCGGAAGTGCAGGATGTACTCCCTTGGCTTCTGACTGCTGAGAGTAAGGAGTGCTGCAACAAAGCTAGTGAGATGAAGGAAGGCCTCAAAGGGTTCCAGGGACAAGGACTAGAGTCACTGCATTATTTATCTCCATTTGTAACAACCAATAGCTTTCCTTTATAAGGACTGTGGTTTAGGAATGAGGCAGGAGAAAGCGACCGCCTTTCAAGATGTGGTCTGCCCCTACCCACCTCCTTCCTTTTGCCCACAAAGCCCCTAAATGAACAAGCTTCCCATCTCCAGGCAATGGAGGCACCTTCTTAAAAAGAAAGCCTGAGGAGAATGTCACTTCCATATTAATAGATTCACCAGCCCCACTGCCCATGAGATAAAGAATCAATTTTCAAGCACCATGTATAAAACCCTGTATGACCTGATTTGGCCCTCTTATGTCTTACCTTGGATTTCCTCCCAAGAAAGAACTTTCCTGACCTCCTGCATAAATAAACCTATCCCTCACTCCTGACCATTGCACCAGCCAGCAATCATCTCTCATATACATTTTATGACTTTGTCTTACTTTGTCTTTACTTTTCTGAAAATATCTTGTTTTAAAAATTTCTCTCCCAACTAGAATCCAAGCTCATGCCAGCAGAAATTGCGTCTCTTTTTCAGCCTGCATGCTCCCTCTAGAAATAGTGCCTAACAAAGGCTCAGTAACTCCTCGTTCACAATTTATCCTCACCACAGTGTAATCATTATTTCGTATACCATCTTCTCCCTCTAGAGTTCCTTGGGAGCAGGGATCTTATCTCCAAATCCTAGGACAAAGTTTTATGCCTAAATCATCATCACTTCTGTTTTCAAATGCAAAACACTTGAGGAGGAGTCAGAACAAATGCATATCAATCTAGGTTTTAACTATTAACTTGCTATGTGACTCTAGTTAAGACATTTAGCCTCTCTCTGCACTCCAGTTTTCTTATCTGCAAAATGAATTATTTGGACATATCAGTAGTTCCTCCATCTTAGAGCTAGGGGATCATCAGAACTTTTGGGGATTCAGCCAGGATATCTCTCTCTCTATTTTTTTAAAGTTTCCTGACTTGGGGATAATGGGATATCATGATTGCTAAGGCCATCTCAACTCTAACATTCTGTGATTCTGTGGTCTAATGTCTGAAGCTATAGTAAATTAGTTATTGTGACACCCCACAGTCTCCAGCCCTCAGGGATTCCCATTCCAGCACTCAGGGGACAGAAACTCTCTCCATGATGCACTCACCTGCTGGCCTAGGACCTCAGGCTGCCTGGGACTGTTTCCAGAATACAGCTTTGTCTCTGGGACAGTGTTTCTCAGATTATCTTGATTATAAGAATCACCTGGAACACTTGTTACAAATGTAGATTTCTGAGCTCTCCAAATCAAATTAAATCAGATTTTCAAGGAGAAGAACATCAGAATTTTCATTATAAACAAGTGTCAGGGTGATCTCTGTGACCCAGGAAGCATCCTTAGAAAGGATGCTTGTTCTCATGGACAAAGATAGAGCTTGGGGACATGGGTGTATTTTGAACTATAGTGGCTGTTGCCAGCACTGCTGGCAACTAAACAGCACAAGAACAAGTCCATTCTTAAAACTCCTTTTATGTGGGAAACACAACTGATGTTTTTTTTTTGTCGACATCTACCTCTTTAAGACCATTTAATGTCTATGCAATGCTTTCATCCCTCCATCACTAAAATGCTTCCATGAAAAGTGAGGAATTCAGCAAGAGGCAGAGTATGTCAGTTATCCAGCATTGAGTAACTGAACCCAAACCAGGCTTCAGACTCTCTGTTCATGGGAGTAAACTGGTGGACAGGTAGCACTGAATATAGTGGCCCCTGCTCTCTTATTTATTTTCTGATCATACTCTGGAAGATGGCTAATGTCTTCCATTTTTCTGAGAGACAACCAAGACTCACTTTGCCTGAAGTAGTGGTCCCCCTATTAATAATAATTTATAGTAATAATAATAATAATAATATTTACATTTCATAAGTAATAGAATAGGAATTTTCATACAGATATAGAAGGTCTTGAAAACTCTGATTTTCCCATCACCACATACCATCACTTCATAGAAAGAGACCAGAGCCCAACAGGGTGACTTCAGGTGTTTGAAGAGTCTCTTCTCCAAAATATTTTTCATACATCTTTTTTGGAACCATATTTCTTCTGTCGGAGATTGAGGATTAGCCTCCTCAGTTGGTCAAGGCTACAACTTCAACTATCTTTGATTGATAACAAACTAAAACTTTCGCTGATCAAAATTTGGGGTGGGAAAAGGGGAAAGAGAAGAAAATGTTGGAGAAGGCTGGTGTCAAATTTCACAATCTTCTAGAGTTCCTCTACTCTTCACCTTTCTCACAAAATGCTCAAATCACCATAAATAGATTTATTTTCTAACTACCAGTTTTTTTGTAAAGATTCAAGATACATAGAGATGTAAATTCTATTAGTTAGATAGCACATCTATTATTACAAAATATTTTATGAAAAGGAATTGTGTTAGCAATTCATTTTGAAAATTGTTTAAGCTCCTTTCTCAGCTTACATTTTCAGGTTAAGAAATCTAGTGGAAAAAAATGTACTGTTCTCTTACCTTTATTTCCTGTTCTTAACACATAAAAAAAGAGGAAGGAACTTCAAGTCATTTCAGTGACTGCTGGCTTTTCTAGCTGAAGAAGAACACGTAAGAATATCCATTTTCAAAGAGTTCTACTATATCTCTTCCTAGCTAGAGAGATAACTGGAGAAGATATAACAACCATTTAATTCTCACAAGTTTGGAAATAATGAGTTATACCCAGAGAAAAAAAGAAAACCTTTAGTATTTTCTAAATGACCACTGGCATGATCAAAGCCATGGTCACAACAGAGAGAAATCAAGTTAACTACCTCTATCAGTAGACAGAAATGCCCTGAAGATCAAGCATCTAAAACTGTTTGACCCACCTCCTCAACTAGGTAAGTCTTGTGGTTAAGCTTAGCTGAAAAGTGAGTAAGCCCATTTCCTTTACAGGAATTTCCTGTAGAAACTACAAGCACTCAACTCAATTTCTCAACTGTGGTATTTTTCTTTTTCTTTTTCTTTTCTTTTTTTTTTTTTGTCTTGTAAAACTAACAGCCCCCTGCCACCAATGTGTAACCTTGAAGATATAAGCTAAAGATTTTCTAATTCTGAAAAAGAGAAAAATATCTCTCCGACCACTCATATGAAGCAAGAACTTATTGATCCAGAGAAAGAAATAGATTTAAAGTCTAAAATCACATTTTTAACTATTTATTAAGAGAAATCCTCAAAATATAAAATATTATTTAGAACAACACTCTTCCTTTGATAGAACATCTTAAATCACTTAATAAGAACCTTATAACACTTAGATCATACTGATCAGAAAGCACTTTATCTAGAAAGCATCTTAGTTAAGCCTAGATAACACTCTCCCTCAAGAGTCTCATATTCTAATAAAGATAAGGCTGACTCATCTGAGCATATCAAAGTGTCAGAGCTATGTCTACATATAACTAGAGGACAGCATAAAATACAAATGAAGACTGAGTTTACTTTGAGATGAAGGCAAAATGAAGGTTTAGCCGAGGTGAGGGTAGGAGGATAAAAGAGGGAATTAACAATTATAGCTAGAAATGAGCCCAAAGTGTATCCAGTGGTCATTAGTCTGCCTAAAATTCTAGGCAGATGTGAAGTTTTTTCCAGGCCTGTTTTAAGAGAATCATAGGGAGCAGCTGAAAAGATATTCCAGCATGAAAAGCTCCAGTCTCACGGTATCATGTAGGAGCATCGCAGTGATAAAAATAAAGGCAACAAACTTGGGGGCTTGGGTAGAGATATGACTAGAAGAAAAAGGGTTATTTATGACAAGTACTCAAAAACTGTTGAATTGTACTGGATGGCAGTGAATTGGGCTGTAGGATCTATCCTTCTGAAGTTTCAGAGATTCTGAAGCCAACCTTGAAGATAAGTCTAAAGCTAATTAGAGAGGTGTTTTCTAAAGTGAATTTGATCACTAGAGTAGAATTTGAAGAAGGTTTGCAGGAGATGGAATAAGCATTGTGGAGATAGTCTCCAAAAAGGTCTGCTATCACTTCCTCTGGCCCCCTTCATATGCATTCTGCTCTTAATGCCAAGGGGCAGAGTCTATTTTTCCTGTCCTTGAATCTAGGCTGAGTGTGACTTGCTTTAACCAATAGAATGCAGTAAAAGTGATGCTGTGCCAGCTCTAGACTTAGTTTCTAAAAGGTCTTCAGCTTCCACATCCTTTCTCTTAGAAGCCAGACACAACACAAGAAGCTGAATATTCCAAGAACACCTTGCTGTAAAAATATGGGGGGAGATGGAGAGAGAGAGGGAAAGAGAGAAAGGGTGTTTTGTCTGGTCAGACCCAGTATCTCCAACCATCCCAGCTTCAGACATGTACATGAGGAATGTATTAGATGTTCCAGCCCCAGCAGAAACCACATAGAGCAAGAAAATGATCCAGCTGAGTCCAACCTAGATTGCAGAATCATGAAAAATAATAATTATGTTTTAGCAAGTAAGTTTCAAGTTTGTTAGACAACATAAATAACTGAAACATATATTCCCATTGGACAAGTGAATTCTATTTCACTTGGAGTAAATCGTTGGGAGAAAAAAAAAATGAATCCATTCTTAGAATTCATGTTTCTAATGGTCTTATGTGTAGCTATTATTATATTGGAAAGGTGATACAAGAAAAAATAAAATAATTTCTGCCTTCAAAGAGCTCATCTTTTAGGGGGAAAGATAAATAATTACAGTGCATCATAATAGCTCCAATCCAACAAACATTTTCTAACTATCTAACATGCAAGGTCTTTTGCTCCTGCATTGCTCAGAAGTAAACAGTTTAGTTGGAGAGTGAGGGTTTGGGTCTCTAAGGTTATTATTATTTTTTTCATGGTAAATGTTAGATAGAGGTATGCACAGCAGACCTTAAGGAGGGATTGGGGATGACTCCTAGAGAGAATTCACTGAATTTTCATTAATTTTTTCTCTGACCTCAAGTGTTGATGATTGAAATGACCATCTGTAATATCTCCAATCTCTTCCCTAAATGTTCATTCACATGACCCTCCCCAACCAACCACTCTTTGACTCTTTCCAGGACAGCGTTTCTCTAAGATCCCACTTAAATGTTGGTTGTTTTCTTTCCCAGACCCCTTGAATCACTGATTTCCAATGATTATACCTCCCTCTTCCCTAAAAAAACCCCAGCTTTGAAGCATGGCCTCACACTATAGCACCACCCATTACCCATCTTGTTGAAGTTGTCCACAAAACCCCCAGTCACTCCACTTAATTATTGCCTGAAGATTTTAGCTCCCACATACTCTTCCTCTCAACAGAATTCTTTCTTTTTTGATTCTTGCTAAGGAACTATTACAGAAAACAGGTCCAGGGAGAAATTACTGGCTGAATATGAGACATGGAAAAAGGAGAATTGATACACAGTAGTCCCATTTATCCACAGGGGACATGTTCCAAGACCACCAGTGGATGGCTGAAACTGTGGATAGTACTGAGCCCTATGCATACTATGTTTTTTCCTATACATACATACCTACGATAAGTTTAATTTATAAATTAGGCACAGTAAGAGATTAATAATCACTAAATAAAATAAACCATTATAATAATATACTGTAATAAAAGTTATGTGAATGTAGTCTCTCTCTCTCTCTCTCTCTCTCTCTCTCTCTCTCTCTCTCTCTCTCTCTCTCTCTGTCATAAACAAGACAGCTACTAAGTAGCTAGGCAAGTGGCATATACAGCATGGAGATGCTGGGCAAAGCATCACTCTACTCAGAACAGAATGCAATTTAAAGCTTATGAATTGTTTATTTCTGGATCTTTTTTCATTTAATATTTTTGGACCGTGGTTGACTGCAGGTAACTGAAACCAGGAAACATGAAAATGTGGATTGGGGGAACTATTGTAGAGGACTCTCAGCTTTCTACTTTATCATCAAGTAGAAAAATGGTTTTACTATTCCAGACAGAATATGGAAGGAAATATAGGCTTAAAGAAACAAGAATAAGTTCAGCATAAATAGTGGAGTTTTAGGTTCTATGTACATTTCTAGGTAAAGCTACTCAACGTAGAGCTAAATATATTATTCTGGAGCTCAGCAAACAAATTTCAGACAGCAAAGAGATTTTTCTCTGTAGGTTAGCCGAAGCAATGGGCAGAGAAAATAGGCAGCATGAGAAAGAGCGTCCAGAAAGGGATCTGGACCTTTTTAAGGAAAGAGGAGCATGGGATTGAGAAATAGAAGCCATCAAAGCAAGGTGAAAAGGAAGTATTAAGATGCTGCTGTGAGAATCAGGAGGGAATTACTTCTCTAAACCAAGGGAGGTTTGGGGAAGAAAAGAGGAATGAACAGTGTTGAATACAGCAGGAAAATCAAGCCGAAGGACTGAAAATGTTCCATCAGACTTTACCATCCAGAGAGTGCAGACCCAAAGAACAGTGGAGTGTAGAAGATACGCAGCAAACAAAACTGGAGTTCATGACAACCTTGACTTTTAACAAAGTTTAACATAAACTCTGTCAACTTCCTAGCAGTCAAAGGCCTGCTTTACCCCACTGCCCACCACCACAAACACATTTCCCTCCTTTGGCTCTCCAAATAGAATTATATCATAATTTTCATTGAATAAATATTTAATGCTTACATCATTGGGGACCGGGTTAATATTATTTATGGCAGAGCCATCTTGTGCTATTTGACTACATTGTTTTGCATGTACAAACTTCTGTTTCATTTGAAGCTAATCATCACTTTTCCTCATTTGATTAAATTTCTCTATACCTATTGTTAATTCTTTTCTAAACTTTCTACTAAAGATGTAAATTGCCACTCACTCCATCCAACGCACTAGGACAGCTATCTTCTTCCTAAAAATGGTCTGTCTGGAGCCTACCTTTCTACTCAAATATGGCTTACACACTATTGCCACCCATAAATTTCCATTTACCATAAGCCAGGAGATAATTTTTACCACTCATCTCAATTGGATCCCCTGTTTCCGGACCCTGAACTATTTTCTTCTTTAGGGTTACTCTCTTTTTTAGAGCATCACCTTTCCCAGTAGACCTCAGACAAAGGGTATATGGGAGATAAATATCTTGAGGTCTTATATGTCTGAAAATCTCTATTTTGTCCTCACATTTGAATAATTGATTGAATAAAGAGCTCTAGGAAGCACATTATTTTTACTTCCAATTTTGAAGGTGTATCTTTAGTCATTTTTCTGGGCAATTGGTGGCTTTTTCAATCTGGAAACGAATGCCTTTCAATTTTGAGATATTTTCTTTAATTATTTCTAAAATAAATTTTTAAAAATTTTCTATTCTCATTTAATAGGATGCATGCTTATTTTTTATTTTATAGATATTTTATTACTTTCATTGAGACTAACATTCTACTCCTCCCCACCCCACCCCACCCCACCCCTGCCATTTTCAATGTATTTAGCTTACTCTTTTACATTCTGGATGACACTTCACCATCCTGCAACTCTGATATTTTGTTTTCCACTTCATCTACCTCATTTTTAACATCCAGTTTGTTTTAAAATTTGTTTTTCCTTTGGCTCATCTCTATTTCCTCCAAGCTCCATTTTGTTGTTAATCTTGCTCTTTCACAGTGAGAAGCTTTCTCAAATCTATAGTCATTTTTTCACTGTTCACTAGTAGATAAGAATATTTAAAGATTGTACATACACACACACACTATAGATTTATCTTGCTTAAAAACAAATATGCAAATTCTTAAGTAAAATATTAGTGAATTAAATATATAGATTATCTTTCAAAATACATCAGGATGAAATGGGATTAATTCCAGAAATGCAAGAATGGTTGATACTAATTTAACATTAATATTCTCTAGGTTAAAGGAGGAAAATCATATGATAGTTGCAGAAAAGTCACTGAATAAATGTCAACACCTATTTATGTAAAAAAAAAATAATAATAAAATTAAAACTAATGAAGACATTCTTACTTTAATTAATGATATAGATGTATATGTGTGATGTAGTCATGTAAAATAGTTTTATAGTCAATGGGGAACCACTAGGGCCTTTCCACAAAAGTCAGGAACAAGACAAGGTATCTACGCCCATTGTCATTTAACATTGTATTGGAAGTTTAATTACCAATACAATTAAACTAGAAAAAGCATTACAGGCATCTCTGAGCAACTGAGGACCCCCAAAACATAATATGAAAGTCTATTTTGAACATATTCATCGTTAATTATTAAAAACACACGTCATGTTCTAGCAATTGTATAAATGGGGCATCACATTCCTGAGTGCGTATGTGCATCCGCGAGATAGGCCGCGAAGAGATAGACACAGCTGGTTTTCACAAGCCTCACACATAGTCGTAGCTGTTGGTATCACAGTTCCCGGCTTGGACAGTGATCACTATCAGTGAGGCGTGAAAGTGGGACGGGAAGGACCCCGTCTCGTGCCCACAGCACACACACATCCTGTTTCCTGTTAGATTTGTGGCTTGGCAATTCTTTGAAGAGCCTTTCTTTGCTCATGAGCCGGCCTCTCAGAGTAGCTTTTGCTTGAAAGGATGGCTTCCCTTGACTCCCGGGATCTCCTCTTTCAGAGCTGCACTTCAGGCCAAGGAGATGAGTTATTTCCTCTAAGTATTTAAAGCTATGTTTCAGCTTGGACTCAGGCACTGGTTTTGCCAGTGTCCCCGCTTCAGAAGAGCATGTTGACAGCTCCAGGGAAGCTCCTTCTCTCTGTGCCTTGAGGTAGTCCTGGTAAGCCGACCATTTAGCATCAATATAGGGCAAACTCCTGGGACTTGTCAGCGTCAAACTCCATGTGCCTTGGCAGATGTCGCAATGCGCATGCTCCAGTCAAGTGCGCACTTTCATCCTGTGGCGGGCTTGAGTTCTTTTCCCCCTCCATCCTTACCTTATAGCCGGGAAGACAGCCTGAGGGTTCTCTGAGCTCTCATTATCTCCTCTAAGCCAGTCCTACGCAGCCCTGCTCCCTCTCCACAAGACTCTGTATGAGGTGACCCCCTGGAAAGTGCCACAGCCTCCAAAAGCTTACCTCAAGTCTTGTTGTCCAACAAGCAGTTCTAAAGAGAGGAGACAGTACACCTTTCTACCCTAGCCTTGTCACAGTAACTAGTTATGTGACCTGAGTCAAGTCCCCTGGGTTAACCAAATCTCAGGTTCCTGGGTTTGGAATATGTAGGCTATAAGGTCTCTCTCTGCTTTATGAGAGTCTAACTCGAATAAATAATAAATGCTTCCCATACATAATAGATTTAGGAGGCATTTCTTTATACATCTTGGAGAGTCGGTTATTCACTGATTCTCTGAAATGGATGCCACAATTTAAGGACATGTGAAATCATAGAAGAGAATGATGTCATTCTATCAATAAAAATTATTTATCGGTCCCAGTTGAAAATGTTTGCACTTAAATTAAAAAATACACATGTTGTTACCAAACTCAAGGTGTTCATTTTGCCTGCACATGTCAATGGCCAAAAGAGACACAGACAGTTTACAGCAAAGAAAGTAGAAGTTTATTTAAAGAAATAGCACCAAGCCCATAGGTGAGCTAGCACTCAAAGACCTGATTCCCTAATGGCCCCCAGGGGATAGGTTATATAGGAGAAAATTCATTAGTATCTAAGGGTGTTGGGGTCACAGGCTCTACTGATTTGCAGGGGCTAGGGTAGGAGACAGTTGATCGTTGCATCAGGTTCTGATGTCAATCATGGCCCCATTTTGTAGGGTTTCAATGGGAAGCTGGTAGGGTCATCCGCCTTCATGGGTATGGAGCTGCAAGATGTTATCTTTAGCTTGGCCTTAACTCTGTTTCTGTGGTGAACAGACCTGAGGCTTTGTTCCTAAGACTGTTTGATGCTGACCTAAAGGCATAATGATTAAGGGAGCATCCTGCAGTACACACAAGGATAGATAGGAAAAAAAAAAAAAAAGACACAAGGGAGCCCAAGACCAGTTTAAATCAAGGAGAAAGAGAAAAGAAAAAGTCATTTTAAAGAAGTAATGATTTGCATGGTTACAACATTAATAAACCATCATTTGAAGACCTAATACTTGCACTGAGTATTGAGTGGCCTTGTGAGAAAGGAAAGAGAATTCTTTTGCTTCTGGATGGGAAATAAAGAAGATAGACACAAAATGATTTGACCTTTAAAAAAAGATAAATATAGGTGCTCCTTTGTAATGACCCATATCTTATTAAAACAGGTGGGATATACATTGAAAATGAGGATTAGAATCTTAAAATTAAACAGAGGTCAAGACATTTCAAAAATAAAGACACTAGACAAATGATTCATTAATGTAATTTAAAGTATATATTTAATGTACATATTTAACATTTAATTTAAAGTATACTTAATATATTTTAGAGAATATATAATAAAAGAGACAAACATAATCATTCTCTGTATTAGAGACCATGATGATGGTGATAAAATTTCTCCTGATCATACCTTTCACATACAAAACATGTTAATAATTCAATTTTTACTTTTTTTACCCATCTAACTAGCATACAAAATTGTAAGCTCTACTAATATTAAATTACTTTTTTACACTGAAAATCTAATGAAATATTATTATTCTTTAATTTTCAGCAATATCTACTTCAGCCGTTTTAAACATTCATGCCGCAAACATATGTTCTAAGCAGCCTTTCAGACTTACTCGCCTCCTTCCTTTCTTTTAAGGCTGTTTGTCACTCATTCAGTGATTATCCTGGACAACCATTACTGCTGAGGCCACCAAGACAGCCCAGCATGCTGGGCTCACTTTAGGGAGACAAATAAATGTATGCCTTTCAGCATCAAAAGTTATACATGTCCAATGAAGAAATATCTTTTGCCTTACTGATATGCTTCTCTCTATACACAAATGTCCTCAAGTCAATCTGCTTTCCTGTCCCGATTTGTCCTTTTCTGCTTCCTGCCTTCTGTTTTAGTCCACTGCTGGAGAAAAAAAAAATGATCTAAGTAATAACAGTAACAATAATAGTAATAGCGACACTTAAAGAATTCTAAGTCCATGCCAAGAACTGTCATAAGCACTTTATTTATTCATTTAGTCCCCTCGTAAAGTAGGAATAATTATTATAAATTCTAATTTTACAGATCAGGGAACTGAGGCACAGATCAATCAGGAAAGGTTCCAGAGGTTATTAGAGTCAGAAACCCAGGATATGAGCTCAAGCATCTTGTTTGTGTAGCTCATATACTAAACAGCTACACCATGTGCTTCCTCCACCCTGAAGGCATTTTAAATTTCTAATTTTAGAAAATTATGCAAGTAGCCATCATTTTTTGTTGCATAATGGCTAATATGGTCTGGCACCCATCCTGTATATAAACATTTATGTAAAATCAACAAATGTTTTCAACCACTTCTGAAAGAGCCAGAGAAGTTTTTAATTAAACTTTTTGTCTCTCAGGAAAGAGAAAAAGTTGCCTTGGGTTCCTTCCAAGAAGTTTCCACAAATAGACCCAATTAAACAAGCGCTGGTATCATGCCTTCATGGGGTTTCTAGAACCATGGATCTGCCACTGAGGCCAGTACACATTAGACATCCTCAGGTCTGCGCCCTGTCACAGGGGCTTCACATCTCACTCCCCTGATCTGCACGCAGCCCTGCCAGCTCTCCTCCCATCCCCAGGCACTCCATGAGGAGTTCAGGGGTAGGTAGCTATTGTGGTGGTGTGAAAGCACCATTCCAATTTCTATGTCACCTACTGGCTCATAGAAAATGCCACTTCATAAATTTAAAATTCTTTCATGCAATAGTTAACATTAAAAACTCTTAAAGTTTTGTCCTTTTTGTAAAGAGAAGGTTATTTTGCATCATTCGCAGCCCCAGTCTCCATTTATGGGAGAGAAGGAAACAGGAAATCTATTTCTTTTGAATTGGGTCTTTTGGGAGCCCACAATGACAGCTCATGGTTAGTCTTATCCCTGGCAATCTGATGACAAGTTTCATCTTCAAACTGTGAGTCAGATTTTTATAGAGTTGAGTCTAATATTTTGAGTCATGCCCTTTGTTAGAAATAGGCTCCTCCACTCAATCCCCAGAACGTCATGAGTTCTTTCTTATATTCAGCTGCTCTGAAGATCAGGACTGGGAATGCAAGGCAAGACTTCTAATTCATCTCTGCATGGCCTGACTGTTTTTGCAGGCATCAGATAAAGAAGATTTTTCCAGAACTTTGAGTTATAAGACAGAGATTTATCAGCCTTCCACTTCAGAACTCTGTGAGATTTCAAAAGCGTTAGTGATTGGGGCAAGAATGTGAAGTCACCAACTGGTGTAAATTCAATTAAGATTATTTTAATTTTCCTCTCCACCAGTGCTTCATGGAGTCCACTTTCGAGTTCATACCTGACTTCATTAGACATGTAACTTTTACTTAGGACAATGATTAGTCTTCGGCTTTTCTTAATCAACGACTGGATTTCATCAACAACAGCTGAAAATGTAAGATGTGGAATATTAATTTAAGAACTAAAAGGGTGAGCATGAGAAAAAATTATTTTGCACAGCCTAATTTTGCATTATTCAAATCTTAACATCACTAATGACTTTTTCTTTAGGAGAAACCATTTATTCTTAATTCTACATGCCTACGAAGGCAATTAGGTAACTAATAATGATTACTTACTTAGCACTTACTCCATGCTATACCCTCCTCAATGTTTTATGTATATTACTCATCTAATCATCTTATAGACCTTCTGAAGTACTGTTATCAACCTCATTTTATAGATGAGAAAGCCAAAACACAGAAGGATTAAGTAACTTGCCCAGAGTCACATAGCTAGTAAATGACGGAATCAGAATCTGAACCCAGGTGGTCTGGGTCTGTAGTGCTTATTTCTAATCCACTATCTTCCCTCTCTACATGCATGGAGGAGCATGCTAAAATCAGAATTTGGAAACAAACCAAAAAAACTGCCATTATTCTAGACCAGAAATTGACAAACATTTTTCTGTAAAGGGCCCAATAGTATAAGTTTTGGCTTTGCAGATCGTAACCATCTTTGTCACAATGACTACTCTCTGCTATTATAGTTTAAAAAGCAGCCACAGATAATATGGAGCAAGTGCTTGTGGCTGTGTTTCAATAAGGGTGACAGGTTTATAGTAACCCATGGGTGATAGATTGCCAACCTCTGTTCTAGACCTCTAGCCTTTTTTAATTAGAGATTTGAACTAAAAGTAATTATAATTGAATACAAATATTCTTTATTTTTATTTTAGGAATAAGAAGAAATCTATTTTCAAAATAAGTCCTGGAAAATAATGGTAAAATAATAATGTTGACGTAAAGGCAAGCAGTAGGTTATGCCTTCTAGGTTCTTACACAAAGGACTGACACAAAAATATCACACAGTGTTGTATGCATTCAACAATTTGGCATATGATTCCTCTGAGAAGTTATTTATAATTAAGCAATAACATATTTTCTCTTTCTAATTAGTAATATTGGAGGGGAAAAGCACAACCATTTCTTATTTACTACCATATCTTCGATGGCCAGCTCAGAATTTGGCACGAGTGTGGCACTCGGTAAATGCTGGGTGAATGAATGGACGATGATGATAACAAATACATTTGTGTGTTGCATTCATAATGCATCAGCACCCAAAACATTTTTTGACCTCAGATTTCAAATGTTTGCTCTGGAAGACTTCAGAGAAAACATGGAAATGCTGCTAAATTTCTTTGATTCTAATTCTACTATGCTTCAAGATATGTGTTATGGCTATTCAAATTCATATATTTAATTAAAATTTGAATTCATAACTAAGCTATGATGTGAACCACCCATCTCTTTTTACCTGTTCTTTCTCAGCTCTCCTATTTTTTACTTTTAATTTTCTCACAATGTCAATGAGAATTAGAAAACAAGCATTTTCTGATAAAAATTAATTTATGTTTATAGTCCATAGGACCATGTATTAAATTAGGAGTGGTTTTTCTGTGCAAAATATTATCAAAAAAGGTATTCTTAATTTCTTAATTACTGTGAAACATTCTAAATAAATGTCTCATTATAATGTCAATTCCTTACCTGGTTCTGAAAATGTAATGTTTGCTTCCTTCCCTCAAATTTCAGGGAACTTTGAAGAAAAGTGAACCAATAGGGTCCTAGAGAGCCCATTACTAGAATCAGCACAGTTATCTTGTTTTCTCACTATTGGTAATATTGATTTAGCTGGTTATTTCTGGTTACAGGACCATGTTCATTTGTTTGTTTTTAAGCAAAACAGGACAGCTTTTGGGGACGCTAAACTATTCATCTTTTTAAAAAGAAAGTATTGCCTACAAGAGACTCACTTCAGCTTAAAAGACACACAGACTAAAAGGAAGGGGATAGAAAAAGATAGTGCTTTGATGGACCTAGAAGGTTTTTAAGTCAGACAGAGAAAGATAAACACTATATGATTTCACTTACATGTGGAATCTAAGGAATAAAAAGAACAAACTACTCAAAAACAGACTCACAAATATAGTGGACAATTTGGTGACAGAAAGAGGGGAGAAGGGGTTGGGAGGCCGGGAGAATGGGGTGAAGGGTTAAAGAAGTACAAATTCATAGCTGATGGATGGTCACAGGGATGGAGAGCATGGTATAGGGAATGCAGTGAGCATTCATACATTGGCTAGGTAGAGAATCAAGGGAGGGAGCAATTGGGGGAATCATTTTATGAGCTATATAGATATCTAACCAATGTAGTGTATACTTGAAACTAATTAAAATAAATAATTTTTTTTTTTAAAGAAAAGAATCTCTACTCATTTTCTATCTGGCATTCCCTTTCTTACCTCCTCCAGGCACAACATCCCTTTCAAATATGCATAACTTATACCCAAAATGTTTCTCCAACACCATGGGCAAAGTCTCCACAGCAAAGGTATGCTCCTCTCCATTCTCGGGTCGGCATTCTTTTAGGTAAGACACAAAAGCATCGTATGTTTTTCCATCTAGAAGATAAGATTCATTCTTTTAACTGGTATGTAAGTAAAGTTTATTTAAGCTCAGATTTGAGTGAAAGTTATGAAAAACAGTAATGGAATCACTGAAAAAGAGAAGTTAAATATAGCATCTTCATGTCCACACTCATCAAACTGTACACATTAAACACATACAGTTCATTATCAATTAGACCTCACAAAGTTGTTAAAAGATACAGAAAATATTTTTGATAGAAAACAAATTGAAAAATAAAACAAGAATATTTAAACTAGATGATTCCTAAGATCTCTCAAGTATTCTTTGGTTCCATGATTCTTTTTTACACATTATTATTTATCTCTGGTTTTTTAAGTTGTCAAAAACAAGGAATAAATTCATTTATTAATAACACAAAAATAGTAAGCTAATCAAGCAACCAATTACCAAATGTTTGGGGGTTTTTTAAGCATGTAAATTAAAACTCCCACCGTTTGACACCACAGAGTGATAGGGAAGAAATGTACATTATAGATCTGGGAACTAAAGGAATTTAAAGATAGCAGAGGTCAAGGAGCCCAGATATGTCCTCATTCTAGCATTGGAAAGCAAGTCTCACCTTGGCTTATTTGACTTATACCATTTACTTCTACTACCACCTCAATGTCTACCCTCAAAACAACCCCTTGGAAAGTGATGATTAAAACAATGCTGAATGTTAACTCTGAAGACTGGGGGGAAACAACAGAGGCTATTGAAACAATATGATATGGGAACACATGCTATGATATGTAAAAATATTATATGATACTAGACGCCAGTGTGAAAATTTCCGGTCTATCAAAAGGTTTTTATTGATGATAAGGTCTGCTCCTATTTTACTCTCGATTCAGATGACTAAAGGGACAAATTCAGAAGAAATATGTTATTTAAACAACAAAGATCATTCTGCTAAACAGGTAACTAAGAAAAAATTATCTGTGAATCAGGTCAAACACAACTGAAGAGTACAAAAAAAAATCTTAGTGGAAAATCAGAAAGAAAGATATTAGCAAATGCCCATTCTGAAATACATACTGGGCTATGCAAGTAGAGACTTGTTCATAAAAATGTCAGAAAGAGGACCCCTCCCCAGTTTGTTACAGCATCTCCTGCCACACATGCAGGTTCAAAGGAAAATTAATTAATTTTGCTAATTGTATATTAGTAAATTAAAAGTTATAAATGTGAATAATGACTCTATAAAAATCTCAAAGGAAAAATGTGAGAACTACTTTATAACTTGAGGTTAGAAAGGCCTTTTTCCTTATGACCACAAATCCAGAAACCATAAAAGAAAGGATAAATTTGAGTACATTACAGAATTTCCATCACTAGAAACAAAGTCAAAAGGCAAATTACAAACTGGAAACAATATCTGCATTTAAAATATGGAAATATATTGTCTATCGTATTTGCATATGATGGACAATAGGCTAACCTCCTTCAGTGTAAATTGTCTCTAGAAATAAACAAGAAACCCATGCCAACAACCCAATAGAAAAATAGGCAAAGTAAATGGAAATGGATGGGTACTTTGAGAAAGAAAATACAAATAAGTCTTTAACAAGTGTAAGGTTGTTCATTCTTTTGCATAGAAAGTGAAATGCAAATGAAACTACACTGAGATAGAACTTTTTACCTATCAGATTGGCAAATATCCAAGAGGTTGTGGGTAAGGCTATGGAAAAAGAGTTAATGCTGTCCTTTGAAAGTGATAGGTAGTATAGTAGTATGAAGGGCGAATTGGCAATATCTATGTAAACAACAACTCTATCTATGTTTCTTATTTCCAGTAATTCCACTTTGGAGCATTTTTTTCCTTCAATTATGCTGCATATGCATGAAATAATGACTGTACAAACCTATACGTCACATCATTTCTGTAATAACAAATAGTTGTAAACAACACAAATGTCCATCAAAAGGTAACAAAAGAAACAATGCTACATTCACAGAAATAAAATATGTTAGGGTTTTACCATAGAAATAAAACCCTAAAAAGTGAGAAACTTTAGAAACTAATATGGAGGGATATCCGAAGCATCAAAATAGTGTGCATAATATACCCAGATTTGTTTTTTAAACAGAAGTAGAATAAAATTCTACATTCATATTTATTTGGATGTACTATCAATGATGGATGAGGTGGGAAACAGACATGGGACAGGCTGTCAGGGATACTTTCTATTGTATAATTTCTTAGATTCTCTATGTTTTGATTCTTAGACTTTTTGTATTTTGAATGATGCTTGTCCCACACACGTACACATACACAAATATGCACGCACACATAAACAAAAGCAAGTACAATGGATTAAATTGATTATATAATTCAGTAATTATATTGAAACTTGAGGACTTCTAGTCACTTTTCAAGAAAATGGGAGAACTGAAACATAGTGTCACCAGGATAGAAATAGCAGTAAGTAAAAACTAGCAGATCTGGGGAATGGGAACCCAAGTCATTTGGCTTCTAGTTCAAGGTTCCTTCAGAAACATTATACAATCTCTTTTGTCTAAATAATAAATCATAATACAATTCAATTCAATTCAAATGATCTTTATTGAGTGTTACACATTGTATAAGGTGCACAGATGATGTGTGAACAATGACACTGTGATGTATAATCCTTGAGCTCACAGGATATTTAGGAGGATATGGCATACATGCACAAACAATTAGAGTAAGCACAAGAAAAGATGGCGTGGACAACATTCATAATGGATGGTATGGTCAGAGCAATTTTTCCTATGGAAAACCTACTACACATGAAGTCAATAACAATCAAAATAATATGAAGATTAATGTTTCTTTATTATGTTTCTTAATAAAACCATAGGATAAGAAATTCCAGGATTATGATATTTGTTACCTGTTAATGTTTCATCTCTTCCCACGAAATGTCTATAAAATAGAGCCAAGTCCACTCTATAAATAATACCCACAATCACTAGGCACACGACTATCACCAAGATCAAAACAGCTGTGATCATTCCTCTAGTGAAGATGTGGCCTGGGATATCAACCATGTCTTCAACAAAGAAAAAGAAAATGGGAATAATTAATCAAAGAAATTTTACCAGCATCTTCCACCATCACGTTATGATTGTCAGTTTTTACCATTAATGCTAACCCAGCTGTCTACCCAACATGTTCCACTCCCATTTTTAAAGAATGATAATGTGCACAAGGATATTCAGAGACCTGAACCGAAAGCACTGTAACGTAGTTTATTCCTACCTATGGAAGTCATGGCTCTAGGATTATAAAATGTGAGGGTGAGATATAGAGGGACCTAAACATAAATCTCAGCTATTGGGTCATGAACATAAATGGAGGTGTGTAGCTTCGAGAAAACCAGCGAAGAACTGAGATACTGTGGAGTCCCAGCCTATCTCTATCACTTATTTTGTGTCCTAAGAAATGTTGCTGATCCCCTTAACTCTTAGTATCTTAATCTGTAATATGAAGCAAATAATGTCTCTTTCATTTATAGGGTTGCTTTTTGGGGGGGAGATTAAATGAGATAGTGTGTACATAAGTGGTTAACATAGCATCTGGCATACAGCTCTGAGAATTTTAGTTGTTTTTTTTTTTTTTTTTTTTATAAATGTGCTATTTGGGAAAATATTTCATTTTTAGATTGATTCAGTTTCCGCTCAATATGGAAAAGATGAGATAATACAGATGAATAAAACGGGTAAAATAATTTCTAACAATTCCACAATGTGGTAAGGCCACTGCTGGTCTGCTAGTATATTTCTTTTTGGGATTTCCTCTTTCGCTAAAAGTACTGACTTAATTGGGATCATATGGTAATCACTCTTTATTACTTGACATTACATTACAAGTGTTTCAGCAGGTCTTTAAAATTATAATTCATAATACCCTAATATTTGGATTGCAATTTTTTCATAAATATACATAGTGCTGCAATGAACATATCCATAAACCTTTATTATTATTTCTGATTATTTTCCTAGAGCATATTCTTATGGTATGAAATTTCTAGGTCAAAAAACCGTAAACATGCATAAAGCTCTTGCTATCTTAGCACAATTTTTAGTAATGATCTTTTCAGTAAAATTAACCATTAGGCTATAAGTACGCAACCATAGTTGCTTAATAAGTGAAATCTGAATAAAGTCACATCCTGGGGTTCCTGCATCTTTGAAAGGTCTGCATATCCATGCCTGTGCCACACAAATACACAAATACACACTCCCACACTGCCATGCACACTCCTCCAGGGATAATGGTAAAGGAAACCCAGATGACATTATGAGCACAGCAGAAGGAGAAATGATTAGGGTACCAACTTCTATGGCAGGGACAGGACAGTCACACACTGATCTAAGAGGTGGCTGATGGTCAGCAGTAATCAAAATTCAAGCAAGGTAATGGATCAAGCCAAAATAACAGATCCGAAAGCCTTTCCCTCGCAAATGCATGGACTGATGCATGTATGTTCATGCGAGGCGAGGGAACATCTGTAATAATTCCTATAAAAAGTAAAATCACAAAGTAAATTAATTTCAGAGTTAATCAAGTCTGAGTTTTGACATTTTTACTTGTTGTGTGACATGGGGTGACTTTGTTCTCCTATAAAAGCTCGTTGTTGTAAAGATCAGGTTAAATAATGGTAAGAGCTTAGCACAGAGCCTATCACATAACAAACATGTAAAGAATGTTAGCTGTTATTATTAATGCATGTGGGAGACTGATAGCCTTAGAACAGAAGTTCTAAGTGAGTTGCAAATGGTGACCAGAATATCCAGACAGGGGGGCTTCTGGCCTTAGGTCCTCTCCCCTCGACTCCTTCTGTTTCTCACTAAAGACAAAACAACAAACATGCTTATGCTTTCTCTCTCTCTCTCTCTCTCTCTCTCTCTCTCTCTCTCTCTCTCTCTCTCTCTCTCTCTCTCTCCACACACACACACACACTCCCCCCCAACTTCCATCTTAACCGTTTCTTACAGATCCAGGGGTTGATGGCCCAGCTTGGGAATAAGTAGTAAAAGAGTAGTAACAACAGAGAGCATATCTTTTTGCCCCAGACACAGCCATTTCTAAGCAGCTACTGGGCCAATGGCTCTGGATTGTATTGTTTGTTGGAGGATAGAGATGGATGACTCTGGAATGCTCCATCAGGGGGCACTGAAAAATATTATGAGTCCACTGATTAGAGGCATGACTATCTGCTTGCCAAGCCCAGGGCCTGGCCCAAGGAAGGGAGACCTCAGTTAATCTTTACTGAATGACCACGCCCAAGAGTCCCCTGTGCCCAGTGCCCAGCTAAGATATGTGGGAGGCAGCAATTACTCTCAGTATCATAGACCTTGTCCTACACTGAGTGGCATGCTTTCCTCCAGTTGTCTTGAGTGTGGTAAAGCTGTCCTGA
Organism: Eonycteris spelaea; assembly: GCA_003508835.1. Lineage (NCBI taxonomy): Eukaryota > Metazoa > Chordata > Mammalia > Chiroptera > Pteropodidae > Eonycteris > Eonycteris spelaea. The sequence goes on from PUFA01000137.1 coordinate 4,165,272, forward strand.
CTACCACCCCCATAACTCTCCCCCACCACCATCTCCGTCCCCAAGTTCTTCCTGCCTCTCTGCTTAAAGCCCCTGATTTCTACATAAAATTAAAATATGATTGAGGACAAAAGAATGAACTTTGTGTTATCACTCTCTGCTTGAAATCAGGGCACAGGGGGTTCCTACACAGGCTGAGCAGCAGTTCTACCACTGAACACCTGTGACACTGGTGAATCCTTTCACCTCTCAGGACCTTGGTTCCTGATCCGTAAAATGAGGAAGTGACAAATGATCTTTGAGGGTTTTCAGCAGCAACATTCCAAGTTTCCACAGAGTTCCAAAAATAAAGTTTCTCACACCTTTTTTCAACAAGATAAAGCTTCTGGTGTCTATGCCTTCCTTGCCAGCTACAGTGCAATTATATGAAAAATGTAGATTGTTTTCATTAATATTATCAATCCTCAATATTCTTGAAGCCTGCCATTTGCCTTCTGAAGTCCTGTAAGAGAGGAAAATAATTTAGCAGTAGCCTTTGTTCATTGCCCATGAGAGAGGACATCATGTGCAACTACTCAGAGTCAGAAGTTCTGCTGACTCGTCAAATCTTCCCTTTCTGGTGGGAACTCTTAAAGTGTGGCCACAACAAACCTCTCACTCTTCCTGGAAGCATCAGGGCCAGCAGACAAAGCCCTACTGAACCATCTGGAGACAGTGCTGTGAACTGCCCAGAATTGAAATGCCTGGAAGATAATGATGCTAAGTTGAAACTATGAGAAAATATTCTCTCTCTCTCCATTATTTCTCTCTATTTCTCCTCTTTGACAACTCAGTGTTCTTTCTACAGTGGTCACCACCTAATGTGATAAGACAGAACTGTCCAGCACAGATACAGATTTGTATCGTTTGTCCATGCAGTCCTAAAGATCACTTTTATCTTGTTGAGTATTTAAAATAAATTGAAAAATGACTCTATTTTCAGACACCTCCAAACCCATGAGAAATACTAATTGAGTTTTTCAGTGCTGTCAGAAAATGACTTGAGACAACTGTTGGCAGCAAGTTCTCTTCCTCTTCTTAGAAGGTTTAAGTTGTCCTGTCATTGAATGTGAGGTAAGTACTTATGGCATCTGCTTCCCCATCAGTGATAGTTCTGACCGCATTGTGTCATCCAACAGTCCCTCAGCTGGCACCCCTAGCAACAGGTGTGTCTAGCACCTGGGACATGGTATCCACTGTAGCCTTCAACTGTCTCAAATACATTTTAGAATATAATTCTGTACAGAAGTCACTAATACAGAAATATCAACTACTTAACATCACAAAAGGCCACCGAGGAGCCAAAACAGATGACATGGAAAGCTTTTGTATGCCCAACTGTGAAGAAAGACCTCCCTCCCCACTCAATTAGCTTAGCTTAAGTTCCATTTTTAATAAGGTCAGTAAGTTGGTCTTCTATCCTTCCAGTGGTTAACAAGAAAGTACTAGAAGGGGAAAATGCAGAAATGTGGACTTCTATCTAGTGGGACTAGATGCTGAGGATAAGATACAATGGCCAGATGGATATGCAATTCAGTTGAACCAAGCTTCATCAAGCAGTAGTCGCATGCCTGCTCCTGGCTGAGCAGCCTGTAGATAAGTGTCAGCGAGAACTGATAGCCACCAGCATGATGATGAAGGATTTTTTTTTTAAGTGTGAAAAACAAACAAACAAAAAAACCTTAAAAGTACAGCTAGGGTGACAGAAATCTTAGGATCACTACTCACTAAAACTTGAATGCATCAGTACACCAGTAATTACATAAGGACCCAAAGTCATTTGGAAATATTTAAGTGATCATAGGCTTAGCATCTTTTTTAAAAATAAGTCTGACCCTTCCCTAAAGGAAGAATATAGGCAATTTAAGTAATAATATACAAGTCATTTGAAATTTTTTGCACCAACACTGCTTCCTTAATATTTATGCTTTAACCATTGCTTTGTTTGCTTTTCCTACCTATTCTGTGTTTCTAATTTCCATGAATAGACTCTGACAGGAAAATGCTGCAATAATTACAATAGTCAATGTCCATGCACAAATAGTGAATGTCACGGGGCGGGTGACTGGCAAATTTAATTAGTATTTTCAGGAGATGTAACTTAAATCTGACAATCTCTGGAGACCCTCCCTTACTTGAAAAAAAAATCTCTTCATGCTCACCTTTAAGAAAGATAATGGCTGCAGTGAATGTTCTAAGAAGAAGCTACAAACTGTCTCCAAAAGAGCAGGGGGCAGTATCTATGTCCATGGATCTCTCACCCATTAAATTCCCAATACACACATGAAACTGTTCCCAAATGACAATTCCTTCTTTGTGATTTTCATTATTTCTCAAGTTTCTTATAATAAATTATTTTTAACAATCAGAACTAAAAGAAAGTCATGTGTGTAAGGGCAGGATATAGATCTGGACAGGTAGCAGGAGACGGCCTGCCTTTGGCCTTGGCTACATCTAGGTCCCAGTAGGCACAGGTACTATGGAGTCACTCTGCCTCCAGACTCCTGGCTAGTTTCACAGTGACACATGAGCAACACAGCTAGGGGCACCTACTGCACATAAGGGGCCCAAATTAATTCATGAATGCTGCGGTCTCCCAACTTGGTCTTTTCTCTAGCATATTAGTAAAAATAAAGCACTTAATACAATTTTGAAAATCCAAAAACTGTGGCCTAAGTTACCACTCTTGTATCAGATGCTTGAGTAAAATCCCCAACCCCATCAGAACCTGATTGACCAAAAGCTAATTTTGCAAGGTGATGATGCCTCGTTGACCTTCTTTCTATAGTTTAGATCTCAGCAATGAATCTCTGCATAACCCATCAACCTAGAACATGGTAATTGCAATTATAAAATATGTAAATTATAATTTATACTTATCCCAAACATCCTGTTAGCTATTCAGGAGTCTGGAGTTTTTTAATACCAGATATGTACAATATAATATGATTTTTACATATCATGATATATATCATGTATCACATATACATACCTAATTCTTCTTTCTTCTTCTTCATGTACATTAGGGTCGCTTCCATTTTTTTTCCAGGTGTTCCAATAAAGCACATCCTTTTCATTCAACAAGCCAGAGCAATTGAGCTGTACATCTTTCCCTAGGCAAAAGTTGACAACCAACATTCTGATCTTAGAAACTCAGGTTTCCCAAAGTTTTGAAAGCAGCCAGAAGAAACAGACATACCAAAGTAACAATGACCGAAGGCTACTTTTCCAACAGAAACTATAGAAACCAGCAAACAAGAGAAGGGCATCTTTAAAGTGCAGGGGGGAAAAAAAGTCATCTTAGAACTATTGAAACTACTGAATAAAAATTTTCTTAAAAACTGAAGGCAAATAAAGATATTTCCAGGCAAATAATACTTAAAAGAATTTATTGCCAGTATAACTGAACTTCAAGAAATACTAAAGGACAATTTTTAGATTCATCCCAGATGAAAGCAAGGAAACACATGAACAAAAAGCAGCATAAGAAAGGAGAAATACTTGGGTAGATATAAAATTTTTTGGTTGTGTAAAATGGTAATAAATGCCAATCTCTTATAAATGTTATGACACATGCAGGAGGGAAATATATAAAATAATAGCACAAAATTAGATAAAAAGATAAATGAAACTAACTGTTACAAGGTCCTCACATGTTTGTGAAGTCATAAATGTACTAATAGGTACATCTGCCTTATTGTATTAAGACAAGAAGACGTACAACCATCTCTAGGAGAACTGCTAATGAAGGATACAGAAAGGAACAGCTAAGTGGAAAACAAGGCAAATTAAATAAAATTTTAAAAATACTTTATGAATTTAAAAGGAAAGGAGAAATAATAAGAACAAATGAGACAACCGGAAAACAAGTGGCAAGACAAGAGGCTTCGAACCAGCTGTATCAGTAATTCATCAAATGCCAACGGACTAAACAGTATACAGATTGGATTTCAAAAAAGATCCAAAGAGATGCAGTTTATGTCAGAGACATTTTATGTATCAAGACAAAAAAAAATGTTAAAAGTCAAAGAATGTAAAAAGGTAAAACATGCCATTCCAAGCAGCTGGTGTGCCTACCTAATATCAGAGAAAGCAGGCATTGAGCAAAGAAGTATAATGACAAATAAAGAGGGAAATTTCATGGTGACAAAGCATCATTTCAACAGGCACTACATTCTGAGTGCCCATAGATAACCTCAACTTAGGAAAAGAAAAAATGGACAAAACTAAGACATATAGACAAATTTATTATCACAATTGGAGATATTAACAACTTTCTCGGCAACAGAAAGAGAAGGTGCACAAAAGATTAGTAAGGATATGGATGATCTGAGCAATACTATTAACCAACTTCACCTAATTGACATTTATAGAGTAAGAGAACCAAAACCTGCAGCATGTACATGTGTTTGAAATGCACTTGGAACATTCATCAGGATATACCATATTCTGGCCCTTATGCAAATTACTACAAATTTCAAAACAATGAAATACTATAGTGTATAATATTAGACCAAAATGGAACTGACCTGGACATTGATAACAGAAAAGTGACTGAAAATCCTCCAAATATTTGGACATTTTGAGAAACACAAATAATCCATAGATGAAAGAAGAAATTACAAGAGAAATTCTTTAAAATGTTTTGAACTGAATAGTAATGAAAATATGGCATACTAATACTTGTGGGAAATGGTTAGGTGATGATTTAAAGGAAATTTAGAGCTTAAAATGCACATACTTACAGGAAAGGATAATTGAAATTAATTCTCTAACTCCCCATGTTGACAAATGGAAAATGAGGTACAAATTAAGCCCAAAACGTTACTGGCAAAGTATCCAAACTACATTGGGCATACATATCATAGAACCAACTGGGACTGGCTGTGGTTAAAAGGTGTGGGCTTTGGGAACAATCAACAGACACTTGAATGCCACCTCTGCCACTATCCAGTGCTTTAACCTTAGAAAAGTTACTTAACATTTCTGAGCATCAGTCATCTAATTCATAAAATGGGAATAATACTCATGAGAGTTTAATTCAGTAACATTTCAATCACCTCACAAAACCTGGCTTAGTACATGTGAATTTCCTCTTTTCCTTCATTTTCTTTTTTTACAAGATATTTACTAATTGGACATATTGATTCATCAAGACCTATCTATACAATTCCTACAGTCAATTCAGTCCATTGATTCAAGGTAAAACCATGAATCAAATATTCAACCACACAACAAATTTTAATATTTATTCAGAGTATTCTCACTGAGTTTTCAAATTTAAAAATGACTACAAACAGGGAGACTAAAACCCTAATCTACAAATTACAGGCAGTTCCATAATTTTTGGACCGCACTGTACATTTTTATCAGTCTACAAATAGCAACATTCAAACAATGACAGGCTTGTTGTGCCTTTGTAATGTTTTTCTCTAAATATGGAATATGTTATACACACAGTATTGATCAACAATAAATCAGACTTAGCCTTGAAAGTGTCCATTATGCACACATTCATAAATGCAGAAAATAGGTATGTCAAAACATACCTAATTCCACGCTAACGTGGTTAAGCTGTGGTCCAAGAAGAACTGGAATTATATAACTGTGATCTAAAAGTGAAAAAGAAAAGAAAAGAAAAATGTGTTAGTGTTCACTGAGCTTTTCTAAGACAAACTTTTTTTGTGATATGCTTATTCCACGTAACAAAGATTCTATTAGTCATCACTCCACATTCACTTTAGTTGTATTTTCAGTAAATAATGGTTGCAGCTAGTATTGTTTATTGTTCACTTTCCATCAACTTTAAAGCTCACGTAGCTGGGGAAAGCACACCGAATTTGATTTTCCCTCAATTCATATCTGTAGTTCTGTTCACTGAAACTAAAAGCCAGAGGAAGACGCATATCCAGGGAGAAAATCACACTTGCAGGACTTAGAAGATGCAAGGTACCTGGTAGGTGCCTTCCTTCTCTCTGCCCTCCTCAACTCTTCCGGGTGCAAGGTCAAAGATTCAGGTTGGGCAGGCAAGCACTTAGTGTCAGGTGCCCACTGCAGGACACTGAGAAAAGTACTCCTTCAGTTTTGTGCCCTGGATGCCTCACTTGCCTCGCTTGCCTTACCCTCATCCCAGCCCGGCTGGGTTGTCCACACCTGCAGGCTCAGTTCCACTTCTGTTCCTCAGTGACTTCTGACCCCCAACTGGAGCTGCATAAATATTATCCACCTCTGCCTCCGCCTAGTAATACTTAGAAAGTAAATAACCCCCCAGCAGCCTTCCACTGAATGCTGTGATTCAACCTAAGGTGGCTAATAACTGCAGAACACTGATAGGAACAGATGCCACACAGTCAAGATTTTGTTGCTCCTAATATCAGCACTGGCAACTTTCTTCATGACCTGGACCCTCCCTGCTAGTCCATCCAGTGTTTGGGGGCATTTACAAGTAATGTCCAGAGCAGCCTTCATGGGGCTTCCAGGCACTCAGCAAACAGAAAGCCTGAGTGTGAGGACCAAGGGGGACTCAGGGGCTTTCCCGCAGCACCCACACCAAAGCTCTCTCAGAAGGTGAGGTGTTGCAGCATGAAAAGCAGAGAAGGGAGTGGAGGATTGTGTGGGCAAGAACTGGAGAATGAAACTAGGACAGTGAAACCCCAGATTGAGTCAGGCTGGGTTCCTCTGAGATTCAGACTCTCTGAGCAAACCTGGAATTCACGTGGGCAGACAGGAGGATTTGGAATGGCTCCGGGGTAAGAACTGACTCTCAGGTCTGAGAATGTGAAGGAATATAAGTGGATTCAAGCACAAAGGAGCAGGAGCTGGTTTTGTGTAGTGGGGATAATTGCTACTGATTATCTTCTTCTGGAACCAGCTACTAAAACTCAGTCTATCATTGAGAACCCAGAGCAGTACAACTGGTATAAAGTGAAGGGTATAGTGCTATTTAAGGTAACAGAAGGAAGAAAACTGCTCACTGTATGCCCCTGGAATGCCTAGTCTCCTAGGAAGCTAATATCACAGAAATCGAAACAGCACAGAATTGTCAGAAGTGGGAGGGGTGATCACCAGACTAGCCAGAGCATGAGATGAAGAAAACACAATGCCAGGTGGGAATCAAGAGGATTGTGATTCAAGGTTATGTGCTTACCAAATGGTAGCTGAGAGATCTACATCCATAACCACAGGTGAAGTGTAATAAAGACACAGCACTGTCCTTAGCATAGCCTGTGACACCTGCTGACTATAAACTTCAACTCTAAGCTCTATGTTTTAGAAGAATGATGGCAAACTTCACCAAATCCAAAGAAAAATGGCCAGGGTGGCCATTTGCTGCTAAAGCAAATGAGCCCTAGTAACTGTGAGCCCACAATGTTGTTGATGAGTCATCGCAGGGGTTTGTTTCCCGGATGACAGAAAAGAACACAGAGGGTATATTAGCCGCTATCTTCAAACACTTGATGCAGCCATCATTTTAAAAAGGAACCAGACTTACAATCTGCAGAGCTACTGAAGGCAAACAGAAACCGATGTGGGGAACTACACAAAGGCATCTTGGACTCAATGGGAAAAATAACTCTTAACAATCAAATATTATTGGTAATTTCCATGGTAGTTCCCAAGAAGGGACTGTGTGATCTGACTGGCTGTACCATATGGTTTGTTTCACTGGGTGAGGTTTGATCAAATTACCCCTAATGTCTCCATCACTCTAAAATTCAGGCTCCAGTTTTCATTATATATAGTCTGGGCTCATGATAAACCAAACTAATAACCATTACCCTTCTCCATCACCACACCCAATATCCTCTTATCAGAGCGCCTGGTCCCCAGCATGTCTTCCTGCTAACCATCACACTCAACCTGGAAGACTCAACTCAAACAGAGCCTCCTGTATCTTCCTCCTCTGGACTCCGTCCACCCCCTTAACACCACACAGGTGACTCCAGTTTCCTACCCAGCTTACCCTTGAACAACACAGGTTTAAACTGTATAGGTTCACTTGTAAGCAGATTTTTTTTAAATAAATACTATAAATGTATTTTCACTTCCTCATAATTTTCTTAATAATGTTCTTTTCTCTAACTTACTTTGTTGAAGAAATACAGTATATAATACCTATCATATCTAGAATATGTGTTAACTGACTACATTATTGGTAAGGTATCTGGTCAAAGTAGACTATTAATAGTTAAGTTTGGGGGGAGTCAAAAGTTATATGCAGATTTTTTATTGCATGGGGGCTCCACATCATTCAAGGGTCAACTGTACTATGGCACCTCTATGTGGCTTGTCACCTCTCCTGATTATAATCAAATTCCTTGAGAATAATATATAACTCACTTAATTTTATATTTTCCTGCTCCCCTTCCCTCCCAATACCCAGTAGTTTACTGAAACATGGAGACATCCTCAATAAATTTTGTTGAATGAAAGCATATGCTTAACAACAAAAGACCCCATAATTTATTTAAATGCCAAGTATGTTAGCTGACTCATGGGAGGTTTGTTCACCTTTATGAACTTTCAATCACTACCCCCAAGAAAAGCTTTCGGCGTGGTGGATGATGCCAAATGGTTTTGAACTAGTGATGTGGTCACAGCTCCAACCAAGTTGCCTCTGACTTTAGAAGAAAGAAAATATTTTGCTTTACTAAGGTGCATTTGTTTCTTCCAGATTCTAAAATTTCACTTACCTCCAACTATTGTTACATTGAAAGTTTTGGTGACGTTAAATAGTTTTCCGTTGTGATAAAGAAAAAACATGCAGGTGTAATATCCCTGATCTTTAAACTCTGCATTCTTCTGTAAAAATGAGCTTTATTGTTCTCTATCTTTTCACAGTTCTGTTTTGAAAAAAAAAAAACACATTAAAACATTTTAACTAAAACAAGTATCATATTAAGCAATTCAAAATTTTAAACTTAAAAGCTCTTCAGAGAAAAAGGGAAAACAAATGAAAACTAGCAATTTCTGAATAAATAAATGTCTGAGTGATTTTGTCACTGCCTCGACTGGAACAATTGTTTACTGATTTAGTTTCCTTGCTCTTCTCCCTTCAGGTACGCCCTGATCTTTAAACAGGTTGAGAATACTTAACCCTGCAGTCAACTGTCTAGCTAAAAACATGTTCAGTACAGCTATTTTCTAAATTTAACTATCTGCATGTTGAAATTTCTTAAAACCCAATACACTGAATCTCAAATTTATATGTGCCGTAAAACATTTGCACATTTAACAGGAAGTGGAGTCAAGTGAACTCAGGGCTAACTCAGATGTTCTGAAAACATTTTACAGAAGAACTCTCCTTGTAAAATCACAAGTAAACAGTGTTCAAGCAAAAGGAATAAACAAAAGTTTCTAGGAAATCATCAAAGCTTCAACTTGTCCAAGATCTATTCAAATCACCTTCTCTTGTAGCTCTTCAGCATTGTCCATGAGCCACATTTTTTAGGTTTTCTCCTCTACAGAAATAATATAATTTCCATTGTGTGTGTGCATGTATCTGTATATATAATCTCTACAGTATTGCCTAAAAAAGCTCTTACAGCTCAACAAGTAAAAGGTACACCAACTAAAGAAAAAAAAGTATACAATCCACAAAAAAAAAGTAACACTAAATGCAAACAATACACACACACACACACACACACCACACACACACACACACACACATATATATAATATATATATATATTATATATATATATATTATATATATATATATATATATATATATATATATATATATAATAAGGACATGCATGGGGTGAAAACCCTACTAAGTGTTACAGAAATTTTGCATGTCAGATTTTTGAAGGTCTAGAGTATTCTTTCCCAGTGTTGTGGCCGTGTGAGGAAAGACGATTTTAAAATGGCCTAGCTTTCCCAGAGAGGAGTTTGATAATGTAGATTGAAAGTTGTGCTCATAGCTTCTGGTCCAATAATTCTACTCTTAGGAATTTGGTTAGAGGATAAGTCCTCATATAGACACTGTAGGACTTATGGGAATAATATTTATTTTGGCCTTGTAAATAACAGTGAAAAGTAGAAACTAACAAATGTCTAGTAACAGAAGGTTAGTCGGATACAAGTATATATACACAATGGAACCCACATTTGGAAGAATGTTTAAAGACATAGGGGGATAATCTCAACATAATTTTTAGTGAGTAAAGTGGAAAAATACAAGTCATTAAAAAATACTTTTTAAAAACAGATGTTTACACAGGAAAAAAAAACAAAAACCGAAGTCTCTGACTGGGGGAGGGGGCTTATAAGTGATTTCTGCTATGTTTATTATTCATTTTCCCATATTTCAATTTTCTAAAAGAAAACTCATACGTTCAGGAAAAGATATAGATGATAAATTTTTATATTTTAAGCATATGTGGCAGAAGAAAATAATCCTTAAACTAGTATTCCTCAAATTTATTTATTGAAAAAGAAGAAAAATGAAAGGCAAGGGAGAGGAAGCCATTATCATATATTGAACATGAATATTGGACAGAACCTGTGCTCCAGGCCTTATGTGTGGGAGCTCATTACAGCAAACCTGGAGGGCACGAGCTCAGAGAGGCCAACTGGGACTCGGGTAGGGGATGTCACATAGCTTATATGCTACAAGAACAAAATGCTCCACAGCCACCAGACCCTCATCTTGGAATTTTGTCTTTTCTACAACATCTTAAGTGAAAAGTGTTACCTTATACAATGATGTTCCACTGGCCAGTTTTTCATAGTAATTATTAGTACAGTTTATCTGCAAAGTTTTTTTAACTTCCACAGTTTTACTAAATAATTGTTCTTCAGCAAAACAACTGTGTTTAGTTCTTCTGATGACATTTAATGTCCAATTATGAGTACTATTTCTATAAAATAAACATTTAAAGATATAATTAGTACAGAAACTTTGCAAATATCGCCTTTTAGTAATCAATGATTTTCCCTTATTTTTGTATAAAGAAGCTCATATGTTGATGCCTGAACCTTTTTCTGCCTCTTTTTGGTTCAGCATAGCAAGAAATATGGCTGCCATGGGATGGGAGGCAGTGAAAGAGAAAAAACTGAGCAGTATCTCCCCATGTCCCCCATCCCACAAAACCTGCTAAAGATCACATATTATAGATTTCAAGACAGAAATGTGTAGAACTTCAATGATATTCAGAGATTTTTAACCCAGGATAGGAGACTGGCAGTGGTTTCATGAGCTCTATAAACAAACCCCCAAACTTGTTTTCTGAATGTCTATATTGCTCGGGGCAGTTCATTCCGATCCTCTTCTCCAACTGTTGAGTGAACCCAAGTCTAGCCTGATTGCCCTCATCATAATCTATCAGCACTCTGGGTATTTTATGGAGCAAAAGCTAGTTTGAATAGATAGTATTGTTGTTCCTTCAGATCAGAAATCAGAAATTCAGAAGAGAAAAAAACATATAATGGTGATTTTAAAAGTAGCTTTTCAAAAAGAAAATGTTGTAACCAGGATGTTATATTCATATACCAAACACAACAGACATGTGTCATTCAGTTGTCCTGTGTGTCTGACAAATTTGTACCCACCACAGGCTCTTCTAATTCTCCTTTAAGTTGACACTAGAAGAGAAGTCTAGCATTCACTGAGTTCCAAGTACCATACCATGTGTGTGTGCAGTGGAGAAACATTAACGTATTTTCCTTACATTAGATGAGAAAGCTAAACTTCAGGCTAAGTTAAATAACTCATTCAAGTCACATACCTGGTGAGAGATAGGGCCAGGATGCATACACACATCTGTTTGGCCCTAATGGCCAGGAGCGCTCTGCAAATACTGTGTTATCACAATCATTGTGAATCTGGCCCTTCTCCTTGGGTATGAATCTATACAAGAATGGCCGGGGCAAGGCGAGGGAGAGCAGGTGGTGACAGGCTGTCCTAAAGGTTAAAGGCAGTGTGTCAGAGGCTATGAGACATCATAGAGCTCCTTGGTTTTTGGAAAGGATTCAGAACCCTCTTGGGGCATCCTCTTCTCAAGCATTTCTGTAATGTCTCCCTGACTTCAGTCTTGCTGTATTGTACAGAGATATATTTCTGGATCTCTGTCAAGTTGTTTACAAGGAAGAAGGTGCATGCACTTTCCCATCTCATCAGGCCCTATTGTTCTCTGCTTCTGCAACCCTCAGTTCCTAACACTCAGCAAATCCTGACCAGCAGCATACCTCCAGGCCCAAGGCAACACACTTTATGCTAGGAGGAGCTCAAAGGCTGGTGTGTGAAGCTGAGGCCCAAGGACTCAAAGCTGTGACCATTGCTGCCCTCTTCAAGGCCAGCTCATCCAGGTTGCAAGAGCCTCTCAGGTGAGCTCTATCCCACCCTTCTGGGACGCCTTACAAAGCCAACTTTGCTGCCTGTCAGTCTAGAAACTAATTAGAGGGTTTCTGTATGTGTTTTGCTCTGTATCTTCATTTTTTTCTACCTCCATCATCAAAAACTCTCCCCTGCATTCCCTCCTGTATTGGTGGATTTACTCCTTAAAATTTGATCTGACAAAGTGATTTTCAATACAAGATTAAAGTATTAGTCTCCAGAGGCATTTGATTATTAGCAATAGACTCCTGACAAATTAAAAGATTACTACAGTTCTAAAGGGACTATTCCAGGAGTAGATTCTGGTCACTGACAAATCTCACATGAAACCAAAGCCTCACTCACCTAAATATGTGCATACATGCACGTGCACACACGCGCGTGCGCGTGCACACACACACACACACACACACACACAGAGCTCTGTGGCAAATACAGGATATTGTTCACAAATTGCACTATATTTGAAGAGGTCTCTCTCTCCAAGGCTCCCAGGTGTCCACAACAGCCTGCCCTCATGTAGGTTACCATTTATTTTCAAAATCATTGTCAAGGCTGTTCCTCCCACCATCAGTTCAGCCCTCATTACTCATCAGCTTCCAACACCCTCCAGAGTTCCTCATCACAACCACCATGAGCCACCTTGTTCTCCTCATCCTCTCCTAGCCTCTTCCATGTCCCTCCCCATGCCTCTCTGACCTCCTAGCTCTGTCTGACGATTCCACTTTTCTCCTAACCCAGGCTGTGTTCTCCATTGTCTCTATTAGAGATGGTTAGTACCTCTGTCCCTATCTATTTGCAAATGACATCAGTAGATGACTGAATCTTCCCCTCGTTTAGCTCCTTCAGTCCCGTCTAGAATACTTTATGCATTTAAATCATGCCTTTATTCAATCATGATTAAGGAGATGTTCTTTCTTCTCTGCCCTACTTGTGAGAATTCATTCTACCTTACCATGAAAAGATTCAGTTGTGACCCATTTCTGGAATTGTCTCCTAAAAGGTCGCATAAAATTCGTTGGCTACCAAAAAAAAAAAAAAAGTTCTTGAATTTTTTTCTGACTCCTGGGAACTCCTATGTATAAAAACAAACCAAAATAACCTCATTTTGTGCAAAACCACAGAAATGATATTAAGGTTTCACTGTGTTATCTCACTCTGCTCTCAACAGCACTGTTGATAATGATCAGGACTCACTCCAGAGGTGCTCAGGAAAGCAATCTACTGCCTTTGGCACCATCACCACTCAACTGGCCCTGAACACTTTCTACAGGTCAGTCTCAAACCTCTATAAAAATGCATGCATACATACATGCACAAATATACATATATACATACATGCGCACACACATACACATGCACATAAGTACATTCACATCATGGATGTGCCAGATAAAGTGTCATCAGTGTTCTCACCAATAGTCTGTCACATAGAAAATTTCTCCTCCCAGTTATTCCTTCTCCATCTCACCAAATGAAGTATAAAAAGAACTAAGTTCAGTAATAATCATTGTTTCATTCAGTTGGTTGTTCTCATTTCATAGAACTTATGATTCTGGTTCTGAGCACATCCTGGCAGGCTCAGGTTATTTCATGAGAAAGCTGTGCAAAGTCCCTCTGTGCTCCATTTAACCTATATTTGATTTGCTGAACAAAGTCCAGGAGGGCCATGAAATACACTAACACAAAGAGAAGGTATACTCACCCCATTTGGAAAAAGTAAAATCCACCGTCATCCAACTCGACTGGCCAAAACTCCAAAACATAATCATGCAAAGTAATTCTAGGTGAACTGCTTGAGTTTAGCTCAACATGCCCCTGTGATCCACTGCTTTTGTACCATTTTATAGTGGTTGGTTCATTCTCATGCTCCGATGATGAGGGGCAATATTTCAGATAGAAAGGTTCCCCTTCAACTGCACTAATACGTTTACGTAGGGTACAGGTTTCTTCAAAAAATTAGCAAATTTAAAAGAAAAATATAAAAAACAGAACAACAAAGGTAATTTTCCAACAGTAAGACACTTTCAGAACATAAATGAGGACAAAATTTCCAACAGCTTTCCCCAAACAGGAAGGTACAAGAACTTAACCTGTGATATCAGAGTTTTTCATTGGCATCAACAGAAGTCTCACCCGTCTTGCTCTCAACCAGTCTACTTAGTCATCCATTCCCTGGGCAGGTGTGGAAGTGGTTAAAGTTGCTCCTCTGTAGCTTAGAGGGCATATGAATCCATTGTCTCTCTAGTTTATCATGTGGACTATCAAGAATTGATTAATATATCACTCCAAACCTAGGTATCTGTCACTGCCCCTCTTTGAGCTCTCATGTTGTTCCTTCCTCTTTCCCTCCCTTTTGTCAACTAACCTAGAGACTCTGGATTTTGAAATTTATCTGATCCTTTTAGTTACACAAGGTTGTCCTTCCCTCCTTTTGCACTTCTGATATTTCGAAGTTAGCATAAATGAATGGACCTTTCCCATACCCTGTCCTTGGGCGGCTCCTTTAACATCATTTAGAGAATGAGAATTCTGAAATTAAGCAGAGCATTTCTCTTAGGTCGTGCAGAAAATGCCTTTTATGTAATTACAGTTTATTGTGCTCGCTTCGGCAGCACATATACTATAGTTGGGGTTTATTTTTCAAAGCAACGGCTTAGCTTTAATTCATTGTTGCCAACCACAGTGTAAAGAGGATGTGGCTCAAATGGTAGAAGCATTCTTTTAAAACATGGAAGTCAGAGCCAACCTCAAGAGCCTTGACCTTGTGTGTGGTGCTTGTCACAGAATCTATTTTACATTTCAATACTTCAACACAGAAGGTATGATACATATGTAAATGTGGGTGTTAGTTTTCACTGACACTCAAAAGGATGGCAAACTATAAACAGTTTAATTTATTTTTCTGATTTAGAGATATGTATATAAGTATAAAAAGTGCACAAATCATAGAATATGTGCTGTTTTTTGGATTCTTTTGTTTATCATTATGTCTAGAATAGGCATCCATGTGGCCACATGTAGCAGTGCTTTGTTCTTTTTTTTTCATAGTTATAGAGTATTCAATTGTGTTGGCAGTTGAAATTTATTTACCCATTCTGTTGGTGTTGAACATTTGGGTTATTTCCAAGTTTGGGGCAATCTTTAAAAGGCCCCTATAAACACCTGTGCTTTTGATAGACATATATAGACACCATTCCTATTGGAGTAAGTTACCATCTTAAGAAACCTAACCTGGAACACATACTCTTCCAGGGGTGGATGGGTGTCAGTTGGAACTTCACACTCCTCTGGCAGCTGATGGCTTCAGATATCAACCCTTATGTTTAACATTACAGCTTTGTTAATTAAAAATGTTTTTTGATTGGAGAAATGAGTGGAGTTCAAGACACATGGAAGCCCCAGAAGATGCACTTCCATTGTTACACAAATTGTTTTTGAGTTTCAACAATAATGAGATGTCATCATCTAACTTTAATTGGGTTAAGTGAATACTACACATAGAATGTCTGCCTAGAGTGAACCCTTCATGAAAAGTGCTCTTCAAATGCCTAAAGGACAGAGAGCTGGGACCTTGGCAACCTAAGAAAACAGGTTTCTGACTATTTTTCGAACCTGAAATCTGTTTTCAATGCAACTTGGGAGCAAGGTTATTGGTGTTTATCTACAAAGTGGGGGACCCATGATGCAATGCCCTGCACTTGTTTTA
This sequence comes from Eonycteris spelaea, assembly GCA_003508835.1. Lineage (NCBI taxonomy): Eukaryota > Metazoa > Chordata > Mammalia > Chiroptera > Pteropodidae > Eonycteris > Eonycteris spelaea. The sequence goes on from PUFA01000137.1 coordinate 4,181,342, forward strand.
TCACTTAGCAGTTTCTGACAAATGACTCCATATCAAGAAGAACAGATGTACCTCTTTCTTTTAACATCTGATAATACTGCATTGTATGGCTCTCAACCATCATAGATCCACTTTTGTAAATATATCTCCAATTGGACCGTACTTGAAAATACAATAACTTAACTCTACTATCTTTTCAGCAGCCATTCTCAAAGTAGGGGATATGGGTTCATGTGTTTCCTTCTCTTAAAGAGATCAAGGCAAGTCATATTTGGGCCCCCACTTTCTCTTTCAAAGCCTGAGGAAAATCTTGCTGATTCCTCATGACACATTTCTCCAAAGAATCCTGTTGAGGTCTCATAATTTTTTCAGTAAAAGTTGTCAAGCGGTCACTGCCAATAAATTAAAATCAGTAATCGACACCTGACATAAAGCCTCTTTGTCTTTTCTAGTCTAAGAAGTGTCTTTCATTTGTAGTCTCTATAACTTCAATATTTTCTTTAAGATCTGTAAGGTATTCCCATTCACTTTCTTCATTCCCTAAATAATAAGATGGATCTTTGCCTTCATTTTGGGAAGGCAATAATGTGTGTCAAACTTTCTAAAAATCAATGAATGACAAAGACAGCTGTATCTATTTGTCTTCAAACAACATAAAGCAGATGTTCTTCTCAGAAAAATGTAATTTATTCTGGATACAAGTTTTTTTTACATCCTGGTCTCTCCACAGAAACTCAGAGGACAAATCTTTCCCTTTTCAGTAATCTCATATAATTATTTACTTAATTTCATTCCATTGAATTTCTATTCTTTATACCAGAGATGCCAAAGATTTGGCAACTTTTTAAGGTAAAATTTTAAATCACTAATTTTAATAAATTCAGCATCTTCAGTAGACACCTCCACATAAAAAAGCAAAGCCTTGATATTCCCTCTAGACTGCCAATGATGTAGGTTTGTCAATAACTATTATGACTTACCTGAAGTGCTTATAAACATAAGTACCAAGAGTGTCAAGGGTAGTTGTCTACAATGCATGTTTTGGATTCTGCTTCAAGAAGTTTTCTGGAGAAACAGAATAAGACAGGTTCAGCTAATACTATCAAACAAAAGCCTACCTGTTGAATAAAGGAGGTTTTAAAAAAATATTTTGGCACACAGGCTTTTTAAAAAGAGGGTTCCAGGAAATTTTCATATCCCCTAATCCAGTCACCAATTCTTCTCAGAACTTTCAGCCACATAAAGTAATGAAATTTCCAGGCAATGAGTTTTGGCATCTAAAAGAAATATCTAATAATGCAATTTTCTATACAAGAGAACCTGATGTATTTTAGGCCTGTCTACTAAATGTTGCTCCAAAGTCAAAGTTGAGGATAGTAATACTTCTATAAAATCTGCCTGTTTTATGCATAGACGATCTATGATATACTGAGATATATATGGAGTTCTTCCCATGAAGCATCTGTGCGTGTGCGTGCATGTGTGCATGTGGTGTGTGTGTGTTGGTGTGTGTGCACCAGCTGCTTTTTTCCCTCACACAAACCAAAAATGTCATCACAATTTGTAATTAGATCTTTATTGTGGGTTGAATTTTTAAGCAATAACAAACTTCCTTCTACTTGGAACAAAAAGTTAGGCACAAGATTCTACTTTTCCACCACAGCATCACTGAGGTCCAGCACAATGCTTAGCACATAGTAAGTGCTCATTAACACCTGTTAATGGATAATAGATGTGTGGATGTATGCTCATGTTTCTGCACTCACATTCTTATTAGTATTCATTTTAAAGAAATGGAGAGACACAGTGGGAATCACATATACTCCAGACACCTACCTGACATAGACTCAGTGAACTCAAATCTGTGTTGAATTTTGATTTCACTCTAATCCAACTTTGTCCTAATTACAAATGTACAGGGCAGAGGGGAAGGGTGTTTTGGGGTTCATATACCAAGTCTGAATATTTCATAAACAATCCCATGTTCCTTGTAGACCGATGCCTAGCTTTACTGGATGAAGGAAGCACAGCATTGCGGAAAGAGCTCAGTTCGCAGAGCACACATATCTGGATTGGCATTCCAGTTTGAGTCTTGACAAGCTATGCAACCTTGGGAAAGCTACTTAAAAGTCTCAGAGCCTGTTTGCTCATTACCAAAATCATGACGATAAGAATGCCTGTCTCCCAAATTACTGAGTGATTAAATGAGCTAATGTTTATAAAGACTTCCTAGACATATGGTGGCCTTTCAGTCCCAAATAATTCTCTCAACTACCACTCACTTCCCAGACGAAAAAAAAATAATAATAATAATAAGGACTGTTAATGCCCAAATTCTGGACAAAATTTAATGGCTAAGCTGCCAAACCATTTATATCAATCTTTATTAAAACCATCACCAAGCATTTGATGTAATTTCCAAGAGATAATAATCAACAAAGATAAAAGGAATAAGTATGTATGGAAAGTACAACTGTTCATAACCAAATTAGAATATCTCTATGATTTGAAATCAACCCCTACAACACACACACACACACACCACACACACACACACACACACACACACACACATTTTATTAATAACTATTCTCTTATCTAGGGTAGAATGAAAAGTGTTATTTCCTCTGGTTAAGGCTGACACAACCTTATAAAGAGAACTGCAGTTTTTTTTTTGGTTTGGGTTTTTTTTTTTAATTTCAAAGTCTAGTAAGAGATGAAATTATTATGAGATAACTCAACATTCTGATGAGTTAACTCCGAGTTTCAATATGAAACATGCTAAGATTCCAGTTTCCACTTAGCTGATATTTGCACCACTCTACATATGTGTATATATACTTTTTAGTGAATTTATTGTGGATTTAAAAGATTAAGATATTAAATATAGAACTCATTTCCAAAGAAAAGCTTTTCTGAGAAATGTCAGAATAAATGTCAGTAATAAAATATATGTAGGAGGATATAAATATATTAAATTTATTACATGTAGAAATTTTGAGAATTTTTTTAGTGTTATGGTCAATGTTGATATCATTTTTGCCTTTACATAATTTTTAAATTTCTTTCTTCTTCCTTTACTTTTTAATTTTTTTCTGATTTCTAAAGTAATATATGTCCATTACAGGACAATTATAAATGAAGGTTGAAAAGAAGAAAATAAGTTCAACATACATAATACCTTAGCATGTTTTTTAACTTTTTCTATATATTTCCAAATAATTAGGATGATGTTTAAATAATGTCATATTCTGCAATCTCCACTTAATAAACAAGCACACTCTTGTGTCATAAAAATCTCTGTCAACATCATTTTAATTGTCACATGTTCCCTTATGTAGATATATTATAATATACAAGATGTATTTTATTATAAAATAACCCCATGACTATCTTCTTGTGTAAGGCAGTATGGATCAATTTTTGGAGCATGGCATTTGATACCAGACTGGAAGATTTAAATTGTCACTCTCCTTTTTACCAGCTGAATGATGCTAGGCAAGTCACTTACCCTCTTTGTTCTTCCATTTCTTTTTCTATGAAAGGAAATAATATTACTACCTCTCAGAGCTGGTGTGAAGGTTACATGAATTACTATTGCAAAGTATCTGGTGAATAATAAATACCACTTAAAGCTTAGTTATTATTATTTATCTACATTTCTTATTTTCCTGGTGTTACTACACGGCAGTACAATCTATAAGTCGAAGAATACTTTATAACATAATTAATGACTCGTGTCAAACAGCATTCCAGAAATGTTGTAATAATTCATACTCCCTCAACAGTGCAAAATAATATACAGCTACACCCATGTAAGCACTGAGCATTCTTATTCCTGAAATCTATTTAAGTATTCAAATTAGTACAATGATATCTCATGGTTTTTTACATTTACATTTCTATTGATTTAAGAAGCAAAGCATTAATAATGCATTTTTAAACTATTTTCTTTCCATGTTTATAAAATCTTTTCACGCCCTTTGTCCAGCTTTGAGATGTTTACTGTTTTTTCCAACTTGTTTAGTTCACCTTTTAATTCCTCTTTTGATGTTTTAACATATGAACTATTTAATATTTATGCAGTTGAACCTATCATTTTTCCACTATTTAAACATTTAGAATATTCCGCTAGCTTCAGTGGTCAGATAGATACTTCTTGATATTTTCTTCATTTTTATAGATTAGCTCTTTTTTTTTCAATTAAGTTTTTTCATCTATTAACATATAACTTTCCTGTTTGGTATGAAGATAGGGTCAAATTCAATTTATTTTTCCCAAATAGCTACTAATTACTTCTCTGTCATTAAATAGCCCTGTCTTTCTTTAACAGTTTGTTGATAACACAATTATAATGTGCATATTCTGAAATACTATAAAAAAATCTAACATAGCACGTTTGCTCAAGTGCAAATACACATCAGTATCTGCACGCATGTACACACACACACACACACACACACCACACACACCTCTCTACTTTCCCACCTAGCTTGGTTATAACACTTCTTTATAGCACTTATTACTAACTGACACTGTTATTTTAGGCCGGCTTGCTTGTTTATTATTTGCTGAATTAATGAATACATTAAATTTATAAAACATATACACTTAAGAGTCCTAGGTGAGCATTGATCCATTGTTACATCTGCAATGCATTCTTAAATCACAGCATCTTGAAAAGTTTGCTCTAACAACTAATGTGAAGTCCAGGGCACTCACAGTCACCTGGAGCTGGAAAAAAAAAAATGATGCCTGGGTTCCATTCAAACATCTGGATTACAGCCCAAGCATTCCGAATTGTAAAAGTCCTCCAGGTGATTCTAATATGTAGCCAAGGTAAGGAAACAATGATACAGAAGACTTATTTGTAAAAAGTAAATTTGATATATCTTAAGTATATATATACTTAACAATATTTTAGATATATTCAATAACATTTTAGATATATTAAATGTATGTGTACATATATGTATGTGTATATACGTAGGCATGTATGTGCATACACATTTACACATACACACATACAAACAAACACACACAAAAGACACTCACAAACTTTCCCTAAATCACCCAATGGCATAAAATGTCCTCTAAATGTAAAAGGTTCTCTTCCAAAAACTGTGTGCCTAGGATGAGGGTTGGCTACAAGCTGACCACTCTCTCAGACTCCCAAAGTAATGCAGTCCGAGGTCTCTCCATAGTTTTCTTAAAAGAAAATAATTTATGCTGAATTAGATTTCTTATCTGCAAGACCTGGAGAATCATTCCCATCCTACAGTCTTGGTCATACAAATGTCTGTTGTTATTCTTATGCTTCAGTCACCTCCACCTAGGCATGTGCTAGTCCTGCTCACTGGATCAGCCATCCCATTCTCCCAGCTGCTGGGTTCCTACAGTCTTTACAGCTTGGCTCAACAGTTGCCTTCTGAAAGAAGCTCTCCAATGGCCACTGTCCAACAGCCTTTGTCCAAAACTGCACCACAATGCGTTCCCATTACTCCAAGACTCATCCACGCTCTCCGGTGGCTTCCCTGATGGTAGAGACCCTGCCTTTCCACTCTGTGTTCCCAGATCAGTTGTATGTAGCCCTTGTGTGTGTGTGTGTGTGTGTGTGTGTGTGTGTGTGTGTGCGCGCGCGCGCGCGCTTGGAGAGAATGTAACACTGTGGCAGCAACTGCACAAAGTTAGTTTCCCCCAAATTTATACTCTCCAAGGCCTTTGGATTGAGAAGTGTGCCCCAGATGCCAGCACTGAATGGTCCCAAGAGAGTGTTTGCCAAGGTCCCAAGAATGGACCAAGGAAAGAGGGTGAAATTAATTCAATTATCCCAGATGTCTATCTGACTGGGGTTACCCAGTCATGAACTGTCTCATAACTGCTATGAATACTGCCAGTGGCTCTAACTCCTGGAGGCGCCATGGATTAAAGACAAAAGTTTTAGAATCAGGAAAACTTAGGTGTGAATCTGGGATCCATAACTTAGTAGCTGGCTGCCCTTGGATCAATTACTGAACTTCTCTGTGACTTGATTCATCTCCTTTCATTAAGCATAATAATAGTGCCTACTTCATTTTGCCTGCAGAAAAATCAAGTGAAAATAATGTACTTAAGTGTTTTCTACAGTGTCAGACACAATCTTAATCAATGAAAACTATCACTTATTTTAGTTGTTCTTACTTTTCCAAAAAAATAAAAATAAAAATGTTTTAACTTCTAAAACAATCCTACTAGAGAAAGTTGATGATACTGTCTCACCAATCATTCATGGGTGTGTGTGCGTGCGCGCGCGCGTGAGTGTGAATGTGTGTATACATACATATATGTAATATTTAAAATTATGGATATATAATTTTAAATATATCTGTGGATATATAATTATGTCCATCTGTGTACCTATAATTATATGAATCTCTGTGTGTGTATATATATATATATATCCGTATGCATACACACACACACACACACACACACACACACACACACGCACGCACAAATATTTAATTGATCTTATTTTCAGAATGCCTGTCCTGAGGCTGGGCTCCCCCTTGCCCCAGGACGGGCAGCAGAGGGCAGTAGGGAAGAGAGGTACAGATGGCAGCCTCAGCTCTGTTCTTACCTTCCCCGACCGGAGTCCGGGAGGCTGGGGCTGTGGGGCGCGCGCGGCTGTCCCTCCTTCACGCTGGTCGCGATGGGGTAGGCAGGAGTTCAGAAAGCAGGTGGGAAACAGCAATGCGCCGCCTCCCTACTCAAACGAAAGAGAGGAGCCGCAAGTGTGATCAAAGAGAGCGCAACTAGAGAAGGCTGCAAAGAAAAAGTACAGGAAGAAAGAAGGGAGAAAAGGCGTTTGGTAGCCGCCGCTGGCAGAGGCGCGGGTGGCGCGCTGCTTCGGGTCTGGGATGCTCCCAGTGTGGGGTAATTCCTGGATGGGGATCCTCCCAGTCGGAGCGCTCCGAGCCTGCGGTGTTCGAGTCGGGGTATCGGCTCCTCCACTTAGGCGCCCGACTGCGAGTTTCGGGAGCGACCTGATCGCGGCGGCGACGGCGCAGCTGGAAAATCCGGGGCCTCGCTCTTGCCCCGGGGACGCGCCGCGAGTCCCAGAAGCTTTCCTGCGGTGGGTGGTAGCCGAAGGACCTGCAGGGAGACGAGGTGGCGCGCCCTTCAGGCCGCGGAGTGAGATGCGCCAGCGTGAGGTGAGGAGGAGGTCAACCTGCGCCAGGCAGAGCGGCATCTGCGCTTGCGGGAAGGGGCGACAGGAAAGAAAGAACTCAAGAAAGCGTCCCAGAAACGCAATTTTGTCCCTGAGGTGAACCGAGGTGAGGAGGAGGTCGCTGTCAGAAACACTCAAGTCTCAGGTCTGTCCTGAGGCCTCTCCTTAACCGAGGGGTGGGGGGTTCGTTATCAGAAAGTTAACGGGGGCGAGGAGGAAGGCGCAGAGTTATGAATGGGGACTATAAACTGTTTAGAAGAAAAGGATGCCAAAGGAGGACATATGTCTCTAAATTTCCATAGTGCGGTAGGTCTCAGGATACATGTTTAGACTAGTCAGCAGTTGGATCTTTCAAACTAAAGAATGAAACCTTCAGGGAAAGGGTTTCATGAGACAGTGATTTTCATTATTTTTATCCAATCAAAATAATTCCTTATACGATAAATGTAATACATATTATATTAACATAGTACACAATAAGTATAGTAAAGAGAAAAATCATATAATTATCTCAATAAACGCAACATTAAAAGCATCTGACCAAAGTTACTGTCCTTTCTTGATTAATAACACTTGGAAAACTGAGACTACAAGGAACTTTCTTCATCTGATAAAGAACATGTATAAGAAACCTACAGGTTACATCACAATTAATAGTGAAACACTTTGCTTTTTCCTAAGAGGGGAACATTATCTCGTTCAGCTCTCACTTAGTACAATCATTTTGTCTTAAGTAAATAAATAAAAATAGTAGGCATAAAGATTGGAAAGGAATAAATACAACTGGTTTGGACAGAAGGCATGACTTTATTATGTAGCTCACTCTTTGAGATCTATTTTAAAAAGTACTGGAAGCAAATGAGTTTTTAGCAAGATCATGAAATATAAGATTAATATACAAAAACTCAATTATAATCTGTATATTCTTAAATAAAAATTTGGAAAATGACATTTGTTAGGAACACTATTTACAATAGTATAAAAAACAAATACTAAAGTATAAATGTACAAGATGTACAAGATATCTACAATGAAATCTATGAAATATGCTGAGAGAAATGAAACACCTAAGTAAATGGAAAAATATACCATGTTTATGGCTTGGAAGACTCATTGTTAAGATACTGATTCTCTACAAACTGTGGAGTTTATAGAATCTATACATTTTTAGACTATACAGGTTATAGAATCCATATATTTCATGAATTCCCATTCTAAATCACAGGAGGAATTTTCAAAGAAATTGAGAAGCTATTTTTAAAATTTATGTGAAAATGCAAACAATCTAAAATAGAACAATCTAGAGGAAAAAAAGAGAGGATTTACGCTGACTCAAAGTTTTACAGTAAGGCAAGGGTAATTTTGACAGTGTGATATTTGCACAAGCATTTAAATGGAAAATAATAAAGAGTAGAATAATAGATTGTTGATTTTTGACCAAGGCACCATATCAATTCAATGGGAAAAGAAAAGTATTTCACAAATGTTGCTGGAACAACTAGGTATCTCTATGGGTGGGAGGGGGAAGTAAACCTTGACCTTACCTCATTCTACATACAAATATTTATTCACAGTGGATCATAGGCCTAAACATAAAAGCTGGAACTATAAATATTTTATAAAAATACATAGGAGAATATCTCCATGACCTTGGGGTAGGCAAAAAGAAAAAAAAAAATTCGATGGGACACAGAAAGCAGTAACCATGTAGAAAAAATTGTTAAATTTCATGTCATCAAAATTAAAAATCTGCTAATCACTCAGCACATGTTTAAAAAATGTAAATGTTTGTTGAATTCTCACAGAGGAGCTTATAATATAAAGTTAAAATATATTTTAAAATAAGAAATATGGGGCAGATTGAAAAATAAAAGTATAATGGAGCCAGAGAAGAGATTATTATAAATTCCTTGTCATGATATCTTATATACTTGCTGTAGAAAAATCCCAGATTTGGTTGTATGTTTTTAAAAAGCTAATGTAAAGAGAGAAATAAAGTCAGCTCCAAATGTCTTGTGTCCATAAATCAATAACATATCTGTCCTTAGAGGTAAGTGGGGAAGCAGGAATAAAGCCATGTCTATTCTAACAATGAGGTTGAAGAGAATTTATTCTTTAGAACCTTCTTGTTGAAAGAGGACATGGAATATAATCTACATTATAAGAAACATAGTGAACTGTCATCGCAACTCTTGCTATTTATTGAATTCATACTCTGGTCCAAATACTACTCCTTTTCTTTTTAATTTGATTCACAGAAGCATGAAGAGTTTGTATGACTATTCTCATTTCACCTAAGGTAACTAAGTTTTAAAGATGTTAAGTAGCTTATAGTCACACAACTGGCTGATAGCAGAGGATGACTTATTGATTCCAAAGTCTATGATGTTAATCAATCAAATATACTGCATCCTTTCCATTGGCTAATTTTTTAGTAATTAAAAAAAAATCAAATGTCATCATTTAAGAGTAAATAATCTACCAGAGCAAGGTAGCAAATAAAGATACAAGCTTCCCAGGTAAATTTGAATTCCAGATTAATTTCAGATGAAATTTTATTCTCTGAATTCAGCTTTCACTGACATCTTCCACTTTATCCAGCAACTCTAATCCAGGGAGTACAGATTTAGATTATAAAGTATATAGAGAGACAAGTGGTTATAGATCCTTTAGCCAACCTCCTAGAAATATGATTCTTTTCAGGCAATATTCTGTGAGTTATTGAATGACAATGAGTTCAATATTACACTCTGCAATGTTCCAGAGTGCAGGGTTTGTTTGTTTGTTTGTTTTTCTTTTTGCAGTTAAATATGAAATCATACACTTTATTAAGCAGCTCAGGGGTAGATTCTCCACTCACTTGCAAAACCTGATCTCAGACAGAAGTCCCAGCCAAAAGGGACACTCTTTTAGCTCTGGATTCATTGAAGGGCTCTGTGGCCCCTGAGGGCATATGAACTCTGCAAATGTTCTGATGGGCGTGGCCTTGACTGTGCAAATTAGCTCAGTTTTGCCAAAAATTTCTGCCAACATGCCTAGTTTCATAGAAACGTTACAACAAAGTTTCATGAATTAAGAAAAGAATAATTGGGAGATACAAGATCTATTGATATGGTCATTGCAGAGTTATTTATAATAATGGCTATATGGATACAACTTAAATATCTAACAATATGTAATTAGGCCTGGCAACTATAGCATAATCACGAGATAGAACACTGAATATTTTAAAACATTAAAATTTAAATGACATGTCAAATGCTTTAATCATGATGTTAAGTAGAAAAAATATAAAAACTACATGTTATGTAATCTCAGCTATATAAATGATCTGTTTAAGTATGAATTAAGTCTTTTTTAAAAAAATACAAATTTACCAAAATGTTTAAAGTCATAATCTTAGGGTGATGGATTTATGAATAAATTTATTATTTTCTTCTTTTATGCTTTCTGTTCTATCATTTTTATAGTAAGAAAAAAAAGTTTCTAAAAAGAATAAAAACATATGAAAGAAATTTTAGAACTAAAAGAAAACTTGATTTATAATGACTATTAGGTAAGATACTGCAACAAAAATCATACCAAACCTTTTGTATTGAGGTGATAAAGCTGAGCGTCAGATCAAATAAAATACAGTAAATTGTGGCATGCGGGAACAAGATTCACAACCTGAGTTCTGCTTGAGGGAATCTGAGTCTTCTTCCATCTTTCATGAAAATGTAACTAAAGCTCTGAGTCTGATGTTCAAAATGTAGAATGTTGGTGAATAAGGAGCAGAAAACAAAAAAGAAAAAGAAAAAAAGGCACAGTGAAAAAACCACAAGCCACAATGAAGAAAGACCCGCAAAGAAGAGAAAGAAATGTGGAGTGGGGAGAGAAAGACTGAGGGTAAAAACTGGCGGGCATTGCCATTCCACCCAGAGTCCAGAAAACAGAGGTAACTTTTCTAGATGAAACCTGAGACCTGAATCCCTTGTCCTTCCCAGTTCTCATGCCTTGGCATCCAGTGTCTAGTGCAGGGGTGTAACCCCTCTAAGAGGTGTTCACATATACAAAATCTGGCGTGTCAGCATGTCCACGCAGGCACGGCGGCCCCTGGGCACTTAGGGAAGCCAAATGGGAAGGCTTTCTTGGAGGTTTGTTTGGCACAGGCATGTGGTACCTCACATGCTTCCAAAATTTGGAATTCAAGGACCGCTTGTTGGCCACGTGGTCGTCCCTCCACTTGATGGTCCCCTGCACTTTCATGAGGTGCCTGAGGGAATCTTGCATCTCCGTCACCTGCAACCCGCCTGGCTCACTCAGAGCCTCCATTTCAATCAGAATCGCTTTGGAGTCGTTATGGATGAGGGCACTGTGCAAGGCGATCTCCTGCTCGTAGGGGCAAAACTCCTTGCGGCTGTTAAAGATTCTGAGGCGTCAGGATAAAAATGTGCCGCCTACTCTTCTGCATGTTGGTTTCCACCGCAGTGGCCGCATCTAGTAATGAAAGACATGGAGGTCTCCTGTTGTTACATTTTTAAGGCTAATGTTTTGATCATCAATGTTCTAAACTTTTGAAAAAGTGTTACTCATAATCTGATGTGAGATGCTGATACTATCAGTAGGCTTATGCGCAGAAGTAAGAATGTCCATGGATAGAACGTGTGGTGTGTGGGTCTTGACCCTCTCATGTGGAAAGATTGGCACCAAGGCCCCCTTCTCTTCCGAGGGGACCAGTCTTAACTAAGACAAAGTCCTTCACATTAAATGATAATATAGAGTATTTAGCGGAAGACGATTCAGGTTCATTAACTGCATATTATCTTTAAAATATTAGCTTACATGTTTTAAAGGGGCTAGAATTTTAACTCTCACATTATAGAGTGCAAATTCAGAAATGTTTGTTCCTCTGAACTGATTAAAGTTATTAGGAAGTCCTGGATCCACTTCATCCCTCAATTATCTCTTTTTTCAGAAGCTGATTTAATACAGACTAGAAAATTGTGAAGGAAGACAGACCCCCTTAGCAAGTCAGTGTTTAGGAAGCATCAGCTCCCCTGTGATTTCAGTTAACTCCTAGGTAGACTTAGAAAGAATATGTGAACACCCAGTTCTTCTGGCAAGGAGGGGATAACATGCTTAAGGAAACCCAACCATGAACAAAACAACTCAAGATATTCTTAGATAGTGGTGGCAAAAAGACTGCCAATTCATGAAGTCTGAAATGAAAAAGTGAAGGTTAAATAGTACCAGATAGAGACCTGAGTCAGTCAGGATCCTAAGTGAGAAAGTGGCACCCTCAAAAGGAATGGCAAAAGAGAGTTTATTGGAAGAGCAATTTGTGAAAGATGTGGGCAGAGCCTAGAGAAATCAGCGCAAAATGATGCAGAACCCCACACCTGGTAATATCAGCAAGCAGTTACTCTCTCCAGTGTGCAGGGAGGAAGGAGCATGAAAGCCAAGGAGTGTAAAGGCTTGAGGAAGGGCAACTGGCCAGAGCCCTCTGCTGCAGGAGGGAGGAGACAGGTACCCTGGCAACCCCACCCAAAAGGAGTGTGGACGTGCTCCCTGCGATCCTCCTCCCACCAATCCCTTCCCTCCACCCTCTGCCCGGCTGCAAAAAAAAAAAAAAAAGAAAGAAATGAAATGAAAAAACACATGCCAGTGCCTTGTATTGGCCAAACACAGCGTGGAGCAGAGTGATGGATTTCGTAATGATCAGCCGCCCAGGGCCCCTGGATGGAGAGGGTTGCAGAGTAGATTTGAAGGAGCAAACGCAAGGTAACTAGCATGGAATACTAGCTACACTGCATACACTGCATAGATCAGTCACACTTTTTCTAAGGGAAGAATGAAGTTTGGTGTGGTTTTGTTGGATTTTATATACTTTAGTTGAGGTAAGGTCAAAAGACATACTTGAGAGAGGAGAAGTGGGAAATCTTTTCAAATGAAAAACAGCACCATAAAGGTGACACAAGCTTAAGCATCAGCGAGCTAACAATCACGTTTGACTGGAGAAAGATGCAACTAGAAATGAGGCTGATGGGCATGAGGTAGAAGGGATGAAGAGCCTGCGGCCACATGTAGCACATGGTTTGCTGTCACAGACAGCTGGAGTCCCTGCAGCTTCTTTAGTGGATGTGTAACATGAAAAGGGTGTTTAAGCAACATGATTCATTATGCTCTACTTTCATGGGTAGCCAGTGGGAAGAGCTAGAAGATGAAGAGAGCCTGGAGGGAAGACATGAAATAGATTTTCCTTAATCGTACATTTTGCAGGTCTCTCAAGCCATTACTAAGCTGTTAACATTACCCAAACATTCTAGAAAAACAAATTTGCTTGTCATGTATATCTTTAAATCTATAGTCATGTGAATCTCTCTTTTCAGTGGGAATGCCAGTTAAAATTCCCAGTCTACTAAATACTGACTTTATTGGACTTACACTGATGATGACCTTGCCTCATTCACACTCCAGATGCTTCCTCATGTCTGAGAAATTGAGAAGGGTAAGGAGGGTTCTTAGGTATGTGACATAAATATGAAGGGAAAAGAAGAATGACCACTGAAATGCTGGAATGGTGACACAACTTTCAAAAGTACCTGAAATGGACTAAGAATATTAAGAAACAGAAGACACAGTTCTGCTTGTTCTTGTGAGAATATAAATTTGCAAATGTTTCACAATATAAGGAAAAATCATACGATTGAGTCTTTTTAAATATTTAGCCAATGCCTCTGGAAATTAGAACAAAGTTCTTTGGCCTTTATGTCTTCCTTCAAATCATCTGGAGAGAATTAAGAGATGTTGAGTGATCCTAGTGATGGACATGGAAGTGAATAGAGGCAGTGCCCTGCTAAATCTGCATAACAAGGATGCTTCACTGACACTACTGTGAAGACCTCAAGATCATGATGACAATGAGGGTAGGAGGAGCAAAGTATAAGTATCTCCTTCTTCTGGAGAATAAAAGCTGAACCCTCAAGACCTGGAATAATGACTGCAATTCCTTATCCAATGTAGGGATAAGACCACCCATCCCTTAGCCTTCCAATGAAGCGAATTTCTGTTCCTGATGTGTGTTGACAGCATTACCTTCTCCAGGCAGAAGATCTCGGCCATAAATGCATAAGTTATAGCCACATTTATTTTCAAGAACATCAGGTAGAATCTGGTGAACGAAGTACTCCACAGAACTTATCACCTCTGGATTATCTTTGTGTTCCGCGGGTAGATCACATATGCATCATAGATCTTCCCATCTGAAAACGAGAGCAAGCAAGAAGTACAATCGTATAACTTGGTTCTACAAAATTCTCATTTGATTCTTAGTAGACATTCTTCCCCAAGTTTAAGACTGTGGGTGAATGTGTCCTGCTCTTCAAAATATTCTAGAATCTAGAGAAGGTAACAACTGTCTATTGCCACAAAAACGTCGCAGGAAATCCATTTTTATCCAAAGTCCTCCTTGTTACTATCTCAGGCTGAATGATGGAGAACAGACAAGAGCCTTTCCAGTTTAGTCCAAACCATATTGTCAAATTTCATCAGTAATCTATTTATAATTATTTATAGTCATGAATAAGGTATGCTGTGCTAGGCAGATCTCAATCTTAACTTTTGTTTTTCCCATGCTTCCCAGAGGTAAGTGGCAATGCTGAAGGCTAATAGTGGTGAGGAAGTGAAAATTTTTTAAGGGATCTGAATTCCCCACACATCCAACAACTAGCCCTGATTGAGTGGACCATGTGGGAAATATAAAGGATTATCTACCTCTACATGAAAGAATAATGTTCATATTTAGCAGGCAGAACTGTCTTCTCTCATGTGTATACTTGAGTGCACAGGTAAGACTTTATGAAATAACCTGCATTCTGATGAACTTGTCTAACCTTTACACATCTGGAAAGCAGGAATGATTTTGTTAATGTTTTGAACTCCATAAAGTCTTACCAACACACATTTCCAAAATGTGTAAACCTTTCTGGACTGGGGCAGAGTCTATTATTGGGGCTTTGGTTGGACTAGCAATCCTATTCGGGAGGAGTTTGAGCTGATGAAATGAATCTCAGAACCATGAGGAGCAACAAGGTGGATGGAGAATGACCCCTCACTGGACTCAAAAAGTTTCACTGACAATATGCTAGAAAGCCAAAAGGAATCTGGGTTCATACCATTGCTATTAAAAGATTAATAGACAAGTATCTAACAACCATAATGAGACCACTTCTTTTGAAGAATAATGGAAACTTGCTGCTTACCATTTCTAGTTTTGTAAGGTCTAGCAGTGTCTCTCCAGAATAGAGCAACCTCAATCCAGAACACTTTCAGCATTATCATCATAATATTCATTAGCATTAACAATGTGCCAAATCCTGCAAGTATGTAGTAGGTGCTTTGATGATCAACTAGTCAAAAGATAGGAGGAGGACAAAAATGATGATGATGATTATGAAAACAAAGTACAATAAACAAATATGTGGATACTGGCCTCCCCTGGGGTTTATTAAAGAGATGCCCACTTGGAATTGTTATGGCTGCTCTTAGAATCAGTAAATGACCCTTTTGAGCCCTGCTCTTCAAGGCAGCAGGCTAGTGTTGTGGGGCATTCTCTCAAAGCATATGAGGCATAGAGACACATGTCAACTTAACTAAGATAGGAGAAACAAGCACAATTTTAGCTGGCAGAAGTTTTTTAGAGGAGCACTCATTCCATGCTAGACTGTGCAATGAGGGTTCCCTGCAGGAGGTGGTCCCTGAAGACAGAGCAAGATTCAGATCACTGCAAAAAAGGAAACTGTACTACTGGCATGAGAAGATTCCGTGAGTTCAAGGGTAGAGATGGGACTGTGTTTTCTGAGGAACTGGAGTAATCCACTTTGGGGAATTAGTAGAGGATACGAAAAGAAAGGTGGGTCCAGGCTAGGCTCTGGCCAGATTTGAGGCTCTGATCCTTTATCTCACTGTCAAAGCATGGTGAGTGGGGTGTCCACAATGAAAGTGGTTTTCAAGTGAGATTTATCTAATGGCAGTGGGAATTTGTTCCGTTGAAGGAGACTGGGTACAGAATGGACTTTGGGTGAGAGATAAGGAGAGCTCAAACTTGTGTAATAATGAGAAAGAAATAAACAAGCGTGGTGTTGAGGCATTAAGGAGAAAGAATCAACAGGTCTTGGAGACTTATTGTATCTGGGGTTGGTAGCATAGGGAAGCAGAGAAGAAACAAGAGATGTGATGGAGAATTCACACTACTGGATCCTAGGTCCCACACGTACCCCCTTACTTTTCTTATGGTAGACATTATTTAGCAGTCACTGAATTTTATCCTGTACTCATGACTTCACAAAATACATTTGAGAGATAGTTCTCATCTTTGAGGACTCATAACAGATATGTACAAATTGAACGTAAGAACCATGCTCCATTAATAGTATTTTGGGCTGTTTTACATTTAATTTCCTCTTTCAAACTGTCAAATATCCTATATATCTTACAGATTCCCACTAACAGTGAACATGAGGAGAATCTCAAGTGAGAATCGGCTGTGTAGTTCTCTTTTGATTTTCATCTCAAGTCTCAAAGCATGGGCTCACAGTTTCAATACAGACTCTCATTGGCTCATAGTCAAACATTCCTCCAGTTAGTTATCAGCTCCCTGAAAATCCAGCACTGTGAGATCACAAATTACCAAGATGAAGTGACTCAAACCTGGGTTACTGAAAAACTGAAAATTGGCAGAGTTTACTATCTGTACTATCAGTTTAAATGCTAAATCCTCCCTAAGTAGATCACTTTAGCAGGATTCCTCCCCAGTTTACTTTTTCTAAAACTCCTGTCTAGTTGCACACAGGGAATCTATCCTTCCTGTGGAGAGCCTTGTGAAGTAACAAAGGTGTGGCTGGATGCTTTCAACTGGAGGGAAGAGATTAATCCAAGACATTAATGGATGTTGAGGTTTAACATCTTCCTAAATGTCAATCGCTTTATAAGTGTATAAGTAATCCTTTTGCATGATGACCAAACTCTAAACTCTTTCTGTGAGCGCTTATGACAGAAAAACACTGCCTGTGCTTGAATCCTGGTTCTGTAACTCTAGTGCTCTGCAAGTTATTCAATCTTTCTTTGCCTTAATTTTCTCATCTATAAAACTGGATCATAGTAACAGACTCTTCTTCTTGGAGTATTTATTTTTTAATGATAAATTAAATAGAAAATAATCAGGTCCTGGTATGTAGGACACAATGAATACATGTGTAATATTATTGTAATGAGCACCAAATGTTTATTTAATTTTATCTAATAATGTGGGGACATACGTCTTTTAAGTTTTTGTTAAATTTTTGTTAAAATTCAAGACAATGCTGTAATTTCTTTTATTCTATGCTTAAACATGAAAGAATTCATTGTGACAATTCGACAACAGAGGCAACAATTTTTGTTTCATTTACACAGTCATTGCAACAGAGTATAACTAGGTCAATTTGAAGAAAAGCAGGTGAAAGGTAAC
The DNA here is from genome assembly GCA_003508835.1 of Eonycteris spelaea. Taxonomy (NCBI): domain Eukaryota; kingdom Metazoa; phylum Chordata; class Mammalia; order Chiroptera; family Pteropodidae; genus Eonycteris; species Eonycteris spelaea. The sequence continues at coordinate 4,199,020 of PUFA01000137.1, forward strand.
AAATACAAATGAGTTAGAAGGAACAAAATCACCAAGTAATATAACACGAAAACAATTCTAATCCAGATGTAACCATAGAACAGTCCTAAAATGGCAATGTAAGCAACACATAGGGATAAGATTTTGAAATGGGCAGTAATTAAACACATCCCCTTTTATCTACTTTGCCAGCCTCATTGACAAAAAATGTGTATTTTTATGAGAAAAAAATACATTATAAAAGGGAACATGTGCATAACATGCTATAAAAGTTATAAAAAGGTAACAAAGAACAAGTTCACAGTTTGCTGTTGGTGTGTTTTCTTTCACATACAGTGAGACAGAGAGAGCTAATGAAGGAAGAAAGCAGAAGGATGAGCAAGAAAGCATTCGGGTGTTGAAAGGGAACCAAAAGGAGGAGTAGGAGGGGAGAAAGAGGAAGTAGAGCAATGGGAGATGACCAGCTGAACAGAAATATTCTGAGACTGTGCAGATTGTCAGTGTTCTCAAGAGAGAACCCCATTTTATGAGATGAGCCACTTCCATTATCTTGATGGATCCCTGGAACCACACTGCAATACCTTGTTCTCTAAGAAAATGATTCAGCTTATGACTGATACAGTCAACTTGGGAGACCAGGATCTTGGAACACTCCTTACTTGGCTTTTTCCTTAGTATTACTCTGCGCTTTGTCCAGCCAGGTGAATTCAGAGCCAGACATTCATACTTCAGCGACAAATCCTCTTCTCTTACATCAGCTATTCTTAAACGATGCTTGACAAGTCAGGTCATTGCTAAACTAAGAAGGCAACTTGTTACTTTTCTTTTCCTTTTTGTAATTTTACTTTTTAATTAAATTTATCAGGGTGACATTGGTTAATAAATTATATACGTTTTGAATGTACAATTCTATAATATGTCATCTGTATATTGCATTGTGTGTTCACCACTCAAAGTCAGATCTCCTTCCATCACCATATATTTGACACCTTTCCTTTTCTTGTTACTTTTTAATGCTTACTTTGCAGTTGCAATGGTGTGGAGGGAAAGGGGATGTTTTAGCTTCAGTATGAAAGTACCTTTGATTTTGCTCTTCTTCTTGAATTCTTGGATTATTCAAGTTCTCAACTTTGCTATCATTACCACCACCGACAGCAGCTAAGAGCTGAGAGCCTTTCCCGAAGCAAGCCGAGCAAGTAATGTAAGCTGTTTTTTCCTATGATGAGAAAGATTCACCCATAAAATTAAATTCTGCAAATAGTACTTAATTTAATTTAACACACAAAAAGTTTTGATTCCTAGTACATGCCATGAATTGATTTTTCGTTCCTTCTCATCTTTAGCACCACCTTTCTATGCCTCCCTTTGCCTCTTCCCCTACCCCATGATCTTCATTTCACTCACAATTCAGGTGAAGCTCAACTCCCTACTCTCCTCTCACCCCCAGAGAAACTAAAGAGACCAATGACCCTAGCTTCCCAACCGACATTATAACAGGATTTCTCTTGACTATAAATTGTAATTTCATTTTAACAGCTCTTCTGTACACATTTATCCTCCTTCTGAATTCTCTTCACCACTCTCTTAGCTGTCTTGGTAGGGCAAGTGTTTTACCTGACCTGGCAGCAAGCTGGTATTTAATTGTCCAACAAGAGCCCTCTCCATACAAACCCCTTTAATTTGAGACTCCCTCCTTTCTAACTGTAGGCATAAGAGGCCTTCCTGCATTGGCACACACATTCAGCCAGCCCTTCCAAGTCCTTGATTACTGTGTCTAGAATTAGGCATCTGAGAGGGCCGAGACCTCAGCATCTCTCAGAGGAGTCAAGGGTATAAGAATAATTAGAACACAAGGTATTCTTACATTCTAGCAGAAATATTGACAACATGACATGGGAATACAGGGGAGAAAATCACTGCAGGGAGCAGGGCTGTCACACTGCACACCCAAATGGTGGCCCTGGATTCCATAAAAAGGAAACTGTGATCATGGCCTCTGGCAGGAAAGGAGGGGAACATAGGAGATTTCACAGAAGAGGTGACATTTGAGCTTAGTGTTCAGAAGATGAGAGGGAGGAACAGCATAGGCAAAAGCAGGAAGAATGTGGAGATGCTAGATATTCATGAGGTGGTCAGTGAAGTGGGGACACAAGCTATGTAGAGTTAATGGCTGCAGGTACTGGGATCAAAATGGCCAGGTTATGAGTGGAGGTTCTAAATGCTAAAGACTTTGAATTCTTTCCTACCTCTAGTGGGAAACCAGGAAAGGCAGAGATGTTCTCATCCTTCCATCACTGATTATCTACAACCTGGGACATGTCACTGATCCTATTCGAGCCTAAGTGTCCCCAAGGTAAAGTGGGAATAATTTCTACCCCCAGATAGAAGTGACAATGGTGCAGGTGAAAAGTGCCATGTGTTAAAGTGCAATACAAATGTAAATCACATTGCTGTGATGACATATTTCTGAGGTTAGCCGGCATCCAAGACAGTGTTTCCATCCATGACATTGCATTTAATGCTAAAATCCACCAGGCTAATTGCCTGACCCTCACTTGGGAATTCAGACCAGGGGTCAAAAGGAGAGGATTTTCCAGGCAACGTTTGCAGCATTCTTTATGTTTTCTTACCGATTTCCACATCCTTTGTTGCATTTTGTGGAGGGGCTATAATTACTGGAAATGAAGAGAAGCCTTTCTTGTCTTAAATCAAAAATAAAAAGAAAATATAAACATTAGAAGAGCATTTGGATGGTCATCAATATAAAGTTCGTATTTTCATATTTCTATCTTATTTCATAGCAATGTTTCTAAAATTTTTCTGACAATGACAATGGCAACAAATACATACACACATACAACACAAATGAAACAAAAAATCCAAGTAATGCTTTCTCTTACTACCTATGCTGCTCTTTGATATTTTCTACTTTCTTTAACCTCATTCAAACAACTACTAGTCCAATCCATTAATTAATTGCATCACCGAACAATTGTTAGAAATTCACAATTCTACAGAAGGAGCATAACACCCCAGGGAAGAAGAGTTCAAAAGCCCCACAAGAATGATAAACACATAAGTTCATACTTCTGCTCATAGCTTTCCACATCGTGGCCCATCCTAGGAGGAAATTCTAATTCCCTGTGTCCCTGATGCCTAGAGACCCTGAAAAAGGAGTGTCTGGAACACCGCTGCATTCCCACACCCCTTGGATCTCAGGATAGTGCAATCAAGAACCCCTGCGAGTTTTGATGTGAACCAGTGAGAGGCACTAACAAAAATTTGCTCTGGTGATGCTTATTCTACAGCAGTGGAGCTCTGAAATACTTGAAACAAAATTTTTTTCTACCATTGTTTTGCCCTAAGAAATCTGCCACACATATAGGTGTTATTTCTTCCACATCAATAGCTCAAACTAGGCTAAGGAGACCCTGATTCTTTGTAGATTTGGCTCTCTTGATAGTGGAGTCTTACCCCTGAATGGGCTTTTTATAGAATTTAAGGTATATTCGAGACAGAAAATTTTAGAAGTGACCTACTTGTCACTGATGATGTCAAAAAGCATTGAAAACCAGGATTGAAAGCCATTCAGTATCTATGTATCTTTAAAAAGCTTCTCACTCAGTGTCCAATCCAGTGAGTTATTTAGAAGTTAAATAATTTTTTTTCCTATTTACAGAGCCTCTGACAAATTGGAAGAAGGAAAGTTAATCTCACTCTCCAAATAGTTGTACTGCCATTCTAGAGAGTTAATTAAGTTAATTTCCGGATCACGTTTATCTTCTAAAAATTAAGTCAAAAAGGAAAGAACAGACGTGGTTTGGATTAGTAGCGTAACTTCCCTTTGAATTCTTAAATCTTGATAATGCATTTAGAAAATTCTTTGTGTCATAAGTAGAGAATACAAATTAGAGCAAGAGGAAGTATCAGGAAGGAAAATCAACAACATTCCTCCTAGGTGATCTTTTGGCAAATATCCTATTTTGTTAAATTTAGTAGCTTACCTTGAACTGTGAATGATCTGGTTGCTGTCACAGTGTAATTGACTCCATTTTCATTGTGCATAAATCTGCATGTATAATCACCCGAGTCCTTGCTAGTTGCATTGTCAATCAGCAAATATGTCCCTTGTGTGTAGTACCTTGGTCCTTCAAGAGCTTTACAATTCTGAAATTAAAATGCCATTTCACTTTCAGCAACACTGTACTTGCATCTATTTTAAGTGTGCGATTTTCATCTATTTCTCCAAACTATCTTTTTACCTTAAGCCACTCAACAGGAGCTGTCAAATTGTAGAGGCTAATAGTAGGACAATTTATTCTGGAATTTTTTTCTGACCCAAATGTTGTTGAGTACATCAAGTCATCTGAAATATTGCAACCTGGTTGTTTTTCATATATGGTGACATTCACATATCCAGTCTTGTTGAAGGTAGGACTATTAAAATAAATCAAACAATTAAAAAAATAATTTAGTATTATAACTTCAAAGGTAGCTTTTACTAATTATTGCTTTTCTTCTTAAAACAATGATATATAGTGCTTCTTTTCTTTAAAAAAATTATTAAAATATAAGGTTTTAAATACTTTTTGGTCACATTTGAAGTAAACCAAACCTTACGGCAGCCCTAAAAATGACTCCCTTGCCATTTTTTATATACTATATCTGCTGTAATGTCAAGAACCCAATATAAAAATTAGTATTTATTGAGAGCTTGCTATGTACCACCCATAATGGTAATATTACTTCATTTTATTCTCACAATAATGCTTTGAACTGGGTTATATTATTATATATATTTTAAAGATGAGAAAATTGAGAGACAACAAAGTAACTTGCCAGCATCGCCCACTTAACTAGGGACAGCATATGAATTTAAAACTGAAACTTGTCTGACCTCAGAACGTAGACACCTAACCACATACATCTTGTCTTTTAATGTAGTTCATTTTGTATGTACCAAATGACATTTCATATGTACCAAATATGGGCACAAAGCCAAATCATTTAATAATTTATACATAGAGTAAGTAATATGTAGACACATAATCTCACATAACTCTCTCTAGCCTACCTCTCAGGTGTGAGGCACAGCTAAGTGCCCTTTTGCACTCACCATAGGCCTCCTTAATGCCCATTGCTTGGTTACCATTTTTTGTGTTAGTTTATTCTCACTTCCAGCCAAAATTGAGTGATTGGTCTCAATTCTCTTAGTCACTAGGAAAGCTGCATCTTTACTAACTGGGATACAAATTAATCCTTGCAGTTATACATCAAAATAGTTAGTTCATAATCACCTAAACTCCAACACAATGGTGTTCCTGGAAGTACTTTTTTACTTAAATCACTTCGTAAATTCAACTATTCCAGAAAAGTGAGGGCAGGTCAGGCTACCAACTCTTAAAGAAAAGAGAGCAAGCTCAAAGATTATGGTGGCGGCCCAGATATTACCTTCTGGTAATGCAGGTATAAATTCCAGAATCGCTGACTTTGGCTGGGAGAAGCTTAAGATGTCCCCCCGAGGCAAATACACGATTTTCTTTCTGGGTGGTAATCTTTCTGTTGGTTTCTGAGTAATACCAGTCCACAGAGTATGAAGATTTCCTTTGTCCAGGACACCTTATAATTAAAGCCTCATTTTCCAGGCCCCAGGATAATTTGTTTTCTAATAATAAAAAAATTATATATATATATATATATATATATATATATATATATATATATGATTCTGAAATGACCGTATAAAAAGATTACAATTCCTATGTTCTAGGATATTTCCTTCTAGGATGAAATTGAGAAGTGACCCATACTTTGTGATACTTTAACTGAGAAAGAATAAGTAAATGATTAATATTCTGAAGGGTACCACAGATGCATAAATGAATTTGGAGCTAAATCCCCCAAACTGCTCCAGTAAAAAGTAATGCCTATCTTCACAAAATACATTGTCAATCAATAAATGCTTACAATAGCTCCTATGTGCAAGTATCATATTGAATTTTGACATACTTGAATATGTAAAACAAAATATGATATGTTTGTTATGAAAATTTTGTCCTGATAGATTGGTGATGGAGAATGAGTGTAGAGGATAAACTAATTTTCCAGGCTACAGTTCATCTGGAACAAATGGAAGCAAGCAGTTCAAAGCAAGCAGTTCTTGAAAATATTTTATTTAAAAAAATTTTTAATTTTTAATTATGGTTGAAAAGCAATACTTACTAAGCTTACCTGCTGTGGAAAGGCTGAGAAAGCTTGAAATTGCCAAAACCCAAAGTCTCATTCTCAGTTTAGCAGTCTAGAGCAAGTGTTGGTAAGTGTTTGCTGAGATTATTCAAGTTGGACCTGTGACATATAACTGTGAAGGTCACCCCAAGGAGGCTGATGGTGTTTCTTAAGATTTATTGTTGCAAAGAGTTGTCAATGTCTCTATTGAAGAATAGAACATACAAAATCACAAGCAAAATATTTACAGCCATAAACTTTACTTACTTAATACCACCCAGTTGAATTAATCAATCAACAGGTGTTTGTCATGTATAAATATTTATAATAACAAGGTTTCAGACACACATCATTGTATTTATCCCTACTAAACCCTTGATCATGCTATTTCAGTTATAACAATGTGTGGAAAGAAGCTAAATTAAGAGGTAAGAAAGCTGATTTCTAATTTTGAAATAAATTAAAATTATGAATTTCAACAGACTCTAAAAAATATAATATTATCAATGCTAATATAAACCACAGACATCCACACAGGGTGCTGGCTATGTGCACAAATGTGAGCCACAGTCAGGCACACATGCAAATAACCATCAAAAGCAACTAAGGAAGAGGAAAGAATGAGTAAACCATTAGTCAAATAATCACCTAAAAACTATAACAAATTCTCAATAATTTGTCCCTGCCTCAGCTTGTCCCCAAGATTTACCAAAGACTTTCTAAGAAAAACTTGAACTTCTGTGGAAAATAATTACATACCTTTCTTTTTTCTGTTGGCAGAAGAATCGCTTAACTAGATTTTTTTTTTCTTAAAAAGTCACGGGAGGGATGGAACCAACATAGAGATTGACAAATACAAGAATAAACACAACAACCCTTAATATATTTCAATAAACACAATAACTCTTAATATATTTCATAAATGTTAATGTTTTTTCTTATTACAAGTACGGAAACATTTTTGTTATAAAATTTAGATAAGTAAATGCTGCTTACCCAAACTGAAGGACGGAACTCAATGACTTCCGAGAACAGTTTCTAGCTCTGTGGCTCCTTTCTTGCAGACTCCTCAGGTGCAAGCACTCTCTTTTATTTAAGATGGGAGACACTCCACGACATTCTGCAAGTCACCGCTCCACCCACCCTGAAATTATATTTTTGGCCAAAATTCATGACTTGTTCAAAATGCGTACATCATGTACCAAGAATTCTTGACCATGACACATAAATATTTAAACAGAGGAGCAACACTGAATAATCCTATTAGAGGAAGTAATCAAAGCATCTCCCTCTATTTTAGCATCCACTTCTCAAACTAAAGAATGCTCCTTGTTTATCATCCTGATATTGTTACACTTTTGGTTCTAATTAATCCTGAAATCTTGAGGCCTTGCGACCACACTGTCCTATATTCCTGGACACTTCATCTGTCAGATACCAGCTGAGCAGGCTCAGCCAGTCTTGGCAGGTTTAGTGCAGAGTTTCAAAAGCAAACTGTCAGCATGAAAAATGAAAATTAAGCGGGACTTAATGAGATCCTGGAGATGTTCTGTTTCCGGTCCAGAATGTGACATAGTGCCATCTAAAAACAGATTCTAGCTCTCAAATTTAAGTTCCTGTTGGACTCTCCATTTGGATGAAAAAAAAAAGTTTTTTTAATGAGTTCGGAGAAATACAAGGAGGCTTGTATGTAAGAAGGCCACCTCAATGGGAGTGACAAGAAAGACCAGAACACTTGATTCTTTGGGCTCCATGTAAAACACATTATTGCAAAATTTGGTTTTAGCTATGCATAGCTGGTACAACTCTATATTATGAGTAAATTCAACTTAATTTTGAAGCTCACATCTCAGAAAGTTTCAGGGACTAATTGTAGACCAACATAATAATAATGATGATGATCATAATCAAAATCATAATAGCTAATCTTTCTCTAGAACACTCTCTATGCCAGGTACAACTGCAAGAGACCAACATGTATCAACTCCATTCTCATAACCACCCAATGAGACAGGTGATATTATTATCCCCATTTTACAAATAAGGACACTGAGGCACAGAGCAGTTAAGTAACTTATTCAAGGCACACACTTCTAAGAGGTAGAGTCAGAATTTGAACTCAAGCAGGCTGGCTCAAAAAGTTAGGTGCCTAATGCCACCTGAGTCATAAAACCACCAGGCAAGGAAGGTTAAGAGAGGAGGTGCCACAAAGAAGAATTCTAGGTGAGTTTTGGGAGTTTACTACAACATCTTCTCCTATCCCTACCTCCGACTGTGGCTGTCACTGCTCTTGAGCAGGCCTCTGCATCTGCATGGAGTTTAATCAGATTTTGTGCGTGTCAGCCATGTGCTCTGACAGAAGAGATACGGTCTTGTCACCCCTGGGAGATGCGCCATGAGATGTTTGTTGTAATCTTGAGGAATAAGTTCTGCTTGTTGCTATTCCCTGACTTAATTGTCAATGTTCTTATTATCAAGATCATATAAGATTCAGCTCTGAGACCACAGAACCAGGATCAGGCAAGCCTGGAACAGTTCCTGGGGCACTGTAAGCTCCAGATAACATTTTGTTAAAGAAAATAATATGAACTTGAACACCTTAGACTTGATTATAAATATTTTGTATCATAAAATAGTTTTCAACATTTTATTAAATTTAGGCATTTCTTCATTAAACTAGGCCACATTTACTTTACATCAGTTTCTCAGTTATAAACAAGGTTTCAATTAGAATTTTAACATGAAATCTTACAGAAGCATTTAATAGAGTATAACTATTATTATGAAACATTTATTCATCCATTCAACGGTTAAGTCCTGTCATTCAAAGTGCAATACTGTGTGGTACTTATCATTAACATCTTTCAAATTGCACAGGTGAAAATAAAAACCAAAGGAGGAGACTGGTTAATTTGACCAATCTCACCCAGTTGTGGCTGGGTTTGAAACCAGACTTGTTGAATCTCAAAACCAAAGTGTTTTTTCTTATATCAACTAAAAACAGGAGAGATTGGAGCAGTGAAACTTTCCTTCTTATAACTGTAAATGGTTATTTAACAAACTAAGCTAGTCTAATTTCCCTTAATGCTCTTCTTTATAAAGAACTCAACCATTTGGCTTCTAACTGCTATGACACCATTCAATGAAAAAATATAGTAGTTTAGAGTAACTTACCAAGGCAAAATGTGAAAGGCAAGGGTTTTTAATAAATAAATAAACAAAGCAGAGATTTTCAAACAGCCCTGAATTTCTGCCAAGTTAATCAGAAACTTCTAGTGTCTGCTTGTTTCTCTGACAAATACCCTCTTTTTGAGACTTCTTGGAACTATTCTTTGTTTTTAATATTAATCTAATCTAATTTGCCATATTTTTTTCTGATTTGGTGGGTTATGGTTTTAAAATCTTGCATGTCACTATTTATAACCTAATTCTCTGACATTTCCACTAAAAACCAGAACAAACTAAAAAAAGAAATAAGCAAAAGAAACCTCTATTGCCAGAGTAAAAGCTAGCTGTGTGTATTTGGAATGTGGCATCCAAATGTTTTTTAACTTCAAAGACATTGTGTGAGGTTTATTCATTTGTCTTGGCTGAGGTCATAGCTAATGAAAACAAATTTATGTTACACTCCAGAGCTGGCCATCTGCAGCCTGGTCTTACTATAAACCATGTCAAATCCTGGGAAATCTTTGTCATGTTAGAGTTACATAAATTTTATTGGATCTGGTTCTAACTCAATAATTCTCACAAGAATAAGGGGACATTTTTTCCCCCATTTCACTGAAGAGCATTTTAGATGCAACTTTCTGTCCGTTTGTCTTGATGAAATGTTTGTAGAGCCTGTGATGATGAATGGGGGACAAATCTCATGTGTGTCATTAGGTAGCTTGACCAGTGTCTCGGGGTAAGGCTCTGGGCCCAGCCCCAATTTATGTGTCACCTTAGGCAAAGCCCTTATTTTCTGATTCTTCTTTGCCCACTCCAAACTCCAGGGGCACTCAATGCTTAGCCGCTTCCCTCAATCCTCCTTTTGGCCTTGCCCATTTTCTCCTTCAAAAACTAGAACAAACTGGTACATAATCAAAGACAAACTGGAATTAACAAAGATTTTATATCTCCAGAGCTAAACTCCTGATCTCCCCTCTTTCCCCATCACGCCTAATAAAATAGCTTCTCCTACAATCTTCCTTATCTCAATGATGGCAACATACCCTTCCAGTTGCTCAAGCCAAAGCTCTCCATATGTGATTGTCTTTTCCCTTCCTCATGTACCTGACATGAAATTGGTCAGACATCGTATCTGTTTCACCTTCAAAGTACCTCCTACATACAGCTACTTATCTCCACTCCCATTGCCACCTCTCTTGCCTGAGCCACTATCATGTTTCAACTGGATTTTAACAATAGATTCTAATTGTTCTCTCTGCTACTGCTAGCACTCCTCTTCAGACAATTCCTACTACAGAGGCTCCAGATATCCTGTTAAAGTCCAAGTCTTATAATATAGGCCTCCAATGTCTTTCCGCCTCACTCAAAAGAAAAGCCAACACCTTTATAGCAGCTATGAGGGCTCTCAGAATCCAAGGCCAGCCATCACCTCCCTGACTCCTTCCCCCAATCCTGTGTCCTCCTTGCCATTCCTTGAATGGACCCGACTGAATCATCCTCTGTGCTTGTTCTTCCTTCTGTGTGGATTGCTTGTTCTGGTTACCCACAAGGCTACCCCTCTCACTCAGGAGCTTTCTGGGAAGAAGAAATGTTTCTATGTTGTTTAGAATGGTGATTACATGAGTAAATATAATGATAAAATCTCATTCAATGATTAAGATTTGTGTTCTCAATTTAATGTTAGGTATTTCTCAGTAATAATTAAAATAAAATATAGTCATATTCTTCCACATATGTAATAAGAATAGCACTACACTGAAGTCAAGAGTCCAAATTCATTTATCAGATACCACAAGAAATTTCCACTGGAGGTTTTGCTGATATTTTATATCATACTTCCCATAATAAATAATCTGTCAAATTTTTTTTGGAAGATGGTATCAAGAACAAGTTGTCCAGAACTAGCTCTATGGTCAGTCTTTTCCCCAAAGAATGTTTAGATAACTTCATCTTTTGAATTTATTTCAATTTTTCCATCTAAGATTAAGAGTGATCAGCCAGGCTTATTTGTAGTTTCTTGGGTGACAGCGAAGATGACACCCGCAATATTTGAGAAAAGCAACACCACAAGGGCACCAACTATCTACAAGGACACTCACCACTGCAAGATATCTGGGCTTAACTCTGAGGTTTCTGGATTGTGAGGTGGTCCGAGGGAAGACAGTAGATGGTATTGAAAAGGCCTGACACAGAAGCTATATACTCATCAAGAAGGAGATATTTCAGTGTTTTAACAACTAGTATGGTCACACATATATATTCTGCATGAAATGGCCTCGTAAGAGCAAAATACTGAACCCAGAAATCTAGTGAGGATCTCTAGATATCCATTACCATCTCAAATATTAGGGATACAGAAATGCACCAAGCAGAACAACAAAGACAAAAATACCTGCCCATATGGAATTTACATCCTAGCAGAGAAGAGGACAATAAAAAACATATATTAAAAATTTTTATGTAAGATTTAGGATGGTGATACTTTTAGAAAGGGAAATAAAGTAGAGGAGGAAAGCGAAGAAATTTGGAGGACTAGGATTTTATGTAGAGTGGCCGGGAATGCCAACTAGAAAAGTGTCATTTGATATATAGCCAAAGCACAGCTCACAGGGGAGGGGCAGGCACTGTGGAGGTCTCAAAGCAGAAGCATTCCCCATTTGAGGAGCAGCTGGGAGCCATGTGACTTGAGAAATGGTAGAAAAGTAAGAACAGGTCAAGACTTCTGGTGACTAAATCATGTATAGCCTCATGTGTTGTCTTGGGCTCTTGGCTTTTACTCCATGAGATGGAAACCACTGGAGGGTTTTGAGGCAAGAAATGGCATGACCTGATGTAAGTGTTGAAAATACTTTTAAGGAGGACAAGGAATGAAGAAAATAAGTTAGGATGCTATGTAATTGTCCAGGTGAGAAAGATGGTGACTTTGACCAGGGTATGGAAGTGTAGGTGGTTAGACAAGCCTAGATTTTGGATATATTTTTGAGGTGTTACTGACAAGACTTCTTGATGGATAAGATATGGGGTATGAGAACGAGAAGGCAGTGAAAGATGACACCAAAGTTTTGGCCTGAGCAATTGAACAAAGGAGGTTGCTATTTACGGAAATAGGTGGAATAGGTTTTGGAATAAGATTAGACCAGTTTGTAATATGTTCAACTTGACGTATCTATTAGACATATGACTAGAGATGTCATGTCATCAGTGGGATATTTGCTTCTGAGTTTCAGGAGTTATATTTGGGCTAGAGATATACATTTGGGATGTGTCAGTGTACAGATGAAATTAAACCCCTAAGACTAGATAAAATCTCCAAGAGTAAATGTAAATAGGCCATGAGGGTACAAAAGAGCAACTTGTTGTTTTCACTGTAAAACTTCCTTGGGGAGCGGTATTCATCTTTCTATAAAAGATAAATTTGTATCTGTCTATGTAAAACACTGCAGAAGCATTGAGAATTTAGTATGAGTTAAAATAAGTGCTTAACTTGGAATCTTTTCTTTCCTTGTTTCTTTTTCTAGTTTTTGTTTGTTTGTTTGCTGAATTGTTTTGCAAATAATCTTATAGAATCTAAACATACTTTGGAAATATTGCATTACTTGTTTCTTTCTATTTCAATTTCATTAATAGTTAAGATTGGAATGGCATTATGCTGTTGTCGGTGTCACCGATGACGTCTATGTCAGTCCTCAGTCTAGACCTCACCTTTAGCTCTGAGTAGCCTCTGTTAACAGTTGAGCAATTTTTTCATCTTTCTTCCCAAATATATTCAGAACTCAGCCAGGTGACCACTTGCCATGGTTCTCACTGGCGATCCAGGCCACCACCATCTCTCGCTTGGATTATTGCAATTTGTCTTTTTGGTCTTTCCTTTGCCCCCTATCATCTATTTTCAAAGCAGAAATCAGCATGACCCTTTTAATCACTCCTTTTCTAAAACCTCCCTTTTATTCAGTGAAAGTCAAATTCTTTGTGATGGACGAAAAAGCCCTTGTGGTCCACCACCCTTCGTACCTCTTAGTCAGCTCCTTCTATACCCCCCCACCCTCATTCCACAACATACACACTCTTCTCCTCCCTCTTCCTTGAAGACCCCAGGCTTGGTCCTGTCTCAGAGTATTTGCACCAGCTGTTTCCTCTATCTGGGATTCTCTTCCTCCATCTGTGTGGCATCTGTCTGGCTCACTCTGTCACCTCTGAGTAATGAGGTCTCCACTTATCCTCAACTAAGCCTACACTCCCAGATCCCCTTACCCTATTCTAGTTTTTCCATAGCTTTTATTGCTTTTTAACATATTTAATACTTGACTTATGTATCATATATATTTTTCCTGTGTTGTTCATTTATGTATGCCAAGGGGAGGTCCTCAATAAATACTTTTTGAATGAACAAAGGAATGAATGGTCTATTGATGCATAATCATGGGGATTAATTTCCTCTCCAAATATAGTTTTACTGAATTGAATTATTTTGTTTACAGAAAAGTTAGATTTAAGGATGCTTTCATTTTCAACATGGAAATACAAATAGGAAGTGAGTGAATTATCCCTGGATTTGACTCACAGGCCAGAGGCACAAATCGTCACTGTCTAATTTCAAAAAGGGGAGAATTCAAGTAGCAACGAGCATATACACTGAAGGACAAGAAAAAGGAAAAAGAATTAAACCTCTACTTTGCTCAAATGCTTCTTAGTGATAGTAGAAGTCAAACCCACTCTAAGGTTATTGTTTGGTCACCATAATTTAAGAATGTCTTAGTTTTATAAAGTTTAATGCAGATTGTGTTTTCAAAAGACAACTCATTTTTCATGGAAGCTAGAGTACTAAGAAATTCCTCTAACAAGTAATTTACAGATTTCTTTTAAAAGTTGGTATTTATGTCAGCAGTGGTCTAACAGAGACATAATGGGGTGGGGAGAGGAGAACACTTAAATTTCCAGGAAACAATGTTCAAAAAATATTGAAATAACAATAAAGCAATTTTGAACATTCCAGACCAGAATCTATCAGAGCCCTGCTCAAGAAGAGAAAAAAGATGAAAGAATTTACAACTATAAATAGTAAGACAAGCTTACAGCAGAGAGTGGCTGATATTTTCTGACCAATGAAGCACCCAGGGTGAAAAAGACTTTAGAACGTGACGATAGGTCTTGGAATGGGCAGAGAGAGTAGAGAGTGGGGAGAGCAACCAAGAACCTTAGCTCTCAAATGCATCAGCATCATCCCATTCTCTTTTTCTAGAAATAAGCCCCCATTCTGGAAGCCTTGTTTTGGTCCAGAGGGGTCAAGAGTATGGAGGCTCCAATGCAGTCCCTTCATAGTTTTGACAAGACTTCTAAGAGAAAGATGTCTTGATTCTTAGCTTAGAATGAGCTCAAACAGACACCTAATATCCACTTACATAATGTTTAAGGTAGTGGTCTTGGATGGGGAATTAGTTATACACTCTTGTCTAAATCTCAGTTACATTCTAGTGTACACTATCTTCGTTCTGTGTTTTTTCCATTAGGGCACTGTCCCATTACACCTGGGGCCCAGCCGCATATGGCTCCAGAGCCAATGCCATGACTCAACCCAATCATTTCATGCTGTATTCAGTCCTGCTGTCATGAGCCCAAGCTTTCACCAGCATTAGCATGGAGTAGCAGTTGAATGCACAGGATTTGAGTCAGCCAGGTCTGACTTGCACCTCTACTTCACAGAATTATCATAAGAACAAAAGGATATTGCATATGGAAGGCACTTGGCTCACGGTCTGGCACATAGCGGACTCTCAGTAAATAAGAACTGTTGCTGTTATTGCTATGTTATTACAGGTGTGTTAAAGACAATTTTGTCCCGGACAAGCTGGAGCCTCCCCACCTCTGACCCATGTTCCCTTCATCACCCCATTCCTCCATTCTCCTCTTTGTCTGAAACTAGTCCTCAGTAGAAAAATCTTAAAAGAAAATGTAGGGGGAAAAGCTTCATGACACGTCTTGGCAATGATTTCATGGACATGATGCCAAAAAAAACATAGACAAATAGATGAAAAGAAAAAGAAAAAAAATAGAAATACATCAAACTAAAAATCTTTACCATAGTAAAGGAAACAGTCAACAGAGTGAAAGGCGACCTATGTAATGGGAGAAAATTTTTACTAACCAGGTATGATCAGAGATTGAGTCCCAAAATATATAAGGAACACTTAGAACCCAAGAGCAATAATAATAATAGCCCAATTAAAAATAATGGGCTAAAGGCTTAAATCAGTGTTTCTCCAAAGAAGACATACTCGAATGGACAATAGATACATGAAAATGTGCTCATCATCACTAATCATCAGGAAAATGCAAATCAAACCCACAATGGTATATCACCTCATTCCTGTCAGAATGGCTCCTAGCAAAGAAACAAAAGATAGCAAGTGTTGGCGAGAATGCAGAGAAATCGGAACCTTTGTGCCCTGTTAGTGGGAATGCAAGATGGCACAGTTGCAGTGGAAAACAGTGTGTAGTTTTCTGGAAAGAAATACCACATGACCCAGCAATCCTACTTCTGGCTATTTATCCAAAAGAGTTGGAACTAGGATCTCAAAGAGATATTTGTATCCTTGTGTTCATTGTAGTGCTGTTCACAAAAGCCAAAATGTGGAAACCTAAAGGTCCAGGAAGAAATAAACGGATAAAAAATAGTGTAGTATATGCAGACAAGGGAACACTACTCAGCCTGAACCTTAAGGACTTTATGCTAAGTGAAATAAGCCAGTCACAGAAAGACAAATACGGCATGATTTCACTTATCTGAGGTATGTAAAATAGTCAAATACATAGAATTGAAGAGTAAAATGGTGGTTTCCAGGAGCTGGAGGGCGGGGAGGGAAACAAGCAGATAATCAACATAAAGTTTCAGTTAAGTGAAATGAATAATTTCCTGAGATCTGCTCTGCAAGTTGTGCCTATAGTTAGCAATTCTGGGTTGTACATTTAAAAGATTTATTAAGATGGTAGATCTCATGAGAAAGGGGTTTATTTACCACAATAATTTTTAAAAATGCAAAAGCCCCAGTTTAGAACCCACTCAACTCGCCTAGCTCTGTTCCTCTTTTTCTGAGAACTGGACTTGGTTGTGTGAAGAATTTTGTTCCAGGCCAGAGAGACCTTTCCCTCCACCGTGAACTAGGACCCTTCTTCATGCACACATGTGCACATATGGGTACACACACAATCTCGGTGTCACCACTGCCAAAGACTCTTACATTTTCCCTTGAATACCAGTGTCGCCTAAAACTTAGGAGAGCCTCTCCTTTGCGCTTATTTGTCTCTACACTCACAGAAAACAAGTGTCAGGGAGTAGGCAGAGAAACACAGTCCCTCACAATCATAGAACAAATACCTTGAAGGACTTAGATGAAGGGTTCTCCTACTGGAAAAGCAGGTATCTGAAAACCAAAGACTGTTCCGCATCCCCACAGAGGCATCCAGTTAGAAATATACTTTGGAGCCAGTTTTGTTCTCTAAACAATGTGTTCTGGAAAAGGGAGAACCCGATGTCTTGCTAGGGGTCCTGACAAGTCTAAATCTGTAGCCATGCAGTCTGAAGGCAACAGAGATAAGAGTTCCCAGAGCAGGGAAGGAAAAAAAATTAGTGGCAATTATGAGGACTGACATTACTGTTTGCTGTCAGTTAGGTATTGTGCTGAGTACTTTATATCCATTTAGTCTTTCGAAACCACCCTTTGAACTTGGTATTAGTAGTAATATGCTGGTTTTATAGGTAAGGAATATTAGAATTAAAGAGGCTGGATGAGTTGCCTAGAGTTATGCATCAAATAAGTACAGCAGCATGGATTAATTGCTGCTCTGCCTAGCTCCAGACTTTGTTTCAAATATCCTACATAGAATAGCATAAATATAACAATACTCATATTGAGATTTCGGGGGCAATTATACATGGATAGTTTGGCCTAAGAGGTTACTTAAAGAACTGCTGCAACTAGAGGAAAGCACACACCCTGCTCCTGGAGGAAATTATACGGAAAAACTGAAGCTCAGTGGGTAAGGCTTTGGCAGCCAATTTTGCCATCACCTACTCTACACACTTTGCTGAGCTATCTTCAGAGAGAAAAAGAATGTAGCCATCAACCTGAAGTTCACAGCAAGCACCAATGACAATGTGAACTTAAATCACTTATTGACTCCCTGCTCCCCACTACCCACCCCATCACCACCCCCCCCAGAAAAAAGACTGATCCTCACCAGCCAGCTTGCTTATATCCACCACTCTCATTTTTCACCCTCTATTTCCTTCTCACTGATAGTTCTGACCTGTCTTCCTCACACCCCAGACCTCTCTCAATCACCTCTTTTGTCCTGCAGCCCCTTACTTCCTAAGTCCTTTTCTCTCCTCCACCATCTGAGTGAAGATAGATTCTACTTCTGGATTTTAGTGAATTCCAGAAAGAATGGTTCTGAAATATGACTCTGTATATGTTCCTCAAGGCTCCTTTCTTCCCCATCATCCAGCAGATATTTTTTAACACCTGTGGAAGAGAAGGCCAAGAAGTACTTTGGAGATGACTTGGATTGGCTTACAGTTTCTCATGAGAGCCTACTGTATGCAAATCTATTCAATTCCTCTCCCCAGCACTCAGTGAAGTCCAGCTGGTAGCTTGAAATCAGACATGGTGGGAATATTCATATTTATACCACAAAAAATTGGCAAATACTACTAGTGAAGGCTTTTTGTCCAAAAGAACCTGTTGTTAAAATTTACCAGCAAACCAATGGACATCATTGTGTAACTGGCCATTTATGTTTACAGTTTTTAAAAGAAGATGAGCCTAACTTCATTCATCTCCCTTCTTCATTTGTCTTGCAAGCCAAGGTTATTGCACGTTGGACTGCATCATCCAACCTTCAAATATTGTGCCTTAAAATTAGTGGAATGCCTATTTGTATAATTAAAGGAGATTTTGCTTTAAAAAAATAAAAAATATATATATATAAAGAGAAAGCTCTCTGGCCTGATAGTCTCCGCCTCTTTTCTCACTCATCTGTGAAAACTATAGTATTTACTAGTTAGGAGGACTGTTAAATTCTGATATTCCCCATACCTTAAGCCAAAATTCCACATTGTTCAAACAAGGCTTTGAGAAACTTTGTCAGTCTGTAACTTGGTTTTCCCATTGGTAATACTAATTTTTCATAACCAAAAAAATTAACAGCAATTATCATTTTTAACTTAACGTTTTGTTTTAAATTTCCATGCCCTTTGAGATAAAATTTTTGAAAAACACCCAAAAGGCACTTACCATCAGCAGTCCTACTTGAGTTCTTTCTTCCTCAACTTCCTACCAACAGAATTTTTGACTCTAGAAACCAGTGGCTCCAATAGCTCTATGCTAAAAAGAGATAGACATCCTTCTTTGAAATCCTCCGATTATCCTTATCAGTTAAGACACAGGAACCAGGTTACTGATAAACTGTACTATTTGCAAAAGTCAATTTTAGTTTTCACCACATTCTCTATTCAAAAGATCTCTGATGAAGCTATACTCCCAATGTTGACATTATCTCCATAGATGGTCACATTTCATCTTAACTATATTTTACTTCCTTTGTGGGTAACTTTCTCAGCAAAACCTCCCTTACTCCATCGAGGTGGCAGGTCACTCAGTGCCCTGAGAGTGTGCTAGCAGCTGTAATTTCCTGAAAGCTGTAGCTCTAGAGAAACAGTACACATTTCTGCAGCAAGTTTTAACTGTTGATGCTTCAATGTCAATGTTTTGAAAACTCTGACATAGGCTGAGTATTTAAGTGTGTGCCAGGCTCTGTGTGCAGGGATTTTGTCCATGTTCTCCCATTATGTCAGAGGCGTAATGGAGGCTCAGAGAAGCTGATTAACTACCTTCCCTGAGGTAATGACCAGAACCAGGTAAAGCCAAAACCCAAAGCCTCCACAACGAGACTCTTCCCACATGCCACCAGACGACCTGTCTAGGATACAGATTTGAGGACACATGTTGCAATATTAGAATTCTGAATAAACCAACTTGAATCATCTATGTGTTTTTTTTCTTCCAAAATGTTGATGACTTTCAAATAATCAGGATATTCCATCTGCCAAATAATTCTCTAATAAAGTAACAAATGCTGACCTTTAGACACAACCTGGGTTTCCTCTTACAACCAATGTGACTTTGGACAAATTCTCTAACCTCTCTAAATCTTTTATGCAAAGGGTATGGTTATCAATATTAAATGAAAAAAATCTATGTCAGAGGTCAGCCACATTAATGAATATTGGTGGCTTTCTGTCCTATTATATACTCAAAGTATTACCCCGACCACAGTTATGCTTAAAACAACAACAAACACTTCAAAATTTACTTTTTTTCATATTTGCATCAGGACCAAGAAAGTCAAATCACCTCTTCTCCTTACCTATGATCACCTACATAAAAGATGAAAATCTACAGCAGAATCCAATTACTGTGCCACAATCTTTCTATATAAAGTATACGTTTACATGAAGTCACCTATCATTTCTTCTTGAATGATACACTTAAATTGGAGAAATACACTTAAACAATAAACCAAATGGCACTCATTAATATTTCCAACATTGTCTTAGGCACTGTGTGATATATAAGCAAAATCTAACACTCGTTCCTGACCTCAAGGAACTTGAACTTTATGAAAAAAAGGGGGGTAGGGAATATATCATTTTACAAATCTGAAAAATTTGAGTTTTAATTAGATATTAGGAGCATTCTTAATATATTTTCTAATTAGGGTAGATTATTGAGAGGCTATAAAGTCATCTTTATTCGAGAGTGGAATTTTGAAAGTCTGGAATGGCCGAGCTATGGTTCTTCCCTAACTCTAGATCTCTTGATATCCTTTGTCAGCACATGAGATTTGAGATAGCAGTGTGTAAGCATTTGGGCCAATCCTGCTGTGGGATTTGTCTTTCAAAGTCTGTATGCATTGGCACTTTCTTGCTTGACATTCATCAAGATGATTTTTAATGTTTTTCTCAAAAGTTCAGGACATTTGATGAAGTTCATGGAAGCCAACATCTCTCAAGGTCAACCAGGTTTAGTAATAAAGAAGGTGACACCTGAAGGAAGATAGAGGGTCCTCAGCAGTCATGAGTTGCTTCAGGAGGTTTCTCTTTAATAATCCCTCTCTCTGCAAGGGCTCTGCAAAATGGATCTGGAAACCTTACTGATGCACTCAACTGGCAGGGACAGACTGGGCAAACCTGGGAAGGACCATGGCCCAGCCCCTTTGAGGATCTCTCCTTGAGCCTGGAGATCTTTGACAGTGCCCACTAAATGTGATTTCCCCACAGGCCACATAAAAATAACTGTACCCCTTGGAGGTGACTTTCCTAAACAAAAGTGCTCCAGAACCGACAGAAAGTCATTTTTCTTTATGGAAGCAGAATATCATCTGTGATATCTGATGACATGAAAGGAAAGATGAAAACTAGCCAAACTTGTTTATCTGAAATGGAAACAATAGATTGGTGCTGCTGGATGAGCAGAAATGTATTTAGGGTGTGTGCATGTGTGTACATGCGTGTGTGCATGTGTGCATGCACATGCATATGAGTGTTGTTTGTGTGTTTCCATGTGGGTTTTGTCCACATGGAGAGGACATCTTAGCTCTGCATCCAAACCAAACTGAGCTTTGATAATGTCAAAAACCTCACCGAAATTCCAAAACCGAGAGGTTAACTAGTCGTTGTTGCACCTTGGAGAACTAGGAGTAATTGGTTCAGACCCATTACCAAGACAACAGCCACATGACAACCCAAATCCCCCTATGATGTTTACTAATTCCGGGGGCTCATTATCTTAAGGTCCCCACTGTCTCAGTCTTCTGTTCTTGGGAGACCATCTCTGTTCTATTCAGCACCAGCCTGGACCTCAGCTCCTTCTCCATTTTGCACAAGAAATCCAAACAATTCTAAATGTGGTGCATCTAGCTAAAGATTCATACATCACATGGAAGCTCTCATTGCTTCTTACCATCGCTAGGGCTCTCTCTCTCCTCCCCCTTCCCCGATCATCACTACCCCTTCCCTCCTAGAGGTGCCCAGGACCCTTCACTTTTCCCCAGTGTCTGTCCCTAACACCCAAATCCAACAAAATGCTAGGTGGTGGTAAAGGCTGCATCTCTTTAGAAAGAAGCTGATACTATAGGTTGCAAATTTCTTTTTCTGTGTCACATCTGCCTTTGGTTCACCTTCACCTCCCCATGAGCAGCCTTCCCTACTTCCCCACTTTCTCACCTCTTATCTGGTTGCTACAACACATAGAATATGTCAACCAATGAGACTCACTGCTTTACTCTCTCAAGGAGTAAGGAGTTTCTTGGGGGAAAAAAAACAACTTAAAAAAAAAGCCTTATAAATAGAAATGTCTGAATGGCTTACAAAGGAATCTCAGCATCAAAGAATTTTTTTAAAAAGTAAGATAAATGTTTTAACCCAGAAAATATCATCAAATCTAATATATAGCCAGAAACTTCACTTCCTTATAAGATCAGTTTGGTAAGTCTGAATCTCACCTTTCACCCTAGGCCCTGTTCTCCTCATTATATTTAACAGGAAACAAAAACTCAATCTTATTTAATAGTCACACCATAGTGAGTTCATTCAGATCTTTTATGATTCCATAATAAGTAAAAAATATATATTTCTATTTTAGGCATTTACTTGGCTGTTCCTGATTTTCCTGAAGCAGTTAGTCTATTAATTGGCTCCTGCTTTTTCTAATATAATCTATATAGGTCATAGACTTTGTATTCAGTTTTCTTTCTCTCTTTGAGAAATTAAAAATTAAAACCAAGCACAAAAGCTAGTGTGTTCCTGCTTCCTTTTTACTCCTATTCTAAAGTTTTTAAAAGGCCTTTGTTTTTCCAGATTTAACAGAAGTGCTTGATTTGAGAGTTGAGGAATAGGAGTTGTGGTGAAGTCATATGTTCAACTGGAAGAAAAAATCATTTTGATCTGAAAACTTAGATTTTTACATTCTCTCTCTGTCTCTCTCAACACCCACCCATCCACAACAGACACACAAACACTCTCTCTCTCACACACATACACATATGTGTCCCTTTCTTCCTCTCTACGTTTTAACAAGGTTCAAGTAGTAACAACACATGAGTAGTTTAAACAGAACAATGAGCTGGAAATTGTGAGCGTCCAATATAAACACCTTTAGTAGGTGTGGCAGCGAGCCTCCAAGATGACCCTTAATGATCTCTTCCTCTTATTGATCACACACTTGTATAATCTCCCTAACTCTACCAGGTAGGTCTAGGTAATCAATAAAATATGGAATAAACTACTTCTAAGAGTAGGTTCCACAAGGCATGTGACTGCCACCTAGGCTTCTCTCTCTTGCTGAAAGGCCATGTGTGAGCACCCAGTGCACTGCTCCACATAGAGAAATACCGAAGCCTCCTGCTAACAGCCACATGGGCAAGCATGGAGGCAAATCTTCCAGGTCTTTTTGGGCCAACAGCTTAACCACAGCTTCATGAAAGACCCTGAAGTAGAACCACCCAGCTAAGGCACTCAGATTCCTGACTCTCAGAAAATGTGTGAAATAACAAATACTCACTGTTAAGCCAAATATTAGAGTAATTTGTTATATAGTAAATAATAACTAATAGTTGATGATGATGTGTCTATAACTACTTTCCTTCTTGATCTATCAACCAGGAGGAGATAGAAGTCAGGGTCTTTGCTAGTATGAAATGACTTGATCTCCATGGCTTTCTTTGCATTGCATTTCCCTTACAAAATAAGTCAAAAATTCAATTTCTACATCTACTTCGTAGGCCTTTTGCTCTCTGCATTGTCAGGAAGCTGCTTCTGCTGTATCTCTTGGATTTCTGTTATCAGAAGAAACTTTTTTTCTTAGAGATTTTTTTTGAAGCGCTCTTTCTCTAGCCTAATCAGTTAAAGTATCTTCTCTTCTACATGTTCTTTCAATACCTTCAACAGATCTTTGCCTTATATCAGAAGGAAACAACTTCATCTGATCATAGAGAGCAACATTTCATCATGTTGCCTCAAAATCTAGAATCTGCCCCATATAAGTACTGGCAAAAATATCATCTGAGAAGCCTCATGAGATAGGTCTCTGAAGACAATGAGATTACCTCCACATGGCTACCAGGAGCACAGGAAGCAGGCAGTGGAAGTTGTGATAAGAGAGGCATGGTTAGCTAGAGTAGTGGGTGGGAGCTGGGGCTGGGCCTTGGGCAGGAAGTTCATCACTTTGGGTAAAAGTCTTTACCTTGATCAGAAATTCTCCCATTGCAATGTGATGCCTTTGCCCACTGGACTCTCAGACACTTTGCCTTTTAGTACAGTGAGAGTGTAAGAGGAAAATCTGATTTGTAGGTTATGTTGTCAATATTTCCCCCTGTGGTGGTTTTCACACTCTTATGTCTCCATCACATCTCTCACCCTTTAACAATGTAAAAGCTTAAGAGAAAGGCTGAACTGTGGGTCACGTTTTTGTTCTTTCTTTTTATTTAAATAAATGTCAACTTTTTCTTTCATGACCCTATATCTTCTAAAACCTAGAAACCTAGACCACTTTTATCTGGGGCTTGTAAGAATTTAAATATGACCTTCATTTGCTAAAATTCTCTAGTCCTGTAAATGTTTTTGAAAGATTATCATCTCAGATCAAGTCCTAGTATTTGGAAGCATTTCAAGAAAATTCATACTTAGGAAGAAAGAGGATCGGGGAAGAAAAAAGAAAAGTGATTTCACAGAGACCACAACTTGCATTTTTAGGAAGTCACTTTAACCATCCAGTTGAAATTGTTTTTTTTTTTTTCAAGATCCTGTTTAATTCTCCTGAAACCAACTTCCCTAATTGACACATTTTTGAAAAAAAAAATAATAATTTATTTGCCAATATACTTGTGTAATATGTAGCACATAATATCTAACAGATGGTGCCCTTAGGTCTGAAGTATAGACTGTCAGAATATTGGAGCACTAGTCATTTTAAAATCATGCATTCCTGAGTAGATAAGTAATGTTTGTTAAAGAAATTTTAAGTATGTCTAAGGATTATCTCTAATACTCAGAATTAATGATTTTAAACACATCTACATATTTTCTGTCAGCATTATATCTAAGAATGTATATGTGAATGTAATTGTGCAAGATACACACACACACACAAACACATACATACATATAGGTATTATGTGCAAACAACAAAAAGACATAAAAAAATACATAAGAAACAAGTAATGGAGACTTATGTTTCTAGAGGAAAAGACTTAAAAATAAGAATCGTAATGAAGTTTTCTTTTTGGACTTTGACAAAATAATTCCAAAATTAAATTGAAGAACATATAAAAATAGCAAAACTAACTTTTTATTGAGTGCTCCTGTGTGCCAGGCATTGGTTCCACCTATCATAATAATAATCACCACTAAAATAAAATTTCAAGGCAAGGACTATTATTACCCCAATTTCCAGATAAGTAAACTGGACCATGGAGAAGTGAATAAACTCACCGAGTTACCCTGCAGGTTTTGGGGGAGCTGAGATTTGAACCCAAAAAAATATCAAAGTGAAGCCTGCACTATTACGCAATATCTGTCATGCTTCTCAACTTTCCAGGAATACTTGAGACAAGGCAGGAAATATGAAAAATAATAAGAGTTCAGGGAAATGGGTGATTTATCCTTCCAGATATTCTCTCTTGGACTTACTGTTGTCCAATAAAGTTTCAATAATTAAAATAATATGAAACAGCCACAGGAAGAGACAGACTGCTCCATAAAACAGAATAGAAAATCTAAAAACAGATCTAAACATTCGTAAGAATTTATCACAAGATTATAAAAGAGACAGCAAATCAAATTTGGGGGAAAGAATAGGTTTTAAATAAATGATGTTAAAAGCATTTTAAATGTATTTCAACATTATATGTTTTAACATAGCCTTATAAAATATATTAAAGCAGTTGAAAAACAGTTTAATTAATGAAAAATTAAATTCCAAATGGATAGAGATTTAAAAGTAAAATAAAAAATTAAAACTGTAAACAAGTAGAATAAAACATTTAATTAGTTATGAAGTGGGACTAATACTGATTTTCTAAGCATAATAATAAAGATAGAAACCATAATGGCAAGCTCAAATAAAATTTATTACATCTGAATATACTCTAAACAATAAGCAAAAGGCTGAGGAAATATTTGAAATATAACATATATAAAGCTTTTATACATAATTTATGTATATATACCCATATATACTTTCAATACAAATATATTTTATAAATCAACAACAGAAAAAAATGACAAATTAATTTTTTTAGTAAGCTAAAGAATTGTGCAGGCATTTCAAAAGAGAGGGTATAGAGATTGTCAATAAACTAATTAAAAATATAATGCACCAAATTAATCAAGTAATACAAATTAGAATCAATAAAAGTACTATTTTTACTTATTAAATTTGTAAAAAGCTTTACAGAATTATAATATCCAATGCTTGCAAAAAGTGTAGTGAACATATAAGCTGAAACAACATTTTTAGAGGGTAATTTGGAAATTTGAATCAAAATTTCCTTTAACTGAGTAATTCCTCTTCTGTCAATATATTTAAGGAAATCACGATGTTCAAAAATATTCAGCTTCTCATTGACAATGTGATGGATAATAGTGGAAGAAAAAAAACTAAATACAAATTAAACAATTGATTACATAATCAATAAATTAATAAAGTACTCCACAGTCATCAAATATTATGCAAAGCACCAATATTTAAAGAAATAGGAAATGTTTTGGACATATTTGAAGTGTTTAAAGAGCAGGTTTTGTGGTTTCTATTTCCAGCCAAGATGAAGTAACATGGACCAGAATGACCTCTTGCTTAACACAACTGAAAACAACTATTGAGGCAGTGAATAATGAACTCAGAGAAGGGAAGCAAATGAGACAACTTCTCTAATTGCCTGGAGAGTCTCTTGGCTATGATCCTGGAAAGGGGAAAGAGATGGAGCCCCATGGTCATTCTGAGATGAGGAGTCAGAGCTGGGGTTCTGGGAAAGTCAGGGTGACTAGAGTCCCAATCAGGAGAGCACTGCATTGGAGATACCCAAGAGGTCCCCTCACTTATCAGAATACTGATAAAATCATGCTTGAAAGGAAATTATCTGAAGCCAAGGAGAAAACCACCAAACAAAGATTAGAGGGATATTCAGCACACACATTTTTTTAAAGACATTTTCAGTGAGAGGTTGTTGGCGAGGTTCTGAATTAATACATTTATTACATTAAGAGACTTTACCAGACAGTAATACAAATGTGTTTTTTTAAATCAACAAATCTGACAACTTATGAAAGAAAAATTCAAATGACCCATAAGTGCATATAAATGCTTTGAGCCGGTCAGATGATAAAATGCATTTTGAGCAATTACTGTTTGTTTTTTTTGTTTTTTGTTTTTTGTTTTACCAAGTTGGTCTAAATCATAAAAACTTCACTTTCAGCTCCTGAGGAAAGGAGTTAACTTTCTAAGATTCATAGTCTATTAGAGGAACAAATCAGAGAGGAAGCCTTGTGTTTCATTCACCAAGGTCCCCATCAGCCTAGTGACATCACCTCAGAGAGCTTCTGAGTTTCTCAAAACCACTGGTTTTACACGTGACCCTGACAGGCCAACTGTGATAATGAAACAGGAGATTTTAAATATTTTCAAAAAACCTGCCAAAAAGACAATGCTGCAGTTCTAGAAACTCAGCTAAAAGGCCATTAGATAACCTTCTTGGTAAAATAGAGTTTATCAGTTAGCATTTGCCCAAAATACTCAGAAAAAGTCGACTTTGCAAAAACTGAGTAGAAATCCTAAAAAAAAGATAATTTAAAGACGATCTATGCCTGAGTCCCTCATTTGACAATGAAGACTGCTGATGCTATAGGTTATGTCCAAGGCCACACATTAATCTATAACAAATTAAAAGACAGACCCAGCAATGCTGCTGAGCCAGAGCTGTTTACTCCCAGTAGTTGACTTGGGTCTTGTGATCTTTTTTTCTTCCTTCTAACTGTCTGAGCTGGCAGAAGTCACCTAAATTCTAATATAAGTTACAGATGCCTCTTCTGAAACAAAGGGATAGTACCAAGTTGTTAGATGGTATAAATAATAATGTAAAAATGCTAGACAGTGTCTGGCAATAGTGGATCCTAATAACTGCTGATTTCTTTTCCAGACCTAAAGATGTTATTCTCAAATGACTGTAGACTAACCATTTTGGCATAGATTATACTAATGAACATAGTAATATTATGTACTTCCTCCACAGGAGCAATAAGAAAGATGAAGAGATTAGAACCATAGTTCACAGTAAAAAGTCGTACAGAGGGGCTATTTTAAGGAAGAATCCCTCCTCGGTATCCTTTCTAAAAATAGGGCACATGGATAGCACCATTTACCTACATATAGGATAATTCCTGGTTCTACAAGCTAAGCCTTTATCCCGATGTTTAAAGAGTACCAGAATAAAATTTTGAACTAAATATTTCTGTAGCGAGGTGTTCTATTGTCTACATAAGAAATATAGACTTGGCTAACCTCTGTGTGACAAGCACTAGTATTGATATCACAAGTTTGGCAGAAACATCCTCTAAACGGGCCACAATGCAGAATCAGTGGTGAGCCAGTTCCCAGCATGAGAACGAGAACCACACCACAGAGAACAACAAAGAGGCAAGCTGAAAGGAGTCAGATTTCTGAGTGACTTCATGAAGCAATCAGTCTACTGCCCCCAGGGTACTGGGCTACCCACATACTGTTACGTGAGAGAGAAATAAATGTGTGACTTGTTTAAGCCACTCTATTTTTAGTCTCATTTCCCACCCCGACTAATGCAAAACATGTCATGTATGCAGAGTGACTAAGTAAGGCTTAGTCAAAGTGTCAAAGTAAGGCTTGCCTAGGGAATGTTTGTAGTCTCTCCCATAGTAACTTGTGCAAGAATAAAGGTAAGGACAGAGCTAAAGGACATGATCACAACAGAGAGTTAAAACTACTTTTTAAATCTCTAACTTGCTCATCAGTCTATTCCTTTTCCAACCAGCTTTCTCGACACCTGTTATTTACCGGAATCTCTGCTAGGTGTCTTTACAGATACTCTCATTTAATCCTCACCACAAAATCTGAATGCTTTCTTGGCTTGTAATCCTGAGGCTGCTTTCCTCATTTTGCTTGCTCTGGGCCCCAGCATCTTGAATCTAAGATGTAAGTATCTATCTGACCATGCTAAGTGTCTTTATGTAGCAGGTAGGGCTCCTCAGACTCAGGATATCATGCAGAATTCAAATGGATTTGTGAAAAGTCTAAACACACATGATGAAATGAGAAGTACATGCAATTTATTTTACATGTTTCTATACAAACAATTTGTCAATAAAATGACCTTGGATTTTTGACTGAACATCAAGGCACATCGTGAGGCATATTCATAAGTAACTGGGTTATGTTTTAATATTTATTAAGAGTTTTGAAACTGAAGCTGTCCCTCTTTGGGCACATCATGAGAACACAGGGATCTTTGGAAAAGATGATAATTCTGGGAAAAATAGGAAGCAGCAGGAAAAGAGGAACGTCAAACATGAGATGGACTGACTTCACAATAAATGCCATAGGCCTGAGTCTACAGAGGCTGAGCAGGGCTGCTGAGGAAAGGGTGTTGTGGGCAGCACTTATTCACAGGGTTGTTGGGAGTCAGAGCCAAGTCAACAGCAGGTAATACACACACACACACACACACACACACACACACACACACACACACACACGAGAACTTTGAGATGCTAACGATCACGTGGAACACAATGGTATTTGGACTTAGCAGAAAGGTGTGTACATGTCTTTGTAATGAGAATTGAGACCATAGTATACTTTTTGTGTGTGAAAAGGAATCTGCATATTTGAAATTATGTACTTGTAATTGTACTAAGAAATTGACCTATGGGAATGGCAGTCCTATAACTTTCTTTTAAAAGATGTAATTGAGTGATTGATTTAGATTTGCAATTTTAAGTGGAATCCTTACAAAGTGATATATAGTACTGCAGGGGTTCAGAACAGACCACCCAAGATGGGCCTCAGTGGTATGCAGATTACTCTGAGTGAAAGGCATTTTTAGCTTCAGGCTCAAGAAAAACTTCTGTCTCTCCCTTTAGCTACTAGAAGAACATGAATTAGGGGCCTTGACCATTTATAAGATACTAGCAGAGATAACTTCTCTGGTCTGTGTGTAGGTCAGGGCAAACTTCTATTTGCTAAATATCTATACTTATCCTCCTGCAATGACCTTTTTAAGCCCCCCAAGACACCTTACCTCATCCCTTGTTCCCTTCCTACCACTGGACCTCTCATGCATGTGGGGTTTCTGACTCTCATGTAAGTGGGGTTCCCATACACACATATGTATTAAATTGGTTGTTTTTTCTTGTTAATCTGTGTCATGTTTATTTGATTATTAGACCAGCAAGAAGAACCATGAAAACAGAAGAAAGTTTGTTCCTCCCCTATAGCATTTAAGTTTATATGTAGCACTGGAACTTCTTAGGAATTTAAATATATACGAACTTATTCATTTAGGGGGAAGATTATAGTCAAAGTACTTAGGAAAGAAAATAAAATACATTAAATTTATAAATATGGTGTAATAATACATGAAGATATTTAGTTTACTAAATTTGTAAATGGGATAATCTAGTGTTAAAGTTTATTAGAAATGTGTTAGATTCGTAAATGACATAATAGGATTTTTAAGCTGAACTTTCATCCATAATAAACCAGATTTTTTAATTTTTAACTTGATAAATTGAATATTAGTTTTAAAGCCAAAATAAACACATGAATAGTCTTTTCTGCCCATAAATCCACCCTCAAAGTTACTTAAAAACAACAACAAATCTCATCTGATGGAATAGTAAAGGGCATGCATATGTTTGGCTGTCCGCCCTATTTCCTGTCACCTGGAGATAAGCCTAAATCACCTATATTTACCAGGAAGGCTGCTCTGCCTGCCCTGACAGCTCAGCAATGCCCCCTGTTTCTTTAAAGCAATTGCCGCTGCTCCCCTTGATGAATCTTTTTGTTTTGACCCTGGGGAAAATCTGCATGTACTGTATTTCTGAGTCAATATGATTTCTGTTCAAACTGCAGCAATATGCTTGGACGATGTGTTCCCCAAGAGTCCTTACAAACAGTGGTTTGAAAGCTTTTCTGACACAAGAGCCTCCTTCTGATGGTATCACAACTGGGAATGTGCAGCACATGACCCTTCCATACCACACTCCCCATGTAACTACTTCCCCTAAGAATCAGATAAGCTGTTCAGAGCCATCCAGCTTAGAAACTCTCCACCTGCTACCTAGTGGGTGACACAGCCTCACCCCAATCCTCTTTCCTGAAAGCAATCACTCATCTTTCTTGGCTCCTGTTCTTTCTCTTTGGCCTTTTCCCATATGCCTATCTTCGTGCAGCTTTTTCTCCTTTCTTCCCTCCTAACATCTTCCGTTTCCCCTCTCTCTACTCCCACACCTGCAAACTGCACTGCTTGACTTTGCTGCTTCAAGTTCAAATTTTACTCTTTTCCTAAATAATGAAAACTGCTGTTACTACTCCCAATCAAGATGCATATTTCCCAATAAAAAAAAAAGTTATTTTTCAACATGAAACCAGACATCTGCTACAAATTTAGCTGGGTAGTAACAAACACTAGAAATGTGATCTCTTGTGAAGCAGAAGATACCAGATGGGTTAGAAGTGCTGGCCCATTCACTACGATGATGCACGAAAACGTCCAAAGAAGGCTTTACAAGGTCAACTCTAAAGTCAGGGACAGCTATGAAGCACCAGGATGATACAGTGCTAAAATGAGAAGACAGGGTTTGGGTCCTAGCTCTACCACTTTCTTGAGCAAAGCAGGCTTTCCAAAACTAAAGACAGTGATGGTACTTACAGGGTTGTTGGGGGGATTGAGGGAGAACCTATAGGAAGAGCACTTTATAAAACTATAGAGTTATATAGTTATAAGGTGTGGTCCTATCTCATTGATCTATTATCTGGCCCAGATGAGCTTCAGAAGAGATCTAAATTTACACAGGATGCTGTTTTTAAAAAAATTAATGCGTGTATCAAAGAAGATTTTACCAATAGAAACTCTATATTCAAGAGAAGACTTGCTCATTCATCATTTATAGAACACATGCTGTTTTTCATGAGAGCTAGTTTTTTACATCCCTCTGCCATGTGATATGATTTGGGAGAGCCTGGGAAGACACCTCACCACCACCATTAAAATATCATCCCTTTAAATATGCATTACTGCTGAAATGTAACTAACAGACTGAACAGAAATACCAGTATAGCTTTCTTTTCCTGCCTAACATATAGGTAAGAGGGGATTTAGCAGAAAGAGGTTCTAAAGCAGCATTTCTCAATGAGTGGTTCTGAGACCAAATTAACCAGAGTTGCCTAGGATTATTTGTAAAAAGGAGCTCCTGGCAAACTTCTACTTCACAACCTTGCCTCGAGCCTGTCCCATACTTATATTGCTAAGGTGAAAACAATCTTGCCATTTACAAATGGAAGTCATGATCCTCAGAAGTTTCAGATGTTCAAGCTGCAATGCTAATTTGTAAGAAAGCTCAGAGGCTAAACCAACTTCTGCTTTTCAAAAACCCTCAGCCTTTCTACCCAACTGCCTAACTAGGAAGCACAGTTATTTTTCCCCGTGTCTCCCAGAAGTGGTGATTCTATGGGGTCTTGGATCCCTGGGTGCTACAGACACAACGGACTTCTATTTTTGACAAGTATCGCTAACACAGCAACTCTGTAAAATCAGAGGTTACATTGTAGAAAACTGATAGGTGAAGTAAGTTGTTTTTGTCTGACATAAGATAAAACAAGGAAATGGTTTATATAATTTTGTATAAAATTAGCAATATTATCTCCACATTCCCTTCCCCACTTCTTACATAAATTCCAGTTTCTTATAACTTTATGTACTAAATCCTAACATTCTGTTGGTTCCTTCGTTAATTAAATTTTGGCAGATCCTGTCTATTCATAGGATAATAATGATTTTAACAATTTAAGAATAGTACTATCACACTGGGTACTTATTTTTAGAAACATTCTCACCACCCAACCTGCCAACCAGAGTACGGAACTGAAGAGTCTGCTCAGGTATTACGAAGGACAGCATAAGGCATGAGAATCAATAGTATCCACTATTCATGTGACCCTTATGTCAGCTACAGGTTTTGCCCCCTGAGGCCATTTAAAATCACATCTTCACAGGAACACCTCCAGGTGCCTCTTGTTGAATATTAATGTAGAAATCCATAAACTATATATATTTTTTTGAGAAACCACACACGTAATTCTGGAAAATTTCTGAATTTAATTTTAAATTTAAGTTTTAATATAATGTAAAATATGAATCTAGGTTGATTTTTTATATAGACATTCAGCCCTTCTCATTTCTTAAAAAAGTATTTTTCTCAAAGTACTATAGTGTCCTAGTCAAATCCATACGAGTGTGGGTCTATTTTGGGCTCTCTATTTTATCTCTCATTCATTTGTCTGTCTTTACACTGGTAGTACACGTCTTAATTACCACAGCTTCACAGTAAGTAAATGTTAAAGTCAGGTGATGTAAGTCTTCTAACCTTTTTCTTCTTCACAATTATTTTGACTATTCTAGGTTCTCTATATTCTAAATTATAGAATCAGCTTGCTAAAAATATCTTCAGAAATTTTACTTGAAATTGCATTGAATCAGTAGATCAATTTGAAGAGAACTGACATCTTATAATTGTTTAGACTCAATCCAAAAACATCTCTTCATTTATATTTACTTACATTTCTCTTAACAATGTTTTAAAGTTTGAAGTGTAAAGGGTTCACACATATTATAAGTAATATTCTTTTCAAATATTTTTTCTAATTGTTCACTGCAAGTGCATAGAAAAACAATTGTTTCTATATGTTGATCTTATATCCTAGTGTAATTTCACTTATTAGCTCTAACACTTTTGTTTTAGTTCCCTTTGAGTGAATTTTTTTGCAAACACTAGTTGCTTTGGGGGAAAAAGAGATCATTTTTCTTT
Organism: Eonycteris spelaea; assembly: GCA_003508835.1. NCBI lineage: Eukaryota > Metazoa > Chordata > Mammalia > Chiroptera > Pteropodidae > Eonycteris > Eonycteris spelaea. The sequence continues at coordinate 4,232,558 of PUFA01000137.1, forward strand.
CCCCCCCCCAACATTTATGTATTTTATCTCATGTCTTATTACACTGGCTAGGCCCTCTAGTATAATATTGAATAGAAATGGAAAGGACTCACCTCTTGCTTATTCCCTGAGAAAGCCTAATTGATCTGTGACTTGCAGGTTGAATCGCCATCAATAGGGTGAAGAGAGAAGGGAAAAGCATTGCAGATAAAGGAACTATGTAAAGTACCATGGCAGGGAGGCGCATGAAAACCTCAGAGAATGGAGAGAGGGCCAGCATGGCTGGAAAAGAGAGAGTAAAGGTTGTATGTCACAAGGCGGCAGTGGAGATGCCTTATTGGGTCCTCATTGGTCATGTTAAGAATGTTGATCTTTTGCCTAAGAGCAGCAGGATATAACTGAAGAGTTTTAAGTTGAGGTTACTCTGACTATGCATGGACTAGAACAAATGAGAAGTATGAGAATCATTTAAAATAAGAAAGAATGTTTGTTCAATTACTTTGTCAAAAAATTTAAGTACTACCAAGAGACTACCAAAATTTTAATCTTAGGTAACAATTTGAAAGCTTGCTATGTGTCAAGCATTATCCTAAAAAGTTCTTTATATTCATTAAAATTTTAATTATTATATAACTCAATGATGTAGATGGCATACTACCACCATAAGAGGTCTCAAGGTAAAAACCTAGCAAATTCTTTGTGAGTTATAACCCAGGGTCCTAATCGTCCAAACCTGTGAATATGTTATATTCCATGGCAAAGAGGATTAGGGTTGCAGGTGGAATTACAGTTGCTAACCAGTTGACTTAATGATAGGGAGAGTAACCTGGCTTATCCAGGTGGGACCATTGTAATCACCAGGGGTTTTAAAAAGGAAAGAGGAAGGCAGAAGAGAACTGGAGAAATGGCAGCATAAGGAAGACTCATTACACTATTGCTGGCTTTGAAGACAGGATAAGGGACCACAAACCTTGGAAAGTGCATGGTTTCTAGAAGCTGGAAAAGGTACGTCCATAGATTCTCTCCCAGATCCTCCAGAAGGAACAACACCCTGCCAAAAACCTGACTTTAGTCTCTGAGGCCCATTTTGGACTTCTTAAGTACAACTCTGTGAGATTATAAATTTGTGTTGTTGTAAGCTAAAAAAAAAAAAAAATGTGCAGAGATAAATGGGATGTCTCAGTGTTTCCATTACTAACTGCTGAATAACATTACTTCCAAAATTTATGAGCTTATAACAACCATCTCATCCTCCTGACTGATTCAGTGCTTCTGGAATTTGGACTGGTCCTGGGCAGGGAGGCAGAGAAGTGGAAGGAGTTGGAAAACAAGAAGAAAGGGCATGATTTTGCTGCTTCTCTATAATGTCTGGAGTCTTAGCTGGGAAGCCTCAAAAACTGGGGATGAATTGACAGCCAGAAGCTAGAATCATCTAAAAGACTTGCTCACTCACTTGCCTGGGTGTTTGCTAAGATAAAACAAAGACTAGAACTGCCAACCAAAAATTCCTATATGTGGTGTCTCCAAGTGTCTGGGTTTCATAACAGCATGGTGATCTCAGCATCTCAGGGCCCCAGGCTGAGTGCTCCAGAGAGCAACATAAACCTGCCTTGTCTTTTATGATCCAGCTTCGAAGTCACATAGTACTACTTTAATAACGCTCAGTTGGGCAGTGTAGTTCCAAGTGCACTCAGACTGAAGGGCCCAGAACACAGACCTTACTTCTCAATGGGAGACATATCAAAGAACTCAAGGAAAATGTTTAAAATAGAAAAATCAATGATAAGGTTGTTTCAATAGAGACAGTGATAGCTGTGGGTAACTTGAACTAAAGCAGTGCTAGCAGAGGTAGAGAAATGGTATTTAAGAGGTAACATCACCAGGATTTGGTGACACAATTTATGTGAGGGAAAAGAAGAGGTTTCTAGATCATATAACAGAAGGCCATGTATTAAGCAATGGAACAGAGGAAGAAGACCAGGGCTTGCTTTGTTTTGTTTTGTGGTAAAGATAACTTGAATTTGGTATTGGAGATATTGAGTTGGGAGAGACTTGGAGTGAAATCATGTAGGTAACTGAATCTATGGACTCAAAGGATAAACTAAGGGTGGATATATAAACTTGGGAATTGTGAGTATTTAAGTCTTCATTTAAACCATAAATGTAGGTGAGATCAGAGAGAGAATATAGAGTGAGAAGAAAAGAGAGATGAGCATAAAGCTTTTGGCAACTTTAATATTTAAGAGCCACGGAAAGGGGAGGGAGGCAAAATTGAAGGGGAAGGGAAAGAAGGGTCAACAGGTTAATAGAAAACCAAGACTGGCTTGTTCATGAAAATTTCAAAAAAGAGAGGAGTTAAGGGAAAGAGGTCAACAATGTCAAGTGCTGATGAGAGGCTTTGTGAGAAGAGGTCTAAGGATCTGCTTCAGGGAGGTGATTGTTGTCTGTCATGAGATTTGTTATGGGTACATAATGGAAAATGGAAGAAGATTGTCTTAAAAGACAGCCGAGGCTTCCATTTGACAGTCACCAACGACCTCAAAATCCAGTAAGCAATTTGTCGGATCTCTCTTCTGCCGATGGTGCTGCAATGGACACTTTTAGTCAGTTTCCCTCTATTATCTCTCTTTACTAAAAAGAGTGACTCTGTTTCCATTTTATGTTTCTCAGCAATCATATTTCTCAGAAAATGCTCTTCTGTGTTTCATTTTGCTTACTGTCATCTTCTAGCTACCATTTACCTGTGGTCATCTGTCCTGAGACAGTCAGAGCCCTTGTCTGCTTTCTCCATCTTATTCTCCCTTTCACAGCCTGGCTGTCCCAACTTGTGGCCTCACTTACCTTTTTACGCCTGCCTGGTAGATAGCTTCCAGATGTACATCTCCACCCCAGGTGTTTCTTCCTCTACCCAAGATTTTAGTTTTGCTCTCTTGAAGGTCAAATGCACATGAGTTTCTGGCTGCAGCAAACAATTTGCCACATCCAAAGTTAAATTAAATTGTTCCTATAAACTCTCCTTGCCATTGTTCTTCTCTATTTCTACTTCCTTATATCTCAAATTCTGATGTCATCTCGTACTTATTGTTCCCTCCCTGCTTCCTGCGCTCATCTTTACCCTCCCATCTCTCATGTGTACACACATCCAGGGCGGTCTCCCACATTCTTTTGGATTGCCATTAATCTCCATCTTCACAATGATAACTCAGATCCAATGTTACATGTATATGGCTCTAAAAGTCACACATCAGGCTCCCTGATATTTTCTCAAAATCATCATTTTAACATGTTACTATACTGTAATGTGGTCAGCTAATAAAAATAGAATGGAAAAGACTAAAAAAAATTTAAAAGAACAGATTCCAACTTATTGTCAACTCTAATCCGTTGGCAGTGGTTCCCTGATGTAGTACATTCAGAAGGATTCTGAAACTCAATACAGAATTGGTGCAAGAGTTTCACGATTGATAAGTGCTATTTGTTATATTAGGCAGCAGAACTAGCTACCCAAATTACAACTCAAATGCAGTCCTTGGTTAAAAAAAAAAAATTTGACTGACTATAAGTTAGCCTGTATTTTAATCTCAATGTTGAAATATTTCATACAAATTCCAAAAATTCTATGAAATATGATTTTGATTTTGTTAATTCTATTAGAAAAGGTAATATGGTTAGTTCATGTTCTCTTGTTCCCTTTAAGTTATGAGTGTCCTTTGTATAGCTACAGCTATCTTTTAGGGAAATATCTGTTACAGAGTTCTTTAAAAGAATACCTGATCCAGAAAATTTTAATTCATAAATCGATTAAGACCCAACAATATCTCCTCAGGTTGTGACAAATTACCCTTATGTTTTGCCCATGTATTCAATATGAAAATGCAGGCTCTGTCAAAAGAAGGACCACCCAGAGGAAATACCCCCTTGGGAACCCAAGAACTCTCTCAGCAGCTCCTGACACTGTTCTTCAGCTGCTCATGTGCATGTGCAAAACAGTAGAGATGAAGATTTGGGTACCACAGTTAGATGATTCTGGGAAAGGTGTTTCCTCTGACCATCATATTTGCAGTATCGCGGTGGGTGCGTAATGGGTGCAAATGCACAGTAATATTACAGACCCAAATTTGGTTTTGAAAACATTCCACAAAGATTTTTGATGATTTATAATCAAGGTGAATAATACTAGTGTGCAGTCTCCCATTGTACAAATTCAATTGCTAACGCCAGTGGAGCAATGGCTACTTTGAGAAAACACAGTATTGCTAAACGTATGTAGTGACTTCTTGGTTTGACCCACTGGCCATTAGTCTCACTGGAATAATTTATCTTTGCAAACCTTCACCAGATTTCTCAAGGTGTTATATGAGGACTGTAGCAGGCACAAGTAGTCTGGAACATACTAAGTACCCAAAACAGAAGTGAACAATAAAATTGCTTTGAAAAAAAAAAAAAAAGCTTTGCCATTTATTAAAGATGGAGCCATTCATCAACCATTGCTCTCTAAAGAGAAGACTTAAGGAAGAGTGTAATGTCCTGGTTAAACACATTAATAAGAGCTAAAATCTCTGATAATAGACATTCCAAGAGGTGTGAGATGACCTCTCATTGTGGCTTCGATTTGAATATTTCTAATGATTAGTGATGTTGAGTGTTTTTTTCCATGTATCTGTTGGTCATTTAAATGTCTTATTTAAAAAAATATCTCTCATGTCCTCTGCCTAGTTTAAAATTATTATTATTAATATTCATATTAGCTAATTGAGTATATGAGCTTCTTATATATATTGCACACCAACCCCTTATTGGAGATACATTTTGCAAATATTTTCCCCCATTCTATAAGTTGCGCCTTCATTCTGTCGATTGCTTGCTTTGCTGTGCAGAGCTTTTTAGTTTGATGTAGTCTCACTTGTTCTTTTTTGCTTTTGTTGCTTATGCTATTGGTATCATATCCAAAAATTCCTTGCAGAGACCAATGAAACCTGGGCCTTTTTTGTTGGGAAGATTTTTGTTTACTGGTTCAATGCTCTTTTCTGTTATTAGTCTGCTCAGTTTCTGTTTTCTCATGATTCAGTCTTAGTCGGTTGTATGAGCTTAGAAATTCATCCATTTCTTCTAGGTTATCCAATTTCTTGGTGTATAATTGTTCAGAGTAGTCTCTTCTGAACTTTTGTATTTCTGTTATCAGTTGTAATGTCTCCTCTTTCATTTCTGATTTTTGAGTCTTTCTTTTTTTCTTAGTCTAAATAAAAGTTTGTCAATTTTGTTTGCTTTTTCAAAAATCAGCTCTTAGTTTCACAAGTCTTTTCTATGATTTTTCTCGTCTCATTTACTTCTGCTCTAATATTTGTTATTTCCTTTCTTCTTCTAACTTTGGGCTTACTTTGTTCTCTCTTTTTTTTTCTTGAGGTATAAAAGTAGGTTGTTTATTTGAGGCATTTTTTTCTTAATGTGGGTGTTTATAGCCATAAACTTTCTTCTTCGAACTGTTTTAGCTGGCATCTTGTAAGTTTGGCATGCATGCTTCCATTTCCATTTGTTTCAAGGTTTTTTAAAATTTTCTCTTTGGGTTTCTTCTTTGACCCATTGGTTGTTCAAAAATGTGTTTAATTTCCATGTATTTATGAATTTCCTTCCTGTTATCGATTTCTAATTTCATACTGTTTCAATTGGAAAATATGTTTGATATAATTTCAGTCTTTTTAAATTTTCTAAGACTTGTTTTGTAACCTAGCATATGACTTATCTTGAAGAATGTTCTATGTGTATTTAAGAAAAATGTATTCTACTGCTATTGGATAAAATGTTCTGTATATGTACATTAGAACCACTTGAACTAAAGTATAGTTCAAGACTACTGTTTCCTTATTAATCTTCTGCCTGGATGATGTATTCAGTGTTGAAAGTGAGGGTACCAAAGACCCCTACTATTGTATTGTCTATTTCTCCCGTCAGAACTGTTAGTGTTTGCTTAATATATTTAGGTACCCCAATGGTAGGTACATTTACAATTGTTATATTCTCTTGATGATTGACCCTTTTATTATTATATAATAACATTCTTTACCTCATTACAATTTTTGACTTAAAGTTTGTTTTGTCTGATAGACATATAACTACCCCTGCTCTCTTCGGTTTCCATTCATATGGAAATCTTTTTATATCCCTTCACTTTGAACCTATGTGTGTCCTTAAAACTCAAATGAGTTTCCTGTAGGTAGCCTCCATTTGAGTCTTGTTTTTTAATCACTCAGTCCCTATGGATTTTGATTGGATAATTTAATCCATTTACATTTAAATTAATTGCTAGGTAAGCACTTATTGGTTTTTAGCTATTTTGTATTTCCTTTGTTCCTTTCTTCCTAATTCGCCATCTGTCTTTGTGAACTGATGATTTTCCACAGTGGTATGCTTTAATCCCTTTATCTTTTGTATATCTACTATAGGTTTTTGCTTTGTGGTTATTATGAGGCTTACATAAATCATCTTATAGATAAAACAATCTATTTTAAGACAATAACAATTAAATTTGATCACATACAAAAGCCCTACCCTTTAATTCCCTACATACACATTTTATACTTTTGATGTCACATTTATACTTTTTATATTGTGTATCCATTAACAAATTGTTGTAGCCATAGCTCTCTTTAATACTTTTGTCTTTTCACCTTTATGCTAGGGTTAAGTGAGCAACACACCACTATATTAGAATATTCTGAATTTAACTATTTGCCTTTACCAGTGTGTTTTATATTTCCATTTGTTTTCATATTACTAATTAGCATCCTTTCATTTCAGCTTGAAGAATTTCTATCACATTTCTTGTAAGGCAGGTCTAGTGGTGATAATCTCCCTCAGCTTTTGTTTGCCAGGGAAATCCTTTATCTCTCCTTCATTTCTGAACAACACCTTTGTCAGGTATAAAATTTTTGGCTGGCAGTTTTCTTTTGCTCTCATCGATTTGGATATATCATCTTAATCTCTCCTGGCCTGTAAGGTTCCTGCTAAGAAATCCACTAATATCCTTGTGAGGAAATTTTCTGTTGCTGCTTTAAAATTTTTCTCTTTGTCTGTGATTTTAGACAGTTATTTTAATGGATCTTAAAGAAAATCTTTTGGGGGCAAAATTAAGGAGGGGGAATTTGTGAGTTTCATGAACTTGGATGTCCAAATCTCTCCCCAGATTTGCAAAGTTCTCAACCATTATATTTCTTTAATAAGCTTTCTTTTCCTTTCTCCCTCTCTACCCCTTATGGTTTTTATACTTCACATAGGCTTTCTTCTTCTTTTTTTTCTTTTTCATCTCTCACTGGATAATTTCAAATGATCTATCTTATGCTTTGCAGATTTTTTTCTTCTGCTGGATTAAAGCTGTGATGCTTTCTCTATTGCCTTTTTTAAAAATTATTCATTGTATTGTTTAGCTCCCAAAATTGTTTGATTCTTTTTCAAATTTTCTATCTCTCTGTTAAACTTTTTACTGTGTTCATGTATTTTTTCCTGATGTTGTTAAATCGTCTTTCTGTGTCTTCTTGTAGCTCACTGAGCTTCCTTAAAACAATTTTGAATTCTTTACCAGGGAAATTGCAGATCTCCATTTCTTTGGGGTCAGTTACTGAAAAGTTGTTGTTTTGCTTCTATAGCATCACATTTCCTTGATTTTTTCATGTTTTTGAAGTTTTACTTTGTTGTCTTCACATTTGAAGAAGGGGTCACCTCTTCCAGTCTTTACCAACTGGATTCGCAAGAGAAATAATTCTGCCAGCCCTCTTAGAGATTCTGAGGCTTTCTCTTACCTTCTATGGATATGCTTGCTCCACTTCTTGTTCCCTCTTCAGGGGGAATTTTTAAGATTGTGTCCCTTCTCTTCATCCTCCAAAGCCAGTGTAGGTCCTGGCAGCCTCCCATTTGCTCTTCCTAAGGTGATGCTAAATGATCAAGTTTGTGTGCTTTCTCCCAATCCTGCAGAGTCAAATCAGCTTTCTGTGTGTACTCACCAGCTATCTGCGCAGGATCATAGGATCACTCACATCACCCTCAAGGAGATGCACAGGAAGCACTGGGGGGGGGGGGGGGTTGCAGATTGTATGTGGGTGAAGTACACAGAGCATTGGGGGTGCCCATGGACCAGTTGGGGGGATCTGTTGGTGAGCTGTTACCAGCAGTTCTTGGGTAAGCTTCCTGATGGCATCTGCAAAGTGGTCGGTAGGATCTGTGTCTCTTTGATGCCCTCTGGGAGCCCTGCCTGCTGTTCTCCCAGCTTCTTCCTGCTCCCTCCTACCCTGTCATGCCATACACCCCAGTAATCTGTGCAAGGGGAAAAGAAGGGGGCCTCTCGGGCAGCATCCTATATAGCAGGGGAAGCAAAGTGCTCAATTGCATGCTTTAATTTTCTCCCATAGGAGAAATCATGGGTCAAAAAATTCTCTCTTGGCACTGAGCCATGATGCCCTAGGGGAGGGGTGATGTGGGTAAAGTAGTGCTGTTCCTTTTTCTCTGTTGAATGTGTCCAGTCTCAGATTGTGTGTGTGTGTGTGTGTGTGTGTGTGTGTGTGTGTGTGTGTTAGAACTTCTCCAGCAAACTCGGACTTTACTAAGGGACTTTTATCCATGAGTGATTTTCAAATCAATGTTCTTTGAGGAAAGGACAGTAGAAAATTCTCATTCTGTCCTTTTGATGATGTCATTCCCTAGTAAGTTCTGATATGTTCCAGTGTGATCTAGAATGAAAAAGTTATGAAACTACTTTATATACGAAGGAAATGTTTGTTGTTACCAGTGTGATACATACCTAGGGAGCATTTCAATGAAAGCCAGTTACATAGAAATTAAAATTTCGTAACTTCATTTGGGTGGGAGTGACAGGTGTTCAGGGTGCTCTACAGCTGCAGGGTGTACAGGTGTACAGATGCTCTACAGTGCTCTACTGGTTTGGATAGCTAAGGTTCAACTTAAAGTTAAATGAGGGAGTTCATCTGTGTGAACTCAAGTGATGACAATAAGTATGATGTCCATACTCTGGAGAACAAGACTTCACTCAGTTCTAGTCTGATTTCAGGGGAGTTTGGCAGAGACCAAATATTCATCACTCTCTGAAAACTTTAGCTCATTAATTCTAAATTTCTATTGCTCTTGAAATGTTTCAGAATTTCATGGAAATGCTAAGTTTTACAGGATCCTAGGTGTTATCCTCTACTTAGTTAAAAATTAAATGCATTTTTCTGAATATAAGTTGATATATAATAAAATTAAATATAAATCATAAATCTCATAATACATAATATAATATGTAATGCATATTATATATAATAATATCTATAATCTCTACTATAACAAATCAAATATATGTTCATGGAAAATACAAAGAAGAAATCAAAATGATCTACCATCCTGCCCCATGTTAACAAATGTTTGAGAAGAGCTAGCTTGTAAAATTATAGTCTCTCTGCCCAGCTCAGCCTCTGCTAAGAGACAAGTTGTCACCTTGTGGTCTCAGCCCTGAAGAGGAACTGAGAGGGTTAGGCTTTGGTCTTTGAAAAGCCTCTTTCCTCCAACAAGGAGGACCTAAAAATCCCCTCTGCACCATTCACAGTGAACTTGCCAGTGGTAGCAGCTCCCCAAGCATACACGTGTCAGGCTGCAGCCCTGCAAGACTTCATTCTTCACCACACTGTCAGAATTAGGGCCGTCCTGACTGCCTGAGACTGAACCCTCCACCCCTCCTATCAGGCCAAGGAATCAGAGTCTCCACCTTCTCTAGTGTCAGGTCCTAGTTCTCAGACATCTATTAAGCACTAAGCCAGATGCTCACTTACGGAAGATAGAGTGGCAAGAAGACATTTTGAAGCCTCCTATCCCTTTTGCAGGTCAGACGCTTTGTGAATTAAATCCCTGGCAGATTGAATTAAGTTTGCCCTCCACTCCTCTGGCTAGTGACTCCTCCACCACCTTCACAGTCATTCCCCTGACACTAGCTCCAGCTAAACTCTGTGTTCCTTCTTGATGGGGGTTCAAGGGCACTAATCCCCTCTGTGTTACAGCTCTTGATGAATACATACAAAACATATGCTATGGACCAAGATATACAATCAACTGTAACAGTAAGTCTGAACTGGGGGGCGGGGAAGCAGAACCATTTACATCCTTCTTTGAGCATACTGTTGGAACCATGAGACCCTGATTTACCCTCCTGATTATATGAACAAGGTAAGCCTGAGTTTGCTATATAAAAAGGGGGGTGGAGGAGAATAGGGATAAAAGGGAAGGGACAGAGGAAGATGAGGAATGGCCCACCCTGACAGAATTTTAGAGCAATAATTCTATCTCCCCAATAAGGTGCTGCTTGAAAGTTAGACCCCACCCAGTTTTATCAGTAACAGAAGCCCCCTCAGGGAAATAGGAAGAAGAGTGAATGAGGTACTTCCTCGTATTCTTCAACTGTTAGTTCTCTTTACTCTTTAAACTTAGACCTCAAGCCTATGATGTAGTTGGGTGTAACTATCCTCTTTGGGAGAAGTGATTAGTGGTTGATAGGAAAATTCCTATCATACTTTGAGGCTGTTCTTCAGAAAAGCACCAAACTTCTCTGTTCCCAGGAGAGAAAAATTCAGTTTTGGTCCCCAGTTGGCTCTGCAATGGGTCAGCACAAGACCTGGAATACATTTCTACAACCAAGTGTGAAAATTATGGCTTAATCTTCCTCTAGTCTTAAGTTATGCCCAAATGAAATATCCATAGAAACCAACATAAATTGAACAATAAATCCAAAGGACAATATCAGCAACAAAAAAGTCCCTAATTTAAATTGCCCTTCATTATTAAAAGCTCAAAGAAAAATTGAAGTATCGGGTTAATTCACTTTGAATTTAAAAACAAAAATCCAAACATTTCCTACTTTACTTTCTCATTCTGGTTCTCTGCCCGAGGAGCCCTGGATCCCTTTAACACTGGTTTGTTCCTTTTCTACTAGAAACCCCTCCAAAGTTTATTTCATCCAATCATATCCTTCATGCATCCTATTTTTCCAAATGCCCAAGCCCATAGCATTATCACATAACCAGCCCCACTGATACCCATAAAATTTAGAAATCAAATCCCATCCTTTACAACTCTCATTCCAAACAAATACAGCTGACTCTCATTCATAGTAGTTCTGTTCTATAAAGTCACTGCAAACACTGATTTGCAAACACTGAGCCATTGCTCCAAGAGACATACAGGTCATGTATCTCCTGTGAGCCACTGATCATGACATTGTCATGAACTGATAAATACATATCTTGTTTTATGTGTGTTTCTATTTAAATATACCTCATTTAATATATATTGTTAACTCGATAACATCAATCTCACAGCCAACAGCACAAAATCTCATATCTAAACAAAGCTTCTCTAGCACATGTATTTTCTCCATAAAGCACATCGCAGCCTTCCTGCACTTAGGAATACTAAACAGCACTTAAACATTAAGCTTGGGGGCCAATTTAAACAGCAAAATCACCAAAAACAAAAGCACAAAATGCAAAATGTGGCACTAAACAGACCGTGAAAAGGACCCTTTTTACAATATGAGAGCTGCAATAAGACAGCATTGCCTCATTCATGACAACTTGGAAGTGTTCATTGGGTGACTCTGATTTTTTGTGTCTCTGTGCATGTCTGTAAATGACTGCAAAAGGGCCATGACTGTTGATTTGGGGGGTTACAAATAAATTTTAGCAAGTAGGCAAATTCACAAAGGGAATCAGTGAATAAAAAGGATGAATTGTGTGTTCCCAGAAGCTAGGATGCAGCACATTCTAGACCCACATTGTGCTGCCCTTCCAAAACCATAGAAGATGCCAACTTTTCCTGGAAGAAGGAGCACAGACAACGAAACACAAAGCAAGGGGGGAAACATTTTGTCAGTCTTCCCGGGATGCCCAGTTGCCTTTGACTCCTCAGCGCCCTCGGCCTCTGAACTCCCTCACATTTGCATGAATCTTTCCTCTAAATGGTAATTGTGGCTGTGCTCACCATGTCCTGGGTTTGGGGTGGGGAGAGGGGAAGAATGTTCCTCTATACCATACCTTCTGACTCAGGATGCTCTGGGTTCAGGAAATTTTTATCAATCATGTACAACCAACCTAGGAGAAGGGCTATTGGGTAACATTCCCAAATGTGCAATGCACACTCTGTTATTCAGAATGCCACCAGGCTGGCTACAACAGTGACATCTGAGAGGTGATGTCCAACATGAAGAAACCAAACCCTGTGACTTATCTTGGTGGCATCCATTGGCTTCAGGACTCAGCTGAGCTCTGCTTAGTGCTCTGGGTAAGCAGATGCCTGGAATCGAATCCTTTATAGGAAGCTTCATTTCTAAATTTCAGAATGTGAATCTGCAGGCTTCAAAACCAATGAAGATGAGTGGGTCTTTACCTGCCCTAAAGACTAGCCCCTCAGCCACTGGAAGGCAAGGACTTGGGGATAACAGAGAGTGTGAGATTTCAGGCAGAAACCCATTCGTTTTTCTTTTCTTCATTCTGTTTCTCATCTAGGAGTATAAATTGTAAAAGCTCCAGGGCACAAGTGCGTGAGACTTTTTGTTCTGGTGTCATTTCCAGGGCAGGGCAGGACAGGCCTGCCCACATTCTGTTCCCCTTTATAGATACAGAAGGAGCTTACTGTTCACAGGACTACCTCTCAGGTCCAGGAGGCCTGCATGCAAGCTCTCAAGCACAGAGAATTACTCTTTTCTCTGAAGCTTTATGTTAATTCTGGATCAGTAATTATATAATTTCTGATAAAGTTTGTGGATTTCAGAAACCCTAGCCCATTGGCTCAAACTACTAGGGTTATCAGAGGATCTTTACAAAGAGGATGAATGGTCTTTTTAGGTCAAGATTTAAAAAAAAAAAAAAAAAGGAAATTCCAAAAGACTTACATTGTCTCTAAGAATACTGTGGACATGGACACTAAAGAAGAAATGCTTTTCATCTAAAAATATAAATTGAAAACAAAACAAGGGCTGGTCCTGTAGTAAGGCTGGTAGAGTGTTAGAACTTTTGTTTTTAAATGAAGCAGACTCGTGAATATTGATTGGAAAAGAAAGGCATTTTGTTAGGAAAAAGGTAGTGATCTTGAAGGATGAGAAAGGCCTACACAAAAGGGAAAGAGACCACTGCACCTAACATTTCTAAAGATCAAGGGCGGGCTCTTGGCCCAGAGACAACGAAGAAAGGGAGGAATGGAAGACAGGGCGACTGGGGTGACTGCCCTGATGAATCCCAGAGTTAAAGAGTGCCAGGAGGTGTTCTCTTTCTTAAACTCAAGGTGCGGACCATACTGTATTTGAAAAATCTTCACTTAGAGATAGATGAGGTGGTTTATGAACAGTCAGATGTAGGGGTACAGGGTGGGATCTTTTAAATGCCCTTGGATGGGTTTCACCAAAGCAGGGAATGCAAAACACAGTCATGGCATGTGGCCTGAGGGAACGTGGCAAGGGATTGTGGGGCCAAGTTTGCAAAGGAGGACCCGGAAATGATGAAAGTGGAACAATAGGCGAAAGGTCCCAGCATGACACACAGATGACATTGCTGTCCCTGAAACTGTCTAACTACAAACTCACTCCAGGAAGGCAGATATATTTTGGTACGATGTGTATTTATAGAAAGAAGAAAATGTAACCAGAAATTACTTAAGTTACATTATAAGCTCCTTCAAGTAGATGAATTCCATGATGAACCCACTCCAAAAATAAAACAAGAACTTCAACCCTGTTAGGAGATCGATCATACATATATTTATATTTATACTTATACTTTTATACTTATATTTACATTTTAAATATAAAAATTAATAAAATATATTAATATAAATTTTAAATATGTGTGTATATGTATATATGTATTTTTTTATGAAAAGTTTTTCTGTCCCTATAGGAAAGGCACTTTGAGTTGACTTCTAATAGAGACTTACACTGTCACCATGGGAATGATATAAAGACCCTCTCACCACTGATATGTCCTCTTGCAGGGCTAGAGCCACCGCTCACCTCAAAGGGCCAAGACACTAGATGTGGTACCAGCTATTGGGCTTAAAATCATACTTCTGTTATTATTTGAGGACCAAGGCATGCCAGGGTAGCTGTTTAAAATACTCAGATCAAAGCTTCTTTTAGAACTTTTTAAAAATTTTCCTTTCCTTTTCAGCTTCTTCTCTTTAATCTATCCACCACCTATGCAAATTATATTACATAAAAAGCCCTGCACATTCAGCAACCTAATGACCTACCTCATTAGTAATCTCAAATGACAGAATCCCCCGCAGAATCTAACAGGAAATGTCTCAAGGAACTCACGGCTGTGGCCACAGTCACATAAGGACTCAGAAGTGAGACAAGCCAGTCATTAAGAACAGGACCTTTGAGGCCAGACTACCTGTGTGTGAACCCCCTCCGTTGCTTGCCAGCAATGTAACCTTGAGCAAGTTATTAGGTGTCTATAAACCTCAGTTTTCTTATTTGAAAATGGAGGTAACTGTTACAGCTTCCCAATATTGTTATAATGATACATGAGAATAGTGTCCTTTTTTAATATGTAATAAAATGTCTTTTTTTTTTTTAATACAGAGAAGTTTCTAGCATCACCTCTCTTGGAAGACAAATGGTTAATCTTGGAACAGACCTTTTTTTTTTTTTTTTTTTTGAGAGGTCCTTGTGTTCCCTTTTTGGTGTACAGTATAGGTGAGTTGGCAATCACTGTCCTCAGAGAAGAATATAATAGAAACTTATGTTTTGATGGGCTTAGCAAAGCTGCCTCTGTGGAGGAGTGGACTTTGCCACACAGAAACCTACGTGTTTCTAGGAGGAAAGAGACTATTCCCAGGGACTCCAGGATACAGAAAGTCATGGTGCTTGTCCAATGGAAAACAACGAATGTCAGGGCCTGGAAGTGCAAATCGAGAAGGGCGCCTCTGAGGCCCATGGGTACATCCTGGCAGCAGTGACCATTCCCAACAATGACCATGTGGTAAAGGAGCACAGTGACATCAGACTCCAGATCCCCCTGAACTGATGAAGCAGGCAGTATCTGTAATAATCGGAAAGGACTTTTTTTTCAGTGGAGAAAAGTATGTTGTTATTTAAGAACTTAATTCTGATTAAAAGCAAAAACCCATACTGATTTTGCAGGGTTATTCAATGGGAAGTCCATTAAGAATTCCCTCTCAGAATGGCTCATTATGCCCTGAATAGAGCAAGTACCAAGCAAAGATGATGCTGCAGATAAATTAATTACTGTAAGAAAAGCTAAAAAATAAGTTTACAGTCTTTCCTTTATAATAATATTTTTAAATTAGATGGATTGTTCTATTTTTGTTAAAAGAACAAAATATCACAACTACATGTGGAATTGCATAACAAGGAATGCAATGGAATCCATGGATTTTAAACTAAAAATATGCATGAAAGGAAACAATATGTTGAGAAATGGGCATTCATGCATGACAGGATACTTCATATCAAATCCTAGCATAGTCAGGGTGGCTCACCATTTTTTAAGGGTAGATTATGTAAAATAAAAAAAAAATATAAATTTAAAACTTTTTAAAATTTTATCTTAAATATATTTGAGAGGGTGCATATCTGTAGCATTGTTTGTTTATTTGTTCATGGCAGAACTTAGAAGAATATCTGAGAAATAATAGTGATCCAAGGAATTATGATTAATGAGAATGAGTCATGTAGAGAGAAGAAATATAAAGAAAGGAGAAATAAGGGTGAGCTTCATTTTATCTCACAGCTCTATGAAACCCAAACTTCATTGTAATTAAAGACAAGAGTCAGTTTAGGTTCTAAATTTTTATGGTAGCAGCAGAGAGGATCAGAGGCAAACAACAAAAGGTGGGACACAATTAAGAGGCTCCTGCGGTATTCCCACCAAGAAGTAGTAAGGGCTACATTTAGAAAACATGTGTTAGAATGGAGAAGGAGGAAGAACAAATTGTATTTCTAAGTTTAAGAGTAAGAATTAATCAGATTTATTAAATTATTATGCATTGAAAAAAAATGGGAAAGAGTTTAGGGGACACCTGTCAAGTAAGGTGAAATGATAGACAACCATTCACAGAGATTCCAAATCCTGAAGGAGGAACAATTAGTGGGAAAAAATAGTGGGTTTACCTTTGGATGCATTGATTTGGAGGTGCTGTTTTGACATCAAGGTTTTAGAAATATGTCAGCAAAATTATGGGCTAGACTTGTTAATTTGGGATTGGTTGGCAACAAATTGTAGTCAAGTTATGGGGATGATTGAGCTCACTCTGGAAGAAAGAAGAGCAAGAGCTGCAAGGGGCAAGGATGGAGCTCTGGAATTTTGCACTCTGGAGACAGGTAAGAGGCACCCACAGGAAAGTAAAAGCATTGCAAGTATGGTAGGAAGGAAAGGGGGAGAGAGTGCTGACGAAACCCAAGGGCAGAGAGCTTTTACAGAGAAGTGGTAGTGACAATAAATGCTACCACAGGGTCATGTAGGGAAGTACAGAGAAATTTCATTGGCAAGCAGTGCATGACCTCACTGAAAGTGCTTGTAGAGATGTTGAGGGCAGCATAGGCAAGACAAGTGTGTTGAAATTACACTAGAAGTGAGAACACTGAGGTAAGTTCAACAAGCATGGTCATTTGGAGATGACAATGGGATGCAAAAGACCCCTGCCTGTTCCTCTCATGCTTCAGAGGCATGAAAAGGGAGACATGAAGCAGCCCCCACAGGAAACATGGGGTCCTTAGAGGAAATCCAGCTCTCAGGTAAGTTCAGGAGCTATGAAGTCTTTAGGGATAAAGTAAATCTATTAACAATAAAACAGCGACCATCCTTTCTGCCTTCTCTCCCACTTTCACAGTGTACTATGCCTAGTTATTTCCTCTGATCCTCAGGATTCACCTGAAGTGATTTTCTCAGGAATCCTAGTCTCAAAGTATTTTCCCTTATGTATGTTCCTATGGCTCAGGATTTTGTCCCTGTTGTGCCATTCTCCACATATGTAATTTGTCCAATATCTATTTTCTTCTAAACTGAGCTCCGAGATACCAGGAAATGCATTTACTATGTTCACTATTGTATCCCCACATAAAAAGAGCTTGATAAATGACTTATGGAATGAATGAATGAGTCAATCAATCTACAGAGATTCCAGAGGTCACAGTGAAAAGAGTTGGTCCAGAGGGCACCAGAGAAAGAATATGCGAATAGATACTTAAAATAAGGTAGTATTAGAATGAGTGAGTGCGAGAAAGCAGATGGCTCGAAGGAACTTGAAGTTTAGCTTGTGAAGCGAGACATGGCTGAGAGGCATGAAGGTGTTAACTAGTTTTGAAACTCTACCAGTCATTCCAGTCAAGAGAAATTTCTGTTTTAACATTTCCCGAGTAGTACCCAAGGTGGAGTGATATTCGCTAATCATGATGCAGGCAGCATCGTAGGCATTTGTTCAGTTGTCCAAACAGAATGTGGGTGATTACATTCAGACCTGGATGAAAGGGTGGCAAGTTAAAGGCCATTCATCTTTGCATTTATCCATCCATCCCTCTACCTATCCATTCATCAAAACTTATTAAGGTCAGACACTATTCTAGGAGCTAGAGGCATAAAAGCAAACAAAAGAGACAAAAAAAGAACCTACCCTCCAGGATTGGTGCAAAGGTAATGGAATGTGGACAGTGATGAACACTAATAGGGACAATTAACAATAGAAAATGATGAGGGGAGTGTGTGTGTGTGTGTGGGTACTGAACCTGTGTATGTGGGGTGGGGGGAAGGGTCAGGGCAATATATTTTAGATAAAAGAGGCAGAGAAGGTCTCACTGAGGTGACATTTGAGTAGAACCAAAAACAAGGGAGTGAGCCATGGGGATAGCTAAGGAATGAGCACTCCAGACAGAAGAAACAGCCAGTGTGAAAATCTTAATGCCTGAGTACCTGGAATGTTCAAGTAATGGAGAGGAATCCACTAAGACTGGAGCAGAGAAGTTAGAGGGGAAGGAAGAGGAAAACCATAATGATGGGGGCATAATGGAGAGGCCTTTGTTGGCTATCATTAAGAACTTTATTCAGCTTTATTCTAATCGAAATAGTAAACTTTAAGAGACTCAAGGAGTGTGATCTAGAACCTTAAACAGGTATCAAAAAGTTCCTCTGGCTCGTACATTGGAGAAGAGATCAAAAATGAAAGCAAGGAGAGCAGTTGGGGACATCTAAATGCCAGATTGGGATCTGGGTGGTAGCGGTAGGCCATGAAAAGTGATTTTTTTTCTGGATATTATTTGAAAGTAAAGTCAACTGAATTTGCCATTGGACTGTATTTGAGTGTGAAGGCATAACCCCAAATTTTCAGCCTGGTCATCTGAAACGATGGAACAGACATTAACTGAGATAACACAGGCTGTGGGTAGGGGAGTTTGGGGAGGAATTCTGTTTAAAGTCTGAGATACTAAGTCTGAGATCAAGAGAGAGGTCTCGGTCAGAGATATAAATCTGGGATTATATCAGCATACTGATTTTATTTAAAGTCATGAAAACTTTTAATTTTTTTGAGGAGCTTCCATACCATATTCCATAGTGGCTGCACCATTTTACATTCCCTCCAACAGCTTACAGAGTTCTAATTTCTTCACATCTTTGCCAATACTTATTATTTGTTTTTGTTTTGTTTTTTTGATGGTTGCCAGCCAAATAAGAGTGAGGTAATATCTCAGGTGGTTTTGATTTGCATTTTCCTGATGATTAATGAGATTTTCATATAATTGTTGGCCATTTGTATGTCTTTGGAGAAATGTCTACTTAAGTCCTTGCCCATTTTTTAAAATAGGTCTTTTGTTTGTTTTGCTATGAAGTTGTAAGAGTTCCTTCTATATTTTGGATGTTAACTCTTTATTATACATATAGTTGCAAATATATTTCTCTCACTTCACGAGTTGCCTTTTCTTTCTGTTGATCATTCTTTTTGTTGTGCTGAAGCTTTTTAGTTTAATGTAGTTCTACTTGTCTACTATATGATCCAGCAATCCCACTTCTGGGCATATATCCAAAAGAGTTAAAATAAGAATCTCAAAGAGATAGCTGAAATCCTGTGTTCATTGCAGCATTACATATAATAGCCAAGATATGGAAACAATCTAAATTACATTGACAAATGAATGGATAAAAAACTGTGGCAAATGCATACAATGGAATATTATTCAGCATCAAAAAAGAAGGAAATCCTGCCATATATGATAACATGGATGGACATGGAACACATTATACTAAGTGAAATAAACCAATCGCATGAAAAATACTGCACGATTCCACTTATATGACATACCTAATATAATCAAAGTCATGAAAACAAAAAGTAAAATGGTGGTTGCCAGGGGCTAAAGAGAAGGGGACATAGGGAGTTGCTGTTCAATGGGTATAAAATTTCAGTTACACAAGATGATTCAGTTCTAGAAATTGCTATATAACATTGTGTTTATCAATAACGATGCTGTTGTGTGCACTTAAAATTTTATTAAGAGGGTAGATCTCTTGCTAAGTGTTATTACCACAGGAAAGAGAAGAAGAAAAAAGAAAGATCATGACACTAGCCGAGACCACTAAGACAGAGAAAAAGACAGAATGAACCATGAGGCCTCATCTATTGATAACCTGGGTAGAAGAGGAAGTAGCAATGAAGTCAGAGGAAGAGAGACCAGTTAGACAGGAAGGAAACTAAGAGGGAGCAGAGTCTGGAAGCCAAGTAAGAAACTTTTCAAAGGAGTGATTAACCACATCAATGCTGCTGGGAGTTCAGATAGGATGCGGACTAGGAATAAATCACTGGATGTTGTAACATGGACATCACAAGAACCTGATACTGGTGGAACAGTAGTAATGAAAGCCTGCTGTTATAGCTTTAAGAAAGAATGAAAGGAGAGTTGGAAAAACATGGTAGAGTGAGAGATGTCCTCAGACATCTCCCCTTGAAAAAACAATAAGCTGAACATCTAAAACTGAACAAAAAACACTCAAACTGCACATTAGCACATCTGAATGTGGGATCTGTGCATAAGAGCTACCACAGGTCAGAACTCTGGGTGTCAGGCAGTTGACTGGGACAAATAAAGAAGCTGCCTCTGGCAGCCACTGGAGCTCTCTGTAGGAGGAGGGAGAGGAGAGAAGGTGCAGTGACTTCCCTGAATAGCCCTGCCTAGGAATGCTGTGACTTCCCTGCATAGGCAGCAGGACTCTGTCATCAGGCCAGAAAGCAGAGAAGCGGGATGGGACCACAGAGAAACAACAGTTGATTTCTACGAGCTGCAGTTGCAAAACTGAGGCTGAGCCGCAGCCCCCAAATCCCAATCCAGAGGGCCCCTCCCCCCATGCCCTCCGAGATCCATCACTGCGGAGCCCCAGGGGAATCTGAGCATACTCTGCAAAGACGCTTGCTGACACTGACAGGGGCTGAAACTGAGGGTCAGAGCATGATTAAATACCAATAAGAAATTAAGAAAACATTTTTAAGGCTTTATATAAAGCAGGGATCCAAGAGGCTTAGACACCACCTACTGGAAAACAAAATAAAAGTGTCTTCTTTGCAGCAGGCTAAAGAGGGACCTTTACATAATCAATCTTCTTTCTGGAAAAACATCACTATACACTTCCATTAATGCCCCGGTGGAGAGATAGTTCACTAAATACCATGAACAACCAAGGTGACAAGGCATCTCAGAAAGAAAGAGAAAAATCTCCAGAAAATAAACTTACAGACATAGAAATATGTGACTTAAACGATAAAGAATTCAGGATGTTACTTCTGAAAAAAACTCAGTGAGTTCCAAAATGAGTCATATCAACAATTTCAGGAATTGAAAAAACAACTAGATGAGCAGGGAAAAGGGATTGAAACCCTCAAAAAGAACCAAATAGACCTTCTGAAGATTTAAAAACAAAACGAAACAACAACAACAACAACAACAACAACAAAACAGTGCAAGAGTTGAAAAATGAAATAGCAAGCTTGGGAAATAGAGTCGACAAATGGAGGAAAGGATCAGTGATATCAACAGAAATCTAGTAATAAATCAGAAGGAAGAAGAAACTGAAGAATGAAAAATAATGAAAGAGAAATACAAGAACTAGTTGATACCATCAGGAGAGGGATCATAAGAATAATGGGCATTATCAAAAGCAAGGAAAAGGACCAGGACTAGAAAACATTTTCAGACAAATAGTGGAAGAGAATTTCTCAAATCTAAGGAATGAGCTGGAGCTTGGAATTCAAGAAGTCAACAGAATACCCAATTATCTCAACCCAAAAAGGCCTTCGCCAAGACATATTGTAGTAAAATTATCAAAAATCAACAACAAAGACAGAATTCTCAGGGCAGCCAGGGAGAAGGAAATGGTAACTTATAAAGGAAAACCCATTAGATTATCATCGGACTTCTCAGCACAAACTTTACCAGCCAGAAAGGAATAGAATCAAATATTTAAACTATTAAGTGAAAGGAATTACCAGCCTAGAATAATGTATCCAGCTAAGCTCTCCTTTAGATATGAAGGAGAAATTAAGACCTTTCCAGACATACAAAAATGAGGGAATTCTCCACTACACTGCCTGTACTATAGGAAATACTGAAAGGAGTCAGCTTACCTAAAACAAAATGACAAAAAAAAAAAATAGAGTAAAGTGGCTATCAAGCAAATAGAAGCAGAGGAGTGCAATTACCGAGAATAGGGTATTACAAGTTTAAATAAGAAGAGAATTGTTAAAACAAGATAATAATGAACATTCAGCATACACAGGGACAAACTAAGATAACAATGACTGAAAAGGGGAGGGTTCAAAGATCCAAATTTGCAAAGAGGAATGGAGATAATGCACACACAGAAGAAAATGGACAACTGTGTATATATATATATATATATATATATATATATATAACTATCCTTTACATATTCATAATGGTAACCACACACAGAAGATTCAGAATTGAAGTATGTAACATAAAACAAAAAGAACCAGAGGCAAAATCCACAAAAGCCAACCAATACAAAGGAAACAGAAACACAAAGACAAGGAAGCAATGGAAACACCAAGCTACCAGAAAGCAGAAGATAAAATGGCTATAAGAAGACCTCATATTTCAATAATCACCCTAAATGGAAATGGACTGAACTCACCAATAAAAAGGCACAGAGTTGCAGAATGAATCAAAAAACAGAACCCAACCACATGCTGCATCCAGGAGACACATCTCAGTTTCAAAGACAAATATGAACTTAAAGCGAAAGCATGAAAAATGATACTTCAAGCAAATGGCATTCAGAAAAAAGCAGGAGTAGTGGTACTAATATCAGATGAAACAGACTTCAGAATAAAAAAGGTAAAGAAAAATGCTGAGGGACATTTCATAATGGTAAAGGGAATCATGCACCAAGAAGAAATAACACATTAATATCTATGCTCCCAATCAGAGAGCCCCGAAATATGTAAAGGAATTACTAATAGAACTAAAAGGAGAAACAGACCAAAACTATCCTAGTAGGGGACCTAAATACCCCACAGTCAGATATGGACAGATCATTCAAACAGAAAGTCAATAAGGAAATAACATCCTCAAATGACACATTAGACCAACTGGACATAATTGACTTTACAGAGCCTTCCATCCCAAAACAGCTGCTTATACATTCTTCTCTAGTGTACATGGAACATTCTCAAGACTGACCACATACTGGGACACAGAGATAGCCTCAACAAATATAAGAGGGTTGAAATCATACCAGCCATATTCTCTGATCATAATGCTTTGAAACTAGAGATCAACTGCAAAAAGAAAGCAGAAAGAAACAAATACATGAATATTAAACAGCATGCTATTGAAGAATAACTGAGTTGGAGAAGAAATAAAAAAGGAGATCAAGAGATACATAGAAACCAATGATAATGATGGTACAACATATCAAAACTTTCAGGACACAGCAAAAGTGGTCATAAGAAGGAAGTTCATATCATTACAGGCCTATCTCCAAAAACAAGAATGAGCCCAAATAAACAACCTAATGCTTCATCTTAAAAAACTAGAAAAGGGAGAACAAATGAAGCATAAAGTCAGCAGAAGGAAATAAATAATCAAAATTAGAGCAGAATCAATGAAATTGAACAAAAAAATAGAAAAAAATAAATGCAATGAAGAGCTGGTTCTTTGAGAAGGTTAATAAAACTCACAAACCCCTGGCTAGACTCACTAAAGAAAAAAAGACACAAATAAACAAAATTAGGGATGAAAGAGGGAAAATTACGACTGGCGTTGTAGAAATACAAAGGATCATACAAAATACTATGAAAAACTGTATAATACCAAATTTAATAACCTAGAAGAAATAGATCAGTACTTAGAAAAATACAACCTTCCTAGACTGAATCAAGAAGATCTGGAAAATATAAATAGACCAATAAGTAGTATGGAAATTGAAACAATCATCAAAAACCTACCAAATAGTAAAAGTCCAGGACCAGATGGCTTCACCAGTGAATTCTACCTAACATTCAAAGATTTAATATCTATTCTCTTCAAACTCTTGTGAAAAATCAAAGAGGCAATACTGCCAAACTCATTTTATGAGGCCAATATTACTCTGATACCAAAATCTGGTAAGGATAATACAAAAAAAGAAAACTATAGACCTATATCTCTCATGAACACAGATGCAAAAACCCTAAATAAGATACTAGCAAACTGAATACAAAGGCATATTAAAAAGATTACACACCACGATCAAGTGGGCTTCATTACAGGGGCACAGGGCTGGCTGAACATACACAAATCAATTAATGTAATACGCCACATAAACAAATTTAAAAATAAGAACCATATGATCATATCAATAGATGCAGAAAAGCCTTTGACAAGATACAGCATCCATTTATGATCAAAACACTTAACAAAATCGGTATAGAAGGAAAGTATCTTAATGTAATAAAGGCCACATATGACAAACCCTCAGCCAACATTATACTTAAATGGTGAAAACTAAAAACTTTCCCTCTAAGATCAGGAACAAGGCAAGGCTGTCTACTATCACCACTGTTTATTCAATAAAACATTGGAGTGCTAGCAAGTGCAAATTCAGACAAAAAGAAAGATATGAAAAGTAAAGAAGATCCAAACTGTCCACTATTTGCGGATGACATGATTCTCTACATAGAAAACCCTAAAGACTCCACAAGAAACTACTAGAAACAATAAGCAAAGACAGTATAGTCTGTGGATACAAAATCAACTTTCAAAAATCCATAGTATTCCTATATTCTAAAAATGAAGTGTCAGAAAAAGAAGTGGAAAAAATAATTCCACTTTTACAATTGCAACAAAAAGAATAACATACCTATGAATAAATTTAAGGAAATGTGAAGAACCTATATAACGAAAACTACAAGACCCTACTAAAATAAATCAAAAATGATACAAAGAAATGAAAAGATATTCCATGTTATTGGATTGGAAGAATCAACATAGTTAAAATGACCATGTTACCTAAAGTGGTATACAGATTTAATGCAATCCTCATCAATATCCAATCAGTTTTTTAAAAAAGAAATAGAAGATTTGTATGGAAGCACAAAAAGATCCCAAATTAACAAAGCCATCCTGAGAAAAAAGAACGAGGCTGGAAGCATCACTCTGCCTGACTTCAAATTATAGTACAAAGCTATAGTAATCAAAACAGCGTGGTATTGGCAGCAAAACAGACACATGGACAAGTAGAACAGAATCAAGAGTCCAGAAGTAAACCCATATTTACATGGGCAAATAATTTTCGACAAAAAAGCCAAAAGCATACAGTGGAGAAAAAAAAAAAAGCCTCTTCAATAAATGGTACTGGGAAAACTGGAAAGCCACCTGCAAAAGAATGAAATTAGACTGCTGTCTATCACCACACAAAATTAATTTAAAATGGATGAAGACCTGAATATAAGACCTGAAACAATAAAATGCATAGAAGAAAATATAGGAACTAAACTCAAGGATCTTAGACTTAAAGAGGATTTTATGAATTTCACCTCAAAGGAAAGGGAAGTACAAGCTAAAATAAATGAATGTGACTACATCAAACTAAAAAGCTTCTGCTCAGCAAGATAAATCTTCAACAAGGTAAAGAGACAACCATCCAAATGGGAAAATCTATTTGCAAGCAATGCCTCCGATAAGGGCCTAATATCCAAAATACACAAAGAACTCATATGACTCAATAACAACAAAAAAACAAACAATCTAATCAAAAATAGGCAGAAGATCTGAACTGACAGTGCTCCCTAGAGGACATACAAATGGCCAACAAAATATTTGAAAAGATGCTCAACATCGCTAGCTGTTAGGGAAATGCAAATCAAAACCACAATGAGATACCATCTCACACCTGTAAGAATGGCTATAATCAACAGAACAAGTAATAACAAATGTTGGAGATCAAAACCACAAATCAAAACCACAATGAGATATCATTTCACACCTGTTAGAATAGCTATAATCAACAGAACAAGTAATAAATGTTGGAGAGGATGTGAGAAAAAGGAACCCTCATACACTGCTGGTGGGACTGCAAATTGGTACAGCCACTATGGAAAACAGTATGGAGGTTCCTCATAAAACTCAAAATTGATCTACTATATAATCCAGCAATCCCCCTACTGGGTATTTACCCTAAAGACTTGAAAACTCATACCCATAAAGATATTTGCACACCAATGTTCATAGTAGCATTATTCACAGTGGCCAGGACATGGAAGAAACCAAAGTGTCCTATAATAGATGATTGGCTAAAGAAGCTGTGGTACATATATACAATGAATATTACTCAGCCATAAGAAGAGATGAAATACTGCCATTTGTGACAACAGGATGGATCTTGAAATAATCATACTAAGGAAAATAAGCCAGACAGAAAAAGTCGAAAATCACATATCACTTATATGTGGGATATAAACCTAAATGCACCAAATGAACAGGACAAACAAACAGAGACTCATGGACATGGACAATGAACTAGTGGTTACCAGAGGGTAGTGAATGGGGGAAGAGGAGGGAATTTGAAGGGGTAAAGGAGGTCAAATATAGGGGGTAGAGGAAGGGTAAAGTGGATAAAGAAGATCAAATATATGGCAGCTGAAGGAAACTGGACTTTAGGTGGTAAATACACAAAGAATATATACATGTGAAATTATAATGTACACCTGAAAATTATATAATTGTATTAACCAGTGTTATCCCAATAAACTTAATAAAAATAAAAATAAATGCATAACTGATTAAACTACATAAAATCTGGATTAAATTTTAGATATATGAATATATTTTTAAATATACTTTATGATTGCAAAAAAAAAAAGAAGAAAGAGTGAAAGAGAAGAAATGAATGACAATGAGTATAGACAACTATTTCAGGGAATCTTGCCATGAGAAGTAAGAAAGAAGTGGAGCAAAAACTGGAAGGGAAATAGAGACAGAAAACAAGTGTTTGTTTTTTATGGAAGAAATGGCATATGTGTGTATACTCATAAGGAATCTCCAGTAGTAAGGAGAGAATTGCTGAAGAAATGTCCTTGAGCCAGGGAGCCAGCATTCAATCTAGTGCTTAAGGAAGAGTCCACCTTCGTAGAAAGCATCGATGGTCCATCCATGGTAACAGAGGGAAGGGAGAGCAAGGGGGAGCAGATGCTGGGGGTGGGTGTGTAGAGTGGTGGGCATCTGCAGAAGCTGAGGTCTACTGTTTTCATTTTTCTCAAAGGAATAGGAAGAAAGTCTTCAGCTGATTGAGGCTAAGAGAAGGTGGTTTGGAGAGAGTGGTAGTGAAATTATCCTCCAGGGCAGTGGGTAAGAGAAAGGACTCAGGAAGTGGAGTAAGACAGTTGGGCATCATAGGGACCTGCTGGAGGTCTGAGTGAATGCAGTCATCTTGGTGTGTGTTTTCCTCTGCGTGCATCAGCTATGGAGCTGTAGACACAGAGGCAAGCATTGGACATGACCAGGCTTAGATCTAGCCAAGTGTGAGCAGCAAAACAAGGAAAGAGTGAGGGAGTTGAGGTGGGGGTGAGGGGTGCACAAGAGGAGATTCGGAAAGGTAGAATTTCAGCTGGAGACATCTATAGGGTAGATTAGATGTGCAGATCAATGGATTTTATTTTGACTGTTGGAGTCAAGGTACTGGAGGAGAGAGCAGGAAAGAAAAAAGGGCACAAGGTGAAAGAGAGCAGGACTTGAAATTGAGATTAGGGACAAGTTGCAGTTATTAGAGGGAAAGATCCCTGAGGGAGGATATATGAGAACCACAGCAAAGCCACAGCAAAGTCACAGCGAGGGAGGTCATCAGTGGCTCCTGAAATGAATGAGACAGGTCCAGTGTTAAGTGGAGTGTCCATGACCCAGGAGGCAGAACCTTGCTGAGATGAGGGACAGTGACCCCACAGTGGGGCAGAGTGGGGAAAGGGAAGCATCACCTGATGCCATTAGCTCAGAGCTGCGGACTCCAGGAAGGAGAAAGAAAATAGTCCAGAATGCACCGGGATAAGCGAAGAGGGCTCCAGACACACCCCCAGGCCCAGTGAAATGAGGGCTGTGGGAGAAAAGCTCCAGACCAGGGGACGCAGGCAGAAGAATTTCAGACCCAGGTGCTTTTCTTCACAAAGAAGGTTCTTTGCCTGACTAAACTTGAGTCAGTCTCCCAAACCTTTTCCTAGGCCCACCTTTGAATTTCCTTGTAAAAGTCAGTTTTAGCAAAAACCCAGCTAAGTTGATTTATCCAGGGCCCACACCCTCAATATCTGATCACCATTCATATATGACCAGGTGCCTCATTCCCTACCAGCCCCAGGTGAGATGCCTGATCAACAATCTCACCTTTAGGCAGTTTAGGCAGAAATTCCTCACCCCTGATGTTTTTCTTAGTAACTTTCCACCCACTGACCCTCACCCTCTTCTTGGCCATAAATGCCCCCTTGCCCAGCCTATATTCAGAGTTAAGCCTGATTCCCATTCCCACTGAAAACACCATTGCAGCAGCCCGTTATCTACTGCGATGGTGCTGAATAAAGCCTGCCTCACTTTCTTTGACAAGTCGTTCCAATTTTTTTCTCTACTGAAGATGGAGGATATGTTCCACGAAAAGTTTTCAAGAGTTAGGGAGGTGTGGGAGATAGAAACAGAATTGAGGGGTTATGAAGGTTCGAGGACCACGGGTAACATACATGGGAGACGAGGGAGATCTGGGATACGTGGAATCCAATGGCTGACACAGACCCCAAGAGAGACGATGGTGCTGAGACCTTAAGAATAGGAGCATGGCAAAGGAGGGAGTCGGGCCTCACAGGAAGCATGGAGGCAGGAGGCGAGACCATCTTGCTCCACTAACAGGGGCGCCATCCTCACCCCTGGCCTTGGAGATCTAGTATACCCAGGAAGATGTTTTTACCTTGAGGTATTACATCACTCCTGACCCAGGGATTCAAGCGTCTGGGAGGCCTGCAGTGGCTACCCTTCAAGGTGTTTGGGGACTGTCAGGGCCACAGGGGATTTGGGGCTCAGTCCCAAGCACAGCCTCCTATAGTATCCCCAAAGCAGTGATACTATTAGCAATCCCAGCCAGGGTACACAGTCCCAAAAGATAATAAGGAAAATGCGAGTTAAGCTGTGAAACCAGCAGGGTCAGGAGGCATAAAGAGATCAATAAAGTGAGGGATGCAGACAGTGGAAAGGAGAAAATTGAAGTTTCCCTGGAGCAATTCACAACCAATGGGCTGGGCACAGCATGCTCGGGAATGGAGCTGCAGCCTCTTCAAAGCTGGAGGTGTCCTGAAGGGGAGGGTGGAGGCCTGACCACAGGGTCAGGGACCTGTGCTCAGCTGGACTTCTCACAGAGGTGCCTCAATCAAGATACCCCACAGGACTATGGATCTCAGAATGGCCCAGCTCTGCAAACCCACCCTGGAAGCTCCTTCTTGGAAACAATAATCCTTAAGTTTGGGGGAGACCAGGATTCACCAGACCCCTAATATCAGGGACATGGGAAGGATGAAAAAGACCCACTTTGGAAACTACTCCTCTGGTACCAAATGGAGGCTCTGGGTTGTATTCTTATTAAGAGCAATTAGATTTCTTTAGATCCCAATAAATATTGTTATTGGGTGAATTATGTCTAGACCCTGGGCTAGCTTATAGGGAGGAACCTCTGGATGGGGTGACAATAACAGAATCAGCCAAGTCCTGGGCCAATAAAGCAGCTCAAGCCTTGTGAAGTAGTGACCACAGGGCAGGGGGCACAGAGCCAGGGCTTTGGAGCTTCACTGGGCCCAGGCCTGGAGGGCAGGATGCCTTGGAAGGCCCAGGTAGGCTGGCAGGGCACTGTCTAGGCATGAGGACAGGGTCTCCGTGCACTGCCAGCTTCAAGACTGGCCAGGAAGCCAGCAAGGCTCAGAGCTAGAACACGGCTGGTGAGGACCCAGCTGAGCATCCCTGAAATCCAGAAGCTGAGAACAAGGCAGCAGTGTTCCATGTGAGCCTGGCTTATCCCAGCAATGCCTGACTTTATTGAGCATGTGATAAAGTGACTCATTCTTGAGAGTGCTGAAAAATTGACTCCTTGAAACTTTTTGGGGAGTCTCCCAGTCACAGAGGCACCAGATGTGATCAAAAACCCCGTTAGTTCTCTGAGCCCAGGCAAAGCGCTAGTTCACTGTGACCCTATCCAGAAACAGATGACTCAAAAGTACAGGCCACCATGCTCTTGAACTACTGTTCTATTCTGCTATCGTCACTGCTGTTAGCTATCATGGCTGAATGCTCGTTGTGTGACAAGGGCTTTCCAAACACTATAGCTTCGTCATTTCCTCTAGTCATGTGGTTTCATAAAGAGAGGGATGTGGTTTTCAAGCCTGTTCGGGGACAGCAACAGATGACCTTTCAAAGCTTTGAGTTTCCATTAAGACAGAACTGCAGCTGGTCTCACTGGCCCAGCTCACCTTATTTTCACAAAGCTACACACGCTCTCATGGTCAGCTGCAACCACAGAGATATCAACGGCTTCTCCAACTGTGTGACTCATTCTCCTCCAGGCTGCTACTCTTTGGCACCAAGAGAAGAACAGAGCTCACAGAGCAAGTGACATGGACTACTAAATGAGCCTCCCCCTGCTGTTAAGGAAAGCCACCGGCCTCGTTATTAACATAGCAAGATTCTTTGGCCTCATCTCAGAGTAATTCTCCTATTTTTTCAATATTCTGTGTTTAAAATGCCACTTTCTATTGCCATAATTTATGTGCAATTTTATCAGAAAAATGAATAGAAAAAGTCTTTTTTTTTTTCCATTTTAAGACATCATAAATGCTAAATGCAGCCTCCAGATGGGCCAGAGAAGCCAAAGGCTGAGAGTGTTCAGAAGGGTGGAGGAGGCTAGGCTGAAAAGTGTGGGTTCAGAGAGCTGGGGAGTAAGCCAGAGACCTTATCTGGAGAGGGGGTGAGAGAACCGAACAACTGCTGGATGAATTTTCAGTTTGGGGCCTCTCAGGAAACACAGTAAAGGATAACACCCCAAAAGTGGTCTTGGAAATGTGTAACCCAAAACAGGGGTGAAAGTAAGAGTGAGAATACCCATTATTAAAAGAGATGCATAAATATTCATGTAAGAAGAGCTCAAAGGAACAGCAGCTACATTGATGAGGTCACAGTTTCACAGGACACATGTTTCAACCAGATACCAAAGAAGGAAAAGACAGAGATCTCAGGGCAGGGAAAAGGTCATCATGTATCAGAGACCAGAGGAGAAATGGGAGTGGTATGAGGGGAGTAGTGATAAGGCCAAAAAGAATAGATTTCGTTAGAACTTGGAGGATAGAAATTAAAGGTGAAACTTAAAGAGTAGTCTAGAGGAGGCATCTGCAGCCTCTAATGAAGAATAATCTGAGGGTGATAGGTGGCTTCATGCTTAGGGGTAGCTAGAGGAGGCCCTGTGCCCCTGATCCATCCAAGGACAGGTCATCTGCACTGGTCACACACCACCCTCAGTGATAAGAATCGTCTATGCATAGGATAGATTGTGTTGTTATAGGTGGGCAGTTCTGAGAGGAAATGTTTTAAAAGGAGAAAGTGGAAAATTTCTGTGAACCCAAGGCACAGTATCTCCCTCTTTAATCATTTGAGAGTGACAAGGGGGAAGCCAACAGGCACAACAGCAAAGAGACCTTGTGTTTGGCAGTAGACCCAGGGTGGGGTTCCCATTTGGTCACACGTCTTCCTGTTCCCTAATTCTATTTTCTCCACTGGTTACTAGATAAATGCTACTGGCACACCTAATTTTACTGATCAGCACAATTACAGAATTATTTCCTGAAACAGATTTTGAGCATCTGCTCTGGCCAGGCACTGTGTTATGCATGGAAAATGAAATGACAAGATAAACATAAGTTTCTCCTTATCAACACGATGAACAAAGTTCTCTCTTCACAAAACTAACAAATTTCATGTTAACCAGTTACAGTCAGGAGACCAGTTCATACTGCAGACTGATCCTTTTATTCAAAGGCTTATTTTCCTTCTCTTCTCATAGCATCTTTTTTCAGGCCTTCTCTTTGGCTCAAAACATCCATCATCAAATCTATGAGCCACTGGTCTCATTTCCCAGCCAAAGAGAAAATAGACATCATCTGACATACTAGCACTCCCTCTCTTTACCAACTCAAAATTTCCCAGGATCTTCTCCCATAGTCTCCCCTCCACCCTATTCTTTCTCCCAAGAAAGTTGCCTCTTTTTCCATGGTTGCACTTGTGCACTGGATTTGATCTCTCAATCCCTTCACCCCCAGCCTGACACAGTCTTACCTCTTAAAGGATTTTGCCTTGTCTCGCCCTTACATTTGTCTCTACAGACGTCCTCCCCTCAGTCTCCAAAGATGTCTAGTCTCCCCTACCATAATTAAAGACCTCCTTGTATTCACTTTCTTACGAAACCGCTGCCCTCACTCACTCCTTCCTTCTCTGCTCAAGTTCTTATAAATGAGCTGTGGACCATCCTTCACTGCCCCCACTAACCACCTACCCCCCAGACTCTTCCGGTCTGATTTCTGCACTACTACTTGAACTGCTCATGAAAAGTAAAGATCTGATTGGCATCTGAATCTTCTCAATTTCTAACTCTTTTCCACTGGGACCATTTGACACTGTGACCACTTTTCTTTGAAACTCCACCATTTGTCTCCATGATACCCCACTTCCTTCTTGGTCTTCCACCTATCTTCTGAGTGCTCCTTTATGATTCCTTTGCCAATAGATTCTCTCTCCAGCCCCACAGCTTAAATACAGACATTCTCAAAAGATCTGCCCTTATTTTCTCTCTCCAGGACCCTCATTGGATTTCCCACAACTTGACATCAGCAAATACTGATGGCCTCAAGGCCCATACCAAGGTGGTCCTTCTTGCCCCTCCTCACTCTACCCTACTCGAAGATTCCTTCATGCTACCTACAAAATACACACTGTGTTCATCCACTTTTCATTACTCACCGACATATGGTCCTATTTGGACTTCCGTCATCTCACCAGGAATTACCCCACTGATTTTTTAACTATCAACTATGTTTTCCCCACTCTTACTGCACCCAACTGAGTTTCTCCTCAAAAACCCATTGATGGTTTCATACAGCCCACAGACAAGCTCCAGGTTCATGCTTAAGAGTCCTCACTCTAGATGCATGTTCCTGCTTCAAATGACCTAGTGGGGACTTTGGAGAATTAATTTACCTACTTTGATCCTCTGTAATCCTCCTTTCATTGTGTTGCGTAGGAACAGTTCCTCATGTTGCTTACGCACAGTATGTCCTTTGATGAAGCAAGTGAACATAAAACCCAACTCATGCTGTGTGAGGTGAGTCGAGTCTAGTTCAGAGGAGAAAACATCTTTCCTAATTTCCCCAAAGGTATAATAAGGACTAAGACCTCCCCAGATTTCTTCTCTAACACATGTATAGCCTCCCTCTACTTGTCATTCAAGTCCAAATCTCCTAATTTTCTCTAATATGGCACATAGTGGAACACTGAGCATGTATGTTTCCCTCATCTCTACAACATCGGTCCTCCCATAGTCCATCTGGGGAAACCTCATTCTCAGCATCCTTGGTCTGAGAAAGCGCTATGCATCCCTCCCAGCTGAACTCCCTTTCATTAGTCCCACATCCGGCTACATTTTTGTTGGTACTTACATCACTCCAGACTGGATTGTGCTTTGATTAGGTCTATCTCCTCCCTTTGTTTTTGAGTGATCTACAGCAAGATGCAGAGTGGACCCCACTAATGCTTGCTGGTTTTGAACTCAGTATTCGTGGCCACAGCTGGTTTTTTGGCAAGCCCTATCCAGTTGCAACTGGAAAATAAAAGGCTAAAACAGAGTTTAAAGAGTAAGCTATCTTGAAGAAGCCATGATAGAGAATGATTTCTTAAAGTTTTTTAAATCGAAGCAATAATACACACAAGGTAAATTAGTAAAACTACAGATACATAAATAGAAATCAAGACCAAAAGGAGAAAATCAAATTATTCCCTAATCCCTTCACCCAGAGTTAATCATTGCTATCATTTTGCTCATAACCTTACCAATGTTTTATATATATTTACCCCCAATAAAATTATTTAATTACCTACTTTTTAACTTATTATATCATGAGCATTTCTCAATGATATAAAATATTTTTCTGCAGAATTATTTAGACTTTAATGTCTGCATAAGATTCCACTGGATGGTTATACCATAATTTATTTAAACATTCCCCAATTAGGTTATTTGCATTTTTCTACTATTTTATTTAATAATAAAGTGAACATCTTATAACTAAATATTTGGTACAAGATCAATTTTCTCAAGAATAAATGTCTAGAAATAGAAACTACTAGGTCAAAGATTAAGTACATTTTAAGATTTTAGTACATTTTTCAAGTATCTACAACTAAACTGTTCTGAGAATAACCATACCAACCTAACCATCCCATCTGAGATCAATGACTCACCAATTTCACCTTCACCCAAATGGCCATTGTCAGATCATAGAATTTTAAAGCCAGAAATAATCTAAGAGATAAATTGGCAGCAAGGATCTATACCTAAACCCATTGAAATCAACTGGGACTTGAAGGGGCGAGGCACTTGTATTTTTTAAGCCCCCAGGTGATTCTTCTGTGCAGCCAGGTTGAGAACCACATTTGTGGGTGGGCCAAACCCACATGCTAGGTTTGTGGAACTAAGACCAGAGAAGGTGTGTAACTTGTTTAAGTTGGCGCATGGAAGGAACAAAAATGAAAATGTAACCAAAAGACAAAGAAAAGAAAACAATGTATTCAGTTGAAAGTTAAGTAGTTTGATTGTTTATGGCTAATTATTGATAAGAGAAACTGTTAGTCCCTAGGTGTTTACATTTGAAATCTCATCCTGCAGACTAAAAACAGAATAGAAAAGAATGCCTAATTTTCTTTCCATTCCATGGAGAAACCAGTCTTAGGAATCAATCATAGCTACATGTTCATTTTAAAATTTGATTTTTTTAAGTCTATCTTTAAAGAAGGATGAACTGTGCATGATTTTATTTTTATAAACTAGTAAAATTTACTTCGAGAAGTAAATTTGTCTTGACACAAATTTAAAA
The DNA here is from genome assembly GCA_003508835.1 of Eonycteris spelaea. Lineage (NCBI taxonomy): Eukaryota > Metazoa > Chordata > Mammalia > Chiroptera > Pteropodidae > Eonycteris > Eonycteris spelaea. The sequence goes on from PUFA01000137.1 coordinate 4,267,220, forward strand.
TAAAAGTAAAAACATAAATACATTTTTAACAAAAATCATCTTTGATGGTATAAAATCAAGTAAACTTTTTTATGGGGAAAAATGTGCACTTGCAAATTAAAATGTTTCTCAGCAGCAGCAATACTGTAACTGTGGCTTTAAGAATCTTTAATCAATGGCTGTAGGGCACGACTGGATGTTTGTAATTATTTTTAGATTACATTCAACTCAAGTTTAAGAAACCTGTAAATTGTGTGACATGTTATCGCCCTGAGACTTAAACACAAAGAATTATGTGTGCGTGCGTGCATGCGTGTGTGTGTGTGTGTGTGTGTGTGTGTGTGTGTGTGTGTGTGTTGTGAGGAGCAGTAGAGAAGCTGAGAAAGTCTTTAGAGACCAGCTGAATTAGCAAGTGCAACCAGTGGTCGCTTCCAATACCACTTTACAAGAAAAAGTGATTCTAGCACCTTTTTTCTGAGAAAGGAAACATTCTCAGAAAAGAAGAAAAAAGGGATTTTTTGCTTTGTTATGCTGCTCTCAGGAGATACACCCCCATGGTTTTAAAGCTTGAATTGCCTGTCCCACTGAACCACCTTACCCACATCCCACTGGTGAGATGAAAGTAATTATTTCTTTACTATTTATCAATTGTAGAACATCTCTGTAAATGAGCACCCGCATTGCTGAGAGAAGTTGCCAGACATTGACCACTTTCTTGGGGCATCTCATACTCCAGGCGAGATTCTCACTTCACTTAACCTTCACTGGGAGGACAATCAAAGAAATGTGACATTCCTGAAGCCATCTGCTTGTGGGAACAATTTTGCCCAAAGGGCAGGGAGCCTATAGTGTCTGGAAAAACAGAACGGCTTCATGAGAACATGAGCTGACCCTGCTCTAAGATAGCTATTGAAATCTTTCTGTTTGTTCTGCCCTATTTCGGTAGGCAGACCAGAGTCCCAGGTGGCCAAACCTGGATGAAACTCCCCAGGTGATTCCATAGTGTCTACTGCCCTCTCCCATAGAGCAGGGTTTCTCCCGGCAACAGGTCATTCTGCGTCGGGGGCGCTGGTCCTATCACTTTTAGGGGGTCAGGAGTTAGCCCTGACCTCTGTGACCATGACAAATGTCTCCAGATGTTGCCATAAGTCCCCTAGGGTATATAGTCAGTCTCTGTCTTCTGTCTCTCTTGTCTCTGTCTCTGTCTGTCTGTCTCTCTCTCTCTCTCTCTCTCTCTCACACACACACACACACACACACACACACACACACACAGTCAGGCCGTTGAAACCAGAGTTTCCAGAATTACTGTTGGAGAATGAGCTCTGCTCTGGAGAAGAGATGTACAGGCAGGTAAGGAAGGCATCAGCAATGGGGACCTGTGCGCAGGTGGCCAACTTGGGAAGCTGCGTGCTGTCAGCAGAACTACAAGGAGCCCGGGCTGGCTGATAATGACTTAACAGCAGCAGCTACAGTGAGAGAGCCTGCAGTGTCCCAGGCTCTGTTTTTAATACCAAATCACATCCACAGTAGGCATTACAGCATTTTCCAGATCAGAAAATAAAAGCTAAGCAGTATAAGGTCATCAAGTTGGGATGTTGAACCCAGGTCATCCACGCTTCTAATAGCACTGCAACAAGCAGTAGAACTCATGGTAAACTGTAAAATTTTGAACAAAATAAGACAATGGGTCATATTAGAAAGAGCCAAGATTACCAGGATAAGTTGTCTTTTCTTGAAATGCAAATGCCAAGGACTCATGTGATGAAATTAAACGAACATTCTGATAACAAATTTTAGTAAGCTAGACCTAAAAGATAATTTAATTTGAAACAATTTAAACTAAATAATTAAAAATTTTTTTCACAACAGCCAACATCATAGCTAAGGTAAAACCATTGAGACATAACCACTCTCATTTCCTATTATTAAACAAAATTCTAGACATTCAACCTTCAGAGAGGAAAAAAGAAATAAGTGCCATAATAGCGGGAGAAAAATACAGTTTATTATTTTTTTCCGTTATGATCATCTATATGGGCAAATAATTGGATCTGCTAAAAAAAAATACTGAAAGTAATGTAGCAATTGGCCAGTTATAAAATTAAATGCGAAAAAGAATCAAAAACTGTTAGAAGAAATTGGAGAGAAAAAAATATTTCTGATAACAATTGCAATAACAACAGAAAACAATAATAAATTGAGAAAGGAACTCTTTAGGAGTTTTAGGCAAAGATATTTATGGAAAAAAATAATTAAATTATAAAAGATACATTGAGAATATCATATTTCCCAGAGGGTATAATATTGTAAATTAATGTATAAATCCAAATCAACTCAAATTCAAAATATCTTTGAAAACCTGTTTGAAACTCAAAAAACTAATGATTAAACAAGACAAATGAGGAAAATGTTGGAAAAAAAGTGTATAATAATAAGGGATGGTTTGCATTTCTAGATTTTTAAAACATATTGTAAAGCATAAATATATTAACAGTGTTTGTGTGCTAGCATTGTGAATTTTTTCTCCATTTGCTTTTTGCTTTTTCAAAAATTTTATTCAAGCATTTGTAATCGAAAAATACCTTTTAAAAGGCAGTTCATACATAAAATCCTGAGTCTTTACCTGTGCCTCCACTCAGGGGCCCCTCATACACACCTAACTTTTTCTCTTCCTTGATCCCTTTACATACCTTATCCTAGACTTCATGTCCTGGCTAAACCAAAAGGGCTTCAATTGGGGCTCCAACACTTCCCATAATTCAGTGCTTCTCTCCTCATCCCATTGCCTCTCACTCTCCATCCTCTGATCCACACCTACATCTTCATTCGAGTCTAGCTTGCTTATAGTTCACGTTTTTAGAATGTTTTCCCTAAACTATTTGTGGACTGTCCTTATGGCTCTACCTACACCATGTTAACATTATATGATTGATGAAGAAGACCAATGAAACAAGAACATACTTCGATTGGAAGATGGTATTTCACTGGCGGAGGGAGATATATTTTATCTCATGCTGAATTACTTTATTTCTTAATCAGATTATTTTCAAGATCTTATGTCTTACTCAGATTTAAAACCTAAAGAAGAGGAAAAATAATTTTCCCTCAACTCTCCTAAGTTCCTGTAGTGGAGAACCCCTTGTAAGAAAAGACAGATTAACATGAGAAAAAGAAATGAAAGTTTTATGATATACATACCTTAAGTACATAGGGAGATACCCAGGTATCTTCAGCTGAGTAAACTCCCCTGAAATGGGCCAATCCACCACCTTAAAAACCATCTCCAGCTATAAACAAAACAAAGATGTTGGAAGGTAAGGGAGGTCAATCATGGAAGGTTATATATATATATATAGATAGATAGATAGATAGATAGATAGATAGATAGATAGATAGATATAGATATAGATATAGATTAATATGCACAGTTTAATAAGGAATATATTATATATAGATATAATGCACAGTTAATAAGGAAAGGTTCTTATGCAGAGTTAAGGTGGCACCTTCTCCATTGATGAAAGTTTCTTGTGATTTAGCTCATCCTTCTCTTCCTGGTACACATAGGAGACTTACAAATGGAAACTTCTTATAAATGTAAATATCCCTTACCAAAAAAGTACTCCAACTCTATTTTTCAGAGCTTCGTCTGCTGCTTCTTAGAAACAATTAGCTCAAAATAATCTTTATGCCAAAGGAGGCTATTTTTGAGTGGCATATTCTTGCTGCCTTTCAATCCTATTAGTTATAAAACCAGTTATTTCCTCTCAACTCAAACAAACCATTTTCAACACACAATTGTTCTTATGTTTAAACGACGGGTGATTATAGTTCTGTTCTTCAGCCAGATTTCAATAGCCTGTTTGAAAATAGGCATTAAAAAAACCTTAAAATACATAGATATTTAATAATCTTTATTAATAGGCACTCTGCTGAAGTCTCTAAGGCAGAAAGAGTTTCTATATTTGGCCTTCACTGAATTTTTTTGTTTTATTATTCAAATAAACACCTCACCTGTTCTGCCTATCTTCAAACATCAATGATCCAAATCTCTTTGTGACCTTTCTGACCTTCAGCCATTTCCTTTTGAACTCCCCCCACCCGTGGGCAGCTTCGTGATTCTTTTCCCTCTGCAATATTTTCATATGCTTGTATTTTTTCTGCTGTCCTTTTTCAAAGGAAGTACCTTATATAGTGAGCTCACCCAAGGGAGAAAAAAACAATCAACTATTTTGTTGAGGAAAAAATGAAACTCTTGTTGAGGAACACTTAGAATAAACAAACTTGCCTTTTTACATGTGAATTCACACCTGGTAATAGTGGCAAAATGGTAAGCAAATCAGGGCTTCCTGGCCAGAAGAAAACAAGTTCACATTACCAGCAGATTTTTTTTTTAACGTTTCTACAAACCCAAATATGCCATTCCTCTCCAGGGTATGTTTTCACTTGCCGGCTCATTCCCCACTACCACACCGACCCCCCTTCTCCGCCCCCACCCCCATCCATCCCAGGAAAGATCCACCGATAATAACTGGCCCATCTGCTCCCAGCTGCTACATCAAAGCAGTGATCAGCCTTCATTCAGTCATTTACTCCTAAGACTTGTGGAAGAGATAATAGGGAGGGAGGGGCAGGAAGCACTCCATTATTATTTCGACTTTAATTTTTATTTTACCGTCCATGGAGAGCATTTACTTGGGCTCGGTTACATCAAATAGAGACATAAAAAGTTACTTCTAAGCTATTGAGTCATTTTATAATTCCCATCTTAGAAGCTCCAAACCTAGTATTTTTTATCTTTATCTCTTTTCCAAGGGGAGAAACTTAGAACATTATTCTGAAGAAAAATTCACACTGCCTGTGATTGATATGCACCAGAAAGTCTGAAGTGAAAGATGGAGATATTAAGGAGCCTTATATTTGTCAGATTTCTTTCATTTCTTTCAAAAACAGAAATGCAACTTAAGCAAATATATTAATGTTTAACCCCCCGAATTGCAAATTCCAAGGGAATTCAGGCACGGCAGTCTCCAGGTCTCCAAAACGCCACAGGTCCTGCTTGCTCTTTCAGGCTCTCTCTCTCTCCTTCTCTGGCTGTGCTTATCTCTGTAGCTCATCATTTTAGGAGTGATTCTTTCATGATTTTGACAATTTTCTGTGCTTGTAAACAGAAGACTCCTTCTGGCAAATCTACTTCTGAGAAAGAGAGGGAATGAGGGAGAGGAAACGTTCTCACTTACTACAGCTAAAAAGAATCTTGAAAGACTATGACCCACCCATCCTGGGTCACAAGGCCATCCTGAACCAAGCATAGACCACCAATGTTATGACTGACCAACCCAGGCCATGAGCCGGAGGATCCACCTGCATACAGCAAAGATTTTCCTAATAGAGTCAAAAGAATGGAAGGAAAGCATACAGGTCACACCTAAAGTGTAGTCCACCACAAACCTGGACGCTGTCTAGTAACAAGCTAAAGTAGGAAGAAAAAGCATCACGTAGGACATCGTGGCACATTCAATTTGGAGTCAGCAAACCCTGGATTCAAGTACTGTTGTATATTTAAATGCTCCGCAGCTTGACTTACACATCCGCAAAATGAGCTCCAGAAGGGTGGTGTGAGGATTTGACTGGTAAGTGCCTGGCATATAATAAAGGCTCAACAAGATGTTAATCCCTTAGACACCAGAAGTGCCATTTTGAAGATACCAGGTGTAGTTCCCTGTGACATGATTATGTGTTGGTACAAAACATGTATATTCACTCTAACTTTGTCCTGCTGCTCCTGGTTACAAAGAATATACACTGTCCCTGGGTGTGGGACCACTTACAGCCTCTCTCCACAGCAGCCGGCACCGAATGTCAGTTCTTTGCTCCTTTCCTGTAACAAATCCTCCATTGTACATGTCCACTCTATTTCAGCTAGCTGTCATATCATGACACAACCAACTAAACAAACTCCTGCAAGTGTGTGAAAGAAGCTGTTGGAGAAATTTTCATTTTAATAAAGTATTCTTTGATGATATTTCCTACACTTACTCTCTTTTTAATTCTAGAAATGTATGCAGTAGTAGACTGAGCAACACAGTGTTCCAGAGTCCTTTAAATGTGACTGGGTGGCTAACCACCTACATAGAAAGCCAGATCTAATTGAGACACAGGATCAAGTAATAGGTATCAAGGAACATTCAAGTCCATAACAAGCTTTTGTTTGGGACATAGAATCAAAGGCATCTGATGTTTATCGACATGCTGTTCCCAAAAGCTTGAGCCCAGAATGACATACAACAATCAAAAGACCCTACATTAGAGATAGTGAATAAGATTATGATAAACTCACAAGTAAGATTATCCTTTGCTTTGTTCCATCACATAATATAGAAATGGAAGGGCACAGAATCATATCAATTTCAAGGTATTTTTTTTATTATGGTAAAATATACACATCATGAGACTTACCATTTTTAAGTATCCAGTTCTGCAGCACTAAGTACCTTCACATCATTGTGCAAGCCATCGCCACCATCCCTCCAGAACTGGTTCATCTTTCCCAATTTGGAACTCTGTCCCCATTCACATGTGTTTTAACAATAAAATGTTTCGTGCATGTAAAAAGAAAATACAGAGAATTATGTTATAAACACATGTGTGTACCTACAACTGGGATTCCCAAACTACAATTTGTAACATTTGCTTCTCTCCTCCTCCTTTTTCTTTTCAGACATGAAAACACTTATCAATGTAACTGGACTCCCTCATGTGGCTCACCCAGGTAGCCACTGTGTTCAAAAATTTTATAGCATTTGTGCATATCCATAATAATATCTAGTACTGTTTTACATTTATTATATTTTTACTATATGTAACTAGTATATTGTGTATATTTCTTCTAAAACTTTTCTTCAATATTGCTTTGAAATTTACCCACGTTGATACATGTAGCTCAGATTCATTTTTTTAAAAACTGCAAATATAGTTTGGAGAATATACCACAGTTGTCTATTAGTTTGCTTCCAAATTTCCTCTGTGAGAAATGATGCATCGATAACTATTCTTTACACATGTCCTGCTCCCATATGCGAGAATTGCTTTAGGCTATACCTATGATGGCGATGATGAGCATCGTTCACTTGCCCAAATGCTTCTCCACACTGTTTACCACTTTGGAGTGTCATCTACGAGGTAGGAGAATTCTCACAGCCCAGAGCCCTCACCAGTATGTTAGACTCTTAAAGTTCATGAATGTGATGGCTATAAAACCATAATTGTTGATGAAGCACTTCCCTCCTTACTGTGAGACTGAGCTTTCTTATGTGTCTGGGATCATGTAGTTTCCTCTCCTCTTTCGGTTTTTCTGGCTTATAGCATTCGCCCATTTTTCTATTGTCTTTTTCTCTTTAATATTTAGACGTTCTTCTCATATTTCAGATATTCATCTTCTGTTATTCATGTGTGAGTACTTTCTTTCGGCCTGTGGCCTGATTTTGTTTTTATATTGTTTTTGGAGTAAAAAAAGCTTTCTTATTTTTTTGGATAATTAAAGCTTATCAACTTTTTCATTTGAAAATATTCTTTCTGATCAGTGTTTTTATATCAAAATAAAGTAAGACTTTAGGGAATCCTTATAAAAATTCACCTTTCCTTTCGATGACTTTATAAAGACTAATAAACACCCTTTACTGCATGTCCTCTGTCAGATAAATTATGCATATTAAATCTAATCTTCACAGGACAATGCAATGACTGTAATTTATCCTCCTGCTTCAGATGAGGAAACCTGTGCTTGGTACTGAAATAATTTGTCCAAGGTCACAAAGCTGTCAAGTGATGACCAGAAGCAGATCTGAGTTTCTGTGTTTTTGTAACTTGAAAATCAGGTTCTTTTTATTCATGGGTTTTCCACTTTGTCACTTAAGGGGTGCTCCTATTACAGCCTGCTCTAATCCATGTCAGTACTCCCCCAGATCTGCCTTTTGATTCTCAGGGCCCTTCCCTCCCATCCTTTCCCACGTCTTTCCGTCCCCAGCACTGACTCACTGGTGTGTAGGGTCAGAGTTGGGGTGAACAGTAGGGGAAGAGAAACCATCTCTCATGTTGTGCCTCAGTGGTGACACCTCGAAGAACACTGTCTCAAGGGACCAAACTCTTAGGTCATGGAGTACGAACCACGTTTGCTTAAAACTTCTGTTTCTTCGTCTGAAAATGTGTTGAAAAAGAAATCTAAGCTGACTTTTTCTTGTCCCCGATTTTCAGCTGAGCCTGAGACTGAGAAGAATGTGCTTAGTCCCCAGAACCCACATGCAGACAGCTCCAGCCAAAGGCCCCTGCTGAGCAGGGCACTGCAGAATAGGCCCTTCTCCACCCCCTACCATGTACATGGTATGACCCTTTCACCTACTGCACGTCAGCCTGAAAGGATAGCAGGTGTTGAGCTCCTTAAGGTAGGACAGTGAAGGTGTCACTAAGCCATCCACCTGAGGCCTGTGGCAATGAGCTAAGACAGCAGTTGAGAGGCCCCCAGGAGGAAGCTTGCCACCACATGCAGTCAGGGATATAGGCATCTTTCTTTCCATCTCTCATTGCTCCAACTAAGGCAGGAGAAACAGCAAGAGGACAGGTGTGTGACAGCAACCCACACCCACCAGCCCTCCAACCAATAGAGGCTCAGCCTCTATCTTCACGAGTGGGGAAGAGGAGAAGAAAGCCTTCAAAACAAATACATAAGAACTCTTGCAACTCCACAACAACAACAACAACAACAACAACAACAACACCCCAACAATCTAATTAAAATATGGGCAGAGGCCTGGACAGACACTTTTCCCAAGAAGACATACAAATGGCCAACAATTATATAAAAAGATGTTCAACCTCACTAACTATAGAGGAAATTCAAATCGAAACCACAATGAGATACCACTTCACACCTATTAGAATGGCTTACTAGTAATGAGACAAGAAAAAGCAAGTGTTGGAAAGATGTGGAGGAAAGGAACCCTTATACCACTGTGGTATGAATGTAGATTGGTGTCGTATCTGTGGAAAACATATGAAAGTTCCTCATAAAATTAAGAATAGAGCTACCATATGGCCCAGCAACCCCTCTTGTGGGTATCTAAACAAAAAACATTAAAGCACATTTTTTTAAAGATATATATATACCCCTTTGTTCATTGCAGCATTATTCAAAATAGCCAAGACATGGAAACAGCCCAAGCATCTTTCAACAGATGACTAGTAAAGAAAATGTGGTACATATGTACAATGGAATACCTACTCACATAAAAAGATAAATACTGCCATTTGTTGACAACGTGGCTGGATCTTGAGAACATTATGTAAGGGAAATAAGTCGGATGGAAAAGAATAAGAACCATATAATTTCACTCATATTATAAGATATAAAACAGAAAGCAACAAAACGAACTAACAAAACAAACACACAAACTCACAGACACAAACGGGTGGTGGTTACTAGAGGGGAAGCAATGTGGAGGGAGGAATGAACAGGGTAAAGGGGTCAGAAGGAGACTAGATTTGGGTGGGAGCACACAGTGCAATACACAGGTGATGTATAGAATCTACACCTGAAGCTTATATAATGTTATTAACCAATGTTACCCCGATAAATAACTTTAAAAGTTATTAAAGGTTTAATATGAACTAGAGCTGCATCCCATGAGCCCCCAATGACTTTTCATAGCACCGAAAGGACTACAAAGCTAGAATATCTAACCAAATTATCATTAAGGGCACATCTATTCTGGCTAGGAAAGGAGGTACAGCATTGGGAGACAGAAAACATGTTTGCACCACACTTTTTGAGCTCAGGTACCAGGCTAAACTTGCCTTTCTGCCATGCTACAACAGTCTTATGGAGTAGTGACATGATAAAGTGAGATTTCATTTTACACTTTTCCTCGAGGGTACATTCCTAGAAAATGCTTGTGGGCCCAACCACATAGAAACCTAAGACTGTGTGTTGTGTCTTTAAGGGATTGTTTTCTTGTTTCTGAGGCAAGAAGGAGGGATGCAGAATCAGTGCACCAGTCTTTCTCTGATACGTATTATTCTACATAAATTTGTATTGCTTTGTGTGGAATCAATTTATCTTAGAAGCTTTTGAAATAGAAAGAAAAAAGGGCTAGGTTGCCCCCTGTTGGACACCTTGGAGCAATTGCGGGTGTGGCTTAGGGTGCGGCCACCTCACTGTGCTTATGCATGCAGGACATCCCTGCTGGTTACCTGCAGGGGTCTTAAAGTTAGTCTTGTCATTAAGGTTACACAAGTAGATTTCTCCCAGGAGAGTTGGCGGGGTTCACATCCCTGAGAGGTGGGACAGGCATAGCCTCGGGAGGGCACCCACTCAGTGCTGGGCTTCCCACTCGGTCCCCAGGAGCTGCACTGGGCAAAGTTCTGAAGGGAGATCAGACCCTGTAACAAGGGAAACACAAATCATCCACCCGTTCAATAGTTGGCCTTCAAACCTCATTATCAAAATCACAGATACAAATAAAATCAGGCCAGATCATTCTCACTTTGCTGAGAAGCCACTGTGCAGGTTCACAAATCACAGTCAGACAGGAGGGAGACTACAAGCAAATATCACTGACACGCCTGCACGCAAGCTCCTATTATTCATTTATTCAGAGACCTCTGCAGAGGGCCCGTAGGTGTGAGCACCATGTTGAGGATCTGCAACTTCCAGATCAGGCAAGGGCAGTACCTTCTGGGGCAAGACCAGTGAGAACTGAGAGATGCCAGCACTGTTTTCTGGCACCCTGGGGAAAAAAAAAAAAAAAAAGATGGAGCCTATCTATCATTCATCAGTCATTTCAGGGGATTTTCTAAGCCAACTGGTATTGCTTGAAACAGAAAAGCTGGCACACTGAGTAGAAAATCGATTTTCAAAGCTTGGAGGCCAGGAGTGGTTTCTAGCTATTGTCCATCTACTCTCAATAAAGTATTTGGTTTTGCTGACTTATTCCAACAAACAGATATTAGGTGCCTACTGAGAACACATTATCACGCATCTCTTTTCAAGAATATCTCAAGAAATTTCTCAATCATATCTGTGTCCTCTCCACTGTGGGGTGTGAAATGAAATCAGAGAGGGTGACGTCAAGCAGGGCAAGAATACTCTAAAATCCCAAACCTTCTCTTAGTTTTAGGGTATCTCTTCCACCCTGAGAGGGGAGCAGCTCTCCATTGCAGCTTTCTGACATAATCCTGCCTCCATCCACTCCCCCTTCCCTACCCTACACTAAACACAATAGACCCCAAAACACAACATGGGGCTCTTTTGCTTGGGGTAGGTGGGGCGATAACACAGCCAGGTTTTGTTGTTGCTGTTGTTTAATTAACTTACTCTACCAGTAAGGAGGCTACATGCTGCTCCCCACCCATTTGGATACGTAAAGTAATCATGGGCTTACTGTATTTACAGTAATACAACAACCAGTTTTTGTCTAGGGCTTACAATACTTTTTCACATATTGCATTTGATACTTATAAGCATTCTATCCAAAGAAGTACTATGCTCACCTGGATTCTAGAGATGGTACACTGTAGCTGACAGAAAAGAGAAATTAAGATACCTTGAAGCCAGGTGCTCCGCCTCTGATCATCCTTTAAAATGGCACCATGCTCGTCCTCATCCACGGAGTACAAAATCTGTAGCATACCTACTTCACAGGCCTGGTAATGAACTAATGTGTGTAAAGCATGTAGAAGAATATCTAAAATGTTGTCAGTGCTTTGTAAATGTTAGCTATCATCATCGTTGTTAATACAGTGCAAAATAATTACAGCAAAAATGACAGTATAGTAAAATAATATTATTATTGCAACATAATATAATAAAAGTCAATGTTCACTGAGGTTTTTACAGGTGCCAATAAACATTTTACTTACTAGTTATCCTACAATGTAGGTCCTGTCAACAAAAGTTTGCTGCTACCAACCTAATGCCAAAGGAGTCCTCAATCTGGGGTGCAGTAAAGAGGAAACTTTATTCAGGTAAACAGTTTACAAACCGCAAAAAACGGGCTCCAGGGGAAACCAAAGTGAGCTCACCAGAAACAAAGAGAAAGGTCCCCGCCATAGTCTCTGATTGGTCCACTTTTATGCAAATGAGGAACTCAAATTTGTGCAATCCGATTGGTCCAAATAGCAATGCCCCAATTGGTGAACTTCTTGTGATCTGATAGGTCATTATGGGGCTGCTTTATTGTCAGTATAGATGCAAATAAGGATAATAGCTGCTCAGTTACGATTGGATGGGGGGGGGGGGGGGTCTTAGTCCTTTGGTATGGAAACACAATACCAGGAATTCCTTTATGGTTGACTCAGCCAAGCAGGAGCACAGTGCGCAAATGGAGGGTTCAGTCTATAAAGCTTTTCCTTGAAATGCAGTGTACGAAATGCCTCTGTTAACAAGAGCTGTGGGACTCTGGCTATGAATTTGACCTCAATTAATTACAAGGAGTCTTTCTTGGCAGGTATGTTCCTTCTCAGAGTCAGCACTACTTTTATGATCCCCTTTTTACAGAAGAAGAAACTGAGGCACAGAGTCTGTGACTTGCCTGGGGGCTTAAGAAATCACCACTTTAACAAGTGTTCTTAATTAGTAGGTGGTGGAGCTGTGATTGTACTCTAGGCAGTCTGACATCAGGACCGCTTTTTTTGGAAGCGCTACACCCAGAGTCCTGTCTTGCGGATGGGTACATAAGAAGGAGGCCCTCCTGGTCCCCACTCACAACTCTCATGAACAGTTTGCTTCAGTCTCTGAAGCAAGGATTAGGAACGCAGTGACAAACTTAGAAAATGGCATTCTCTCAACCTGTCCCACAGCCAAAGAAGAAAGATATCCTTGGCCTTACACTGGAGAGTCCGGAGAGGTGACCTGAGTGTGCACCCATTCTCTGCCTAGGTGAGTTCCAGCCTCAGGACCCCGCAGTTGGAGGGAGGACTGTGAAGAGCGGTTGAAGAGCGTGGCCTCAGTCGCCAGCAGAGGGCATAGTGGCGCCTCGGGGAAGCAACTTTTCTGTTTCTTGCCAAGTTAAGGGGGTGGACCTCAGTTTCTCTTGTGTCTCATGGAAGGAAATGCCTTTCTCTTCTAGGTTCTTCACCCACGGGAGCCGCTTTCTTTTCCTCCTAACATCATCCTTTAACGCGGACAGAAAATTGTATTCACTTTAAACTGCTGTTGGGAAGATGCTGCTGCCCTCTGGTCAGTTAAAATATCAAACGGAGCTAATTGATCCGGAAGTGTAGATAATAAGAGTCCTATAAGTCTTTGAGACAGCTTTGTTGATTGAAGAAAGCAGAATATCATGATTGACTGGGTGGGTGACAAGCAGGCTGGGAAGTTGGGCTATGGTTTTCAAATTGCTTTGGAAGCACAAGTCTGTCATTAAACAAGTTGATGGGCTGTGACCCCACATTTTGAAAAATTAGACTAGAATAAAATAGAAAAAAGTAACATAGAACACACATTTTTCAATCTGTGTGCATGTGTGTATGTGTATACTAAACTGCAATATAAAAACATTTAATCCTGTAGTTTGTAATTTAAAAAATATGAAAGCCATTGGTAGCAGGTCCCAGCACTGGAGCTAAAACCTTGGAATCTAAATGCTGTACCCAGTCTGCTTTGCACATGGTTCAGTCTGGGTAGAGAGAAAATAAAAACATGAGTCTGCCACCTGGCCACCCTTGATAGATATATTGAGAAATCATCCAGCCTCTGCCCAAGCCTCACTCCTTATAAATGTTTTTATTTTCTAGAAAGATGTTAACTGTACTGGTGGCAAAGGTGGTGGTGGTTGTGGGGAAGGCAAGTAAATCCTGCAGATAAGAAAGAGAAGGGAAAAACACAGGGATAAATGAGGATGAGAGTGTCTATGGAGACCACAGCACCATCATGGTCTCCAAGATTCCTCAGGTAAGTTCAGGGACAACATATATAAATCAAATAAAACAGTAAGTGCCAGTGACTCAGAATCAGAAATAATACATCCAGTAAGTAAGGGGTAAATGTTATTGCACATCATCCTCACATTTTCCTGTAATTATAATCACAGTCGAGCTTTGTCCAGCTTCTTAGCTGGCGCCACCACCAGGTAGTGGAATTATAGTAGTGACAGACCGGTATTTGGTTGAAGTAGAAATAGGTTTTATTTTTTTAGAATGATAAAAAAAAAAAAGTCATTTCCAAATAAGTGCTAAACAAAACTATGATTTACATTTCAAAATTGAGAATGAAATTAACTCATGGACTTTTGATATTTCCCACAGTTACAGTTTAATTTTTCACTGTAGACAGAGAGGGGAAGGAGAGAGCATACACCAAGCAGACACAGGCATCCGTGCAAGATTCACCACGGCCCACGGTGACATCCTCCCAGCTCCTATCCACCCAGCTCACCTCTATGACTGAGCTCAACGGTGTCCAGAATCCCATCCAGCCCCACCCACAGCAAGAGATTGGTGGCATGCAGGAAAGAGGAGACAGAGGAAAACACAGCTTGCTCAGGCACACACTTTAGCGCAGTGTGTTTCAGCTGGGTGTGCAAGCATGCTTGTCTCTTTGGACCACATTCTCTTCTGCGGTAGGGGGAGGTGGAGGCTGAGCAGCCTCCTGATGGAGACAAGAAACCTCCATTTTGTCATCCAAATCACCTGGTGGTATACTGCTATGGGTTATTCATTTTTGTCATCCTTTTTCTTCTTTAAAAGAGACAAAACGAAGAGCAGAGTGTCATTTAGACGTCCTACAGTGACCAAGCCTTCTCAGCATTGCTGAGAATCTCTGGATTACAACTAGAGAAGAAAAGATTGAGGGAGAATGAGGGGGACACAATGAGGGACACATTGGTGGCCATGATTTTGCTCTTGGGTCCATCTTGAGAAACAGCTTATTTTACTTAAGGGGGCAAATCCACCATGAGAAGTTACTATCCTCATGTTAGAGAGAGAAACCAAGATGCAAAGAAACTACAAACATCTGATTAGAACCCTAGTGAGCTTATTACTTTTGGTGGTTGGCTTTAGCCCCATAATAAAATAGAGCATCTGTCTCGTCTCACTGCATCCTTCAACTGGGGAAGAAAGAAAGAAGGGAGTCAGGGACTAGGTAAGAATAATGAAACAAAAAGCAAATATTATGGATAAACTTTACGGACATTATGCTGAGTGAAATAAGCTAGTCACAAAAGACAAATACTTTATGATTCCACTCACATAAGGTGCCTAAAATCATCAAATTTATAGAGACAGAAGGTAACATTGCCAAGGACTGGCGGGGGGGGGGGCGGGGCGGGGAGTGGGGGGCGGCAGAACGGGGAGTCAGTGTTTCATGGGGACTGAGGTTCAATTTAGGAAGACAAACAGGTTTTGGAGGTGGTGGTGGTGACAGTTGCACAACACTCTGAGTGTACTTGATGACACTGAATTGTATATATAAAAATGGTGGAGATGGTAAGTTTTGCATGGTGTATATTTTACCACAATTTAAGAATCTTTAAAGAGTAAATATTAAATAGAGTGGCTTGATGCCGAGTCAGGACCTGAGTAGGATGATAAACAGATGTGTAACACTAGGTCACCTTGGAACATAAATTCTAAAAGTCCAGACTGTGCTTCTTATCACTTAAGACCTCACCAGACCCTCTACACCCTCCATGGCCTGTGGAGAAGGGCCCAGGCCACCTGATCCTGTGCTCCCCTGATACACCCTGCTGCTCCCCATGCTGAAGCCACTCTTCTCCCAACAACCCCCTCCCCTTCCCATAGGCTCTGTCTCTATCTCCTGTCCTGCCCACAGGCTGGCCCTTTTCCAGGCCCCGCTATTAGGGCCATGCCTTAGTCTGTTTAGGCTGCTGGAACAAAATGCCATAGACCAGGGGAGCTTATAAACAACAGAAATTTATTTCTAACAGTCCTGGAGGCTGCAAGTGTGAGATCAGGGTGCCAACATGGTGAAGTGGGGACCCTCTTCCAGGTAGCAGACTTCTCATTGTGTCCGCACATGCAGAAGAGGTGAGGGAGCTCTCTGGGGTCTTTTTTGTAAGTGCACTAACCTGATTTATGGGGCCTCCTGCCACATGACCTAATTACCTCCCAAAGCCCCTACCTCCTGATAATAAGACTTTGGGTGTTAGAGTCCAACATGTGAATTTGGGGGTGACACAAACATTCTGCCCATAGCAGTCCACTTTGTAAGGCTCGGTGTCCTCAACGACAGAATAAGAGTTGGGCTATATCAAAATTCCTCAAGTTAGGGTCTTTGAAAGTCCTGATAAGAGTTTATGCTGATTTTTAGTACCAAAAACCTTCGCGACTTATTAAATCATAATCTGACCTGTGACGTGGATGCCTTGGCTAACTGAAAGGTCATCATGTTTTACTTGGACTAGAATGACATCATCTCAGGTGATGACCATGTCTCTCACATGTTGCTCAGAATTCAGGCTGATATACGCCAGCTGGAACAGTAAGTGATTACAACTCATTTTGGTTTGATATATAAAGTCTTTCAAAGGATGGGCCCACCAAGAGGGTGATTAATGGGCAACCCAGTGTCACCACTGTTGGTCCCCACTGTTCTAGATGGCCTTATTTGCTTCCAGTATCAACCTGCTAAGACCGTGTTCACAGCTATTTATTTACACTAGAGAGTAAGAAGGGCTCATAGACTAGCAAACACTCCCTGAGGACCAAGGCCCAGTGGACACTGGTCAGGAATGAAAAAGTGTCATTATCCTTGCCAGCCTCCCCAAGCCCGCAAACTGCCCTCCTGCTATCCCCTGAATACCCAGGCTCCCATCCCTGGTCTCATGGGTGCCACATTGTGTGCTAAACTTCCTGATATCTACAATGCCATATGTCCCATTCCACAGGGGCTCAAATGCTTGATCTAGCCCATGTTCAGCAAAGGTTCACATGTTCACAGCCAATAAGTTAATAAGGGCCTTCTGGGGAGCTGAAGGAGTAGCTCTGATCAAAATAAGTAAACAGACACAGTCTCTCGCTCACAAGTACACAACAGCAAGCCTCAAGCAGATGGTCCAACTGTGAGCTACCTCACAAGGACAAACTCTCCATCACGGGGTGATGAAGCCCGCATTGGCCTCCCACTTGCCAGTAGTGAGGTCACCAAGTGTATGTGTCAGCACCTGAACAGGAGAAGATGGTGGGAACCTTTTGGGTGGCATGCGATACCTCACTTTTTTCCAGAATGTGGTTTTTGCACACAGCGACTGCTCTGTGAAGTCCCCACTCCAGTGGACAGACCCATGCTTCTGTTTAATGTACTGAATTGACTCTGGCATGGCTGTATAGTCCTTGACTTTCTCCAGCTCAATCAAAATGACCTTCATCCCATCCTGGATGAGCGCATTATAGACTGCAATTTGTTCTTCTGACATGTTCTTTAATAGGTCGAAGCCCATAGTTCCCGATCTGGGAAGTATGATGATGATCAGTCTCCTGCATAGCTTAATGTTTTCATCGATGACGCTGGCCACAGCTGCAAATAAAGAAAGAAGATGCAGAAGATCTCATGATGAAAACAGCCCAGATCATTAACGCTCTTGAGCATATTAGAAATGGATGCTGAGAAAGGGCTTAAGAATAAATATGACTTTGGAATGGATTAACGAGAGTTTTTGTTTTTTTTTTTGTTTTTTTAACATTTATCATCCCTTCTGTGAATCCTTCCTGACTTCCCCTAAAAAACTGGTCCTCTACATTCATGAACCACATGTTTCAATGGTTAGTCACTGGTATGTCACTTTCCTTGGCCCACCAGCTCCACCCACAGGTGGCAAACTGCTCGGAACAAAGATCTTACCATGTCTAGCTTTGTATCCCCAGACTCAGCTGAAGGTCTGGTAGAATATGATGAACACATTAAAAAAAGAAATAGATTTTAAAAGGCTAAGAAAAATGTAGTTAATTCAAATATCATGTTAATTTTTATTTGTTTTCCTCTTGTGCTTTATAGCTATTTAAATGACCAGGATTTATAGGACTAACTTGAAACCAGTAACGTACCCTGATGATTTCATAGGGAGGGGAGGTGAGAGTTCTTCAACTATCCATCTGTGAATAAAATTTTTTGAGAAATAAAGATTAAGTTTTATGTCCCTTTTATACTTGGTCTATAAGAACAGGCTGCAACCTCCCCAAAAGTCGGTTTTTCTTCTCTTTGGCTTATTTTAATATTTCTAGGACCTAGAGCATTACCTAGCACGTAGCAGGTGCCCAATAAATGTTTTTTGAATAAGTGAATGGATGAATGTTTATATGCTTGTGAAATGGGAGCTCTTTCACATGTTTATGGCAAGCACTATATGTAAGTTTCATTTCCTCATGGAGGATAATTTTATAATTTGAAAAGTTGTAGGTGAGATATAGCTGTGGTCTCACAGTGGATATGAACAGCCTACAAATTCAAAGCACTTTAAAAATGACCCAAAGTAAGCCACTATCAAATAATATGAAGTAGTAATCTTGGTTTCCTGACAACTAGAAAGGATATTTATTTCAGATTTCTGCCATTTACTCTGTATCACCTTCAAAGGGAAAACGTTTGTCCACTGAGTGTGTAATGTACTGAGCACCTGCTCTGGTGTAAAGTCATTTAATTCTCTCATCCAAGTCAGGGAAGGGTTCTTGTCCCCATTTGACAGATGAGACAGCTGAGGTTCAGAGATTTTTAACTGCACTGCCCAAAGCTACACCCCTATTAAATAGGTGAAATAAACACGTAACTTCTATTTTATTTAGGTAGGGTAGGGTTGGGTGCTTGGGTTTTGTAAAATCAGCATTAAATATGAGCTGATTTACATATTTGAATCTACAAAAAATATTTAGCAGTTTTTCTCAAAGACGTGATGGTTAGTGAACATTTCAGTCTCTTTGCCAAGGCCACAGCACCTGCCACCTGTACACGTGAATGGGTCAACTATATCATTACTCAAAATGAGAGTCACATTATTTCAACCAGGACCCCAGCTACTCTGTTGCAGGAATGAGCCTACTAAGAGCAGAGAGTTTGGCCCCGACCTCCTCAGCACAGGGCCAAGGGCTGGGGAGGTGACAGACTCCTGTGGCCCAATGGAGAAGGCCAGTAGAGCCCCCATCATCTATAAAGTGAACGAAGAGAGAGGTTTCTTTAATTTATTCATTCATTGTTTTCGCTTCACTTAAAACATACCTTGTCCAGGAAATTCATCCCTGCCAAGTATAAACAACTTATATCCACACTGCTTCTCCAGTACCTCAGGCAGGATCTTTAACACCAGTGTATCCACATGATGGCTCTGGCTTTCACCTTGAGGCTTGGGGTATAAGACGTATGCATCATACAGTTTCCCATCTGAAAAAATAAATGGGACAAGCTCACAGAATTATTCCTATCAAATTCTCTTACACTAACAAAGTGAAAATCTGAGCTGCTGCCATGTCCTTTTTAGCCTGGGTCAATGGCACCAGAGCAGAGTGTCCACTTGGCTGATGCCGTGCCAAGCATTGCCACACTCA
The DNA here is from genome assembly GCA_003508835.1 of Eonycteris spelaea. Taxonomy (NCBI): domain Eukaryota; kingdom Metazoa; phylum Chordata; class Mammalia; order Chiroptera; family Pteropodidae; genus Eonycteris; species Eonycteris spelaea. Next base: position 4,286,750 of record PUFA01000137.1, read on the forward strand.
GTATCTCGTTCTTTCAACAACTAAAATATTTCACTCCACTCTCTTCTTGCTTGCATGGTTTCTGAGAAGTCAAGTGTCACTAATATCTTTGCTTCTCTACAGGTAAAGTGTTTGTTTGCCTCTGGGGTTTTTTTAGGGTGGGGATGGATTTTTTTCCTTATCTTTGATTTTCTGTAGTTTGAAAATGATGTGCCTAGAAAAAGCTGGGGCAGTTTTTTGGTATTTACCTTACTTAGTGTTCTCTGAGCTTCCCGGATTTATGTCTGACATTAATTTGGGAAAATTCTCAATTATTACTGTTCCAAATATTTCCATTCTTTTCTCTCTCTCTTCTGGCATTCCCATTACATGTATGTTACACCTTTTGTGGTCATACCACAGACATTGGATATTTCTTCTTTTTTTTCTTCAGTCTTTGCTCTCTTTGCTTTTCAGTTTTGTAGGTTTCTAATTAGAGATCCTCAAGCTCAGAGATTCTTTCCTCAGTCAAGTCCAGTCTCCTAACAAGCCTATCAGAGGCATTTTTCATTTCTGTTATACTACTCCTGTGAGGTGGCTGAAAACAAGAATGAAAGCAAGAGTCTCCATCAATGTCATCCTCGACGGGTCCTGTGCAAGGGAATACTGTCTTAACTGCGCCAGGCCAAATCTCTCACAATTTAGACACACCAGTGAATTGCATTGCTGCAATTCACACCACTCTGTATAGAGGCCAAGTATCTGAGCAGACTCCAGGAATCATCTGGGCAGTACTGAGCAGTTGAACACAACCACACATGTCATCACCACCAGAATGAGCGACTGCTGACTGAACAACCACAAGGATCAGCCACTGCCCTCGCCAGTGTAGACATGGACAGCACACAAGACCTAATTAGGAACATCATTCTAGAGATAGAAATAAAAACAACCCAAGGCCCTATAAGATAACAAATGGCTGAATTAACAGGAGACAGAAAGACAGGAAAATTCCCCATCCTCTGGAGTTCTTAGGAAAAAAATCACAAAGAACATGAGACAGCTCCTGGATTTTAAAGAACGGGAGAGTTTAGGGGGGAAAAATGAGGGGAGAGTAAACTGGCTATGAAGGGAAATAGCTTGAAGGTGCGTGAAAGGGGTATGTGTGTATATGTGTATGTATGCCCTGCTCAGGGGTCATATGAATGAGCAAGAAATTTTAGCATGGCTAGAAGGTTTGAGTGGGCATCTCATTGGAAAATGTGATGTTCAAACTCCAGGCTACTTGGAGATGTAAAGCCAACCTAACAGGACGTGGAAAGGGGAGCTAGCCTCTTCTATTCACTTTTATGGAAGTTTGATGAACAGACTTGGAAAGGAGTCGTTCTCAGCCTAATGAAAGAGAGCAAAGTCTTGTGTTCTGTTTTTGTATAAATAAGAGTAGTCAAAATGTGCATAGAACTTTAGAGTTTACACATAGCCATGATTCTCACATCAACCACTGCCAACCTCCACATCTTTGCTCATCATTCCTGGTCATCCTGTGAGAAATAGTAACAAAAGTACATGCACATGCACATGTGCAGGTGCACACACAAGTACGCACATTCTTTCTCAGTCTCCCACACCCTGTCATCACAGGAAGCTGTATGAGAGCAGGAACTTTGTTTGGCTCCTGCTCTACCCTCAACACCTGTTACAGGACCTGCTGCAGAGGAGGTCTCCACCAGCACTGCCAAATGTCTAAATGGAGCTTGATTTTACAGAGAGTCAAAAGTGTGGCATCTATGTAGTGGATCGGGAAATTCTAGATCATGAAGAGATTCAGCTTTTTAATAAATCAGGGTCCTAGGCAGTTACTAAAGGGATGACTAAGTTGTGTCTAGAGTTGCAAAAACTCAACCTAGCTAAAAATCCTCATGAAATGCTTTAAATGTCACTAGACTAGACCACCACTCCATAAGTGAGTATTTTTCTGCATATAATGTCATACACTTCCTAAAGCCTGGAGATTTTATACACATATGCGTGTGTGTGTGTGTGTGTGTGTGTGTGTGTGTGTGTTGTGTATACATAGAGAGAGTGGGGAGGAAATAGGAAAAAAACTTCATCAAGTATTTATGTTTCAAAAACTTTTTAGGAAGGAATTAAATTTTCCTATTTAAAGCATTGGTTAGGTTGGTACCCTGTTCATAGTGGCACCTGCCAAGTAAATGCGGAATTTCCTGGCTTTAATATCAAAACAAACATCTAGGTTCCTCACTATCTCTGTCCCCAGCCCTGCTGCTAGTGACTCCTCTCATGCTTACAATTTTTTGTCATCTTTTTTATTTTCTTTCTGACTAAGCTTTTGAGCAGAAATAAATCTTCCTGACTTGTTTTCAACATGCAGTGGGTTCCCATCACTTTGAAGTGACCAATTTGTAACACTGACCAATATAGCGAAAGATCAAGCTGCAGCTGTTTTGCTTTTTTGCTTCAGCCCGCTGGGTTTGAAGGGTCCTTTCAGGTCACTGCACACCAGCCTTTCATGGCTTTTCCTCTCAGTGTCAGCTGTGAGGGTCACATGTCTATATGGATTAGGGATTAAGGAAGCCACACAATTTCGCCAGTCTCCCGCTGGTAAATGCGCAGGCCTGATTCAAACCCAAGTCCACCACTCCTTCTGGTACACCTGAGAACTGGAAGCACGAAACTTCACAAAGTTTATCTCTGATGAGTTCTGTGCAACTGTGTCAGACTGTGTTTTTTAGAAATTGCCCCAACAATATTTCCAGCCCCACATGCTGTTTCAGACCTTTGTCACACTCCATAAAGGGATGGAATCTATTTCTACTCCCTTAAAATTGGGTGGGAACTCTGTTGCTGCCTTGATGGAGAGAATAGGGTAGAAGTGCTGCTAGAAATTTAAGATCATAGTCATAAAAGAAAGCATGGCTTTACCCTGGCTTGTTTGTTCTTGAAAGCAAGAAACCATGCTACACAGAGAGACTGTTTCGAGTGGCCCTTGTGGAGAAATGCTGAGGCCAGTAGCCACTAGCCAAAACCAGCTGTCAATCCTCCAGCTGAGGTCCCAGACATCATGGAACTGAGACAGGTCTTCCCCATTGTGCCGTTCCACATTCCTGACCCACAGCACACACAGACAAAATAAACGGTTGTTTTATGCCCCAAAATTTTGAAGTAATTTGTTTCCCAACCATAGTAACTGAAATAGCACTTGAGGAAATAGCAATAAATAGCAACAAATAAAGATGAGTCGGACAGCTCTCTACTGTCTATTTCATCAAGAAACTTGCAGAAGTATACACCTACCAAGAGAGTTTCTGAGGAAACTGGGTAATGCTAGCAGAAGCTCACAGCCCACCTCTATATAGTGGTGAGTGACCGCTAACTCAGGTTCTGGAGAAATTCCTTTTGTTTTCTAAGGAGATTCAACCCCGGTTTTGATGTTGAAGCATCTGCATATGTCCTTATTGGCTGTTGGCCAAAATATAAAAATTAAGTCATGTAAATTAATGTTTATGACAGATTGCCCCAAAACCAAACTGGAACAGTAGAAAAATGAGACAATCAATTTAGCCCTTGCGTGTTTTCACTGAGAATTGCGCGAGATCCAGTGTTGTGGCCCTATAAATACATACAAGACACTAGAAGAAAAACCACATGAAATCTGTTACATTCATCATGGAAATTATCCATGATAATAAAAATCACACACAAGGTCCTCGGAATCACATCCTTTAGAAATGAAACTCCCTACAAAAAAATAGATGTTTCTCAGAAAATTGTCCCAGAAAAGGCCATGAGCTCTCACGAGCAACTGTGAGGTTTTTTGTGAACGGCACACAATGAATCATGTAATTGCTTTTGTTTCTAAAGCAAACTCACCTTTAAAACTGTCTGAGATTGGTCAGGACCTCTATCCTGGCTTTATTTTACTATTCTTCCTTTGTTTCCTTGTGTTCATGTACCTATTTTGTTTTTGTTTTTGATGGTTTTGTTCTATGTGAATATTCTCCTCAAATTTATTTGGCATAGGGTGAGGCAAATACACATCATTCGGGCCAATTTGTAAACTGATCCTTGTTCTATATTGTACACACATGCACACCTAGCAGGAGAATTGTTAAAGCGCCTCCTGTGACTTATTAGACAATGCACAGAACTTGTGGACTGTAGCCAGGCCTGTTGATGACTCTTAACACAACAGCGAGTTAGACACATGAAACTATTCATCACATATATAAAGCCTGACAAATCTATGGAATAAATACTTTATCATAAAAAAAGACACAATTTCTCTTTCCTCCTCATTTGTGTTTGTCATCCATTACGCCACAAAAATCAGAAACTGTCCTCCAGGAAAGCAAGATGAAAGATGAAACCAGAATTGCGACTCATCTTTGAGTCTCATCACCAGGTCACTGTAAAGCAACACTCCAGTGGGTATTACAGGGTGGTTTTCATAAGCTGAGTTGTCGAGAATTTAATCATAAAAGTGTGTCTGGATTAAAAAAGAAGAAAAAAAAAAGGAGGACAAATGGGTGACTGTAAGTGTGCTCACCAAATCCTCAGGCCACTGAGGATTCTGAATTGGGGCTGCAGGCCAAGCTCAGCAGAGGGCAGGGTTCTCCAAGTCTCATCTGCTCAGCTTCCCCAGCTCAGGGTGAGTCACTATTCCTTCTTGCTCTTCCTGCTAAACTTGACCTCACTAACAGGCATCTTTGCCACACACTCATCACTCACACTTCTGAGAGTCATTGTGAGTCAGGGAGTGACAAACATCACAGGGCCAGAGTTCCAAGAATATCATCTAAGTCAACATAGTTCCCTCTCAGTCAATGAACAGAAAGCAGCCGAACCACTCACATCTGTGTGTCAGAAAAGACAAGTAATGACACACTAAAGTCTCTTCTCAGCATATACAGGCCACAACTCAGGCACAGGCAGGCTCACAGGGAGTGGCCCCAACAGAAACTCCAGATCTGGCCGACTGCCCCCAGCACCAGAGTCTCACTGAGCACACAAAACGAGAATACCACAATTGAACTTTGTCATCAAAAAATGTATATGTATTTGTTGCTTTCTTTGTTGTTCAAGAGTTGCCAAGTTTGATTCTAAAATTTAATATATAATAAAGTCTGAGTTAGAACATTTGCGTTTCATCAAACACGTGAGCAACAACTACTACTATGTTTTTATACACAAAACAGGCACTTAGTGTAAACAGGGCCTTCTCTGTAACAGAGACTCACAAAACATGCTGGACACCCATCTTCCCCATGTCGCCGCTCTTTCAGCATTGTGAGTCTCCAGATTTGAAAGGTATAAATTTGTGCATCTTCACAAGTGTGAGCCATACAAACTCCTCTCGGCCTGCTATTAATTTTTCCATCCAGTCAGGGCGCTGTAAAGCAGATGTATTACTTTTTTCAAGGCCTTAATAGATCACATCCATTCTAAGACAATATCTATATCTCGGGGTTAAAGCCACAAAGATAAGAAATGCTTACTTCTCAGGGTCTCGGACCACACTGGGCATTACTGTGCTGAATAGTGCCAGCAGGTCACAGGATCCATAGAACACACTAAAACCCCCAGGCACAGCAGCACAGGCAGCTGTGCCCCAGGTCCCCTGCTCAGTGCTTTTCTGGACTTGAACTCAGTTTTCCCCACAGCACTCGCAAGGCAGGAGCTGATCATTTTCCTTTCCTTTCCTTCCTTCCTTCCTTCCTTCCTTCCTTCCTTCCTTCCTTCCTTCCTTCCTTCCTTCCTTCCTTCCTTCCTTCATACTTTCCTTCCTTCTTTCTTTTCTTCCTTCATTCCATTTCTCCTTCTTTCCTCTCATTCCATAACTAAGAAAGAGAAGAAAATTAAATATCTTCCTAGGATCACACAGAGAGTAAGCAGAGAACGCAACTTCAAACTCAGGACTGTCTCTCTTCAAATTCAAAAGCTGGAGACTTAAATCTTTTCAGGCACCAAGTGTCAGGTACTGCAACCACTGGCAGCTGGTCGTCCTCCATAACATAACTTCTGTCCACGCATCCACTGTGTTGAAGGTACATCATGGATTAGAGCACTTTGCCCCGGGAGAAATTTTCTTCTTTGCAAACACCAGCAGGTGAGAGAACCATTCTGAAATCGTTGCAGTGGGACTCAGAAGGTGATCTGGTCCTGACATTCATCAAATGTTTTGTCACTCCGTCACTACTGGCCTGCACGCCTAATTTGACTGAACAATGCTTGTGGATAAATCATGTATCAGAAGTATGGAACATTTCAGGGAGAATCCTTCCTCTAAATTTGCCAACAACACAGAAGGCAAGCTAGTAAAATACAATCAAGTATATTTACAATGATTACATGGACAAGTAAACAGCAATTCTGAGGCATTTTTCTCCGGTTCCCCACACTTACCTTCCATGATCTCCATAGATTGGAAGGCACTTCGATACCAAAGTACAATGTCAATCTTAAAAATGGTGTAGGTGTACATGGCGAACGCTGTCACACCTGCGAAGGCGATAAGCACTCCTATCAAGCAAGCGCGAAAATCTGGCTCTACAAATGACAGCAAAAAAATAAAATAATAATACAAAGTGTCAATTATACATTTTACTTGCATGGATCACATTGCAAATGCCAAATGTCAATGAGAATGCTGCTTAAATATTTTTATTTGTGGTTCAGTAATAGGTATGGGAGTAGAATAGTATGGTTTGAACCATGAATTTCAGAAAACAAATTTTGAGAAACTGGGGAGGGAAATTCTGTAGGACCTGATCACCCAAAGGCAGACATGGCATGCTCCACTTGCTATCAAAACACCAAAGGCCAGATCCTACTTAGTCAACACTAGACTCTCCAGGTGTGAGGCTTGAGCACATCATTAGAAAAGTGGTCCACGTGACACCACTCACATTCTTGATAGTAATATTGTTATAACTGCCTTCCCAGTTATTCAACATTGAGCAGTGGGACTCGTGTCATAAATAAGGAGCCGTCGGTTGCCTCCATCTCTGTTGGCCATGAGCCACACCCCAACCTGCCTCAGCCTCGCTGGGACAACAGCGTACGGACTGGGTGCTGGCCTGAGAGCCGCAGTCTCAGGAAAGGTGCTGACACCCTGCTGTGCTTGCTGAGCACACTGGAGAGCAAATATGGAAAAAGCCATGGGCAGGAGGTGGTCGAGGAACAGAACCAGCTCCTGTGGAAGGCCAAGTCTGCAGAAACAGGATCCTTCCTACATATCTGAGAAAACGAATGGCACGGCATTATTCCTTACCGCAATCCAAACCTGGTCTGCCAAAGAAAGAGGTTCTAGGAAGGGGAGACTTAGAAAAAGGGAAGGAGGAGACAGGAAGGGAAACCCTCCCCAGTCTTAGAACCCGCCACATACACGACTACCTCCATCGCCCCCCCCCCCACTTCCTGATCCTTCAGTCTCCACCAGAAGGTATGTGTTCGGGGAGTAGGGAGGGGAAATTTACTTTATCTTTGAACTCTCAGAGTACTTTCACTTTTTAAATACTCATTAATGAGCATATCACAACCTGCCCTAGGCCACACCATGTTGCAAAACATTTTGAGGCCAAAGACATCCCTAGCTACTCTCAGGTGTCTTTAAATACATGGCACAATTAAGCACAGTAAGTAAAAGTACATTCTGTGCTGAAAATGTATCAGTCCATTGATTAAGTCCCAATGTGGCCAAGTAGAGGTAGCTCTGCTCTGCACACTGGTGTCCGATCTGATCCTGACCACGTGTTTGAACTGTGAGTTGCTAACTTTTAGATGGAGTCTCTCTTCTCTCCCGTCCTCTCGCATCTTTGCCCTTCCTCAGCTCTTGGAGCACCAATGCCACCCCTTCTTTTGGGAGGACCTTTGTCTGGGAAGCCTTCATGTCCACTTCAGGGATCTTGTTATAGTAAATGGCCATGATAAGAAGGCCATGCCCACACTGCCCATGAGATTCAGAAGCCCCTGGTAAGCATACAGGAGCGATAGTCAGAAATTATTGAGTTAATCATTCACTGCATTTAAGAGTGTTGATACCTTCTGCTCCATAAATGAGCTAAAAGATGATAAAAGTGGAAACAGAACATTAATGAATAAGTTCTAAGGGAGTCTGTGCTTTGAAATTTAAATAAGTGGAAAACTCACTGTTAAGATACCAGATGCCGGTTGAAGGCCCTGCTAAGGGTGATATTTTTGGCCATTTGAGTCCATAAGGCTACCTCCAGCCTTAAACCGAGATGGTAGCTGAGAATAAATAATTAAAAGAAACTCACAGATATACCCAATTCAACTAACTTTCTAGTGACCTTGCTTCAGACAAACTAAATAAGATTCAATCTGGATGTGTTTTCAGCAAAAATAAGGAAGTCAAATGTAGAAGCTTTAACCTCACCTTTGGCCACACATAAACCAACGAAAGGCTTAGATTTAAGAGGGTAATGTGTCTAAGAACTCAGGGAAAAGAAAAGTGCATGTGTCCAAAAACACATTGTGTGTGAGATGTGAAATTAGTGTGGATAGGACCAAGGATAAACTTGGTGAAGCACAGGTTTCTCAACTGATCTAAACAGAGAAGAAAAACTAGCCCCCTTCCTCCCACATGATTGACAGGTATGAACCATCAACAGCAATTTTCCTCTGAGCCAGGACTTGACCTCAGAATCCTTCTGAACACAGTGGCTCCAGGTCATCAGTATCTATAAATCAACACTGGCATGTAAATCTACGCTGGTCATCTTCAGTCTAGGTTATGAAACAAAGAACTCAAACTACTAGGTTGGGCAGATATCTGTGAAAGGACACTGGCAAATTGAAGCCCTCTCTCTTGCATGTAGCTAGCCAAGAAAAATAAAGTTGATATTAATAGAATCAAAAGAGAAAAACCTGTCTTGGTAAACTACACGTCAACATTTTATAGAGGGCTTCGGGCACTTCCCTTGGTATGTTAATAATTTAAGCTATTATCAAGGTTATGATTTTATCCATCACCATCTACCCTCTGGTTCTATCACCTACAATAGAAAGTCGATATGCTCTGTATGTACAGTGATAACAGTGCAACTTGTGTAGACACACCATATTTGAAGGCCTCCTGCTCAAATACCAGAATTCAGCCTCTATAGGTAATTTTACAAAGTTATATGATAAAAACATACATAAACATTTAATTTTCATATCAAATTACATATAACAAACAACCTAAAAGCTGAAAAATCCCAAGCACGTGATTTTAAAAGTTGAGCCATCAGGTTTCATAAAGAAACACTTCTGCGTTTTAGAATTTCAGTGCCTAAACCCTCGATGTATATTAAAATGTATAATAATAAAAAGTATGCTACGATAAAGTCACAGCCTTACTGCAAGAGCATCGTCAGACATTCCATCAGCTCTTTCCTAGATTTCATATCCGGTTTCTCTGTTTAATAACATTCTGCCACTTCAAACTAAACACTTAACGTCACTTCTCTTTCCTTTGTGTTTCTTTGCCATCAGTTTGAAAACTCTGAACAGCATGTAACCCATGGGGACATTACCTGGGGGTTTTAACATAAAGTATGCTGCAGACACGCCAGCATGGCACGTGAAAGGGTGGCCATAATCTTCCATTTTCACTTCTAAGAAGGTTATGTTTACTGTGTAAACAATATGTTCCGGACAAGAAACGTGGGTTCTATAGAAGAAAAGAGCCAATCATTAATACATGAGTCACATTTTACCCAATATATTTTATAACCTTTAGTCTGGAAGATAAGGTTCCCTTTCCGAGGACACATTAGGCTGCCATTTTACCCAACGAATATTTCTCTGAATGACTCAATCAGGTGTGTGTGTTGTGAGGTCCCAAATTTGCATTACCATCTGGACAGTGATGAGGAAGTGTAGTTCTGCTAATTTCAGACACCATCCCAGCCCTACAGGGTCTTCTTCTCTCTCTTCCTCTCCACTTAGCTACACTGCAAGGCCAACACAAGTTTTTCTGTCCTCCAACTCCACAAGTCTCCTGTCACACTTTTCAATTTCCACCACCATTAAATAGGTTCATACCACTGAATCAGCTAATGATTACAAACTGCTCACCACAAGAGGCCCTGAGTTGCTGCCTCTTATTTTGCTACTTAAGACTTGAAGGCCTCTGGTTCATCACATGACTAACTAGGAATGAGACCGGCCTTAAGTAGGAGCTGACAGAAATCAATTTTCTTGCCTGAAGGCCATACTTCACATTTGGCTTCATCTCTAACTAGGACGTGGTGGGAATGAATAATCAGCCCCTCACACTTCTTTGAAGCAGGTGCTTGCTCACACACAGCGCTGAGAAGATCTTTGAAAGACAGAGCAAAGGATGAGGACCATCCAAAAAGCAGTATTAACACCAAAATCGCATAAATGGAGAAATTTTTGCTTGCTCTGGGAGAAGCTAGAAAAACAGAATGCCTACTCAATTCCTTCTTGGATTCGTTTGGATTCTTCATAGTAAATATCCACCAAAGTGCTATTGACTGTCCAGCACCGCAGATTTGTATTATCCTTCCGGTCTTCTATGTTGCAGTTTACAGTAAGGGTGGAGCCTATAAAATCAAATTCACAAATATTAAATGAAAATTCTACCAAAAATGACCTGGTTAACAAATGTACCTTGCTTTTGAGTCTCGGATATCTTTTGATTACCAAGAATATGGCCCTGAGGTTGATGTTCCCTCCCTGGACAGAGATCACAGGGGACAAGTGACTTTGCAGGATATCTATTATAAAGAGATATACGTCTGCTGCCAGCTTCTGACCAATGCTCTCCACAACATCAGGGACACAAATACTATTTCTGCTCGTAGTAACCTTAGCAGAGAACTTGACAGTTTACAAAGTATTTCACACATGCTTTTTTCCTTTAGTCTTCATCTATTCAAAATTATCTCATGAGGCAGAAAAGGGAGATGCTAATATCCTCATTTTACAGACAGGAACATTAAGTTCAGATAGATTGAGTGACTTGCCCAAGGTCACAAGTTAGAGGAAGAAGTGAGATGTGAACTCTGGCTTTCTAATTCCAAATCCAGTGTTTTTTCTACCTCACCCATTGTGACCTCTATCCTTTCTCCTCTTTCCTTACTCTGCCTCCACACACATTCACAAATTACGTTCGATCAATTTATATTTACACTGTATTTATGTTTACATGATTTTCTACGTGTAAAAATAACACTGTACTTCTAAATAGTCTACTTCAAGTTTCTTTATTCCAGGTCATAATAAGTTCTTTTATAAAATTTTTTGTGAAATAGAACACATGTATAGTTAAAAATATAGACAATAAATGTAAAATTACTGAATTATTATTAAGTAAATAACCACAACACCTTCTCCTTCCCTCACATATACACATTTCAGGTATGCATACCTGGTGTTTATTAATGAGATTGGCTTGGAATTTTCCTTTGTAAAATGTCCTTTTGGGTAGGACTGTGGTTGACAAATTGTGTCATTTTTAGTTTGCCATATTTTTGCTGATTATAAATTCAGTATACAACCTCCATTGTTTCTGTTAAAAATTCAAGCATGTGGTTTACCATTTAGAATTTAATGAGTCAAAAGTTATACATATTTGTGAAGCTTCTGAATACATGCTGGCATGTTCCTTTACCAAGTTTATATCAATCCATTCATTTATTTATCTATTTAGCCACAATTTCTTGAGAATCTGCTATGTTCTAGGGATTGTTCTGAGTACTGGTGATATGGGAAGAAATGAAACAGACAAAAAGCCTGCTCTTAGGGAATATAGATTCAAAAAGAATTAGAGATACCAAAAAGAAGTTCAATAGGAGAGGCAGAATGATAAGTGGATTTATGAAAAATAAAATTTAGGAGATAGAGCATGATGGTGACAATGAGATGTGCTGTTTTAATGAAGAGGTCAGGTGAGATGACATTCATCTGAGACCTGATGAAAGAGAACAAATCAGGAAGATATCTGGGAAGAGCATTTCCAGGTGAGGGAGCTGCAGGTGCAAAGGCCCTGAGGTTGAGGTGTGCTGGGCATGTTCAAGGAATAGCAGGCAGACTGGCATGACCAAAGCAGAATGGCAGAAAGGGAAGGGGCAAAAATGGGACAGAGAGCTCCAAGAGCACTGGCAATGGAGGAGGGGACCTAGAGGGCCGTGTTGGACATGCAAGGATTTTGCATTTTACTCTGAGTGAGACGGGAAATCTTTGGAGAGTTTTAAACACATGTGATGTAAAGGGATTTCTTATATTTGTTATTAATAATTCAGAACACTTTATTTTACCCTTGCTAATCTTTGGCGTTATACATAATTTTATTCCTTATCCATGTCATAAATAAATATCATTGCTTTGTGTACATTTTAATTGTAGATGAATATAATTTCGTTTTTTGTTAGTTGCTTTTTTTCCTCTTCTATGAATTATTTATTTGCCTCATTTGAACCATTCATTTTTCTTTGATTTGTTGGTATTTTTATATAAAATGTATTCCTATTTTTTGTTATCTTCGTTCCAAACATTCTCTCCTAGTATGTCATTCACGTTTTACTTTACCATGTTTCTGCTATACAGATATTCACATTTTTTAAGCTACTCTAATTTTTTATCTTTTGTGATTTCTTCCACTGATTTTATGTTTAGAAAATACATTATTCTGAAATTAGATAAAAATTTATCTTTATTGTTTAATGTTACTTTTGTGGTTTTATTTTTATATGTTTTATTTTTATATGTGTGTGATATGAGGTAAAGAATGAACTACATAATCTTCAAATTTAACAACTACACCGACATTGATATACATTTATTTCTCTTTCCCTTCACATCTTTAAATCCCTTAAATAGCCTCTACTAAATTCTTTTATATTCTAGCATCTGGTTATTGTTTTTGTTATGTTGCTTTAATCTATTTGTATTTTATCAATATTTACTTTTTGTAATTATGTAATACTTTAATATATACCAGGAAAGGTCTCTACTTCTTTTATTCCGTTATTTCTTTGCTAATTCCAGTATTTTGGGCATAAATTTTAGAAATGCTTTGTTAAATTTCAGGACATTCAGTGATATTTGATGGGTAGTATATTAAACTTGTTTATTAATCTGAGAGAAATAACCTATTTTTGATATTGAATGCTCCCATTTAGTGACACAGTAAGGAAATTCACTAAAAATTGTCTTTTCCAATGTCCTGGCTTAAACATAATTATTTTAAAGTAAGCAGGTCTTTCAAATTTCGTGTTCATTTTTCTCTAATATTTTATTATTTTATTGCAATTCTGAATGTCATTTTCCCCAATTACATAATACATAACTAATTCAGGCATATAAAAATGCTATTAGCTTTGAAAGTTTATTTTGTATTGGAAAACCTTACTAAAGAATGATTATAGTGACTTACAGTATTTTAGAGAATTTTCTTAGAATTTCCAAGTAGATATTCATAGATCATTTAAAATAATTATATGCTTAACATCCTCTTCCAAGACTTACATCTCTTGTCTCTTTATTGTCTGAACACATTGGCTAGAATTTTCAGACAGGAAGGAGGAACAAAGTTAATTAAGAGAGTTAATAACAGATATACTTATCTTTTCTAGGTGTTTATGAAATCCACTAAAGTATTCACATGGTAAGTGATAAGTAGACAAAATATCCTCTATTATGGGCATTATTATTTTCTTAAAAGTTAACAAGACTTCTTAAAATGTGTAGGTCCCAAGCCTTTTAAACAGATTTCATCTCCTTTCCACTTGTTGCTTTATAACCTTTCTCACTTCTGCCTTTTACATTTGAGTTTCTCTACATTTGGGGGATTAGATTTGTGGGAGATTTCTCTGTCTTCTGTTCTTATTTCTCCCTGCCCTGAACACTTCTACCTCAGAACCAACTCTGGGATTTATTTTTTAATAAATTCATTAGTTTTTACTTTTATCTTTGTTATTTTCTTCCAGAGGATTATTTAGTTGCCCCTTTTAAAGAGTTAAATGGTTAGTTTATATATTTTAATTATTTCTATACTCATTATTAATACTAATGATATTTAAAGATTAACTTGTTTAGAGTTTAGCATTGGTCACTTTCCATAAAGTTTAATATGTTTTCACTGCTGTTATTTTGTAAATATTCTATGACTATGGATTAAATCTAACCAACAAAGCAAATAATTAGAAGATAAATTTGTTGTCGCTTAATTTTTAAAATAAGCAAATTTTATTTATGTGAGGGTTATCATTGTTTTTACTTTGTAAATTTCTAGACTTGCTGCACTGTGATTGCACCATACGGTCTGTATAATTTCCTCCTCTGGGAGTCTTGAGTTTTTCATAGGTGTTATGAGTGTGATTTATATAATACATTACTCTTATTATACTATGAGAATCTTTAGATCCTTATTTATTTAGCCAATGTGTCAAAACCAGAGTATGTTAAACTTGCCCACAATAACTGAAAAAGTTGTGTTATCTTGCATTGTTTTTGTATATCTGAGTTTTAGCTTTATATATTCTGATGCACTGCTACTTGACACACACAATTTTTTATTCGGGTTAGGTATTGTAATTTTTATTAGTATCATATAGTTCAATTTGCCATTCAATTTTTATGTTGAAAGGTTTATTGTCAGATTAAAAGATTAATATTGCCAACATGATTTTTTGAGTTAATTTTTCCAAGATATATCTTGTTTATGAATATGTCATGTATTTTTAAATCTATACCTTTCGAGGTCATATATTTTTAAATCTATATCTTTTGAGAAGAGAATGTTATCATATTTTAATATTTGACCTAACCTGAGCATTTATCTTTTAATAAAAACTTTGTTTAAGTTAATTCTTTTTCATCAGAAGTTACTCAACATATTTTTATTTTACAAGTGAGGTGATGTTTACTGGTCTCTTCCTATGTAAAATAAAGAATATAACATAACTTTTTCTACTCCTTTAATATACTTTCCAGGGTGAGATAATTTAATTCAGAATTCTCGATCAACCTTATAGTAGTATCATTTCTTTCAGGAATGATTTTTACATTTTCATCACCTTGGCGTAAATGGACTTAATCATTTAGACCCACAGTGCTCACTGCCGGAACTTAGATACTACAACTTCCCCAGGCTTCCGCTCTCTAAATTATGGGTTTGATGCCTCTCCTGATGAGCTCAGGTACATTCAGCTCTGGAGACTGAACGTGCATGGGTGTGTCTTCATCTTTGAAATTCAAAAACCCAAAAGATATGTGCACACATGGACTTCTACCCTTGGTGATTTTAATGGCTCCTATAACATTACTCACCAAGCTGTACTTCGATTGTATTGTTTTGGGGATAAGTTATATTAGGGATTCTTCTTCCATGTCCAACATTTTCTGTTAAAAAATCATACCCACATGAAATTGAGTAAAAATCACACATGATACATTCCCAATTTCTTTAATGAGAAAATGGCATCAAAAAACATGGCACAGAGCAGACTTTCAACAAACATTGGTCAAGCAAAAACAAAACTCATGGTGTGACAAAATATTACTACACAAATGCATATTTTTAAATCAGAAATAATAGAATTGCTAAGGAAAAAACTAAAAGCCAGGCTACCAAGAGAATTTTCTTTCCCATCATATATTTGGTATAAATATAAACTAATGAAATTGTACAATAAAAATCTCATTATCTAATAATCCAAATACACTTCTTAAGAGGTGGATATGAACAAATCTCTTGCCCAGGTCCCAGATAAATAGCGACCCTAATGTTTTAACTTCAGTTCCACTCCTCGATCCTCCAACCCTGCTTTTCCATATTCTTTCCTCCTTTACCCCTACTGTAATTCTTCATTCCTACACCCAACTCTATAATTATCTCCCTTATATATCCCCTTTGTCTTTCTATACTTCTTCCATTCCCCATCTGTCCACCAAAATTTAATAATTTTGTTAGTCCCATGCTCCTCCTATACATTTAGGTGAACTATAAAAAGGAAGCTTGGAAAATGCAAAAACATATGTTCTTTATGATGGCCATAATATTTGCAGATTCTAGAAATTCTTCAAATTTAGTATGTCCCAAACAGAGGTCATCATCAGTTAGATAAAGAACCACCTTCCACTGATCACGCACAACTAAAATTTGAAAGTCATTCTTGGCAACAGTTTTTCTCTCACCCACCCTCCTTCAAATTATCAATCACCAAGTCAAACTAATTTTACTTCTGACACTTCTCACTCTGTGCCTCTTTCTTTACCCCTAAACCTTCTATTTTCTACTCTCTACTCTTTCCCTAGGCATTCTCCTTGACATCCACTTCTTTGAACAGCATTTAAGGGCCAGTAACATTATACGTTGAATCTGCAGCACTTTTTCTAAGCTCCAGACCCACAGAGACCAAGGCCAACTCCATATCTCCACTTGAATGCCTCAAGAGCACCAAGTACTCAACTTAGCCATGATAAAACCCATAATCTCACTCCTAAATTGTTCTCTAAAGCTATCTTATTTCATTGAATAGTATTACCATCTAGTTAATTGTATATGTCCAAAGGCAAAGCTTTCTTGACCTTGCCACATCCCTCACCCAACACTAAGACCTGTGGGTTTTACCTCCTAAAATGCCTCAAGTCCATCCACATCGCTCCATCTTCAATGCCATCATGTTGCCTGTGCCTATCCGATGTCTCACCTGTATTGCTGCACTTTTCTACTAACCACTACTGCTATCTCTACAGAGATCATTCTATGCACAGCAGCAACAGAGAGTTTCTGGAAACATAAGTCACATCATGCTACTATCCTGCTCTCAAACCCTCTGGCTGCTTCCCATTGTTCTTAGAATAAAATTTGTGCTCCCCACTTTGGATTGCATGATTTTACTCAATGTTGGCCCTTGGCTGCTTCTTCAACATCATTTCTTACCATGATCTTCCTTACTCAGCATTGACCAGCCGACCTGTCTGCTTTCCATTCTTCAGATATACCATGGTCTGTCTTGTTATAGGGTCTTCGCTTTGGTTGCACCATCAGTCTCAAAAAATCTCACCCATTCCATCTCTCAGTTAATGCTTCCTGACTGTCAGCATCACTATTATCAGGAATCTTTCCCTGACCCATTGTCTTCTCAACGGGTCCGTGTGTCTTGATATCCTATTTTCCTTTCATTCATTGCATTAATCTCCTTGGTAGTTGCTCATTAGTAGATTATTTGATTAATCTCTGCCTCCCTCCCTGTTCAGACTTCAAAGTTCCATCAGAGCAGTAGTCATGAGCTGTCTTCCCCATCACCATGTTCTCTCGCTTAGCACAAGACCTGGCCTTAGGCACACAGTAAATCATCACTAAATGACTGCCTAAAGAATAATCCTTACCAGCTCCATCCAAGTTCAGATTTTCGTACTCTTCTGGATGTTGCAGCAGCTGCCTGAACGACCTCCAGGCCTCTAGACCCCTTTCAATGCCTGCTCAAACCATCTCAAGTCTAAGCTCACCCATCCCAAGCACAGGTTTGTCACTTTGTCCTTGTACCCATTCCGGGCTCTTCGGTGCTGCATGATAAAGCCTACATATAATGGGTCCCCTTAACCCTGATCCAGTTTGATTCTATGCCCTCAGCTTCACCATGCCTCACCTCATACTGATGCTCTTAACAGATTCATTTTCTATCCAACATCAACTACAATGGTAGACACATCTACACTTTGCCTTATAGTGTTTTCTCTGCCCCTCTTCACTCTTCTTTATTTCTGTAACTCCTGCTCCTATAAGTGTATATAACTCTATTCTTACTACACAATATTAAAATGATCCATTTATATCTCTAGCTCTTCCACCACTAGGCAGAAGAAACCTGTTTTTTCATTTTAATTATCAAGTTCTAACAATTTTGGCATATAATAAATCATAAATAAATGTTTATTGCAATGATGTGAAATGTAGACTACTGGAATCAGTGACCTCTTGAGGTCTTATTTTTCATTTTGCCTTTGAAATTTCTCCTTTCCAAGAATTTCCCCAGCTCCTGATAAAACTAGAGCATGGTAGGAGTCAGTCATCCAGTCCATACTGGATCTGTGCTTAACGGAGGCCATGCGCCGGGTTGATGTCAGGGGTTCACTTTCTGTGAATGAGACACAGAAAGTGCCCACTTACAGGATTATAGCAGTTAACAAAATCCCAAGGCATGAAAGTCATAATCTAATGCAATTAATTTTCATAACTAAGGGGCTCCAGGTGAAAAAGAGGAAGCCATCCATGCTGAACACATCCCCTAAAAGGGCCACATCATCGAGAAATCTCTAAGTATCCCCCAGCACGTAAAGTCTGACAGAAATTAGTGGCAAACATAAAGGTCCACGTAAAAGACATACTCAGCATTAAGATCTTTCCACTTAGATAAGTGAATATAGAAAACAACCATCTACTGGGAAAAAAGCAAAAGGCAACATAGCAGGAACTCCTCGTTGAATATGTTCAGAAAATGTTTGCCTGGGTCCTGAAGGCCCAAGTTTTGGCCCTATTTCTGTGGCTAACCAGCTTTGTACGCATCAATAAGTCTGTCCCTCCTGGACCTCTGTAAAATTAATGGCTTGAGCTAAATTATTTCCAAGGTTTCTTCTACCCCTAAGATTCTGCTTTCAAATCTCCAGCACATATATTTAAGAACTAAAATTCCATGAGCATTGGACACTCTGAAGCACCTGAGCCAGGGGAGGGCAAAGCTGGAATGGCCCACTGGAAGAGCCACGATAGTGAGGGCTGAGGAAAATAAAGCGATATTCATAATATCCACCATTTACTGAATATCAGGACTTGGCCAGGCACCCCAATGGCTACTCTATATACATGATCTCACTTAATTTTCATAAATAAACCGAGAGTTTTGAATCTTCTGTTTTTTCAGATGAGGAAACTAAACCGCTTGTGCCCTTTTGCCTCCCTCTTTGGTCCCTCTGATTCTAATAACAGCAACTTCCAGAGCCTGCTAACCTTCAGGAAAATCAAGATCAAGAATCGCTTCTCTCGAAATCAGAGAGCCATCTCACGCAAAGCCAGGAGAAAGCCAGGCAATGGAGCTAAGCACTTACCAGTGTTCACAGAAATCCTGTTGAAAATATTGTACCGTGTCCCTGCATGTGTCAGTCTGGCTTGGCATGCATAGTTCCCTCTGTCTTCTGCCGAGACATTGTTCACAAAAAGCTTCATTCTCCAAGTAGCAAACCGTTCTCCTTTAATCTCTTTACAGTCCTAAATACCAAAAAAGAAATCAATTTAGAGTATTTGGGGTATCGGTTTCATTCTTGTTAGCACCATCTTACCACTGTGAAGAGATGCAAGGAAGCACTTTGGTCCCTAAACGTTACATACTTTATAATCTAACTGAAGAATGTACAGTTGGTGAAGAATTTTTAACAGGCAAAAATGAGTGACGTAAATATTAAGTTTATAGGAGTTTAATGCACAGAGGCCTACATAGACTGGAAGGAAGACTTCATGGGGGAAGACTGAGACTGGGGCATAAAGGACACCATAGAAGGACGTCAGCAGACAGGAAAGTCCTCCACCTACAGGAGTCCAGCTGTCCCAAAGGTCCACCATCTAATGGCACCACGCCCCTTGGCCGAGACTACAAATGTAAGGTGGCTTCCACTGTGTTACAGGCTCAATTACACCTGCACCTATCAAAGGTCCGAGTCTACAGAGGTCCAAAATCACTCATCACCATAGTCAAAGTATGCTGGCCAGGCTTACAGACAGCAGATGTCATGTCATTTCTCACGTCTTGCATACTTCCACTGCACCAACAAGGAAACAGCCTTATGCTGACTAAACTTGAAGACTGATTATTCTTGGCAATGTCATTCTCACTTGTCATCCTCAGCAATCACCCAGAGGGTAAGCATCGCAACTCATCTGTCCTGTCCTTGCAGAAGCACACACTCTCATGCTAATCACCACTTCTTCCATCTCACAAGCCCACTTCTGAACTCTTTCTCCAATCTTTTCCCTTTTTTCAGGAAGCTCCACTCTACAAGGTGACTTCTTGAATAATTGAGTCATTTTAAGCCCTGCTATTTGTTAGCACTGCGAGAGACTCTGGTCATGCAGGAATAAGATGCTGTTCCTACCCTCAAAAGCTCACAGTCATAACAGAGAAGGCAAACACGAAAACCCCTAACATAAATAAAGATTTAATTGTCCGAGTTCTGAGCGGTCCCCTCACTGAGTCAGCCACAATTCAGCATAAGACCTCGTTCTCTGCAATTGTGTTAACAAATATATCTCAAAAGGTGAAAATAGTGCCAGAACAAGGATTTGCTTATTTATGATGTGAACTACTACTTTATAGAAGTCTTACATTATTTCTCTATAAATACCCTAAATGGGAAACTAAATTATAACCAGACAATTGCTTACCAAATGGAATGGGAATTACTAATAAGAACCAGATGTGTGAAGGCATCAGACTCTGATAATGTGATGTTCCTTCTTCAGAGAAAGAACAAGCAAAAAGTTTAAATCTTTGGACTATGGAATCCTCTTCCCTGGACAATTTTGGTTGGCACAGTCTCTGTGCCTTCCTTTTCTGTGTTTCCATTGCTGATCAGTACTCTTTCTCATTGACTAATTCTTTCTTTCCCGATGCACAGATATTTAATCATATTAAAGTTTAGCCTTGCTGGTTTAAGAGCCATCTATTCTTTTATAATAGCTAGGATGGTCTCTACTGTAATCTACTTGAGCATTATTTTAGAGTTTAAATTCTCAGTTTTTAATTTTTTTTAAATTTTGAGGGTGATATCTCACTACAAGATTTAAAATTAAAATATTAACAATAACAGCAGCCAATATTTGAATGTGTTTTATATTTCAAGCACCAAGTAGAAGACTCCTAGCCCAGCATGTACAATGATTCTGAGACATAAAATAACCCATAGCATTCTAAGTTGGAGTGACTATATGAGAGTGATGGAGATGAAACCAGTGAAGTAGCCAGAGGGCCAGTCATAAATTAATTAATTAATTAATTAATTAAAATTTTAAAAAGAACATGAAAGGGGGATAAATATCTGAAGCTTTTTAAGCAAAGGAATAAGTTGACTAAATATGTTTTTGAGAATTATCCACCTGGTTGTTGTGTGGGAAAAGATTAAAGATGGGACATTCTAAAAAATAGGAAATGATTTAAGAATTTATCCCCACAAACTTATTCCCATAAGACTAAATGAAGCATGAAATAAGGCAGGACAGTGGTGACAGTGAGACAGGAACACAAAAAAATCATTTTAAGCAATTCCAATCCACAGAATTTAGTGACAAATTTGGAATATGGAGAGAGAACAGGACTTCTGTGGTCCCAGCTTGGGTACGCAAAAGTATCTTTACATAGGAAAATGTAAAGAAAATACAAATGTATGATCAGATTTGAGGCTAAGATAAAAAGTGGTTCTAAACATGGTGAGTTGCATGGATTGAAATGTCTAAGAAGAATATATGGTATGTTATTGGACAGTATCTGGAGGATGAGCTACAGAACCAAGTGGCAGAGAGTTGGGAGCCATCTGTATATGGATGGTTCAATGAGCCATCCATTTGAATGAAATTGAAACAAGATTAGAAGATGATCATGACTGAAAATGACATCCCAAAATCTAAGACCCAAATAAAGAATTTGAGAATTTAGTGATGATTACTAAAGAAGGGATGGGACAGGGGAAAACAGAGATAAAGAATGAATAAGTCTCAGCTAGAAAGAAGAAGGAATTCTTAGCTGACGGGAACATCTAGCAGTAATGGATGCTACACGGAGATCAAAATCAGGGTTGAAAATGAATGTCAGATTTGGCAGCTGGAAAGCCAGTAGTAATCTCAGGAAATACAGATTCAGCACAGTGGTAGGATAGAAATCATGTATTAAGGAGTAATTTGGAATAAAAAAAAAAATGGAGACATGCCTGCTTTTCCAGGTGTGAATACTTTACTACCTGTAAAAATGGATGTTTTAGTACCTGAACCTTCAATTTCAAGTACCACCTTTACTCCCATTACCTCAATTCTTCCAGCCACAATTTGGACTTTGTCATTGTTCCTAACTACTATGTCTCCAAATTCTTAAAAACAGAGCCACCATTCTGCTATAACTTCTTATTATTCCACCTCTTCCATTCCTTTATTTTCACTAAATAATAACAATATCTAATAATTGTTTATTAAGTAATTATTATGTACCAACACTGAATGAAATGCTTAGTGCATAGATTATTTCATTTAATCTTTAAAACCCTTTGAAGCCATATCTCTCAGACTGGAGTTAGTCACAGAAAACAAAAAGCATTCTATTTCAGGCAGAAAAGTATTCAATACAAGATATTAGATGCGTACAAAATCTTAAGAAGTACTCACAGAGTGAGATCTAGTCCAGAACCACACTGCAAAACTAGTTCGTGTGATAGCTGCTCCCTCTACCACAACCATGACAATGATAATTGAGATTCTGAAATACACTGCTCGCAAGTCAGAGACCAAGAGTTGCCACTTATGCAACTGTAGTGTGAAGTCATGCCACATCTGGTAGAGCCACACCAACAAATAAATCAGAAGGCATATGCACTGCTTTGCAGCTCTCACAAACCTAGGAACTGGAACCCAAAACATCACTGCAAACAATTCCCATTGCCATGTTGTCCAGTAGAAAAAAAAGCAGGAAGATCCTCACTTTAGATTTTCAGTGAAGCCAGCTGGAGACACAGAATCACATCCAGGACCACAGCTGCAGGCAACTCTGAAAAACGTAGGGTGTGTTTTCAGTTGTTTCGATATTATTTTCTAGCTTTACAGCCTCTGTAGTATAAAGAGGCTCACCATGAATAGTGAGTGCCTACCCACCATATCCACTGTATTTTTCTTACCTGAACCTTCTATTCATCTACCCCCTTCTTTTTTAAAATCTTAATTTGAATCGGTCCCCTTAACTCTTTATTTTCTTCTAATTTCCAGTTTCCTTCAGGTGTTATTTCCTTTCCTACACAACCTAGACTTGTGTGGCCATCTTTTTAATCACCCCCACTTCCAGCCCTTTAGCCTTCCAGCACGTTCATGGTGCAACACTGCCAACCCACATCAATCCCATCATTCCTCTCTTATAACCAGACGAGCACTAAATGACTGTTTCCTAACAGTCATTTAAACGGACGTCTTGGCACCACTAGAAGTTTATGTTCTTCACTTTACAAATTCTTTGCATCTCCTACAACTCTCTCTCACCTATTCACCTAGTTGCTTTTTCAAATTTTCCACATAACATCTTTTGATTAACAGAGGAAATGGGGCCATCAGGAACAAGTACCCTCCACTTAACACTTCTTGTTTTTCCTCATTCTATCAGTTCTACTTCATACGTTCTTTTAAGCAGTCCCCATTTCTTAACTAAATTTCTGAAATGGCCTACATGGTCATCATGCCACTATACTCAAGCCCTTCCAATTTATTCACTATGGCACCTACATGAGGACTTTACCAAAATGAAAAGTTGATCGTGTCATTATCCTGATGATGTAATGGGCTGTTAAAATACTGTAAGTGGGGAAAAGGCTATGTATAGTTAGCATATAGGGTCATCTATTTCTTAACGTCACCTTGGCCCACTCTTACATGTACTCTAAACTCTCACCAATCCCACCCAAATACCATTCTCTTTCTCCCCAACACCTTTTGGCATACTCTCCTTTTTCTTGAATTTTCATCCTTCCTTCCTTTCCCCAGGTTAACTGCTATTCATTCTTAAAGCACAGTTCAAAGGTCACTTCCTCCAGGAAGCATTTCTCAGACATTCCTATTGACTGATCTACTTCTACCTTTTTTTGTGGGTTTACCTCACACTACAATAAAAATTTTAGTTTACTTGTTGGCTTCCTCTGCTGAGCTATAACCTCTTTTGAAGGCAGGGACTCTTTTCCAATATTATATCACCAGTGCCAGGCAGATAATAGGTTCTAAATATTTGAGAATGTATTCTAACCCTCCCATCTTACAGATGGAAACACTGAGGCCCAAAGAGTGACCAAAGAGAACTAGTTAGTGGAAAAACAGAGCCATAACTGGAGTCACTGAATCTGAACAGGTGGGCACTTTCAGAATGATGCTTCCTCCTAATATTGCTTGCTTCCTAGCTTCTGCTTATCTTCTCAAGCTGAGTGGTTACCTTTAAAATAAAGATGTCTGAGGCTTACCCATGGATAGTTTGATTTGGTTAGTGGAAGGTGAGTCTGAGCATCTGCTATTTTAAAAGGTATTTAAGGTAAAATTCAATGCCCACTTAGGTCTGTTAATCACAGATCTGAGTCCATCTCTAAGTCTTACAGAAATTGAAATTTATATTAAGTAATGATAAAGATTATAACACTTCCTACATTGCTAATAATCACCCAGTCCCTCAAAGTCTGATCATACTGGAATAAGAGAGAATATGTTTTATCCTCAGAAGAGTAGTCTTAAGGCTTAGAGAGCCTTCTGAAATCATGTCATCTAAACCCTCAGTTTATAAGTGAGAAAATTAAGACTCGAAACATCTATATATGACACTGGGGTAGTGGCAGAGTTGTTTCTAAAGTTCCACCTCTCTACAAATGGCAAACGCTTTCATATCTATGACCATAATAGGTCCAAGTCAGGAGGAAAAAATTTCCAGGAAAAAATTCCTACTGTCAAGACCCTAACGGGTTATAATAATGATACCGGGAGGTAGAAGTTGTGAGGCTGTAAGGTGGGAGAGGGAATGCCTGAGAAAAAGCCTAAAGAAGCCACTGGCGGAATATGTGACTCTATATCCTGAGAAGTCCAAAGCTAAGGCGATGCCACAGTCAAAGCCAGTGGCATAACATTCAAAAACCAATTCTTATGTTTCAATACAGTAACAGAGTAAGAAACAGTAACAGTAAAAGAAAAATCATATAATAAATGGAAAAGGCATTTGATAAAATTTAATATTAATTCATAATAAAAATCCAAACAAACTCTGAGAATTTCCTTAATATGATAAAGGCCTTTCAATCCTGAAACAAATATCACACCTAATAGGAAAATATTGAAAGCTTAAAATAACAGACGCTATTATTGTCAGTTCCCAAGTGGTGATAACGCTGTAGTAGATTGGTAACACTGGAGCTGTAATACCTTCTAGAATGTTCTGGAGGTCCTAGCTTGTGCAATACGGTTGAAAGAAAATATAAATGTTAAAACGATAGGAAAGCAGAAAATAAAACTGTCAGTAATCCACAAATAACATGATTGTGTCTGCATGATATCCAAAATAATCTACAGATCAACCATTAGAATAAACAAATGAAATTACCAAGTTTGCTAGACACAAGAATACAGAAAAGATAAATTATATTTCTATATGCCAGCAACAAACAGAATATTTTAAAAAATCATACTATTGCAACAGCATCAGAAAACATCAATTTTCTAAAAATAGATCTAACAGAAAACATGTAAGATAACTACACAGAAAATTATACAACATTGTGAGAAAGAGAAAAGCAAATGTAGGTATATATCATGTTTATAGTTTAGAAGGTTCAAAAATGTAAAGATATCAATCTTTGCCAAATTTATCAATAGATATACCACAACCACAATGAAAATCCAAACTATTATTTTTGTGAAATTTACACACTGATTCTAAAATTTATGTGAAACTTTAGAATGCCACAAATAACAAGATAATGATCCACAGATAACAACCCAATAGAGAACTAAGTAAGAAAAGTAATTTCCTCACTGACCTATAAATTCCATGCAATTCCAATCGAGGTTCCCACAATGTTATTCCAAAAGTTAATAAGCTGATTACAAAATATGTGTAACTGCAGTGGAATTAGAATAGTCAAGGCAATACTGAGGAAGAAGAAAAAGCTACAGGACTTAAACAAAACTGATAAGACTTATCTGATACCATAATAATCAATACAAGATAAGAAATAAAATAATGGAACAGTACAGAGAGTTCAGAACAGATCCACAGGCAAATAACAATTTGATTGATTTGGCATGCAAAGCAATGGAGAAAGGATAAGTAAGCTATAAATCCAAACAGAAAAAAAATAAAATTTGATTCTACCTAATATCACACACTTAAAAATCAATTGAAAAAGAGAAAAATTATAGATTAAATAAGAAAATATCTTGTGACCTGATGGTAGGACAAACAGCACTAATCAAAAGAAAATTCAAGAAACTAGATGACAATTATGAAGGCTGACACCTCATTACAAGAACAAAAAGGCATGCCACAGCCTCTAGAAGAATATGTGCAACATATACATATAACTAACAATTACTCATATCCAGATATGTAAAGAACTACTATGAATCAATGAGAAATACACAATACCAGAAACTAGCAAACTATACTGGACCAAATCTGGTTCACTGCCTATTTTTATAAATAAAATGTTATTGGAACACAACCACACACATTTATTTCACTTACATATTGCCTATAGCTGTTTTCACTCTACCCAAACAGAGTTGAGTAGTTGCAACAGAGGCCATCTGGCCTACAAGCCTAAAATGTTCACTACTTGGCTCTTTACAGAAGAAGTTTGGAAAATAAGTATAAAAGCAGGCAAGATACTTTAAGAGGCACATAATTATACATATACATATACATATACATAACATATACATATACATATACATATACATATACATATACATATACATATACATATACACATACATATACATATACATATACACATACATATACACATACACATGCATATCCAAAATGTAAAGGAGAAATATTAATGGAAGCCAAAATGAGATACAATTCCCCAGCTGTCCAAGCTAAAAAGGCTGAACATATCCTGTGTTGTCAGATATCTGAAGCAAAATAACCCTTACACACCCTTGCAGCTGTCGCGGTAAATTGGCACGATTGCTTTGACGATATTCCCTATGATCTAACCAGTTCACTCTTATGTAAATGTTTCTCTGAAATACATGAATATGTGAACCAAAATATATATACAAGAATGTTAATAGCAGCTTTATTCCCAAATAGCCAAAAATTGGAAATAGTTTAAATGTCTGATAATAATAATAATACAACACTGTTCAACAACAACAAAAAATGCATTAACAAGGTTGACCTGCAACAGCATAGATGATTCGCACAAGTTTACTACTGAGTAAAGGAAGCCAGACACAAAATACTACATACAATATAACTCAATTTCAACAAAGTTCACAAACTGGCAAAACTAATCTATGACACTGTAAGTCAGGAGAGTGGTTGTTCGGGGAGTAGGAGGACATAGTTTTTGGAAGATGGCAGATTCTGACAAGATATTTTAGTTCTTAACCTTGGTGGATGAGTAATTAAAAGATGTGTTCACCTTTTGAAAATTCATCAAGCTTGTCCACTTATTAGTCATGTATTTTCTATATATATATATGCTACACTTCAAGGAAAAAAAATTAATGCATGTCAAGCACTGGTATCCATAATATAGAAATATATGAAATCTCCTACAAGTCGGTAAGAAAATGGTAAGAAAATGAAAAAAGAAATACACTAAAAGATATGAGTAAGCAGTTTAGAAAGGATTCAGAAATGGCTCATAAATATATGACAAAACAAAACAAAAAAAATTGGTCAGTCTCACTAATAATTAAAAAAAGTAGAGAAAGAACAATTAAAGGGGATCATTTTGTAAACTATATAAATGTCTAACCAATGTACTGTATACTTGAAAATAATGTCTAACCAATGTACTGTATACTTGAAACTAATAAAATAAAATTTTAAAAAATAAAAAGAAAGAAAAGAAAAAGCAAACTAAAATAACAGTAAGGTAACGTTTCATGCTCACCAAAATTATATGAAAAAAAATTAAGTCTGACAATACAAAGTGCTGCACAAGGTTTTAGGGAATCCAGAATAGTGTTGGCGGAATATAAAGTAATATAAATTCTTTAGAACAATTTGGAAACATCATAAAACATCAAAGTTGAATAAAGTTGAATACTTTAGCATAAGCATACAATTTAGCAATTCTAAGGCTAGTGACCACTCAAACACTGACAAATGTGCATTAAAAGATGGGGATAAGGACATTCATTGCCATATTTCTTGTAAGAAAGGAAAATGGAAATAAAGTAAATAAATGTGATTTATATAGTAGAAGGGATTGACAAAGCCAAAAACTGGTTCTTTGAAAGAATAGAAGTGATAGATCTCTTATGAGATATTAAAGAGAGAGAGAGAGAGAGAGAGAGAGTGTAGAGAGAGAGAGGGAGAAGGGGAGGGAGGGAGAAAGGAAGGGAGAGAGGGAGAGAAGGAGGGAGATACATAGTAAGAGAAATTAAAAGATGAATCTTACTGCAAAAGCTGACATTAAAAGAGAAGAGATGATAAACAGTTTCATGCCAGAGTATTTTGTATGTTTAATGAAACAGCAATTTACTTGAAAACAAAATTTTACCAAACTCATTCAAAAATTGAATGAACACACCATTAAAGAAATTGGATCAGTAGGTGAAAACTTTCTCACGAAGCAAACTCCTGACTCAGATGGTTGTGATGTCAAGTGCTAACAAGCTGAGCTGGGGAAAGCTTATTTCAACCTTTATTAGTAAGCCAGTGTTCCTCCATTTCAAGGATTATGTCTTATGTGTTATTGTCTGCCAGTAAAGTCAAGGGGAGAGAATGGCAGAAGGCATTCAGTCTTTGGAATCAAACAGCTCTGCTGTTTATTGCATAATACTGAGAAAAAGACAATATTCAATACAATGGGAAATAATTTTAGGCATGTTCTAAGGATTAGTTATAATGTAACTCAGAGCACCTGGTAGATGTTCAATTATTGATGAGTAATCAGGGGTAACACTTACTTATTCAAAAAAAAAAAAAAATGTTGAAAGTGAAAACACAAGATGCAGAAAGGTGAATGTAGAATGTCCTGTTCGCATAAAAAAGAAAGAGTTAAGGTATACAGTTTCATTTGGTTCTATAGCATTATACAAGAATATGATGGGCCAGGGCAAATATGGATCAGGAGTGGGAAGGTGACTTTCCAGGAGATGACTTTTTATACTTTGTAATTATTGACTCATGTTCATGTAGTACACAAACTAATTAATCAATCTGTTAGAAAAAAGAATAACCCAGAATAGTCTGAAAAATAAAGATAATAGGGGAAGGTGGTAGATACAAATAATACAAATAATAAAATATTACAAAGGTATAATAACCATAAATTTAAAAATCAATAATTAACAGAGTGAGATTCTTTACCAATTCTGCCTTAAAAATAAAACTTAAAGGGAAAAAACAAGTGGATTTTAAAGAAGAGGAGAAAAATATTAATAGGAAAATTCTCTTTATTTACCTTATACCACTTTACTGAATCCAAAGCACAACTCTTCGGGAAGTTCAGATGACACGTGAGACTGTCATCTCTTCCAATGTGTAATATTTGTTTGTATTCAGTTGGTAAATTCATTTGATTATTTCTGGAAGTACTACACCAATTTTTTTCAAACACAGTTAGGTTTACATGTATTTGGTGACACGTGTTTGTATTACTGGAAGAAAATAACAGATTGGAACCTTGTAAACTCAAACAATCACAAAACCAAATGAGTCCATTCATCTTCAGATATGTCTAAGTTATTTTCAAACCCTCTGCCTCAAACATGCATCTCACGAATCATTCATTACAAAAAGAAAAAGCATTTGTACAGCAGAAACACAGGACAACACCTTCAACAAGTGATCAAAATGAACATCTCCAACGAGGGCCAAGGGACAACATGCTCCTCTGAGCACTGTCTGAAGTGCACACAAACCACTGAGGAGGAGCATCAAACACAAGATAACAGACATAATATAAAATAATTGCCTTTACTCCTTCAAAATGGCAATGTCACAAAAAAAAAAAAAAAAAGATTGAGCAACTATTCCGGATAAAAAGAGATTAAAAATACATGACCACCAAAGGCAATGCATGGTCTTGGATCAGATCCTCTACTGAAAAGTAAAGAAAAAATTATAAGGGTCATCATGGAGATGATTGATAAAATTAGAATATGGATTGGGAATTAGATTTAAATAATATTGTTTGATAGTTCAATTTCCTGAATGTGATTATACTGTGATTATGTAAGAGAATATTCTTGTTGATAGGAGATACACATTAAAATATTAAGGGATAAAGTAACACAATGTATACAATTAAAATGATTTGTAAAAAATGATTTAGAAAAAAATATTGTATGTAATGTTCATATATATGGAGAGAGAATAAGGAGGTAAATGTGGCAAAATAGTAAATAATGGGAATTCTAGATAAAAGGTAGATGAGAGTTCTTTATCTTCTTGTAAATTTTATGTAAATTTTAAATTATTTCAAAGTAAAAACATAGTTTGCTATGTCCCATATATGTATGTTAAAAATTAATGAAAATTCATGTTTATTTTCTTTCATGACAGATATCTATGCCTACTTTCTATGAAAGATGACTTCCCCCATTTCACAGCTTCCCAATTTAAATATTTTAAATCCAGCTCAGATGTCCAGATGCATTTGTGTGACATATAGTCTCCAGCTCCAGTTAATTTGTAATGAAGAATAAAAACCAGGAGAGCAGACCTCCCTAAGACGTCAGCAGCTCGATCTATGTAGTGAGTGAAATTGTGGAAGGAGGCTGGACAGATGAGCTACCAGCCACTTCTGTTTTTGTATATCATTAAGTAATTTTGTTCCACAAGTTGATTTGACATATGAAAATGAGGACTGTGGCATGAATCAGTGGGACATGGGCCATCCTAGGACACAGAAAGGGGTCAGCAAATACCACAGAAACGAAACATGGGAGGAAGACTATGGGAGGAAGACTGAAACTGCATTTCCAGAGTTCCTACTTCACATGTGATTTCAGCTCGTTTTCGCTCCCACCCCGCCAGGCTGGCATGACTTTCATTGTACAAAAAAGAAAACCAAAGCTCAGAGAGGAAAAATAATTTTTAAGGTCGTGCACGTAAGGGAGAGTAACAAAACTGGGGCCCTGAGTAAAAATTGGGTTGACAGATGTGTGTGTGTTTTTTTAGGACACACACAAAACGCTTATTGAAAAGTTCATCTCTCTCTGTCTCTCTCTCTGTCTATCTCTCTGTCTCTCCTCTCTCCCTCTCCCTCTTCTTCTCTCTCTGGAAAATGGATTTGGGCTGAATAGATTGCCACCTTTGGTGTGGCATGTTTCCCCAATCATCACAATCCCCACCAGGCTCAATGTGTTCCCATCACACCTGTGTCACCCACTCATGTGCATTACTTTCTAGCACAGGGCTTATCATGGGGTCTGGAACATACTTGATGCTTAGTCACTGTTAAATTTCTATAGTACATGCCTTATAAAAAGGTACTCAAAGGAGGCTTATTCCTATCTGGATATGCTTGCCACCTATCTCGAAACCTTTTGGCATTCCAAGAAAGAAGGCAGCAATGATATTGGAATAAACAGGCTTTGTAAGCCAGTCGGGCTTGTGGCATCGTATCGGTGGAAAAAGTCAGTTTCAATAACCGAGTTACAAATCTGTTGTTTCTCAATGTTTTCATTGGAAACCACCTTGTGATAATTATAAAACTATATTTTATTATTTTCATTAGTTTTCTATGCTTATTAAGAGATTACTGAGAATTTTCTGAACAAAATTATATACATATATAACTATATATTTGAGAGAAAGAGAGTGTGTTAGTTCTATGTTAAATGAGTAACTTACTTTATAATACATTGGTAAATCCCAGAGTCGTTCCATGTCAGTGGGATAAACAAAATCCAGTTTTGCTCCTGGTGTACTCTAGACTGTATGTTTTTGGATACTGGAATTTTGCTAGGATATTTATACCATGTTACATATGTTCTCCCAGATGTTAGCGGAGGGTATGTGCAATTAACAGCAAAAGGCTGGTCTACTGATGGTGTCTCATTTTGCACACTGATGTTCTTGCATTCGTCTAGGAAAAGAAAGGGGAAAACTTATCATGAAAGATAAGTCTAATGTTATTTATTACTAGTTTTAACAAATGTCTCCATTTCGTAGCCAATTTTATTTCAGTGTTTCCTTGGTGTGAGAGTGTCCTAAAAATAGTCAGCTGATTTGAAAGCATAATTCAGTCCTTCGAAGGTGTCCATTGGATGGAATTGGCTCAGTTTCCTCCTCACAAGTCATCTTCCCCTCCTGGAATGATTCTCTACTTCCTTTCTACTGTAACCTTTCATTCTATCGTACTCCTTCTGAGGAAATATTCCTTTTCTGAGCCCTTCCTGTCCTGGTTTCTTTTTGTTCTGCCACCCAGTAATTTCACTCTGTCTTGAATGAAAGGTATAAGCATCTCGTCCCAAAAAAGACCATTAAAAATTTGCTCATTTTAAAGTCCTTATCTACCAAACTGCTTAATTTTTCTTGGAAGAAATTTGTTCTGTTGATGGTTTCTTTGCTTTTACTCTGGGTCATAAAATCACCTTTGTCTATAAAATAAACAGTATTACATCCTTTTGAGCATTTTAACTCAAATCCTGACTTGCAAATTTGCCTAATCCTCCCCGTCTCCAAAGTTATCTCAAAACTCAAAGGTGACATTCGGGGTTGAGCACGGGACACTTGGAAGTGAAACTCTCATTCCTTGGAATTCTGCATGGTCTGGTGGGAAGTGTAATCAGCAAGGTTCGGATCCCCGGCGAACCCTTAGGTGCGGAGCGGCGGGGAAGCGCGCGGGCCTCTGAGACCCGAGGATAAACAGAACATACCTGCTCTGATAAAAAGCGGAAGGGCGACGGACAGGCCGCACAGCAGAAGGCACACCATCCCCATATCCGGCTACAAGAAGAAGAGAAGATGGTGGGAAGGGAAGCTGCACAGCGCGGGCTTACGCTGCATCTGGACGTCAGGGACCCCAGGCCAGACCACTGATCTTCCCTTCTTCCTAGGGAGTCCTCCCCCTTCGGCCCCACATTTACACAGACATACCCCAAGACTGCTCCCTCCCTACTCTCAGCGCCCGACCTCCAGCATCCAGGATGGAGGCGCTTTGGGGCGAGGCAGGGTAGGGTGGCTGCAGGAGCAGTCTCCTGCCCCAGCGTGCTCCGTAGCCGCCTCTGTGGACACTTGGCACCCCCTTCTGCAATCTGTCAGGGAGGCAGTGTGTGTATGTGTGTGTGTGTCCTACGCCCCGGGGGAGGCACGCCCCCCCGCCCGGGTCGCGGATCCCCGGGTTCCCACTGCACGTCGCACGAAGCCTCCTGTGCACATCCCCCGCCTCTGGATCCGCCGGACCTGCGATCTAAACAGACACCAGCTCACTGGGGAGAAGCCAGCTTAGGTCTACCTGGCAAAAAGCAGGAAAAGATGGAGGAAGACGGAGAGCCGCGGAATGGGCAGGTAGACGCCGGCTCCACCCCTTCGCCCAGAGAGCGCATCTGCTGCCTGCAAGGTGAGGATCCAGCCGGTGGGGATCCGCCTAGGAGTCCGGATATCTGCGCTCAGGGTGGCGCACATTTTTGCCAACCTCTTGCCTTGCGCACCTACCGTGGGCGCCTAGCCGCGCTTGGCTCCGCGGCGGTCTCCCAGCCGATGTCTACGTGCCGGACACGATCTGAACCTGCACGAGCTCGGGAGAGTGGAGGATCTGACCCCAGGGACCGAACCTCGCTCGCCAAGTATTTCCGTATTAGGCAGACCATTGCCACCGTGGGCCGGGCAGGCCTACCTTCTCCAGGGGAAGTGTAGGAAGGACTGTGGCGTCACACTAGGAAGTGAGTTTGAAGCCTTGTTGCCTAATTTTCTGGCAGTTCATAAGGCTTTCCTCACTTGTAATGCCGGCTTAACTCTATAAATGAATTATTCATTCCTTTCCAAACCTCGTGTGAGAAGTTATTACATGCCCCTGACTGGGCTACACCCTCAAAAGTGGTGCTGTCCCTCATGGCTTGTAAGGAATATCATTTATCTGCAGGAGCCATGCCCGTTAACTTCTGGAAAACACACATTCCCTGGTGATGTTCAAATACCGGGAGCAGGAAGACCCCTGTCCGAAACTTTAATAAAAGGAAATCAACAAGGGCCGGTCGTCCTGGCCATCAGGAGACAGCCCAGAGAGATATCCCTGGGGTCCCTGAGACTTAGAAAAAAATATAGGATATAATCACTATTCAACAGGTGGGTTGTGTGGGATTTAAGACAGTGAGTCAGAAGCCATCTCAGCAGCAGGGTGAGAGTTGAAGCAATTGCATTGTCAGAAAACTTCCTGAGATGGGCTGGAGGCCTGTAGTTTGACAGTGTCTATACTCATCAAAATAATTGAGGATTCCAAAGGGCTTTTGTTTATGTGAGTTTTGTCATCGGTAATACTATGTTAAAAATTAAAATGGAGAGTGTTTTAAACATTTATTTTTGTATTTATTTTACATAACATAACAAACATAAATATCGTGCATTTTATGAAAAATAACTATACTTTGCCAAACAGATTTATTGAGGAAAGTGATATTGTTCTGCAAACGACTACATACTCATACTCAGTGTTTGGAAATCTCTTTTTAATTCTAACTTAATAGAAGACACCTGGATCCTCATATCTGCTTCTTCATCTAATCTCTTATGATGGAACACATCATGTAACATCTGAAAAAGTCCACTATACACTGGCGAGAGAATGAGAATTTAAAACATAATAATAAGGCCTTAATATTATTATGAAAATAGTTTTGATGTCACAGATCTTTTTAAAGGCCCTTGGGGATCCTTCTATTAAGCTGTAAGTGAAGATCTTTATTATGTTGCCCTAACATCAGTGTTAAATGAGGTTCTTCTGTACATATGTATTTTGCAAGATTTATGCCCCACCCAAAACAAAACAAAGGTGTTACTATAATGTCCAGTGCCTTGCACTTATAACTATTGTTATAAGCAGTGTTGAAAGTTGTTTCTAAATCTTTTTATTTTTCTTGTCTTTTTCAGTTGCTGTCTAATGAATTGACAAGTTTATGTTTTATCTTGTTTTGTTCATTTGTTTGTTTTTTATGGTTTGAAGATTGGCATGTGTGCCAAGTCTAACCAGTATGGTTGCCCCAAAGTTTATGAAGGTAAGATGGGGCACCCCAGGCCCCTTCAGGATCTCTCTCTTATTGGACGTGTGTGACATTTCATTTCGCTAGTGGCACTATGGACCAGATGCTTAACACTTCCAGGGATGGTTTTCACATCCAATGTGTTTCTACTGGCTTTGAAACGCAATTAAAAGCAACAGAAAACCAAAACATTTACTGCAGGTCCTCAATTTCCTTGAAAAGTGGGAGAAACTGTATAGCATTGTTTGCTAAGGAGAAAAACGAAGGAAGAAATTTAAAATAGAATTTATTTATGGATGTTCCAGGTGGAAAAGCCTAGGTTTGTTGTGTTTTGACCATGAGAAATGCTGCTTTATGCTGAAACTTCCTTAAGTGAACCACTTTATTATTTCTAATTTCCACTTTGTGTGTGTGTATATATATGTATATAATGTGTATCATGCAATATTTAAGAGCTAATGAAAAACGAGTCATAAGCTATGTAAGCAAGACCCAGCTCCAGAAATAATAATTACCAATTTTTCTCTATGCACCTCTCCCACCCACTAGACTCACTATCCTAGCTTAGTGCTTCTCAACTTGATGTGGGTGTGTATCTGTGTATGTGTATGTGTTTATTCCTTAAGCAATCTAAAGTATTCTCGTTAGGACATTTTAGTCTTTATATAAAAAGTACTGTATTCTATACTTGTATAACTTGTTTTTTTCACTCAGCATTATATTTATGAGAATCAAATATTTTGAGAAGTGCAGTTCTTCACTCAAGGTCACTACTGTATAATATAGTATTTCATTGTGTGAATATGCCCCCAATTTATGTGCCCATCTCCTTTGGACATTTAATTTGTTTCAAATTTATATTTTTCTCTTAAAACTGGTGTTGTGGTGCAGTTTTTTGTAAAGTCCTCTTGTGTGGGTTTTTGAGAGGTCGTTTAGTGAGTGAAATTGCAGGATCATTGAGTAGGTGTATCTATGACTGTATTTTAAAAATCCTTAATTTTCTTAACACTCATCTCCTTTGGAGGGTAAGGGTTTCGTGCTTCATGTTCTTGCCAATATTTGGTGATGTCACGCTTTTACATTTGCCAGTCCAATGATTTTAAAGCTGTCTTGTGATTTTATTGTATGTTTCTCTATTTACTGGCAAGGTGGGACATCTTTGCCTATGTTCACAGGTATTCACATGTCCCCCATATGAAATTCCTTCTCATATGTTTGCCTTTTTACACACTTGGTTGTTTGTCTTCCTCTCATCGACCTGTAGAGAACTCATTAAGTGCTATCTCTGATGTCTCATGCAGTTAGCTTCAAAGGGAGGCACAAATGTACCTCACTGTTCTCTTCCTGATAGAGAGGTCAAACCCTTGTAGTGCCCCTTATTTGTAAGATAAGAATGATTAGACCCACTTTTCAGAGGTGACATTAAAACCTTTATGGCAGAGTGTCTGATGGTAATAGATCTTGTTGAGTACAGAGTTCTTTATCATCATCTTCTCGCCAACGCCTCCTTGTCACAGTCTTTTTCAATTGAAGACATTTTTGTAATGTGAATATTCTTCAAAGTTTATGCTATTAGTCACAAGCCATGGGTAATGGCCTCTTTTAATTGATTTATGCTTTTTATGATATGAAACAACTTTCTCTACAGATTCATTACCTCTTCCTGAGGGCAGGTGTAAAACAACCATCTATGTGTGATGGAGGATCGCTGAGTTCAGATGTATTGAATTTTACCTTCAATTTATTTGATCCTCAGATCAGGATGGGATGCATATTCAGAAGAGTAGCAGGGTGATACTTTTTATTATTAAAGACTTTATATACAAATGTATATTTTATATAATGCAGAGTAGCTTTTATTTGTTCCAACTAAGTACCTGTCGATCTCTCATTGACCATAACCTGCACATAAAGTTTCCCAGTGAGAATAAAGCAGAAATATTTTCACATGTCATGGTCAAATGTTCCAAAACCCAGTATTAGGCAGGGGTGAGAGGTTGAGGCTCTACCAAGATCTTTATACCTTTAAGGCTCTTAAGTTCTCACATTTCTCCTCTCTGGGAGACTTGAGAATATATAGCAGCAATTCTGTGACAGACGTTTGTTGCAGGAATGAAAGAACTTCTAGAGATGAAAGAAGCAGCACAAATGACAGGATGATACTTAAAGGATTCAGTTTCTTAAAGTTCTAAGCCTAATCTCTCCCTCAAGTTCTAGTCATTCATTCACTCAAGTATTTATACAGACTCCGCTATGTACCAGGTAACATTCTAAGTGCCAGAAACACAGTTGTAGAGGAGACACCTTTCTCAGAGCTAACAGTCTAGTGTCTAGTGTGTGGAGTAGGGGATGGAACGATGTGGAAGAAAACACTGAATAAGAAAATGTAAAGAGGTGGTTTCAGGTTGATGAGAAACTTGACTGATATGAAATATGACAGGCTGTGTTGGGGAATGACAGTACAGCTGACCTGAGTGATAATAAGGAGCCCACTAGGTAGATAGCCAAGGGAAGAATTCTCCTCATAGAAGGAACAAAAATATCTCTGAAGGAGGAAAGTGTTTGGAAATTTCAAAGTAACAAACAAAGTCAGTGGAATACAGTAAATGAACAAAAATGTTGAGTAAATGAACTTATAGAGATGGGGGAAGTCCAGGACCTGTGGATAATAAAAAAAAGAATGGATTTTATTCTGAGCAAAATTAAAAACTATTAGATGATATAAGTAGAAAAGAGATATAATCTTATTTACATTTTAATAATTTCATGCTGACCATTAAAAATCTCCCTAAAAGTTGCTAAAATTACAAAGACTGACGATATCAAGTATTAGTGAGGATGTGGGACAGCAGAAGCTGTCATAAGCCACCAGCAAGAAAATTATTTGGTAGTGTCTGCAACAGCTAATACAGCAAATCCACTTTCAGGAACATACCAAATAGAAATGTGTACATGTGTTCATCAAAGAAGACATTTGCTAGAATGTTTATAGCAGTATTATTTATAATAGTCAAAAGCAACAAATGACCGAAGTTCCTGTCAATAATAGAACAGATAGAATGACGTAACCACCATGGTGAAGTGAGATGACCTCTTTATGTCTCCCTTTCAATCTACATCTAGTAGGACATTTGTCACCCAATAAAGGTTCCTCTGCTCAACTTGCTGGGTCACCTGTAAGAGCCATGCATCAGTACTTCTGAAGGTGGGTGTATTGACACATGTAGTGGGAGCCGAAAAGAGGCAAAGACAGAGAGGGACAAAGCCCATATCCTTAATTCCTTGAGATCAGCCACAGCCCTAGCAAACATGGTAGAGAAGAAGTTGAGGTCCAGCCCCCACAGCACAGCTCAGTGGAAGATAAGGAGAACAGAGTAGTGTCAGCACCCGAGAATCTGACTCCCTCTTCTATTGCTCACACCATTCGGGAGCCTGGTAGGAGCAGCAGGGACACATTCTCAGTCTCTTGGGCATGGGACAGTGGCACCAGTGGCCATAGTGAACCAGGTAGCAGCATTGCTCAGAGAGCCAGGTGACTGAGATACAGCTGGGGCACCACTTCAGGTCACCCAGGCAGCAACTCCCATGACCACAGGGCACCAGGCAGAGATACAAGTAGCCCACAGGTAAGAGAAAACCAAAACTTGTGCTATAGCACCACCTATTGGAAAACAAACAAAAAATTTCTCTAATTATCAACCAGCTGAATTATTAAAATCAAAACAATGCCTAAATAAGAGAGGCGTCAAATGCACTGGCAGAGGAAAACACACCATATTCCATGAACAACCAAGGTAACATAGTATCACCAAACAACAAACAACAACAACAACAAAAACAACAACAACAACAAAAAGGCAATTACCCAGAAACCAAACTTAAAGTCGGGTAAGATTGTGATATAAATGGTAGAGAATTCAAAATAGCAGTAATGAAGAAACTCAGCAGGATACAAGAAAACTCAGAAAGGCAGTTCAATGAGCTCAGGAATAAAATTGATTAATGGGAGTACTTTACCAAAGAGACTGAAACTCTGAAATAGAACCAAACAGTAATTTTGGAGCTGAAGAACTCAATAAATGAGATGAGGCAGACCATATGAAAGAGCATTAGTGAGCACAAAGATAGAAATTTAGAATTGATTCAGGTTGAAGAGAAGAGAGAAGTAAGATTTTTTTTTTTTTAATAGAAAGAACACTATGAGAAATATGTGACTCCATTACAAAGGCCAACATAAGCATAATGGGTATCCCAGAGGGAAGAGTGAGGAAGAAGGGAAAAGACAACCTATTCAAAGAAATAATAAATGAGAACTTCCCAAACCTGGGGAAAGAAGTAGACATACAAGTACAAGAAGCTAACAGAACAGTTAATTAACTCAGTTAATTAACCTTATACTAACATTGCCAAAAAGCAATAATAAAGAAAGAATTCTTAAGAAAGCCCTTAGGGGAATGACAGCAACTACAAAGGAAACCCCATCAGGCT
Organism: Eonycteris spelaea; assembly: GCA_003508835.1. Classification (NCBI taxonomy): domain Eukaryota; kingdom Metazoa; phylum Chordata; class Mammalia; order Chiroptera; family Pteropodidae; genus Eonycteris; species Eonycteris spelaea. The sequence goes on from PUFA01000137.1 coordinate 4,326,351, forward strand.
TTTATCAGGTTTCTCAGGTTTCTTTACAGGCCAGGAGACTCACCTCAGCTCCAAAGACAAACATAGGCTCAAAATGAAAGAGTTGGAGATGATAATTCAATCAAATGGTATCCAGAAGAAAATTAGCTCGGCCATATTTATATCAGACAAAATAGACTTCAAAACAAAAATGATAATAGATAAATATGGGCAGTTTATAATGATAAAATAAATAACATTATACCTTAAGTAACTAGAAAAGGAACAAACAAAACCCAAAGTCAGTAGAAGGAAGGAAATGATAAAAAAAAAAAGTTAGAATAGACATAAATAAAATAGAGACTAAAAGCCAATAGAAAAGATTAATGAAAGTTAGAGCTGGTTCTTTGCAAAGATACAAAAATTGACAAACTTTAAGCTGAATTCACTAAGGAAAAAAGAGAAAACTCAAATAAAATCAGAAAAAAAGAGAAGTTACAATAGATATCACAGATATACAAAGGATAATTTTGAAAAATATTATGTAACGCTTACACCACCAAATTAGACAACCTAGAAGAATGGATAAATTGTTAGATCATACAACCTTCCTAGACTGAATCATGAAGAAACAGAAAATCTGAGAAGACCTATTACTAGTAAAGAAATTAAAACAGTACTCAAAGATATCTCAAAAAACTAAAGTTCTAGACCAGTTGGTTTCAATGGTGAATTTGACGAAACATTCAAAGAAGATTTAGTAACTTTTTAAACTTTTTCAAAAATTTGAAGAGAAAGGAATGTTCCATAACCCGTTTTTATGAGGCCAACAATACCTGATAACAAAACCAGACAGGGAAAACACACAAAAAGAAAAGAATAGGCCAATATCTCTGGTTAACATAGATGCAAAAATCCTCAACAAAATATTAGCAAATCAAATTCAACAATCACACACCACTACTAAGTAGTATTCATTTCTGCACATGGTAAGGATGGTTCAACATGTGCAAATCAGTTAACATAATACACGACATTAATAAAATGAAAGATAAAAATCATATCATCATCTCAATAGATGCAGAAAAACATTTGACAAGATATATCCATTTATGATTTTTAAAAACTCTCAATAAAATGGGTATTGAAGGAAAGTACCTCAATCTAATAAAGGCCATATGTGACAAACCCAGAGCTAACATCATGCTCAATGGAGGAAAACTAAAATATTTTTATCTAAAATTAGGAACAAGACAAGAATGTCCACTCTCACCCTAGTCAGAGCAGTTAGGCAAGAGAAAGAAAAGGCATTCAGATCGGAAAGGAAGAAGTAAAACTGTCACTATTTTGTAGATGACATGATTTTAAATATAGAAAAAAAGACTCTACCAAAAATACTATTAGAAATAATTAACAAATACAGAATAGTTGCAGGATACAAAATCAATATACAAAATCTGCTGTGTTTCTATATATTAACAATGAACTATCAAAAAGAAAAAAAAAGAAGAAAGTCTCATTACAAAAACATAATGAAATATCTAAGAATAAACCTAACAAATAAGGTGAAAGACCTGTATACTGAAAAGTATCAAGACATTATTGAAAGAAACTGCAGAAGACATAAAGAACTGAAAAGATATTCCATGTTTATGAATGGCAAAAGTAACATTATTAAAATATCTATATTACCTAAAACTATGTACAGATTCAATGCAAACCCTATCAAAATTCCAATGGCATTTTTTTTTTCACAGAAACAGAACAAAAAATTCCTAAAATGTGTATGAAACCACAAAAGACCTGAAATAACCAAAGCATTCCTGAGGAATAAAAATAAAACCAGAGGTATCAGACTCCCCAATACAAACAATAATACAAAACTATAGTAATCAAAACAGTATAGTATTGGCAGAAAAAAAACAGATACAGAGACCAATGAAACAGAATTGAGGGCCCAGAAATAAATCCACACATATGTGAACAACTACTTTATGACAAAGGAGCCAATAACGTGCAGTGGAGAAAGGACAATCTCTGCAATAAATGACATTGGAAAAACTAGACGGTCAAATTCAAAAGAATGAAACTATCTTTCATTGCACAAAAAATTAATTAAAATGCATTAAATACTTGAATGGAAAACCTAAAACAATAAACTACATAAAATAAAACATAGTCACTTAGTTCTAGACATCAGCCTTAGTGGTATTTGTGTGAATTTGTTTCTAAAGGCAAAGGAAACAAAAACAAAACTAAACAAATGGAACTACATCAAGTTTCTCCACAGGAAAGTAAACCATAAAAACAAAAAAGGTTACCAGCTGAATGGTAGAAGATATTTGCAAATGATATCCCCAACAAGGAGTAAATATCCAAATTATATATAAACAACAACAAAATAAACAGATTAAAATATGGGCATTTTAATGAATAGCCATTTTTCCCAAGGAAGACATACAGACAGCCAAGAGGTACATGAAATAATGCTTAACATCACTAATTATTAGGGAAATGCAAATCAAAATCATAATGCAATATCACCTCACACCTGTTAGAATGGCCATTATCAAAAACCACAAGAAACAAGTGTTGGTGCCAATGTGGAGAATGTAAATTGGTGCAGCTACTATGAAAAAACAGTTTTTAGATTCCTCAAAAAATTAAGAATAGAACTACAATATAATCCAGAAATTCCTTTTCTGGATATTTATCTAACAAATATAAAAACACTAATTGGAAAAGATATATGTATCCCTATGTTCATTGCAGCATTATTTACAATAGCCAAGATATGGAAACAACTTAAGTGTCTACTAACAGATGAATTGATAAAGAACATGTGGAAATCTATAATGGAATACTATTCAGCTATAAAAAAGATGAAATATTATTATTTGTGACAACATGAATGCATTTTAAGAGTATATACTAAGTGAAATAAGTCAAATGAAAAAAAGGCTAAAAAAAAGAATGATTTCACTCATAAGTGAAATTGAAAACAAAAAAGAAACAAACAAATGAAACTAAAGCAAACTCATAGATACAAACATCATATTGTGTTCACCAGAGGGGAAAGGGAGTTGACGGGAGACATAAATGGGTAAAGAGGATCAAATACATTGTGAAGAATGGAAACTAGACTTTTGGTATGAGAGTGCTATACTGTATACAGATATCAAATGTGAACACTGAAAGTACACCTAAAACTTATATACTATTATTAACCAATATTACCTCAATAAAAATAAACAAACAAATAAGTAAATAATAAAAGTTTTAAGAAACACAATATAAAATAGATAAAAGAGTTATGGTAGATTCACATTATAAAATATTATAAAGTCATGAGAAAGAATTATGTACAAACACAGGCAACAATGTCAATGAAGCTCACAGACGAACCTCACAGATACAGTAATGAGCAAAAGAAAATAGATTTTTATTTTTATTTTTTCATTTCTTTATAAAAAATTATTGAGATTACATTGCTTAACAAAATCAAATAAGTTTCAAGTATATCATTCAATATGAAGTTATATATATATATATATATATATATATATATATATATATATTGCATTGTGTGTTCACAACCTAAAGTTAGATTTCCTTCCATCGCCAAATCTTTGATCCCTTTTACTCCTATCTACCTTCCCTCTCCTCCCCTTCCCTCTGGAAACCACACTAATCCATTGTCTGTGTCCGTGAGTCTCTGTTTGTTTCTCATGTTGTTTGTTGCTTTCAGTTCTTTATCCCACATATATCATGGGGTTTTCAACTTTTCTGTCTGGCTTATTTCACTTAGCATGATTATGTCAAGATTCATCCATGTCGCAAATAGCAGTATTTCATCTTTCTTATGGCTGAGTAATATTCTATTGTATATATGTACCACAGCTTCTTAGCCAATCATCTATCATAGAATACTTCAGTTGCTTCTATGTCCAGGCCACCACGAATAATGCTACTATGAATATTGGAGTGCATATATCTTTGTGGATATTTTCAGGTTTTTTGCATAAATACTCAGAAGAGGGATTGCTGGATCATATGGTAATTTAATTCTTAGCTTTTTGAGGAACATCTATACTGCTTTCCATAGTGGCTGTACCAATTTGAAGTCCCATCCTCAGTATATGAGTGTTCCTTTTCCACAACATCTCTTCAACACTTGTTATCACTTGTCCTGTTGATGATTGCCAATCAACAGATGTGAGATGGTATCTCATGGTTTTGATTTGCATTTCCCTAATAGCTAGTGAAGTTGAACATCCTTTCATATGTCTGTTGGCTATTTGTATGTCTTCTTGGAAGAAGTGTCTGTTCAGGTCCTCTGCCCATTTTGTAATTAGTTAATTTTTTTTTATTGTTGAGTTGTATGAATTCTTTTTATATTTTGGATATTAGGCCCTTATCAGTGATGTTGCTTGCAAATAAATTCTTCCAGTAAGATGGTTGCCTCTTTGCCTTGTTGATGTTTCTTTTGCTGTGCAGAGCTTTTTAGTTTGATATAGTCCCATTCACTTATTTTTGCTTTTACTTCTTTTGCCTTTGAGGCCAAATTCATTAAAATCTCTCTAGATCCAAGGTCCATGAGTTTAGTACTATGTTTTCTTCTATGTAATTTATTGTTTCAGGTCTTATATTTAGGTGTTTAATCCATTTTAAGTTAATTTTGGTGTGTAGTGATAGACAACAGTCTAGCTTCATTCTTTTGCAGTTGGTTTTCCAGTTTTCCCAGCACCATTTATTGAAGAGGCTTTCCCTTCTCCCTTGTATGCTTTTGGCTCTTTTCTCAAAAATTATTTGCTCCTATATACAAGGGTTTACTTCTGGACTCTCAATTCTGTTCTACTCGTCTGTGTGTCTGTTTTCCTGCCAATACTATGCTGTTGTGATTATTGTCACTTTATAGTATAATTTGAAGTCAGGCAGAGTGATTCCTCCAGCCTTGTTTTTTCCCCTCAGGATGGCTTTGGTTGTTTAGGGTCTTTTGTGCTTTCATAGAAATCTGATGATCTCTCTCTTTTTTTATTTTTTTAAATGCCATTGGGATTTTTGTGGAGATTGCATTAAATCTGTATAACACTTTAGGTAATAAAGTCATTTTAACTGTGTTGATTCTTTCCAATCCAAGAACATGGAATATCTTTCCGTTTCTTTGTGTCTTCTTCAATTTCTTTTAATAGTGTCTAATGTTTTCCATGTATAAGTCCTTCATGTGTTTCATCGGGTTTATTCTTGGTGTTTTATTCTTTTCATTGCAATTGCAAAAGGAAATGTATTGCTTTTTTCATTTATCTTTCTGAAAATTCATTTTTAGAGTATTAGAACACTATGGATTTTTGAACATTAATTTTGAAAATTGATTTTTCAAAAGAGTCTACTACATGGTTTATTATACATGAAATTCAAACACAGGGAAATTAACCTATGCTGTTGAAAGTCAGGATGGTGGTTTCCCTTGGAGCAGGGCAATAAGTGACTTCAAGGGCACATGATGGGGATGCTCCGATGGTGCTCACCTTCTTTTCTTGATCTAGGTGCTGGCAACATGGGTGTATTTTGTCTGCAAAACTCCATGGAGCTGTTAACATACGTGCTCTTCTCTAAATATAGTTTATACTTCAACAGAATGTCAAAGGAAATTCATGCTGAATGCTGTGTGAATAAATAGTCATAAGGGGTAAGGTGGTGAGAGGAGAACCATGGGTTCAGTTAAGAGGCTACTGCAGGAGACCAAGGAAGAGGTGACATGGCTGGGTCAAGGCCAATGACAGTGAAGATGAACATGTGGAGACCTATTTGGAAGTCATTTGAACATTTCTCTACTCTTCTACAATTTCAATCTATTTTAAATTAAATTCAGAGAATTTGTGGTTGGAACAGAACCCAAGGTTTGACTATCACTTGGGTGAATAGTAAGTACCTTCTTATACATAAGGCACTGCATGATAAAATAATCAACACTTTCAAGCCCTCATAATTTAATGACTTTTTTTATACACCCACACACACACACGCACGTGCGTGGCTGTAATAACACCTCCATACCCACCCCAGCACTGGTTGATTGGGCTCAGACACAATACCCCTCTAGAGACATTCCTGATACAAGTTGCACATGCAGTGTTTGGATCTCTTCAAACCCTTGCCAAGAGTTTATTCAGCTTAGGGAATGAGTTCTCTGTAGAGGGCCCATTCCAAATTGTAGGCCTACAATCATTCTCTTCAACTAATATTGCTTCCATAATACAAAATGTTTTTGTTTAATGCACTTAAGAATAATGTTTCTGATACAATCAACTCACAAAGGGATACTGTACCAACTTCCTAACTGCCTCCTTTTCTAATCTTCTTCCTCCTGATTCTCCCACATAATACATAATAGTGTGTCTTCAGTTTACTATTTTTCTTCGTGCCTAATGTTATCCAATCCAAGAACCTCCAGTAGTTCTCATATACCAAATCCAAATTGTAAAGTCTGTATATTTTAGTCAGGGATTTAACAGCCTCTATCAAATGAGTTTTTTTCTCAACAACTGTCTCTTCACACTACTCTCTATAGCTTGATTCGTTTTTCCTTACTTTGTAATTTTGTCAGCGTCTACTATAATAGGCAACTGGTTAGTACTTTCTAAACAATACAAAAGTAAACTTGAGAGCAAAAATATTTCCCCTAAATTTTGCAATGTGAGGGAGGACTTGGGGTCCAGTAAGAATTCAGAAGCAATCCAGTATAGAATGGAAGGTAGAATTATGGAATACCATCTAACAATAAAGTGTTCAGACAGATGGCCACTGTCCACAGCTGAGAAAGCAAATGAGAAGCTGAACTGTGTCTCAGGTAAGCAGTATAAGCAATGCAAGATGACTGAGGAAAGAGAAAAGAAAGGTAGCCAGGCTGGATTATCAAACGAGCAAAAGCAGAAGTGGGTCCCACAAAAGCTGTTAAACATGCTGTATCCTCTCACTAAAGAAGTCTGAAGAATATCATTCTCAGGATATGATTAAGAAGGGAAAACCAATGAACACTGTGGGATGGTATCAATGAGGCCTTCGCCAGACCTAAAACCATGAACTAGGTAAAACTTGGGATCACCTCCAGGTCAAAGGCTCCAAGAATAAACAGCTTCACTGACTTTCCCTGTGAGTAAATTAATCTTCCAACTGTTTGAGCGTAGTGCTAGCCAACCTGTGAGTCTACATTCAAGTAATACAGGTTTAACTGGTCTAACTGCTGCAAGTTTAGTAACTGCTGTGTCAATGTTTGGGCTTCAGAGTTAATGTGAACATACCGGATTTACGTTTCTTAATCAGCCACGCTTTTCTTAGAAGAAATCTCAGCAACAAGTATTAAGATGAACATGTTTATTGCTAAGTGAAGTAAGTCAGACAGATTTCATTCTTAGGTAAGATATACAGAAAGCAACAAACAAACAATACAAACAAACAAACAAATACTCACAGACATGAACAACAGCAAGTTGGTTACCAGAGGGAAAGAGGGGTGGGGAGAGGATGAAGAAAAGTAAATGGGGCCAACTATATGGTGACAGAAGACTATATTTTACTAGTGAAAACACAATATAATATACAGAAGATTGTAGTATAGAATTGTACATTTGAGTTCCAGTCAAGATGGCACAGTAGATAAACACTGTGCTGCCTCTTCTCACAACCACATCAAAATTACAACTAAACTACAGAAGAACTATCATTGAGAATAACCTCAAGTCTAGCTGAACAGAAGTGCTACAAATAAGGACATGCAGAAGAAGCCATCTCAAGACTGCTAGGAGGCGTGGAACATGAAACAGGCTGGTCCCATACCTGCATGAGGCAGAGGGGTATCTTGACTGCGGAGGTCCTCCCAGAGGAGTGAAGGATCCTGGCCTCACACTGGGCACTTCAACTCAAGGTCCCAGTGCCAGGAAGAGAAGTCCACACAGCCTCTGGCTATCAAAGCAAGGAGAGATTGTGACTGAATGAGACAGAGAGTGGCTGGAGTCCCAGACATTCCTCTTAAGAGGCCCATGCTGATGAACTCACTCACTCTGAGCTCTAGCTCTGAGACCTCAGCTCAGAAGGCACCAAGGACACACTTGGAGGAATGGAGTTGTCACGTGTCAGGGTAAGGGATGGAGGGGTAGCTTTCTCCCAGCAGAGTGCTGGCATAAGCATTGTTCTTTTGTTAAGCCCTTTCTCCTCCTGGCATACAGGCACAAGCGGCTGCCGTATCTGAGCCTCCATCAACCTGGCTGACAGGTCACCCCACCCAGGCGATTCCTTGAGACTCTGCCCTACCCAAGATGCTTCCGGAGCCTTTTCCATACAAATAGGCTATCTTGGCTCACACTGAAGACTTTCCTGAAATCTCTCAAAAAGTTCATAAAACCCAAATAAGCAACATCTGGCCTCAGCATGTCCCATACTTCTTGCTAAGCATCCCCAAGCCCCCGACTCATGGCAGCTGGCCTCATTTCAGGGCTTGGGCTCTCAAGGCGCCTCCAAGCCTAGCATGGGTGGCAGTCATCTGCAAATTGCTTGGTGGCTTATGACAGCCCTGAGCAGTGCACAAGCTGCAACTGAACTTGGCCTGTGCTGCCCTCCCAGGAGGTCCTGGAACCAGCATGCTGGTGTCTTGCTTCTTACTGAGCCGGACCACAACCTGGGGCTGCATCTGAGGACAACACACCCAAAGGGAAGACTGGAAGGGCACCAGAGCCCTGCTAAAATAAATCCTGCTCTATAGGGTCAGCCCCTTACCAGCAAGTCCTCAAAATCAATCAGTCAATGGATCAATCCTTTCCATTGATGTGAAAACAGCAAACAAGACCCAACTACGGCAAGAGAGCAAACACAAGCCTTACAAGAGACACACCTGCAACACACAGTTCAGGTGACCAGGGAGACTGTGCCACTGTGCTCTATGGGACAATGACTACATAAGGCCATTCTACTAAGACCAGGAGACATAGCATATCTACCTAATACATAGAAACAAATACAGGGAGGCAGCCAAAATGGGGAGACAAAGAAATATGTTCCAAATGAAAGAATAGAACAAAGCTTCAGAATAAAAACTAAACAAAATGGAGACAAGCAATCTATCAGATACAGATTTCAAAACACTGGTTATAAGGATGCTCAAAGAACTTAAGAGAAGAGTAAATGAACTTAGTGAGAACTTTAGCAAAGAAATAGAAAACATATAAGTGGAGATAGAAAACATAAAAAAGAACAGTCAGAAATGAAGACTACAATTACTTAAATGAAGACTACATTAGATGGAATCAACAGTAGTTTAGACAAAATAGAAGATCAAACCAGTGATTAAGAAGAGAAAGTAACAGAAAACACCCAGTCAGAACAACAAGGAAAAAGAACCCCCCCAAAATGGGGTTAGTTTAAAGGGCATCTGGGACAACATTCACATATTCAGGTACCATAAGGGGAAGAAAAAGCTCAAGGAATTGAAAACCTATTTCAAGAAATAATGACTGAAAACTTCCCGAACCTTTTGAATGAGATAGATATAAAGACTAGGAAGCATAGAAAGCTCCAAACAAGATGAACCCAAAGAAGCCCATGCCAAGACACATGCATCATAATTTAAATACCAAAGGTTAAAGACAAGAGAGAATCTTAAAAGCAGCAAAAGAAAAGCAACTAGTCACCTACAAGGGAGCTCCCATAAGACTGTCAGCTGATTTCTGAACAGAAACTTTGTAGGTCAGAAGAGATTGGCAGGAATATTCAAAGTGATGAAAAGCAAGGACCTACAACCGAGACTACTCTACTCAGCAAAGCTGTCATTTAAAATCAAAAGACAGATAAAGAGCTTCCCAGATGAGAAAAGCTAAAGAACTTCATCAATACCATGCCATATTACAAGAAATGTTAGACGAAGAAGGAGGAGGAGGAGGAGAAAAGAAAATAAAAAATATGAATGAAAAAAATGGCAATAACTACATATATATCATAAATTACTTTAAATGTAAATGGATTAAATGTTCCAGTCAAACGATGGGTGGTTGAATGGATAAGAAAACAAGACTCAAACATGTGCTATCTACAAAGAGACTCACTGTAGATCAAAAGACACACGCAGACTGAAAGTAAAGGGATGGAAAAAGATATTTCATGAAAATGGAAATGGAAAAAAAATCTGGGTTAACAACGCTTATACCAGACAAAATAGACTTCACAACAAAGGCTTTAACAAGACACAAAGAGGTACCCAGTAATCCCACTTCTGGGTATTTACTTGAAGAAATCCAAAACACTTATTCAAAGGGACATGTGAATTCATATGTTCATTGCAATATTATTTACAATAGCCATGATGTGGAGGCAACCTGGGTGCCCATCAATGGATAAATGGATAATGGATAAAGAGGTAATACGTATATACAATAGAAAATTACTCAGCCATAAAAAAATGAAATCTTGCTATCTGCAGCAACATGAATGGACTTAGAGGGTATTGTGATGAGTAGAGTGAGTAAGTCAGACAGAGAAAGACAAATGCCATATGATTGTACTTAGATGTGGAATCTAAAGAACAAAATAAACAAATGAAACAGAAAGAAACACATAGATACAGAGAACATTTTGATGGTTGCCAGATGGGAAGGTATTGGGGAGACTGAGTGAAAAAGGTGAAGGGATTAAGAAGTACAAATTAGTAGTTACAAAATAGTCATAGGTATGCATAAGGAATATAGTCAGCAATATCATAATAACTATGTATGGTATCAGATGAGTATTAGACTTACAGGTGATCCCTTTGTAACATATACAAATATCTAATTACTATGTTGCACACCTGAAACTAATATAATATTGTATGCTGACTATAATTTGAAAATTAAAAATTTTTTAAAATCCACCAATGCAGAACCTCTTTTTGGAAAGCTTTCCAGCAAAAAGTACAGCACTTTCCTGGAAGACAGCTTTTCCCCGCACCACAGAGGGTGGCTTTCTGTTGTACCAACCCCTTGGGCAGCTTCTCAGTGAGTTAAGTTCCACCAGCATGGCACCCCAGCAAACTTCTTGCCATCTGATGACAACTGTTTCTTCTTCACAAGATCTGTATCTTAGCACTGGGTTAGAAATAGGGGAAGGATGTGGGTGGGTATTCAGATTTGTTCCTTCTTTGAGTGCTCTACTTCGATCCTAGAGGTAGAGGCTGCTCCCTGTATCTTTTCCTTGTATCCTTTAGAGTTGTTTTTACCTAGGTGGTTGATATTCTTCTGTTATAATAATTCTCTAGTTAAACTTTTCCTATTCAGAAAAAAAAAGAACTTTATACTCAAAACCTATATAATCTTATTAACCAATGTTATCTCAATAAATTTAATAAAATTTTTAAAAAGAGTAAGGCATTTTTAGTAGCAAACTGAAAAAAAAAAAGCGTGTTTTTGTTTTGAAAGGTTAATTCATTTTAAATAGTGTCATCTACTTCCTATAACTCTACCTTTTCCTAAATCTAACACACACACACACACCCCAAAAATAGTCCCTCTCTCCTCTCATGTACATTTTTCAGGTATAATCTATTTTTCCTATTTTATGCATTCTTGCTGCTGTCATGATTCATTTGTGCATTTTAGTAAAAAAGTAACAACTTTTCCCCTTTGGACCCCAAATCTCTCTCTTTCCCACTTGCCACTCTCTGACTTCCACATATGCTGAACTCACCACATTCAAAGCTTCTTGCCTCAAAGGAGAGCTTTTTTCTTCTGACAAATTTAGCTTGAGGGAATCTTTGATTTTATAATTCTATGATACCTTAAACTCATCCAATTAACATTTGGGAAACCTACTGTGTCAAAAATACCAAGCCAGATTAACTCACTAAAATTGTATTAAGTAAAATATATTATCACTATTCATTTATTTATATATATTTTTTATGACTGCAGCACCCAGTCATCCTAGGTGGTCTCCCATCCAAGTACTAACCAGGCCCAGCCCTGCTTGGCCTCCGAGATCAGATGGGACCGGGCATATTCAGGGTGGCATGGCCGTAGATATTACCATTTTTAACATTAACGCCAAAGTTATATGCTTTCTTCCCCCTTCACAACCCAAACCACAGAATTTGAAAATAATGTATTTTTAAATAGTTTGTTTTATCTGTATGAATCAAGTGTAAGTCCTGTTTTACAGATGAGAAAATGGAGATTCAAAACAACCAAGTGCTTTGCGCTAGTTTCAAAACTATGACCGTGCGGGAATTTACATTTAGATCTCTTTCCGCCAGTTAGAACCACAATGAGAAAATAATTCCAAAGACAAGAACAAAAAAGCTATTCTAAGGAAAAGTTATCTGGTAAAAAGAGGAATAAAAATCCTTATGACAAAAAAAAAAAAATGAACCTGAAATGGCTACTAGTGTAGATTTTTCTGTTTGCTAAAAAAATGCATTAACTGGTAAAATAATTAAAATATGGTTAAAAGCTCTCTGAATTCTTCCAGTGAGAAATTCTGTATATCAAGTTTTCTGGAGAGCTGATTCTTAAAGTTTTATTTAAGTTCTTGCACTTTTAATTTTTATTGAAAAATCCCTTGGGAATGTGTTAAACCATCCCTTTTTGTACTTAGACCATTAAACATCCTTTAAAGTTTGGGCTGTCAGGGTGTCAATGTGAATGTCAGTTGTTGGCTATGGGTGACACAGAAATGCCTGGGGCTGAGGGGACAGCAGAGCTCCTGGCCCCCACATTGCACAACTTCATCTGGCTGTCCTGTACTTTGTCCTTATTTTTAGGATTGCTTTGCTTCCTTGGTGTCAATCATCATCTCTAGTTTTGTTTCTTCTCTATCTGTTCTATTTTCAAATTCTACTATTCATAGAATTCTTAGAATTGCTAACAACAAAGCTACCATTTTGAGGACCTGCTATATGCCAGGTACTGTGCTTGTCATAATCTATTTCATCTTTTAAATCCTCACTCAACTCTATGAATTAGATATTTTACCTATTTTATGAGTGAGGAAACTGGGGCACAAAGAGTTTGTCCAAGTTTTCACACCAAGTAGATGGTGGAGGCAAAATTTTTAGTGGACTCCACCCCAGTTCTGAACTGACCTGCCATCTCTGTCCTTCTCCAAAGGTGCTGAGAGCAGTTGCCTGCTTGTTAGAATTGCTATGAGGCAGAATAAAGAGACACTGACCAGGTAGGTGTAAAGGGGTCCCTGATCACCAGAATTTGTGCACATTCGAGCTCGTTATTTTGGACACCAAGTTTGCCACCTATCTTTACTTCCTGGGTCAAAGGGGAAAATAAAAAGAAACCTTTTGTAAAATGTAAGTTTCTAAAAATGGTGGTCTGTTCATCTGACGGGGAAAGGTTAATAGTAATAAAGCTCAAGGTTTAATCCATTTAGAAGCAAGCAAATAGAGTACAGCTCATTGTATGGCACATGACACCTGCCCTGCCTAGGCAGGTGTCCCCTCCCCACAACAGACCTAGGCATATGCAGGGACGCCCAGGACAGGGTGGGCGAGGTAACAGGTCTTCCGAATACCCAATACCAGGTTTTGATAATTTTATTTGAAAACAAGTACAGTCCATTGATCAATGATACATGCTGTAGATGAATTGCTGTTTTTACTACATAAAAATATCTGGTATCTGCTGCAGAATCATAAAATGGGTGGGGGGGGAAGGGGAGGAAGCCATCATGAACCAGTACAAACATAGTTTATCAAAAATGTCATTTATTTTATTGCAAACAAAATAAAGAGAGTCAGGAGAATGAAAATACAAATTCTGTTAAGCCAGTTCTAACAACTGGAAATGAAACACGTCGGTGCATGTGCAACATTTTCTTAAGCACTCAGGCTGACAAGAAAAAATAATTACCATCAGGAAATGCAGTAAAATCTAATTAATGGGGAAGTCCTAAAAGGAAGAGCTTAAAAGAGGTTTGGGGCAGCAGGGGGTTGGCGGGGGGGGGGGGGGGCGGGGGGAGGGTGCGGTGGGGGGGGGGTGGGCAGCGACCATAAAACAAAGGAAGTTCCCAGGAATCTAGGAATGTAGCTCCTTCCTCTGGGGATGGAAGTGACACTGTGACATCACGCTTTCCTACTGGGGCCCCTCCTCTACCCAGGCCTATCCTTGATTCTTGTCCCTCCTGGAATTCCAGGTGCAATGCCATTGATTGTTCCTGATTGTTCCCCACCCCACCCCCTTACTTCATGGCCAGTTTTGCCCCTAACTCTGTTTCAAAATTGGCTTTCTTGGCACTGCACATACAAATATATTTTACAGATGACAGACTAAAAATGCTCAGCAACATTTAAAGCATCTGATTGGCCTTCTGAGGCCATGACAGCCGCCCACCCCAGAGACTTCTGGCTGCAGTCTGTGTGTGCTGCCAGATGAAAATAAGGCACTTTCTTAAAAACAGCAGTTCTAAAACAGCGCTGACACTCAAAAGCTGGCAGATCAAATCCAAGAGGAAGCAGGTGGAAAGAGAAGAGTCCAGGCATGAAACTCTGTTTCTGTCCGGTTCTGACTACTTTGGGGGGGAAAAAGTACCAAATAAAAATTGGTGTTCACTCATAATATTAAATATTAAAAATACAAAGAGCAGAAGGCCTGCCCATGTTCCGAAAACTTTTAAAACGGCATGTGCCATTCAGTAAATGGCACAAACACAGCTTTACTGTTTTCCAGGGGTTTTCTCTAAGTATACTGAGGTGTACTATCGAGTTTTTTCAAAATATTTTCCAATACCAAAAAAAAAAAATGCAATTTGCTCTCATTTTTTTAATTTACTTGGAAATATGCACCTTTAGAGAAATATCTGAAAGCATAAAATTTTCATAAAATCTAGACATAATTTTAAAATTTCAAAGCAAAAAGTCTGGAATTTGGTTGGCATTCAGTTATTTTATATTAGTGTACAGCATAGTGGTGAGACATTTATGTAATTTATGAAGTCTAGGACCTATTAATCTAGGACCCACCTGGCATTATTCATAGTTATTACAATACATAGTATTGACTATATTCCCTATGCTGTACTTTACATCCCAATGACTTTCATAACTACCAATTTGTACTTCTTAATCCCTTCACCTTTTTCACCTAGCACCCACCCTATTCCACCTCCATCTGTCAGAAAAATTTTTTAAAAAGCAAGAAAAAGGTAAAAGGGAATAAGAGGTTCCAATTTCCAGGTATAAAACAAACAAGCCATGGGGGTGTGGTGTACAACAGCATAGGGAATGCGATCAATAACACCATGACAGTTGTACAGTGTCAGATGGTTGCTGGACAAAACATGGTGATCACTTACTTCTTTAGATATGTAAATGTTGAATAATTATGGTATACACTTGAAACTAACGCAGCATTATGTGTTAGCTATTTTTAATAAAAATCTTTTTAAAAAATAAAAGTTTGCAATTCAGTTTCTAAATAGAAGCATTCCCAGACTCACCCACCATCCTGGAAAACTATCATTTCTTCTCACAAAAGTGCCAGGGTAGGAATGAAAGGGACATTCATGGACTGAGATCAAACCTCCAGAATGCTGTACTAGAGGCCAGCATGAGAGGTGCAAGCCCAGTGTCCTGTAGTGCTGAGTTGTAATCATTTTACAGCAGATCACATACTGTCTATTAAATCAGGATGATTGCAAACATTAAATAAGGCAATCCGTGAACATTTTAAACAATAAAGAACCACAGAATCTATGTCATATGTACAAATTACTTGTGAAGGCACTAAGGACAACAAAGAGAGACACAAACCACAGCCTCTCACGCAGGGAGCAGGGCTGGCTTCTAGGTGGAGACAGAACAAGGCTGTCATGCAGTGACAGCCAACAGTCAGTCCTATGGGACTGAGAGGAGACAGCCAGAGTCCCTTGGTATCTTTGGGGGAAACGCAGTTGGAGTAAATTTTGAATTACAGTAAAATTCTGGTCAGCTGGAGAAAATTTGAGAAGGCATTCTGGTGAGCAGAAACAGGAAGAAGCAGAGATGGAGGAGCCCTGGGGGCAAGTTCTTAGATTCACAAGGCCGACCTGGAAATTTGCACTGCAGAATGGAGCAGGGATGGCTGTGTGGACAGGTTGGGGGTTGGCAATGGCACTGAAATGCTAGTGGGAGAACTTGAGCTTTACCTCCTGAAGCAGGAGAGCCCCTCAGAGGTGCTTTGGCAAGAGGTGATGAGATGGGAGCAGCGTTTTGTGGAGGATGATTAATCTGTGGGCTATGTGCGTGACAGAGCTGAAGGAGGAAGTGACTTGGATGTCCTTCCAAAGAAGTAATGAGTCAAGTGGAATGCAGAAGAATAAGGTGAAACAGGATGGTCCTTCCGGTGGCGACTAGATAAGAGTGGCTCAAGCCTCTTCCCCGTTTCTCTTAAAATTCTCTCTCCAGCAGAAAGCTAAGGTTATTTCAACTCCTGAAGAATCCCTTTGTTCAAGGAAGTAACAATTTTAAAGGTCTGTAAAATGAAATTCAGTCTTTGGCAACTCACTGTTGGCCGTCCGTGCCTATGGAAAAGGCAAGTGGAAGGTTCTCCAAGGAAACTTCTGCCTTCCCCTGAGAAGCAAGTCATCTTGAGACTTCACTGGCCACTCAAGTGCCAGTGACCCTGCAAACCGCAGACCAAGCCACAGCCCCACCTCTGAGCTGTGAATGACCTCATAAAACTGTGTCTAGACGATATGCATTTCTGTAAGTTTCTTCCTCTCATTTGCTATTCCAGTGCCTTTTCTACACAGTTCAAACATACACAGAGGATCTTTGTTGCCCTTTTAAAAGCCCTCCCAAAGCCCTCCACTCTGCATTGCCCCAGCCTGCTATCGTCGCCACATCCTGCTCCTTTAATAATCTGATTCCAGGTGATGGCCAGGATAAGGGAAGATACAGGTACATTTTATAACTGTACAAGTCAGTGGAGGCATAGCCCATCTGCAATGCCATGAGACCAGAGTCACCCAAGGAACTCCAGAGTCCAGCTGCTCCCTGCTACCCAAGAGGTAGGTGCACTTCTCTTGGCAGCTTCCCTTAGCATCTGGCCTAGTGGCCGCTAACAGCAACTGGTGCTTGGATAAAGGTGGCCGCTGCTGAACTGGCATGTGGTACCTAACGTTTTTCCAGAACCTTGTCTTTGCAGAATGTAACCTTTCCTCTGTAAAGTCCCCAGACCAGCGTATGGCCCCATGTTTCCGCTTAATGAATTTAATGGATTCTGGCATTTTCTCATAGTCTTGGATTTTCTCCAGCTCCAACAGGACAACTTTGATTCCAGCCTGAATGAGAGCATTGTACATTACTATCTGCTCTTCAGATGAACCCCCCAGCCAGCTGAATTCCGATGTTCCTCGGACCAAAATGATAATCAGTCTTCTGCTTTTCTTTATGTTTTCATTAGTGACTCAACAAAGTCTGAAAAGCAAAAGCATGGCACAGTAAGTAAAATTTTATAATCATTCTTTCCAGAACCAAAAGCCCAGAAGACTCCTCCCATTCCATCACTGCCTATATCTTCTAACGCTCTTTTTTCTTGCCCTACTTTAAAGGAGTTTCCCATTTTATAGACCAGCTCAAACCAAAACAAAACAAAACAAAATAAAACAAAACAAAACAAAACAAAACAAAACAAAACTGACTCGCAAATGCTGAATATTTCCTTTAGGACTTGGAACACTTTCATTAAAAATTTTAAAAACTCTTTCAGCCATTTGACCTCTGCCACTCTTATTTTATTATATCACTTGTAATGTAATTATTGGATCTAAGTAGTTAAGTTTTCCAAAATGAAATAAAGCTTAGTTAATTGTTGCTCTCACAAAATATGATAAAAATAAATACTTTGCATTAAATAATGTAAAGATAATCATTATGCACCACTGAAGAGGTTCTTAAAATTGCCAAATATGTGTACCTATGCCAGTCTTCTAGAAAGACAAAGCTCAACTTAATCAACCCAATTAATTTAGTACAGTCATTTTTAAAAAAGGTTTTTACTTTTTCCTATTATATTCATACCTTCCCCGACGTAGTCATCCCTTCCATAAATGAACAGCTTATATCCACACTGTTTTTCTAAGACCTCAGGCAGAACTTTATACACAAAAATATCTGAGTTAGAGGTGGACCCTTCCCCAAGGGTCTTTGGATATAGAATGTATGCATCATAGGTCTTCCCATCTGAAGCTAAAGAAAAATGTAATGTATTTAAAACAAAAAAGAAAAATAAGAGATTTGGTTAAGACAACATTGCAAACATACATTTCAGAATGAATTACTGATTTTTTTTGTATGATGGTATGAATGAAGTAGTAATACCAAAAGTATAATGCCCTTTTTAAGTGCTCAACTCTTGTGAGTTTCTATTTATTGTGCTTTACTACAAAGTTGTTTCTACATTATCTGATGGCCACCTCACTCACATGCAGAGTTTTTACCTCTCTGTATGTATGGGAACTGTCTTTATTTCCCTGTTCTTCGCTTCTTCCCCAGATGTCTCAGCCCTGCACTCTACTGTTCTTCCTTTTGTATATTAATGTAGTAGTAGGGTTTTTTGCAAGAGTGCTTCCCTGATGCATGAAAATTGATCCCTTTCTTTCATTCAATGACAAATCTTCGGTGATCTGTGCCTTGCCCAGCAAAGCATGTCTTCAGCAATGGCTTCTGAGTGACTGATTTTTCACACAGATACTCAAAATACTTGTTTATCCCACTGTTATTAACACTAAGGCAGTGGGTTAGAAAACAATCATTTTCAGTCCATTCAGTTATGAAACTATAATTAATTTATAAACAACTATTATTCTTGTATATTCACATTTCATTTTACAATTAATTAAAAACCTTTAGTTATCTTCTATATCCCTTAACTATCCCCTCTTTCCAACAAGAAAATATTGCATAGAATACAAACTGTACCTTTTGGGGAGAGAAAATCATAGCAAGAATTCCTGTACCAAAGTACTATGTCAACCTTGAAGATTTTATAGATGAAACAGAGCTCATAACGACTACTGTTAACATGACAAATATACCAATCACATGCTTCTGGAAATTGGGGACTATAGCAGAAAAGAGAGAAAAAATGATTAGAACCTAAAAAATTAAAAATCTGAACATAGCAAATTAAACATTATCATTCCAGAGAACCCTTATTTGGGAGTGGCCTGCAGTCTCAAATCCCAGCCAATACTAACCCATTCATTATCACTTCATAATGGCTACCAGGGAACAAAGCCATCTTGGATGGATGCTATGTAAACTGAGGTGCATTGGATTAAATTTCCACTTATGTAGTATAATATAAGATCACATAGAAAGATATTAAAGACCACAGGGTAGAGCGCCCCATAGTAAAATGAGCCAAAGTCAGTCAAAAGCCTAGAAAAGTTCCTGGAGGTAGAAGAGTCAGCTGGGGAAAGGTGATGACTGGGGCAAAGAAAGAGTAGATTAGGGATGCCACACAGAACCCTTCACACTTTCGCAGTTCTCCTAGCTTTGCTGCTAATTGTTCAGTAATGATTACAGCGGGGAAGGGGCAGAGGAGTGAAGTGAAGGGAGTTAAGGGGGAGGAGCGGAGAAGAAGGAAAAAGAAGAAAGAAGAAGAAAGTGACTTTTAAATGTCACAGACCATGTTGGCAATCGAGAAGGAGAATCCAAAAGCTCTCTTATTTTACTATTTTAATTTATGTCTTTGATCCATCTGCAACTGATTTGAGTATAAAGTAAGAATCAAAATAGACCCTTTTTCATATCAATATCCAATTGTCTCAGTAGGTAGTTTACATTTATAGTCTTCATCACTGTAGCTTCATACAAGATTATGGTATCTGTACTATAAATCCTCCAGATTTGTTGTTTTTTTTTTTTTCAAGAACATCTTGATTATTCTTGGCCCTTATTTCCATATGACTTTTAGAATAAACCTGCCCACAACAATAAACCCGCACACACACCCACACTTGCACCAACAGTGCTGAGATTTGGATTGCAATTGTTTTGAATTTGTAGATTCACTTGGGGAGAACTGACATATTTATAATATTGTATCTTTCAATCTATGAACATTATAAAGGGCTCCAATTTATCTCATTTTATTTTTAGTTTATATTACAGAGGTCTTGAACAGCTCTTGCTAGATTTATTGAACAGCTCTTGCTAGATTTACTGAACAGCTCTTGCTACATTTATTCCTTTGATAATTTTTGATATTATTATAAATGTTATCTTTTAAATTTAACTTTTGTTAGTTTTTGGCATTTATAGACATACATAGAAATACTACATGTATAGATATAGATATAAATAGATAGATTAGTGATCTTACTAAGTTCATTTACTAATTCTAATAGTCGATCTGTAGGTGCTTTTGGATTTTCTTCCACATACACGTTCATAAATACACTATTTTAATTCAACTACAAATACTCTTAAAATGGGTCACAAATACTTTCTATACCATGTTTGATTATACAACTCATGAAAATCAATAACTTCTGACATCCTCTCTGAAAAGTAGACATTTAGGCTTCCCCAATATATCCATCATGTAGTTATTCACCTAAAATATTCATTAGGTACCTGTGGTGACCAGACTTAAGTTGCTCTGGAAATAGAAATAGTTAGTAAGATAAATACTCTGCACTATCACAGAATTTACAGTCAAATAAAGAAAATTAAGTAGGATAAATACTATGACAGGTCATATAGTGCTATGGAAGTACCTCACAGTGGCTCTAACCTCAATCTGACTGAGCAGAGAGCCAGATTAATGGTAGGCAAGACAGAAAAGCTCCCCAGAAGAAATAGTTGACTGAGAGTGAACAAGGAATAGAAGTGACATAGGTTTAAAGGAATCCTAGAGAGTTCTGGTCTGAGAAAATAACACTGTAAACCACATGGTCATGGGTTCTTACCATGGTAAAACACAATTACATTTCCAATAAATAGTTTTGTTGTTTACCTGGATGTATTAATTGGATATATGCTGCATTTATACCATATGTATTCTTGGCTATACAGGTAAATGGATACCGGTAAAATTTACTTTTCACTTCTGAAATGTTAAGCATTATGAGGATGGTATTCTTTTTTTTGGATGAAGGATTTTCCACTCTGTTCAAAAATGGGAGAGTAAAGTTATTTAAGTAAATTGCATCAACTACAAATAAGACACATGTGCATGGTTTATCTCTGGTCGCAGAACAATCACCAGCCCTAAGCACAGGTATAACAATCAGGCTGTTAGCAGCACTGACCTGAGATGTGATAGCCCTAAGTCCACTACCAGTAAAAGACCCAGTAGCAGAGAAATCAAATTAAAATTACCAGCTTCCAAGAAGAAAAATGTAGACATATGCACCAAGCACAGAGAAGAATATTTGACACGAAAGTGGACTGGGCTAATGACAAAGGGTTTAAAGGTGATGCTAAGGAGGCAGGCGTATGTCCCCTAGAGAGGTTATAGGGAGCCATTAGAGACTTGAGCAGTGGAGTGCATGATTCTCGGCCTCATGTAATGAGTTATTTTTAGATTACTTAAAACATGAGATAACATAAAGGTTAATTCAGGAAAATTGTTTCATTGCAATGTTGCAACATATATAACTGAATTTAAGAGAAAGCCTTCCAAGTAGTCCTAAATTTGTACCACAATGACACGTATTTTTACCTTAAGTGTACAAAGTCTTATAAATTCTGTTTGCCTTAGCATAACTCAATATGGGCAGCAAAGGGATAAGGATCAATCAACTGCCAACTAACCCTTGCTATTAGATGGCATGCAATTTAACACCAAAACTTCTCTAGTGCATGGCTAGCTCTCAGCATACGTACTGTTGGTAGTCTTTCACCAGCACTGGATCATCATGAATTACTGACCCATTCCACTTCCAGTAGACTACATCACTGTACTGGCCAGTCACATTGCATATCAGTTGAAGCTGGGATCCTACAAAGCAATGTATTTTTAAATATAACATTAATTGATTTTTAGCCAATCTATATTCAAGAATGGCTATGAATAAAATTTTTAAATTATAGGAAAGCACAAAGGACAAGAAAAATTGTCCTAAAAGCTACCACACAGAGATAACCACTATTAGTAACTTCATGTATCTTGTTCCTTTTCTTCTCTGTACACATATGAAATTTTTTAAACTGGGTTTTATTGTCTACTGTTGGTAATTATAGTTGCAATTGGAATTTTGGCTTGCACAATTAGCCTTCCAAAATAGGCCCTTTCATGGCTGCTTAATATTTTCATAATATAGATATACTATGATTAATTATTTTCCTATTGCTAAACACGATTTGTTTCTAATTTTTCATTATTATGATTATTATTCTAATAAACATTCTTATACATCAATATTATACATATTCTGAGGTATTACTTTGAATGAAAAGCTGGAAGCAGAATTGAGTTAAAAGAGACAGATATTTTAAAAGCCTACTCCTCTCTCTGTGAGACCGTACCAATCTACACTGTGCTCAGCGGCGTACGCAAGTGACATTTATCCCCAACACTGCCAAATATCAAACATCTTTTGGTTAGTCATTGCCAATTCAGAGAAGAAAAAAATTCCTTTTGAATTTTCATCTGCATTTCTTGAATACATTGTGAATTAACATGTTTTTCAGTAACAGTGTTCATCTGCCTTGAAGAACTGCTCGTTATGCTGACTGCCCGTTATTTAATTGCATTCTCATATTATAAACTTACTGATGTGTAGGAGAACTTTATTCACCAAGGATATCAACTCTTTATCATATATGAAAACTATTCCAAATGCCCTTGAGAATTTGTTGTTTTTGTTTCATTTTTGTTTATGAAAATTCTTTGGTGTAGGTATTTTTGTTTTTTATTTGGTCAAATTTATAACTTTATTTTATCTTTTCACTGTTTTTTTCCTAAAAGCCCTCTCTACACACCAAATCAGAAAAATATCCGCATAAATATTCTTTCAGGCATATAATACTTTCATTCTTTTGTTTTACTTGTTTCAATTTTTTAATCTGTCTGTAATATAATTGGATATGGTATAAGAAAGAGCTTTAACTTAATGATTTTAGCCAAACAGCTGATTGATTATCCCAGAACTACTTATTAAATAATAAATCTTTTCCCCACGAATTTGTATTGCCACCATTATCATGAAGTAAATTCTTATTTATTTGGGACTGTCTCAATTGATCTGAATGTGTATCCTGATGCCAAAGGTAACACACTCCTAATTACTGTGGTGTATAGAGTAGGGTAAATAGTAATAGCATTTAGACTTCTTCTTCCCAACATTATCATAATAATCTCATTATTTTATTCTCCCAGGTGAATTTTAGAATCACTTGCCAATTTTTAAACCCATTCATTTTTGGATTGGAATTCCATTAAATCTGGAGCATAATTCTGAGTCAATATTTATGTAATTTCTAGTTATTCACATAGAAAAAACATACATATCTCTATCTATTATTCCATTTTAAACTGGTATTTCTCAAAATTGTTTTCAATATGGCTCCCTTTAAAGCTCTGTTAGATGCTTTTATCCTAATTGCCAACCTTCCCCATAAATGAATACTGCAGACATACAGTACATCTGTTGATTCAGATTTTTTTCTCCCCATTGGACATACTGCTCCACCCTTCCTTTGAGAATGTATGCTTTAACTCTCTCACTTTTTCTAAGATTTTCATGTCAAAATTTCCTCTTTTTGCTTGTTTTTTTCTTCTCTCACAAATTCCATGTATTTTAAAAATGTTTGCTAAGATTTTTTATAGACATCTCTATGACATTTACTAGTGCAAATGGGATCTCTTTTCCCATTATGTTTTCTAGCTGATTACTGCTAAACAACTCTAATATTTTTCAAATATTAATTTTATATCTGGCCAATTAATAAAGTATTTATTCTAATTTTTCCCAGTAATTCTCTTGAGATTTGAAGGTACATAATTATATGATCTAAAAATAATAATGAAGTTCTCTTCTCCTTTATAGTAAGCATGCCTTGGTTCTTTTTCTTTTATCTTCGATTGAATATCTGGGCACATGGTAAATAATACTGGTCAAGTGGGCAGCTTTGCCTTGCTCTTGACTTCAATGAGAATGTCTATGCCTATAGGCCTAACACTTTACTACAGTGTTTTACCATAAGAATGTTGGTGATTATTGGTTTGAATGGTGTTTATTTGTTAAGTTAAGGAAGTATCCCTCAATTATTCTTATTCTTCTAAGTCATTTTATTGGCAATTTGTATTTAATCTTACCAAATGCCTGTTTCACATGCTTCAGGGTAATATGACAGGGTGATGTGTGCAACTGATCAATGTGATATATTCAAATATTTTTTTCCTAATAGGAAACTATTTGGGGGTTTGGAGATCACCCCAACTTAACCTTTAAGCTCTAAAGTATACACCTTCAAGTATGCATTCTCATGGCCAATAGGACCAAATTTGGTTCCTAGTGAGGGGGCAAGGAAATCTTAGCTATGGAAATGGGCTGTGGCACAGCAAAATGCCATAGCACATCCACAGATGAGCAATATCTCTGTGGCAGTAAAGTTGCAAGAAAGGGAAGAGGATTTGAGGTAAATGTCTTTTCAGGCTCTAAAGGGGAGCAATCATGAGGGGGAAAAAAAAAAGATGAGAAACACTGCTTAGATTCTATTGGCTGTATTTAATTTTGAATTTTCACATCTTTGTTAGTTTTTAATATGATTTTAGATATAAAACATATCTAAGAATTTTCATATCTTTGTTAGTTTTTAATATGATTTTAGATATAAAATCATATCTAAGAATGATTTTATATAACCTTCCACCATGAATAACAACTGGCCAAGTACAGAATTCATAGGTCACAAACTTTCATCTTCCTGCAGTTCACTGTTTTCTTGCAGTTAGTATTACATAAAAGAATTCTGTGTGCCACCCTGAGTTTTGATACTCTGATATAAAAATCTTTTTCTATGTTTAGACCGGTAGTTTCCAACAGAACTTTAAGCGATGGTGAAAATGTTCTGTATTTGTGTTAATAGTGTAATCACTGGTCATATATATATATAGCCACATGTGGCGAGTGGCTATTGTATAGTTCAGTACAGGTTTGGATGCTTATAAGACTTCTTTATTCTTGAAATAAAAAGTGTTCACTAACTTCAGAAGTATTTCTCCAGAATAATTATCTTTCTGGCTTGTAGCCCTATTCTTCTGCCTAAAAGCTTAGCTGTGGTCATAAGAAATTCATCCTGTGACAAATAAATTACATTTCTCATTTCTAGGCCTGTTGAAGTTAGCCTCTGGCTGATGTGTTCATGGGTAATAAGTATACATAGGAAAACAAGGATGGGTAAATCAAACATAGCTAGATTTCTGCCATAAGGGGCAAGAAATCCCAAGAAACATTTAAGATACAATCTTTGCCACCATCTCTTTAATTACAGATGTGTCTAGTAGACAGCTTAGGTTATGTGTATGGTTTATCTTAATCTAGAGTTCAAAATAATAATTTCAGTGTTTCCTGATTGGCAGCCACTTACCCAAGACCACTTCTAGCGTCTCATTAACCGGACTCTCAATCACGGGCCTCTTAGGTTTGTATTCTTCTGAAAGAAAAACATCCACAGGGCTTCTCAGTCTCATATAGATCTGAATCTCAGGTGATGACAACACTTAGCCAAATATACCAAAATACACTATATAATATTTGAGTGCCTGAAGCATTTATGGCAGGAGACAGAAGGCAAGGGGTAAAAAGAGGAGGCTGACACTATGGCCACAGCAAAACCTTGGCCACTATTAAGCCATTAAGCTCAGGCCCTTCGGACCCCATAGAGTTTGGTGCTACAAATATCACACACAATACCAGGACCTAGTCCTCCAGACAAACACCTCTCTTAAAGCAAATCAGGAAAAACGAGCGGGGTAGCAAGTTACTTCCTTGGATGAAGCATTCCCCAGAAGCGCCATCCAATGTTAGACCTGTTTGTATTCAGTACCTTTAGCGATGACTCAAGAAAGGAATGTCAAGCTATTTGGCATAATTTATTAAAACAGGCCAAAAAATACTAAGGAGCTCCAGAAATTAACCTTGAATTCATTTACAAGAAGGCTGGCTTCAAGGGTTAATATGTGACCAAGACAGAGAAACTCTGAACTTGAATATCAAGTATTAAAAAAAAAAAAAGTAAGCTCTATCAGGGCAGGTTATTGTCTTTTTTTGCTCACTAACATATACCTAGAATAGTGCCTGGCACATAGTAGATGCTCAGTAAATAGTTTGGAATCTGCCTTTAGGAGACAACATAAAATGAACTCATTCCTAACTAAGTATATTATTTCTACATAAGGGATCAGAAAGGGAGATGGAAGAAGATTTCAAACAAATTTGACCTGTTGGAAAATTCCCTAATGCCCAGTTTCCCCTAAAATTCTATTTGCTGGTCTGTTTGCTATATTTCATGAAAAACAAACCAGAGCTATACAATGCCAGAAAGAGGCCACTAAAACTTCAATAAGGTTGTGATACAGAGAGTGCGCAAAATTACAGTTCAATGATGCTCATGGGACCCAGGCAAGAAATTAATTATGATTCAACAAAATTAACTTTGAAAAAAATGAATTATAGAATTGAGAAAACTCAGCTAGATGCAAGGTGATCATATTCTGGATGACATTGGCACAATCCCTATTTACACTTGTTGACCCAGCATTATTATTAATAGAGACCCCTTTAACTTTAAAAATCCTGGTTAGAGTAACTCTTTGTATAGTACTAAAAGCTTACAAAATCTGATATTTACAGAGAGGTTGAGAATTCTTCCTATCCCCAGGTAATATGTAAGAGCTCATTTTGTTGGCAAATAGTTTTCAATATGAAACATGGTTAAGAGAGAAATGAAAGCCTCGAGGAAATTAACAAGAATAAACATTGGACATCTATTCATTGCTCATCTGTTTTGCACCAGGCACATGACCATACACTTGACCTCTAATCTTCCCAACAACCTTGGAAGATTGTATCACCTTCATCCAGAGGAAGAAACCATCTTGGAGAGGTAAAGTAACTGGGTTAACAGGGACTGAACAAGAGGTAAATTCTGGGAGTGTAACTTATCCCAAAACTTGTGCACATCCATGCCATTGTGCAAAGAATCCTCACTGCTGGACACTCAGATTCCCCAAATGAAGCCACTCAGTTTGTCCTCAAACACCAGGTGGAGACAGCCCCAGAACTCTCTAGAAGAACCATCTTCAGCCATCCCAAAGAAAAAGCCTCCTAGTTGTCTGTTTAATTAGCACTGAGTCTGAAGCAGGGATGAAAGCCATTGACATAGCATTTAGCAACAAAAACTAACTAAAGCTATGTGACTTTTAGTCATTAAGTTTCTCTTGGCTTTTGTTCCTCCGTGGAGGGTAATATTAAAATTGTGGTCTCTGGACCTTCCCAGATGTAAACTCCAAGGATTGGAGCTGTGACTCACCTAAAGTAATAAGTTCTATAACCCGGGTGATACCATATTGCTTTCCCAAGTATGTGTAGGATGCATGACAAGTATAATTCCCTTTATGCGCTTCAGTCACATTCGTCATGATGAGTTTATTTATTTCTCCAATAAAATTTATGTTGTCAAGAAGAAGAGGTTTGCAGTCCTAGATAGGTGACAGGAAGTATTGCAAACCAATTAATAACTTTACCCAGTCTGCCAGCAAAACAAATTTCATTTTTCACACCAATATTTTATATGTATGTAATACATATATATACTTTATATATATTATATATACATACGTATATACCTATATGTACATACATATGAAACAAAAGGTTCCTTGAATACAAGTTTTAATATTGTAATTTTTATAGCAAAAATCATAATTATACTCCTAGGATATTAAATTTTTAGGCCTATGTGCCTTGTACTTCAAAGACAAATGAAAAACTTGTTTGGCAAAAACAACAATGACAACAAAACACACATTTGAGGAAAGAACATTAACAGTATAGTTTCTTTGTAATGTTGTACTTTCTTTCTTCACTATTATTTATTTTATATTCCTTATCAGTGATTCCCAACCTTTTTGGCACCAGGGACCCTATAAGAATCTAAGGCCTGATGATCTGAAGCGGAACTGAGGCAGTGATGCTAGCTAGCACTGGAGAGTGGCTACAAATACACATGAAGCTTTGCTTGTTTGCCCACTGCTCACCTCCTGCTGTGTGCCCCAGTTCCTAACAGGCCACAGACCGGTATTAGTCTACAGCCCAGGGTTGGGGACCTCTGCTCTAGAGGATGAGGCCCCATGTGAACTCCAACAAACAAGGCACATCAAAGGTACTGAAACATCATGTGTTCCATGGAGTGCTAACCAATCCACTTTTAAGACAAATGCAGGAACCACTAAGTTATTTGAGAACCACTTGATATTTTTAATAAAACACAAAGTAATATATTTTGTAATAAATAGTTATCTCTTTAAAAAACTGAATTTATACTCAGCCTTATCTTTAAACATCTTTTATTCCTACTATACTCTTCTCAACTCTACATTATTAAATTAAAAAAAATAATAGAAAGTGAGATTTTAGTTAAGCTTCAAGTTAAATGTATGCAGTCTTACAACTCCTTTAAAAATTCCTATTAAGTTTCACCACCCAAAAAGCAAACAATCCGCCAAATGAAAAAGTATTTTGCAGATTCATCCTATTGTTTACTACAGAAAGCTATTTTATTTGCTAAAGTAAATCAACATACTTAATATAATATTACCTTATACCACTGTATTTTGGGGAATGCATTGTATTCATCTTTAAAATAATCCAAATAAGGACACACAAGATGTCCATCTCCTGAGATGGGTAGTCTTTGTGTAAATATAGTTTCTGCACTGTAACACAAGTTAGGCTCTGGCTGTACAAACTTTGCAGTTATTTCAATTTTGAGGCAGTAAGTTGAATTTCTAAAATAAATCAAAATAGGTGAATTAAGCACTATTTAAAGATTTTTCTTTCTTTAACTACTGCACGTACATAGAACACATGTTTAAACACATTAATTCCATTCTTACCTTACTGCACAATAGTATTGATCTGAATCCTCTACCTTAGCAGGAACAAACCAAAGTTTATCTTTATACTGATGAATCCTGGAGTTTCTTTCTGAAGATATAGGTGTCTTGCTGTCATTTTTATACCAAATTATAGTGCCTTTGTTTTCATTTGAGTTAAGAGGACACAAACGAACATCAATTTCATTTGCAGAAGAAACTAAAAGTTTTGGTCTTTACGTTTCTCACAGTTATCTTTAAAAGAGAGAAAGGAAAAGCAATTTCTGTAAGAAATCTGTCAATGTTTCTTAATGTAATACCTACATATAAACATATCAATTATTAAATACATCAACTCATATTACATATGAGTTTTAACAGCCATATGATTAAGAGCATTATCTTTGAAGTCTGAAATCCAGTTGTATAACTTAGTACCTGTGTACCCTTGAGAAGTTACTTAACCTCTCATCTCCTTTTAACTCATCTAAAAATTAGTAATAATCTAGCAGGAAAGATATCTGCTTAGTACAATATGGAGTATCAGGAACTGGATTTACCCTTCCACCTGAACAACTAAAAAATGGACAAAGTATTTGAAACAACAATGTTTGAGACATTGAACATCAGAGAACAAAGGACAGAAATGCCAGAAAGATGGAAAACAAAGGAGGTGAGTTCTATAATTTTCCAAATTACTGCCTACAGAGAGATTCTAGGCCATGACATTGCAAGGAGGAAATGCAGGCAAAGCCCACTGTTTTTCTGAGTGTAGGAGATGGAGCTGAGAATCCAGGTAAACCAAGGGTTTTCAGGGTAGAGTACAGGGCTGGGGCGGGTAGAGGAGGGGAGAGAGAGGCGGGGGGAAAGGAGGTTACAGAGAGTCTCCCTTAAGTTTTCAGCTGAGTATTGATTAGTGTAAATATGTAAGAAAACTACCTAAGGCCAGAGTAGGAATTGCCAAAAGATTAGACTGAATAATATCTGCAGCACATACAATTCTGGAATAGTCATTGTTATCACCAGCTAGAATGGGGCACCAGGTAAAATACCCAAAAGGGTTTCTACTCTGTAGATGGGGAAAATTAGGCCTAGAAGAAACCATGTTCTAGTCATGACTAATAAAGCTTAAAAGCGAGACCTGAAAGGATCAATTATTTCTAAGTAACAACCTTGTGACAGAACAAAGCTCAAAAACATCTTTAGTAATACAAAAATATACAGCACCCAACACAGCAAAATCTACAATGTGTGTTATATAATAAAAAATTACTAGGCAAAAGAAGTAAGACAATATAACCAATAATGAAGAGAAAATAATCAGACAATCAAAACTGACCCAGAAATGACAGAGATAATAGAATGGGTAAATAGATGGAAATGGATAATAGTGGAAAAATTAAAATAGTTATTACTATAGTGTTCCATTTCTTTATGATACTAGATCAAATATGCTGAGAAGAGACATGAAAGAGGATTTTTAAAAAAAAACAAATCAAATTTCTAGAGATGAAAACTACAATGTTTATTTTAAAAATACTAGATATGATTAATGGCAGATTTAACATTACAGAAGAAAAGATGAGTAAAGATCAAGACAGAGCATTAAAAACTATTCAAAGTTAAATACAGAGAGGAAAGAAAGAATAAATAATAAACAAGGCACTAGCTGCAGGACAACTTTAAAACATGTGCTATGAATCCCTAAAGAAAAGGAGAAATGGGTGAAACAGAAAAAGCACTTGAAGAAATACAGGTTAAAAAATGTGCAAGATTTTATGAAAATGATTAACTCACAGACTTCGAAGTTACAATAAACTCTAAGCAAAAGAAACATGAAGAAAACTACACCGAGACGAAAAGATGCAGCATTTTTGCCAGAAACAAGCTGGGAGAGAATGGAATAAAGGTAAGTACTGAAAGAAAAAAATCAGCCTCGATTTCTATAATCAGTAAAAGTATCTTTCAAAAATGAAGGAAAAATAAAGACTTCTTTTATATTTATAAAAGCTGTAAAAATTCATCAGCAGTTGACCTGCACTACCAAAAAAAATGTAAGGAAACCCTTCAGAAAGAAAGAAAATAATACCAGATGAAAAATGAATCTACAAAAAGGAATAAATAATATCAGAAACGTTTATTGCATGGATAATTATAATAATTTTCTTATTATTTAAATCTCTTTTAAAATAACTGAATGTTCAAAAGAAAAATAAAATATATTGTGAGATTTATAACATATAAAGCAATAAAATATATGGGAACTAAAGTTCAAGAAGGGAGAAGTGGATGTATACTGTTTTAATTGTTTTAGGTTAGATTCAAAATGGTATAGTATTGATTAAAAGTTAATAGTGATAAATTAAAGATGGATACTAGAAGCCGCAGAGCAGTTATTTAAAAAATGAAAACAGTTACCTATATAAGTCAATCTAAAAGGTAAAATAAATCATTAAAATCCTCAATTAATCCAAAAGGCAGCAAAAAAAAAATAAAAAAAAATAACAAAGAATTAAAGGAATAAACGAAATAAAATAACATGATCCTAAAATTAAACCTAAACATATTAATAATCATATTAAAATTTCAGTGGTCTAAATACTCCAATCGAAAGGCAGAGTTAATCAGGTTAAATAAAGAAAGAAGGCTCCAACTGCATGCTGCCTAACAGACATGCATACAGATACTTTAAATATAAAGACATAAATACATTAAAAGCTAAAAAGAAAGGAGGGATATACCATGTCAACACAAATCAAAAACAAATTTAAATGGTTATTATATCGTTATCAGCTAAAGTAGATTTTACAGTAAAGAATATTACCAGGAATAAAAAGGGTCATTTCTCTATGACAAAGGAGTCATTTATCAAGAGGTACATAATAATCCTAAATGTTTACTCTCCCACTAAGAGTGCTTCAATACGCATGAAGCAAAAACTGATAGAACTACAAGGAGAAATAGAGAAACCTATAATTAGAGTCAGAGATTCCAATATCCTACTCACAGTGATAGAACAAATAGACAGATAATCAGTAATGAAATAGAAGATTTGAAGAACATATCAACCAATTTGGCATAATTTATATTTGCAGAAAAATCCTACCCAACAGCAGTAAAATATACCTTCTTTTTATGTGCACGCAACAAACTTACCAAGATATACCATATATTCTCACTCATAACCCAATAATCAATGCATTATTAAGGATTCAGATTAGACAAAGTATGTTCTCTGGCGACAATGCAATTAAATTAAAAAACAGTAGCAGGAAAATAAATGGGAATTCTCAAAGTATTTGAAAATTAAAAAACACGACTAAGTAACTCACGAGTCAAAGAAGAAATAAAAAGAAATATTACAAAGTATTTTGATTTGAATGCCCGAAAAAAAAAAAACATTTACAATAACATTAAACTGATTTATATTCAACTCAATCCCAATTAAAATCTGAGCAGGACTATGTACAAATGAACACGCTGATTCTAAAACTTATATAGAATTAGTCAAAACAACTTTAATTTTAAAAAGAACAAAGTCAAAAGAGTTACACTGCCTTATAAAGCCATTACATTGCCATTATAAAGTCACAGGAATGAAGACAGTGTAGTATTGGTACAAAGATGAACAGTTCACTGAAACAGAATAGAATTCTCCAAAATAAATTACACAAATATATTCAACTAATTTTTTACAAAGGCACAAAGTTAATTCAGTGGAGAAAAGATAGTCTTTTCAATAAATTAAATAACCTTATGCAAAAATGAAAACAAAACAAAAACACTTCTGATACAAGATTTCCAGAATGGCAGAGCAAAGTTCTCCAAAAACTCACTCCTCTATTAAAAACAACGAAAAGCTTGGAAAAATTGTTTTTCAAAATCAAAGGCTTATAACAATCAGACCATTTATTTAAAACAAACAAACAAAAAAAACCCTACCAAAACCAGCTGAATCTCAGTAGAAGGGCAGAATTTGTGGCTTTGTAATTTAAATTACTCTCATTCCCCCATCTTCCCAGCTCCACTATAGCCTTGAAAACCGACAGCCTTACATACAGGGAGTTGTTAAACCCAGCAAGAGCAGACTTGTTTGGATTTTCTCACAAAGTCTCATTCTCAAGCATTGCCATAATTTCACCTGCCTGGCAGCTAGCTCCCTAGAAATGTCACACAAAGTGGTGGTGTTATTGGCGTTATTGTCCTGACTCAGAGCTCTACAAGAAAGCCCTACTACGCCTGGAGTGTCTGTTAAAAAAAAAACTATCAGTGGCAACTGGTTAACACTGCAGCTGCCTGAAGCTGCAGTACCATCTGGCCTAAAGAAAAAGTAAGATCTAGGGAACTAAATGTCCATAGGAGGATTTGTAAAGCTCTACTATATTCCTGGATAATCCAGAAGAGCACACATGTATATGGGGCTGTGTACATGCCCAGGAAAGACCAGAGAAGGCAGTCTCTTAAAAATGAATGAACTTGAGGTCATATATGAGCAGGAAGTGAAGGCTAAGGCCTAGTTGTGAATAGCCTAAGTGTTGAAGGCATGCCCACACATACATAGACCCCTCAGCAAAGGGCAGGGGACTTTTGAGTCAAATAATCTAAGTCAATCTCTGACTAATGGTCAGATGACAAGCAGAGACTTCAGTAGCCATACACTATAGGAAAAAGATCAAAAGGAAACTTTAGAGCATGATAGATATAAATTCATCATCTTGATTGTGATGATGATTTCAGGGGTGGATATGTATGTCAACACATCAAATTGTACATCTTTAAAAATGTGTGGTTTATTGTTATGTCAATTATAACCTTAAGCTGATGAAAAAGAATGGAAAAAAATGGCTAGGCATTAGCACAGTATCTGCACAGAGTGTGAACTCCTAGTATTTAGCTACTAGGAGTGGCAGCAGCAATAATAGTAGTGAAAAAAAGAATAAACCTTAAGTAAGTTCTCAGCTGAACATACTCTTCTATTCATCTGAGGTTTGCCTCACCACTCCACCAAAATTGGTCTGATCAAAGTTACTTACGACTTTTTAGTTGCTAAATTAAATAGAAAACTCTCCTGACATCACGTTACTTAACATATCTGCATGTGACACGTATTATTACCCAAACGACCTCATCCCTTACCACCTCTCTCACCTTTCACTCTGCTCCAGCACTCTGATTTTAATTCCTGAAACATGCTAGTACTCTTGGCCTCAGGGCCTTGACCCAGGCTGCCTAGAATGTTTCCCCACCCCCAACCTATATGTCTCCCTCCAGGTTTGACCCAAAAGTCAACTTCTCAGTGAGGCTTTTACCAGTGACACTAGCAAAAAATTTAACTTTCTGCCCACCCCAATCCCAAAACTTTATACCTTCCTTTCCTGCTATTTTTCTCTCTGTACTGATCACCATATGACCTAATAACTATTTACTTATCTAATCCATCGTCTCTCCCCCATGTGAAATGTAAATCCCCTGCAGACAGATACTGCTGTCTGCATTATTCACCTCTGTATCCCCAACACCTAGTAACTGGCACAGGGTACGGGCTAAATGCATTTGTAGTAAGGGAGGAAGAAGAGAGAAAATGAATAAATAGAGAACAAAGAACTGTCTCTTGATTGTTTTCGGCTGCAGGTTCATAAAGACATTTAACACTTCTTCTTTAAAAAAGCCAGGATTTCCTGTCTCATACTCTTCAGTCAGCAACACAGTGGAAAGAGGCTTGGATTAGACAATGGAGACCTAGATTTTAGCTCTTGCTCTGAAACTAGAGAAATGACAGTGGGCTCTTAACTTCACTAGGCCTCAATTTACAAATTCTGTAAACAAGAGAATAAAAAGTGAAGATACTAAAAGGAACATGCAGGAGTACCGTTCTGTGACTAGCAGATTCAGCAGAAACAGGTAACAAAAATTACTGTTAGCTAAGGTACTTCGTGTATTCTAAATAACAGATTTTCTTAGCCGACAAGAACACAAGGACATGCTTAACTTACCAGCCTCCAGAGAAGAAATCAGTAGAGCTATGAAACAAGCAAGCCTGAGTAACACTTTCATATTCTCCTAGAGAAACAGAGGAATGGAAGAAAAGCAAAAACAAAAACAAAAGTCACTATTCCAGAAAATCTGACCCCCCACCTATCCCCACTCTCACCCCCAAGTCACACTGATGGGTTTGTCTCCCTACATCATTAATGTAATCATGTTTTTGAATAGCAAATGGGAAGGAGGGAGAATGAAGAATTTTTTTAGCAGACTTGGGGACAAATTCAGCTTAAGATTAGTAAAACTTCATCATCTGTCCCAATATTCAGTTCCAGTCTTGAACACCATTTAGATTTCCCCCTAATCTCATCTGTGCTACATCCAAAGTAGACTATGTACTAGACCCTAAACCAGCTTGCCTCTACTTATGTGGGTTTGTTCCCCACCTGGAAGGCACTCTACTAACGGGACCCATTTGCAAAAGTCTCTTTTATAAGGTAAGACACGAAATCATTTGTATAAGATGATATGGCTTCGTGGAAATGCAAAAAACAAAACAAAACAAAAAAAAGACTAAAAGAAATAACATTATATTAAAATTGGCTTGGTTCTTGTGGTTGGGTGGTTTTGCCCTTCTCTCAAGCTTTCTACCCAAAGTTTCTATGGTGAGCATTATTAATTGTATCACAAGAAAAAAAAAAAAAAAACCAGAAACAAAACCTCCACAGTGCCCCTGATAGGTTTAGAAGGCCATACCAACATAGCACCCGCTGTAATAGGTATCACGCAGCAACAGGGCTACATATTAAACTGAGTCCCTGGTAACTCATTATTTTAATCACATAACACATTGTCCACATACATGGCAGGGGATGTAATCAGAATAAGTATTTGATTCATGATGGGAGGAAACCATACCATCGCCTTATCTACAAAAACGTCACTAAAATCATAGCAATTGAATGCGAAAAAGAAAAGAAAATACTCAATTGTGCCTACTGTCCTCAACTTCCCCAGCCCAAATGGAGGTAATGTTCAGTATAACTTCTTTTCCTCCCTGAGTTTTTGTTACCTGTAGGGTTCCTGAATGGGACCTAATGATCATGTCCAATAAGTTCCAGTCTGGAGCCTCTGGGAAACTTCGGCACAAATCTATCTATCTGAGGGCTCGAGTACTCCAAACACAACAGGCCCCAAAGTAAACCATCTCCCCACCAAGTCTGCTCCCCAGTGCCATGGGGGCATAGCACTGTTCCACATTGGCCATGCAAGAGTCTGCCTTCTCACCCCATCAGGCTGACCCAGTTCACTCACACTCACTGCTGATGCCTCTATAGCCCAAGCAATCACTGGCTCCTGCCTGGATTAATTATAGTCACAGTTTCCCTACTGGTCTCTCTCCTTGTGGATTTACTGCTTCCATTCATGCCAGAGGGCCTATAAACTCATAATTACCAAGTTGTGTGCTCAAAACACCTTTGTTGGCTCCCTGGGCCTCAGTTTCCACATTCCCTATCTGTCCTGTAATTCTGACATTTTATTCATGTTAGAAAGTCCAAACTCCTTAGCAAAGCACACAGGTTTTTCGTGCAGAGGTTCCACCTTACCTCTCCAGACTCAAGCTCCTGTCCCCTCGCCCACACTAGTCCATAAGTCATTGCCCTGCTCTCCAGTCTCAGAGCCTTGGCCTTCACGATTCCCTGGGCCCTTCATCTGGGCACCTCCCATAGCATTCTGGTCTCAGGCCAAGTCGTTCTCCTCCTAGTCTACCCAAGGAGCCCCCGACCCCTAGTCTGGATAGGTCTTCCTCTCTGGGCCCCCGGGGCAATCTGTGTTCATGCCGGTCACAGCCTTTAGAACATTTCACTGCAATTACCCCAGGATAGGAAGCCTCAAGAGGGCAGGAATCATGGCACCCACAGCATCCAGCACTGTGCTTGGAACCCAGATCTCACAGATGAATGGGAAAAAGAAACAAAAGAAATAGCTGTCTTTTACCAACCTCAGTAGCAATGTCCAGAGAAAACCATACTTTGATCATTCTATGCTTTAAAAAAAAAAAATCTGCCTTTTGATTTTTACAGGAGATTAAATTTACCTATATTCTTATCTATAGGGATAAATTAATTGCAAACACAAAATATTTTAACCAACACATCTAATTTAGGGTCTAATGACTTGCAATCATTTGAATAGTATCCGGAAAACATTGTATTTAAGAAGTAGTAATGAAAGGTATTTTAAAACTATTATAATGTGCTTTTTAAATAAATGCGGGAAACAGCTCCAAGCATGAGAGATGCCCCCACTCAGATTCTCCTCAGTTTGCCCCCAGCATGAGGCCAACGAACCATGTGCCTGGTTCAAGCCTTGAAACCCACCTTGGAGCAGTAAAACTGCATTCCCTACCTGTCCTGTCATTCTGACATTTTTCTCATGTACATTGGCCTCCTCCCAAATTAGCCTAGATTAATAGTATTATTACCATATATATCTTTACACTATATTCAGATTATTAAAATAAGATACAAGGCTTTGATGCCTTACAGCCTGACATATCAGCTCTTTCCGTAACTGTGAGGATGTGTGTTTTAAGTCTCTCTGCTAGAGAAATAAAAAATAAATGGTTAAAATATTTCCCTAATTCCAGTTCCAGGCTAATCAATTACTCACGTTAATTTGTCAGAAACCAAATGAAGGCACTATCAACCAGCCAAGCACTGCCAGCTGTTAGTTCACTTAATTATAAGATCTGGCTTGTTTGATTACTAAACCAAGGGAAAGAAAAAGAAGATGCCAGGCTGGATTTATACAGAGCATATACTGAGATAAAATCTCAAAGTAACTGTGAGCAAAGAGCATTTAATAACTGCAAGTCCAAGGCCCGGGGCCTGCTGGCACAGGGCAGTGTGGTCTTGGACACGACTCTTCCCTGGGCCTTCGTTTCTGCATCTGTACAGGTGGGCAATGAGTCAGATGACCTCCTGCTCTAACAGTCTATAAAACCCAGGAGCCAAGTCCATGGGTCCAGGTTTTACTTTGCCTGCCCCAGAACTGTCCTGGAGAAAATTCAGAGGTGTGGGAGTGGCCCCTTCCCCCAGAGGAGGATCCTTCGAATCCATATCATACCCTAGGGCTGGGGGATCCACTCCAGGCCACGGGATAGGGACGGGGGAATGGGGTGTCACAACGACCTAAGAGAATGAGGACAGAGGAAAGGAAAAATGGGAAGATGGACCCAAGACTAAATAGACCACACTCCCAGCAGACACCAACACAAAGCTTGTTATACCCCAAACAGCACAGAAATTCTAAGCATGAAGCCAAACCCGACCAGCCCTCACACCGCCAGGAATAGAAAGCCTGGTCTACCGTATGACAGGCACAGCACTACTGCCAGAGACAAAAATGGTACAAAAATTTAAATGAACAAAATATAAAAGGAGAACTGCTCCTCAAGGTGGGCA
The DNA here is from genome assembly GCA_003508835.1 of Eonycteris spelaea. Taxonomy (NCBI): domain Eukaryota; kingdom Metazoa; phylum Chordata; class Mammalia; order Chiroptera; family Pteropodidae; genus Eonycteris; species Eonycteris spelaea. The sequence continues at coordinate 4,364,818 of PUFA01000137.1, forward strand.
CCGTTCAGGCACCAGGCCACATGTGATCACTAGGTACCTTCCACATACCCCTCCCCCCACTGGCACGCAGCCTCCGTGCCTCAGTGCCCCCATTTGACAAAACGGGGGTAACAATCACAGCATTCACTGACAGTTGTTGTGAATCTTAAATGACTTGTCACCTGTGGAAGGCTGAGAACATTGTTTAGCAAATGGTCACACTCAAATGTTGGCCATTATAGATCACCCCATGCTCTGGTAACAAATAGAAATTTCAGGAAAATGTTCTTTATCCATTCGCTGCCAAATTCATCATTGTGTATTGACTATCTACTCTATGATGCCTGTATCTACACATAGCTCTGGGAACAAAACTAAGAATGGAGACCCAGGGCCTGGTTCAAGGAGCTTATCAGTCAGCAGGGAGTTATCCTGTGATGCGGGGGTGTCCGTGGGAGAGAAACGCCCAGAGCATGAGGGAGCAGGGCCCTCACTTGGCCTGAAGGAGGCTCCTGGAGAGGTGGCGGGTGGTGAGGAGGGCATGGAGGAGAGCAGCACCGTCACGTTTGGCGCATAACCCAAAGGTGGGGTGCCACAAGGCAAAGCTGGGAAGGGTAACAGAGCCCAACACAGGAAGAGTCCTGCTGAGATACTTGGACTGCACTTTGCAGGTGGCCAAAAAATCACTTAAAAGTTTTGTGTGGAGCATGATCAGATTTCATGCTTTATAGAAGTTTTGGCATCTGTATGAAATATAAACTAGAGACAAGAGGGGAGGCGGGGAGAGTGGGCTTCCCGATGTCCAGATGAGAGATAATGTGGGTGTGGACCAGAAGAACAGACAGAAATAAGGTATCTCTGAGACCCCCTGGGAGAAAAGTGTGAGAAAGGGTGACTGAGTGGGTCTGGGACCCACTAGCCCTGATTCACTCGAGTGGGGACCAGTGATGGGCAGGTCTAGGTAAAGAAGGCAGGTTCTGGCTTCCACAAACAGCCCGAGCAGATGCCCAGAGGATGTTACTCACAGCACCACGGGGCTGGGCTTCCTGGGAGTAGGTGAGCAGTATTGCCTCCAACTGAATGGAGTATGAGGTCAAAGTTAAGTGAAAGTTAAGCAGGACCTGGAATGTGCTGGAATTAGAGAGAGCACAGACACTGAACCGGGGGCCATCACCACCCAGGTCATGGCTATACCTTTAGAGGAGGTGACCCTGGAAAAGAGGGTGAGCAGTGACTCTAAATGAGGTTTCAGACCCCTTTGGAAATCTGATAAAAACCATGGAGCTGTCCCAAAGAAAAAGATACCAAAAAAATAAAACATTCTGTAAACAATGGGAGGTATTCCAGGACCACTTGAATTTGAGGGTGCAGGACTCAACTGTTTATGAGAACAGCCTGGCAGGCCACTAGGGCAACCTAGTCCTATTACCTCGGAGAAGGTCTTTTCTTGTAGGAAGGGATCCTGCTGCTCAGGAGAGAGTCACCATCTTTAAGGGGCGCGGCTACCTGAGGAAGGAAGAGCAGACATGAGCGTAAGTTTGAATGAAGGAGTTTAAAGGCACCAACACCACACAGTTCCCAAGAGGTATCAAAACAAACAAACAAGCTTACAAAAAATGAGTCATATATTTAAGGAGGACATGTTCCACAGTTTCAGAAAATCAAGTCACAGAGTGAGGGCTACAAAGAGCTTGCAACCACCGGCAATTGATTAAACACCATATGTGGCATTTTGCTAGACACAGAGATGCAGAAATGAATCAAACCACCTCTGGAGACCTTACAGTCTAAAGTTCTTGGAGAATAAAGCTCAGAGAAATGCACCAGATGCAAGAACAAAACGAACAGGCCCTTTCTGAGAAGCCGTACACTCTCAGTCCTCAGCTTTCCTTATACTGAGCATATGACTACACCTGCAATGCAGATTACATAATTTGAAATAACTTCAAAAAGGCTGAGCAGCAGCTGCCTTCTGTTATGTCCTGTAGACATTTCACTATTTATTCTCTGCTTCTCCAGTTTACTTTTAGTATTTTGGAATATCATATAATCATTTCCTTAAGCCTTTGAAAACTCTGAAGGTCTAAGCATAAGCCTTTTTAAAGCCCAATCCATAAAACAGCCTAACTCAACGCCAAACATTTTGTTTAGACGAGATGCACTAAATACCACCTTATTATTCACTTTAGGCATTGGAGAAAGGACACAGCATAATATTAAGGTGCCAGAGGCACAGGGGCTTTTCAACAAAATCATAACACCACAGACTCAGGAGACGACTCTGTGATCCTCCTATTCCTATTCCCTACACAGCGTCACCCCAGTCTCCCATCATGTGTCCCAGAAGTGACTGCAGCTGATGGGAATTACATGGAGAATGTCAGAGAAATTAATAGGTCAGGGGAGGGGGAGGATGGGCAGGAGGAATGAATTTGTTTGCAGAGGAGTTGCCGCCCCATGTCCCCCTAACCACTTCACTTTCCCTCTTCCTCTTTGCCCCAGAAACTTCTAAAAATTTTTTGCACTCACTTCCTCCACTTCCCATACACTGCTGGCTGCTGCCTGTGCTCGCCGCTCCTCTGAAACGCACTGGTCAGGCCACCACAAGCAAAGGGCCCTCGGGCTCCATCTTACTGGGCAGCTCCACAGCACCTGGCCCAACCCACCTTCCTCTTCCCTGACTCCCTGGTTGAAGTCACCCACACCCCCACCTCACCCTCCTGCCTTCACCTTCCAGCTCACTGTTGCCTTCCAGGCCCTTCTCCTTGCCCATCATACATACTGTGCTATTTTGTCTCCGTGGTGCCTCGCTGGCGTTTCTGGGACTGTTATTCAATTCTAGCCATCCTGTGACAATGACCAGCTCTGAAAGTATTCTGTTCAGAAGCCTCTCCCAGAGGCGCCTATGGATGCCCCCTCCCTCCAGAGCCAGGAGCACCAAGTCACAAAGGTTCCACCTCTGGCAGCACTGAACGGGGCTCTCCTATTGCTGGCCTTCCTTCCCTGGGCCAGGGAAAAAAGGTACCTCACCCACACTCTTGTGAGAAGAGTCCCATTTTACATATCTTGCATGTGGTAAGAGCTCAATAGCAAAGGAAATAAAAAAGAAAGGAAGGGAGGAAGAGAGGGGGAAGGAAAAGGTAGAAGGGAGGGAGGAGCCCACCAACCCCCATCTTTGCATGAGACTACACAGGGACAAAAACCTGGCCTAGAATAGAGGGAGCCAAGGACGGAATAAGGGTCCTAAGTGTAAGTCAGAGAGCGGAAGTGCAAGGGGGACCATTTTTAGAGTCTGGAGATGGCCTGGAATCATACCAGAGAAGACAAAAAACTAAAGGAGGCAGACAAAGGGCCCGGGGCCAGAGGCCAGGAGACTCCACGGGAGAAAGCAGGGGGAACAGGACTGGAGCAGAAGCTACTGATGCCAGAGAAATACCGTGTATGTAAAACATCCTTTCTTCAGAAGCAGCTCAGTGAAGTCCACGGTGACTTCTGAAATGGGTTTATAGTAAAATTCAAAACATACTTTTAGAAAATATCGACAATCATAAAAAGTCACAGATTTATACCACTGTGTGGTTTTTTTCAGATGAATTTTCCACATAAAATGAAAGGTTAAGGAAGGGGAAAGAATTAAAGCTTCAACAAAGTAACCAATTCTAACACACTGCTTCCCGCTCCTGCCTGACATGCACCAATGCCTATGTGACCCATGGAATTTTCAGACTCCTAACACCCTCAGAGCAGCTTCCAGCTGACAGGCAGAGGCCAGGAGCTGCACCAGGGCAAGGGTCCCCAAACCGTGGTCTGTGGCCTGTTAGGAGCCAGGCCGCACAGCAGGAGGTGAGCGGCAGACAAGCGAGTGAAGCTTCATCTGTATTTGCAGCAGCTCCCCAGCACTAGCATCAGCTCCACCTCAGATCTTCAGGAAGGATTATCATAGGAGCACTGGTCCCTGCTGCCAAAAAGGACCCCTGCAGCAAGGTACTGAGCCCAACCCACTCAACCTGTGGCAGTCAGTGGGGGGCCAGGTGTGAAAACAGGACGTATGGCTTTCTATGACAATCACACGAAAAAGCCGGCCATGATAAACTAACTACACAAGTGTAGCCGTCATTGCTTTTTTGGCAATTATGACATATTTAGAAACATCAGTATATGACAACATGACTATGTGGCACATATAACTTATATACAAAACCTACTTGTTTACTAAAGATAAAATAAAAATGCACATTTGAGGCATGAAGCAACTTCCTACCAGACGGAGAATGAGAAATTTCAATGTGAACTAAATTACAAAGGCAGAGATTAAGTATAAGAATTAACAAGGAACATACTGGCCCCCAACAGAAGCTTCCTTCAGGAAGGACTGACTTAATCCATAGTGCCACCCTCTCACTCTGCAAGAAATTCCGTACCCATGGCAGACACAGGAAAAGTGATAGCTGGGGCACTGAGAGCTTGTCACAAGAACCTAGGCAGTTTCAAGACCCAGGACTCCAGTGCAGGGGGAGGGGCATTTGTTCTTATTTGTGGCCACATAGTATCTATTAATAAATGCCTTTTTATTCTTGAGGAATTTCCTTCTTGTTCCTGAGGAATTCCCCCACATTTTGGATCTTTCCTTCCAGGACAGAAGCCAGGCACTGGACAGAGGTGGCACGCATCAGACACACCCCAGACATCATGAGGATGCACTCGCGGTGTGGCTCCACTTCTGGGGAGAGTGGCCACAGAGGTGCCCAGTGCTGGGGGCAGCGTCTGAGCACAGGACGCACAGTCCTCACAGCATATACACAGAGCAGCCCCTGGTGTGTCTTGCACTGTTTTTACCTACATTAAACCCCAAGCCTGATTCCCTAGCCAGCCCCCAGCTCCATCTATATTTTGAGGGACTCTGAGCATGCACCCAGATAGACACCCCAATCCACATGTCTTTGTCCATCCCCCTATATAGCATTGGCCATGGCAAGGCATGTGGCTGGCTGAGAAGCAGAGCAGAACCCTCCAGGGTCTGGGTTTAAGGGAAGTTCTGCGGGAAACTCTACAGAAACCCAGAAAGAGAAAAAGATGTCATGAGGTGAATCCTTGTTCTTGCAGGGACCGGAAGTAGCAGGGCCCCACTTCTGTAATTGAAAAGGAAATCTTGATGGTACTTTCCATGGACCACTGGTGACAACTGAGTGCCTCATAAATACGTTCACAGCATCATTTGCTACAGCTTCCCATCCTGAACATGAATCAACATGTATGAATATGCATATTTGGCATGATGAAGAAATATGAAGAGAAGTAGGCTCCAACTAATTGACTATAGCTGAGAAGTGACTGTGGATGAATGCCTGGAAAAAGCAAGGACTAAAGCGGATTCTTTAGCTCAAGAAATACCACAATTTCCGTGTTCTATCGAGAACCAGTGGAAACATGTACGAGGAATGGGTTATGGTATTAAAATAAAATCTATAATTGTGACGTCCTATTACAAGGATTCAAACAACCATTAAATAATTTCCCATTTTTAAGACCAAAAATATCAGTTTTGAAAATGAAGCATAAAGGAACTTACTTATAAAGCCACAGAACCACACAGTTGTAGAAAATACTTGGGAATTCTGTATTTAAACAAGTCCTTATTCCACAAATTCCCAAGGAGATGCTGTAGACAGTTGAGAAACTCAAAGTTCATCTTTCTTGGGTATTGATTTTACCAAAATATTTTCTGGGAGGAGTTATTATTTTCAAATTAGAGAAAATATGGCTATACAATGAAGCAGAAAGAAAAACCCCCAACAGACGAAACATGAGGCATCAAAGCAATAACTCTTAAGATGAGCCACTTTGGCATACTGGGTTGAGCATTTACTTTTCATTTCCCAAGAGGACTCTTTTGGTGGGAAAATCTGAGAGGCACTGAGCCCTGTGAACGCCCATAGTCACAATCATGCAAAATGGAAGCACAGGGCCCTACACACTCACCCCCGTGGTGACAGACAGAGTAACCTAATTACTGAAGAGATTCCCCTCAGGATGGTTCCCCACTCAAGACATGAAGGAGAACATGGAAGTGACCCAGAGGGGTCTCCAAATGTGACACAGCCACTTTTGTCCTGCAGAGATGAGCGACACACACTCCACCCCACACAGATATCCTAAAACCCAACTGTGCATTTAGCATGGCTCTCACAGATTTTCCCCTGAGAAAAAGCTTTATGTACACAACTATGAGCAAACAAAACCACCCCACAACGGAGGCAACAGAAACACTCAACATCTCAAAAAGTCCAAGAAACACTGACAATTTGGCCATCTTCCTGTTGGTGGGTGGATACAAAAGTCTAGTTCACAATAGATTTATGTGTACAAAGAGGGCAAGGAACATGTTTTAATCATCAAAGGATCTCATGTGCAGGATATAAAGATAAGGCAAAGAAAGAGAGCAACAGAGATTTTAGGTGGTACTGTTCAGCTATTACAAGGCATGAAGCCACCAGATTACTGGGTTTTCCAGGCAAAGGGAAGACAAAGCACAGAGGGATGATTATTGTCACAAGAGGGCTAAGGACAGGTATGGGCCAGTCCGAAGCTTCTTGACCACTAGACTAGGATTTAACGAGGTGTCCGTTTTGTCTTTACAAATCCCCTGGACCACACAAACCAGACTCAGAGAAGCGAGTGGTTCTGGTCTCCTGTCCCTTCTCCCCTTCTAAATGCTCTGCCTTGCCCTTCTGCCTTCCTTCATCCCTTCAGCACAGTTCCAAACGAGGCACTTGCCAAAGGCTATGACACTGAGTCCTATCACACAAGACTTGTCAAAATCGACTGTGAGAGACAGCGTGTCCCTGAGCACTGCCTTCCAGTCAGGCAATAACAGTAGAATCTACAGGTGGGATCTCAGAGGACCAGGCATTCTCTACAAGAATACTTAACTGTTTTTATTTCTGCAGGCTTTTTTATTGAGGGAAAAAGTGAAACACACAACAAATCCTAATGCAAAATTCCATTAATTGTGACAACTGTATATACCAGAAACACTTCATCAAGATATAAACCATTCCCATCCCCTTTCCAGTTCCCTTGTGTCCCTTAGTAGTCACTGCCCACAGCACACAGCACCCACTGTTCTGACTTCTATCCCCACCACCACAATGCTTTAACAGTTAACATGCATGCTCTCTGGACAGCTAGCTTACACCCCTTTGGCACCCTGCTTCTTCAGGGCACACATGTGCATTAGTGCTTTACTCACTTCCTACCGAGTGATGCCAGGAAAGCAGTGGTTCTCCAAGAGCCAGCATGGCCCCTGCAGGAGCATTTTGGAAAATGTGGCAAGAGGATGTTTTGGGTGATCACAGCAATGCATCTAATGGTAGAGGCCAGGGGTGCTAGATTTCTGGGACAACGCAAGGCAGTTCTGTCCAGTAAAGACGTATCCCTTGTCCTGCATGACTTCCAGTTACCTCAGACTTTCATGCCAATGGAAAACATCATTTATAATTTTGGAGCCTAGTATCTAACCCCATCCTACACTTATATAAAATATGTGTAGTTGGCCACTTTTCACGTATACTAGATTTTCCAGGGATACACCTACTGGGAAAACAAAAAGGACCAGTCTTTGACTATCATTTAGACCTTGACCAGGAGTCACTCATCTGACTGAGTAAGACTCATTTGTTCCAGGCTGCACTAGAGCTATCCCACCATGCTGTTCTACAGTCAGTCCACATAAAGCATTTGGTGACCTTACTCAGTTCCAGTTTGGCTCTGCCCAAGCAGCCACACACTGAAATCCACACCTTTTTTTTTTAAATACAAATTACTTTCATTTATTCTTTACAACTAGCTATTATATTGACCATTTGGAAATTATGTTGCTGGCAAGTTTTATTACATTACTTCAGAATTTTAAAAGAGGTGTTTTAAAATATGACAAGGGGGTATTGGGTTTTAAATGAGGTGTGAAGCCCTGATCTACGTCCATGCTACCCTGAACAAGCCCAAACCCATCTGATCTCAGAAGCTAAGCAGGGTCAGGCCTGCTTAGTACTTAGAGACCACCTAGGAAGACAAGGTGCTGTAGGCTTAAAAAATAAAAAATAAATAAAAACATAAAGTGACAGCATCTATCTCTTAATTTGACGACTAGTCAGGAATCACTGGTTGTTTTTTCAGGGGTTCAAAGTTCCCCCATTTGGGAAGCCGGCTGTGCAGACCTCAGGGTGCCTCAGACCATGGCCCTGCTATCAGTGCCCTGAGTCCAGCTGATATGTGGCTATCAAATTGTACTTTTGATGGGGGTCATTTCAAGAGACAGCATCAAACTTGCTCTTAAATGGAGACTTTCAGGAGAAATTTCCTGCTTTTCTCTGTACCAAGAATGCTTTTACTTCTCCTGAGTAATTCTTTTCCATCTTAAGACACAGATGGTTGTGCCCCACCAGGCTGCCTCCCTCCCATTGCCAGCAAGAAAGTGCACCAGTGTTGTCAACCTTGCCTACACATTAGAACCACCTGGGGGGGCTTTAAAAATACCAGTGCCTGCGCAAAGTCCTGGAGATGCTAGTCTGCTTGCTCTACAGTCTGGTCCTGGCATTTCTCAGAGTGCCAAGGCATGGGCAGGGCTGGGGCACCCAGCTTATCTCTGCATTTGCGGCCTCACTTGGCAGCTTTACAAGTATATAGTTCAGTGAGGTTTACATTACACAGTTGTCCCTCTTTATCTGTGGGGGTTATGCTCCACACACAGCAAAACAGCCAAGTAAGACGGAAAATAAATCGGGGTTCCACACCCCTTCTCCCACCAAATCCTATCCCAAAGATCCTGTGTTTTTGTCTAGCACACAACATAACACGGGACATGAATACAGACTGCTAAACGAAATATTAAATAGGAAATTAAATAAATAAGAAAGTAAAGGACTCAGGAGAGAAAAAGACACCCACAGCTGCAGAGTAATTTGAGCGGAGGATGTAGCTAACACCCCCAGTGCCATCTCTGGGTTTCCACCAGTCATCAACAAGCACAGGGAGTTCCATGGTTTTCATTCACCCTTCAGAAGCTTGCCACTAAGCCAGGGTGACCCAAGCATCACATTCCATGGTAATGAATCTCAACTTACCTTTTCTTCATGGCATCAGTGGCCCAGAGACATCCCTCACTCAGTTTCTAAGCTCTGGAGCTAGAACTACTGGAACATGTCCATCTGACGAGCAGTCCCTGCTGCCAGGAAACACTGGACAGCTGCCCCTGGCAGGAATCTGTACACTGCTGGGTAGCCTTCCTCCCTCCCGGCTGGGCAGCGAAGACAGCCTGGTAGGCAGAGACCACTGGGAACTATCATGCCATAAAGTAGTAGGCATGGGGTTTGGCATCCAGAGGTGTCGCTGTCCTGGGTGCCAGTCCTCCAGCAAGTCAGTCACCCTGATAAGCTTCTGCTTCCCTTAATGTGAAAGGAGGGCGATACTAATATGTTTCTCACAAGACTGTTGGCAGGATAAAAGAGCAGTAAGTATAAAGGGCCTTATAAACTGTAAAGTGCCTGACAGGCCTGCTGTAAATGAGTGTCTTCTTGGTGTCTGTTTGTACCCACACTACCCAGCATGTCCTTGAATCAGAGGGGCCACAAGTAGCCCTCCCTGCCTGTGTTTAGGGCATTCATCCCCATCTAGTTAAGGAGACTGGCCTCTCTGAGCTTAAACCCCTTACAGGGACAATTCTGAACTTCTAAGAAGGAAGGACACTCCTAAACCGGTTGAACTTGGCCGTATTACAAGGCCTGGAAGCAATTTACAGGGAGAGAGAGAGAGAGAGAGAGAGAGAGAGAGAGAGAGAGAGAGAGAGAGAGAGAGAGAGACCTCTAGAGCCACCAGCAAGTTCCCCAAAAAGGGATCTGAACAACCTCTATCCTGCTCCAAACATGCATAGAAACGAACAAACGAAAAAGGACCCCACAGATTAAACCGCCATCACCTTCCTATACAAGTTGACGGCCAAGGGCAATTTAGAAAACACGCTTTCTACGCACTGCAGAAAGAAAAGCTGACATCGCGAAGATGTCCAAGCCACAGTCAGTCCCCCACCCGCGACCCAGCCCCACCAGCTCCAGCGTTCTCCTACCTCGTTGAGCCCCGTGGGGTGTGCGGGGTCGCAGCCCGCCCTGCCCGCCGCCCAGGATACGGAGCGAGGTGCTCCGGGCGCGGCGCACGGCCCTCACATTCCCGCCAGTACTGGGGGCGCTGGCCCGGCCGCGCTCGCTCCTCCGCCGCCGCCGCTCGCTCCCAGCGGACTCAGCGCCGCGAACACCAGCAGCGCCCGCCTTGCGCACCAGGACTGCGGGGCGCGGCTCAGGCTCCAGCCCCGCCGGCGCGGGGGCGGGCAGCTGGGAGGAGACCTCTGGGCAGCGACAGACTGCGGGCGGCGAGTCAGCTGGCACGATGCCCCAACCCTGCCCGGATCTCTACACCACGCTGCCCTGAGCCCGGCATCCCCGTGGGGCCCGCGCCCCACTGGGCACTGGGAGGCCGCCGCACACTCTCAAACCACACTACCCAGCTCCTGGAGGGACAAGGACAGCAATGCCACCCAAAGTGAGTTGAGACTACTCACCGAGGCATCGCAACCTGGCTGCAACCCAGCGGTGGGGTCCCTGGACATGAGACCCCGAGGCAAACACACTTTTGTCCCCAGAGCCTGAGAGAAGAGACCGGGTGCTAGATCTCTCAGACTGACTGGCTCAGTGAACCTGAACAAGGCACTCACTTCTTTGTACGTCCGTTCCCTCTTCTGTGAAAGGGATCATAAGGGCTCCCATCTCGGAATGTTTGGGAAGATTAAATGAGCAGTCACTGTAAACCACTGCCTGGCACAGAGCCGATACACTAGAGTCACCTGACGCGCCCAAATGAAAAAGCAGCTTAGAGGTGGTACAGCCTTGATATCAGGCTTCTTGGCGAGACCAGGTATTATCTGTTTAAGCTTAAAACCCACTTATCCCCACCAGCTCATTTTGCAAATGAGAGTTTGTTCTCACTCAGAGAAATGCGATGAATGGCCAGGGTCACAGCGCAGGGAGGGAAGGATGCCTGGGTCCTGACAGTGGCTGGCTGGCTTGGGCTCCAAGCCCAACAGCCAGGAGTTTGAAGCTTGCTCTTCCTCTGCCACTTTGTGCTTCCAACCAGTGACTGGAGCTAAGCTTGTTTGGAGGACTTATTAGGCCACCTTTGGAGGAGACACTGAATAAATAAATGTTTGTTCCTTCCTAACAGCACATGCCATCCCTTACTGTATCCCTTCCAGGCTGGGCAGGCACTTATTTCCCTACCCTATCCCTTGCTTTCTCCATCAGAGAGAAGAATTGAGGTACCCTGGGCCGCCCCACATAATTCTGGGCTGGAAGAAAGCATAAAGGAATAAACCACAATAATTGTCAGCCCCAATGCTGCCTTGTGGCCTGGCATGTTGACTGTTATCCATTTTTTTTTTAATCTAGTTTCAAAGCTCTTATGGTTCCTCATTCTCAGGGGAATAGACTCAAATCTGAACCAGAAGTTCCATCTCTTAGTGTTCCTTTTTAGAGTGCTGATTCTCAAAACCTTGACTACACACAAGGATTCCTGGGGCAGATCTGGACCACCAATGCCCAAATCAGCCATGTCACAACCTCTGTGACTGGAGCCCAAATGCCACTATTTGTAAGGCTCCCAGAGCATTCCGCTATGCAGCCAGGGTTGTAAACAACTGTCCTCTGAGCCCCGCAGGGATCCCTAATTTAGAATCCTCCACTGGAATCTGCTTCAGTGCCATCCTTCCAAGTGGAAGTCAATGAATCCTAAAAGAGGTGGGCTTGCCCCAACGGTGCAGAGCTAGGCCAGAAGGTGTATGTTGGTGAACATAAATTCATCTTACCATTTAGGTAATGAAGGTTTTTAAATAGTTTTCAAGTAGCAAGTAAAATTGATTTGTGTAATAAAATAACGTGGAAAGAAAAATTACACTTTCTTTTTATTTTTCTTTACATTCTGATGCCTCACACTCATCCTTACCCCCAAATGCCCTGTTAAAAACATGGGCACCTAGACCGAGATAGGATTCTCAAACACCTGCTCCCCACAAATGGGCATGGGGTTTGAAGGCCTCCCCACCCATAACCACTATTCTGTCTGGGACCTCGAATTCACCTCCACCCTCACTCAGCCATGCTGACCACTTTCCCTGACTCTCCTCCCTTCGTTTCCTTTCCTAGGTAACTTAGGTGTCCACCTGTCTTGCTCCACTCCCTACGTTGGAGGCTTCATGAGGAGCAGACTGTTAATCCTATGTCATTCTGTGCCCTGGTCTCAGCATCACACATATGCTCTGAATATGAGTGTATGCTTCATTGTAAGACACACCACTTCCCGAAAATGGTGACAAAAACTTATGGAAGCAGAAATACCATCTGTAGACTCAAGAGACCTTTTGGATTATGCCTCCCTCACTACTGTCTCACCTCTAAAACTCTTCATTTGAAAGACTTGACTGTCTGCTACCCCAAGACATCTTCTTTAAGAGACCATATTCCCTGAGCGTTTTCGTCTTCCCATACCTGTCAAGGTGCTCAGATCATGGAACTAGGTATTTATCATAATGCACATGAAACAAAGTCATGTTGACCAGTATAACATGATCTGATGATCTGAAAAATAAAACACTTCCTGTGGCCTTTGCGACAGGACATTTTGAAGGATTGTCCATTATAAACATGAACACTGGCTTGAAAACTTTCAAGAGGAAGCATTTGGGGGCTTGCCAAAGTGTTGGAAAACTTTGAATATAGAGCTTAGATTATAAACCACTGAGTTCGAAAGAATATATGGTAATGTAAAGATATGGGTTTTCCCACTCGAAGGAGCTGAGTTGACCAACAGCTGAGGAGAAGAACAGAGTAGAGCTGGTGGTGTTTATCAACCCTGAAAGCTCTCTCAGAGATGGCACAGTGCCACCATTTGCCAGCACCTCCAAACAAGAGGAACCCTGGCCTCCTCCTGAGACAGGAGACTGATGAGAGTCCTGGAAGAGAGGGGCATTGTTGGGATCCCCAGGACATAACACTTGACACTACCAGTGTCATTCTAAATCCCTGTGTCCAACATGGTCTGGGCCAAGGCACAGTCCTGACAGCAGAACTGCCTGAGCTTCAGAACAAGCTATTTTACCAATTCCTTTGCTTCCCAGGGTATTCAGAGTCTCCAAGCCTTTAAAAAGGACTGCAAAGGGGCTGAGCAGACCAACACTAAGAGCCCTTGTCAGTGAGCATTGATGTCAGCTGAGGTGAGGTCTCCAAGGCCTTTGTGTGATGCTAAGACCAGGGCAGAGAGTAATGTAGTAATAACAGACCTGGCTCTCCCTGGAGGCCGAGATGAGGCTTAAGCTGCCCATGCCCTTTGCCTCCACCACCACCAAAGAACTCAGTGACAACCCAGAGATATAAAGGGGTTTGGAGAGGGAAGAATTCTGAATAGATTGTGCTGGATCCCAAGTGGAGGCTCAACAACACTGAAATGGCAAGATTTTTTTTTTTCTGGCCAAGATGGAAATGGGGATTCGTGAGCTAAATTGATTTAAATTGTGGAAAATATAGAGAATTACATTCTTGCACACAGAATTGCAAGAAAGCAATTCTGTGATTCTTGCTACGTCTACCTTTTGCTATTTATGAAACTGCCAGTAACCACTCACAGAACCACAGTGTTCCCTGAGACAGATTTAAAAACCACTGTCCTAGATGGACTTCCTTTTACAGCCTAGTTTTCTGAACCTTTTACACATTTTCCATCTACTGACCTCCAAACAAACACTTTTTTAAATCTATGCATCTTATTACTTCTCATCACTTCAACTTCTCAGTTTTAATCAGCCCAACACTCTTTAATTCTCCTAGTAGTTGTATGAAGACATCTAGGATCATCTTTCTATTCAGACTCTTCTGATTGTGCAAGACCTGAACAAGTCAGAAAGCCACATGTGTACTGGACATGAGAGCTGTTGAGAAAGTGTAAAATATGATAGATTGCCATGGGCAATGAACTATTTCTTCACCTCTTTGGGAGATGAGCAAGAAAAGACAGACATGGCAGGCAGCCCTGCCAACATTTGTTCTAATTGCAGCTTTAATCATGCTCAATGAGGCAAATGACTGAAAGAGGCGTCTTGCACCAGGTTTTTCTCATGCTAATACAGAAATAGCACAGCAAGTTCCAGAGGAGAATGAATTAGGAAGCTCAAAGAACCTTGCACTTAACAGAACTCGACTGGTGGCCTCTCTCTTATGCCATCTGTCTTTGATATGATGACTGCTTTGATAGGTGAAACTTAAAGCACCAATAACCAAACCATCTAACACCAAGCAAAAGGCAGCCATTACCATCTTACTCACGTCATCCAAGAAAGGCCCATCACAACCTCTGTGCTTAGTCGTATGTGAGACTCATAGAAGTATTGCTTTCCTTATACTCGTTTTTAAATATAATGTTCTTTCCCTTGTAATTCTACAGTTTCACCATCTTTGGTTCTCTTTGAGTTCCTATAATTCTAAGTTTTATCACTTTCCCTTTTCCACAAGCACTCCCAAAATCCAGACTTTCATGTTTCAGCCTTTCAGCTCTTTGATCCTTTATGAACATAACTTCCAATTAATTTTCTCTAAGTGGTTTCCTTTTAATATGGTCACCATAGTAGATTAAAGATGGCTGTAAATTCTTTGCTCCTCCTCCAATTAAGAGATGAAGTCTCATCACCTCCCTTGAAAACTGCACTAGCCTCGGTGACTTAACACAACCAATTTCAACCAATAGAATGAGGTAGAATTGACTTTTAGGGAGCTCTGAGGCCAGATCATCAAAAACCATCCAGCTTCTTCCTGGGTTTCTTAGAACATTCATTCTTGGTGCCCAAAGCTGCCATATAAGAAGTATTACTATCCTAAGCTGCTGTACTATCAGAAATCCCAAGCCACATAGAGGCCACATGAAAGTATGCCAATCCACAGCCCCAGCTGGCAGCCAGAACTAACTCCAGGAATGGGAGTGCGCCATCTTGGATATTAAGCCTGTCCACCCTAACCAGCAGCCTTCCAGCTATGTCCATAGGAGAGGCCCCAAAGGAGAACTACCCAGCTGAGTCTCATCAACCCACAGAATCATGAACAATAATAATACATTATTGTTTTAATTCACTGAGTTTGTAGATAAGCAAAGCAATGATCACACTCAAAAGTGTTTCATGATTCTCCATGGCCCAACTTGTACCATATAGAACCAGCCTAGCATACAAGTTCTCTCAGAATTGAATGGCAGCATCACCTCTGAACATTGCCCAGAGGTATGGAGGGCTTCCTTGACATTATTATTATGACTATCTCACCAGCAAACAAAGGAGAAATGAGAGCTAGGACTGGGTCAAAGAGATTTATCTGTGCACACGTTTAGAATATTTAGACACAAACATTTTTAGAATAAAAGAAGTAGCTCTAACCTTATACTTTTCAGCAAATTCTAACTGGAAGAATGATATAGTTTCTAGTGTTGTTATTCAATGATTTTCCAAGAAATAGTGCAACCCATGAAAAGTAAGCCTCCACCAGCAAAAAAACTTGGAAGAGTAAAAAGCAGGTCACTACTTCTGACAACAGAAGCAGAAGAAAAATCTGGTCAGACTCAGGAATGCCATGTTTGTTGAATCACTTACCTAATGTCCAAAGATTATGTTTCACTTAACACTTCCTCTTTCTCATCTTTCCTTTGAACAAATAACTGGGCAATACCTTAGCAGCAGGTGAAATACTGTCCAACAGTAATTGCATGACTGCCCTGAGGGAGACAGGAATCGGGAAAGCTCTCTGCCTTGGGTTCAAGGGTTGCAAGAAGAGTACATAGTGGCACTGATTCCTTCTTTGCCTCTCACATCCTCATAAGTAAATCACTGAATTAAGAGCCTAGTTGGTGGATGCTGATCTGTTTCTACTCTAGGTTAGTTAGACCTGCTGATGACCTCAGCTACAATCTAGAATGTTTCTGGTATTGTCCTCAGAAGAGGCCAATGCCACTGGGCCTTGAGTAGCAAAAGCAGAAGCCTATTGTCTCAATTCCCCAATAGCAGCATAAAGATTCAGAATCCACATTGGACCAGACTTTGGGAAGGAAACACAGAAGATCTCTTGAGTGTGATTTATGCATGGGCTCTCAGAAGGTGGCTCCAAGGATTCTCTCTCGTATTCTTCTAGATCTGCACTCTCCAATATGTGTAGCTTCTAGAAACATTAAGCTATTTAAATTATTTAAAATTAAATAAAATTAAAAACCCAGTTCCTGAGTCACGCTAGCCACACATCATTACTGGCTACCATATTGAACAGCCCAACCGTAGACATCTCTACCACTGTGAATTGTTCTAATGGACATTGCTGCTCTAAAATTTAGACAATTCAGGGCCTCTGGAACAGGCATCATTCTCCAGCAAGCTAGCTTTCATCCAGAATAGATAATCTGCTCATTTTACATTTATATCTGAACAAGAATCTTCTTCACACCTTCCCCTTTTCTTTCGAACAACCATGTCTTCATTCAGTCTGTCTTTCATTGTTCAGTAGAATCCTACCTGCTCACTTTCCCTCATGAGAAATATTGGTCTGCAGTTTCTTCTCTTGTAATCTCCTGTTTGGTTTTGATACCCAAGTAATGCTAGCCTCATAGAGTTGGGAAGAACACATGAGTTAGAAAGAATTTACTTATTAATTTTCTGGAAGAGTTGTATGGAATGATATTATTTCTCCCTTAAGTGTTTGATAGAATTCACCAAGAAAATTATTTGGGCCTAAAGATTTTTTGTGGAAAGATCTTTAACTACAAATTCAATTTATTTAATAGATAGAGGGCTATTCAAGGTATCTCTTTCTTCTTGAGTGTCTTTCAAAGAATTTGTCCATTTCACTTCAGTGCCACTGCTTTTTTGCATAATTTTGTTCCTAACATTCTGTTATTATTCTTTTAATAATTGTAGTGTAGTGCAGTGATATCATCTAATTCCTGCTATTGATATTTCTGTCTGTCTTTTATTCTTAATCATTCTGGCTAAAGATTTATTATTTTATCAATCTTCTCAAAGAATCTGCTTTTAGTGTCCTTGATTTTCTCTATTGTATTTCTGTTTTCTACTTAATTGTTTTCTGCTTTTATCTGTCTTACTTCTCTTTGCAGATCTGAAGTTTTTCGTTACAGCTGTGTCCTCTCCAACATTCTTCCTGTGAACTGGAGCTGCCTCGGTCACCCTTGGCTCTCAGCTCTGTCTCATCAATTCAGGAAGTTTGCTGAGTTGTGCTTGGGTCCCCCTTCCCTCTGGAAATGGCTGGACACTCTTCCTTGGCCTGACAACTCTCAAGTTAACAAGCAGAAGCAATGGTAGGGCTCACCTCATTTGGTTCCTACCTCTTAGAGATCACTCTCCTTCGCTGGCTGATGTCCAACATCTTAAACACCCTAGTTTCATGTATTTTACACAACTTGGGGGGTGTCTCTGATGTGAGAGTAAATCCAGGCCCTATTGTTCAATCTTGCTTGGTAGCAGAAGTCTGCTACATAGTTTCTGAAGTTCATAAATATGGCAGTCAGCCATTACCATGTCTAAAAGTTTTTAAACATCTCACAAATTTTTAATTTTAGTTGGAAAAGTTTTTGATATATTTATAAAACATAATACAGAATTAATAATTGTTGGCCAAACCAAGGCTTTTGTGTGTGTGTGATGAGAGTGAGATTCGAACCAAGACTTTTGAGGAAGTAAATTGTGAATGACATCAGGTCAAGGATGACTGTTTGGTCCTAGAGGCAGAGGGGCCAGTTGTGAGGCACCAACCTGAATGGAAAAACTCTCAAGGTTGCACCACTTGACTTCAAAAGGAAAGAACAGTTGTGAAGAAAGGAGAGACAGAGGGAAGGAAAGGAATGATAGAGGAAAGAAGGGAAGGGAAAAATGGAAGAAGGGAGATCTGTAAAGTCCAAAGGGCCCAATCCTCTATCTCCAAGTTTGCCAAACCCAAGACTTTTGAAGGACAAATTATTAGCAATTGTGATTGCTTGAATACAGGCATCTGGAAAGAGAAGTTGAGAGGAAATTCTAAAAGTGCTTTAAAAGTGTTAAAGAGAAAAAGTTATTCTACGTGAGTGACTCTCAAAGGTCCCTGAGACTCTTTCAGGGGCCCACAAGGTCAAAACTACTTTGAAAATAATTTAAGGATGGTATGTGCCTTTTTCACACACATTCTCTCATGAGTGTACATTTTTGGAAGATAAATGATGTATTTCTAATTTTTTTGTTTTCAAAATATAATTATTTTTACAAAAAAAAAAGATGTTATTTGTGTTATCAGGTAATGAATTCATTGTTACTCTTAAATGAATAAAAATTTATTTTATTACTGATATAAATAAATCACTTTAAAGTTCACAATAGTTTTTAAAAGTGTATAGAGACCCTTAAAATGAAAAACAGCCTAAAATATGTAGTAACTGCTGTAGTTTGGAGCCCAGCTATGTGGTGCTGAGCAAGTCAGTGAACTTCTGTGTCTCAGTTTCCTTAAAAGTAGATTTAATGTTATTAATAGTCCCCACTTTATTGGATTGTTGTGAGACCTAAATAAATTAATATGTAAAAAGCAGTTAAAAATCATCTGACACGTAGTCAGTGGCAGAGATATTCATTATATGCCATACATTAGTGATGTTTGGGGAACCTGCTCAAGCTTTTCAAACCTATGAAATGAGTATAAAAATTCCTGCCCAGTTACATTGGAGAGTTATTGAGAAAATTACAGATAATTAATGTACCTTACAGTATTTTAACTGAATCATATTATGCAAATAAGCAAATATTACTGAAGCTTTATTAGGCATAAACTCCTGATGTGATGTCATTTTGGAATGGGGAGTTTTCTGGCAAAGAGTGGATTGGTATTTCTAGCTAAAAGAGTCACACTAGTCACCACAGCTGATAAATTCCTCATTCCAAAAAGATCAACCAAAACCACATTTTAAAAGCAGGGTATTATTACACACTCACTCAAGTCTAAAGTAACCAAGCGTGAAATGTATAAATAACTTGGTCTCTGTGTGATAGGACAGTACATTTAAGTCAATATCGTGAAGAATTATCAGGAACTGAAGTCTAAACGGTACTCAAAGATAACAAGGAACTTCAAGGAAATAAAAGGTCAGCTTGCAACCAGAAGTTTCTCAATACTCCTTACGTAAACACAGAAATTTAATTAGTACCAAGCTGAAGTGGTTCTGTTTCTCTTTGTTTTTCATTGTTGAATCATTTCCTGTCTTGACAAAGGCAATACCTCTTTCCCATTCTCCCTATACTTCTAAACTTCTGATTACTATTGCGAAAGCAATCCCCTCCTCATTGCGAAATAGGTATCCAAGCCATTAGATGTCACATGCACACATGCACACATGCACACACATGCACATGCACACACATCTCTACCATATCTGAAGTCCTTACTGGTGTTTCATATCTCGTGTCACTATCTAGCTTACTGTATTATTTTGTGATCTTGTTTATTAATCATTTGCCTCTACTAGAATGTGAACGCCATGAAGGTAGGGTTTTGTTCCATTTTGTTCACTTGTATTATCACTGTCTAGAAGAAAGCCTGCATGTGCTAAGTGCATTTTAAATGATTTATAGGGGGAGGAAGGAAAGGAGGAGGGGAGGAATCATTTTACTCTGCACATTAAAAGTCCTTGCACTTGATTTCAGTAGTTTTTGACCTTTCCATTTAATAATACCTTATTTTCTTTGTCCCAGTTCTTTTCCACAACCAGTTATCATTCTCTTGGCCATGTTTATTTTGTCTCCTTATACCCTACTAATGCATATATGCAGGTCTTTAGTTTTAGGATAACTTATCTGTCCTGGATCCTTCCAAAGTGCTAGGGAGCTTATTCAGCCAAAGGGACATCAAAAAATGGAGACCTGGAGCAAAGTATTTCTCACCTGAACATGGGAGGGAGCAGAGCAAAGAAAACCAAAGTCCAACTCACCAATCAGCCATCTCCAAGGCTGCCACACCCAAAGGCCTAGAAGATGTATTTACATAGGAGCTTAGATCAGCGGCTCCAATTCACGACTTGTCTTTGGGGCGAATAATTGGGCTGGGAAGAGAACTGACGCTAAAGCCCCCCTCCTTCAAACCCAGGTTTGAAAATGGCCTTACCTGTGTGGTCACCTGTCTCTAAGGCTTGGCTCTCATCATACAGACCCTAGAATTCAGGCCTCTCAGTGTCTTAAACTTATAATGTTCTTATGAGACAGATGTGTAAGTATAAAAGGAAATTCTGACTTCTCAGTGTAAAATAAAACCTATCATTACCAAAGGAACAAGCTGTTACTATTCACTCACAGCATGTTTTCTTCTCCAGGAAGGACACATTGGGAAACCAAGATGCCTTCAGAAGTTGTCTTAATGGTCAAGGAATGAGGCAGGAGTGGGATCCTAGTATTTAACACCATCAGTCTCAGGGGTCTTCATCCTCACCCTGCACCAAGGCCTCTCAGGTGCTGTGACTTCACAGTCTGAGAGGACACTGTCTCATTATCTGGGAGGCCTTATGTCTTGTTCCATAGCAGGCAAGGCCTCTTTGTGATGGACACACTTTTTTCTTTAGCTGTATTCTAGAGCATAGCATGGAAGCCAGTTCATTGCAGTAAGGCAGTCCAGTCTTACTTCTAATGATTCAAAGGGTGATCTTGTGTGCTGGGAATCACATTTTTTGAACATATTAAACAAATGTATGTTCTTCCCTGGTCACCCTTTAATTATTTCTGGTTGCCCAGTGGCTTCATACCTTGGAAGAGGAAGCATCCATTACTTCAGGGAGCAGAAGATGGAGGCAAGAACAAAGAAGCTAATGCTGGTCTTTAAACTTCAGAAGAAAGTTTAAGTCCATGCTTAAACTCTCAATAGCTTAAGCTAAAATGTTATTAATTATAATATGCACAATAGGAAAGAAAAAGTGCTATCAAGTAACTATGATCTATCATCTATTAATAGATGAAAATATGTGGTGAAAAACTGTACCACGTACAGAGAGAAAAGGGATTTATTTGTAATGCATTAAACTGGGCTTTACATCCCAAGGGTCAAGGATCAAGACTGGACTCATAAGTCAAAGAATAAGCAAGGCTAGACCAGGGCAGTGGACAGGGGAGCTCATTTGCCATGTAGCCGGGGCACGGAAGATGTCCTATGACTGACAGGAAGAGCCGGGGCACGGAAAATGTCCTATGACTGACAGGAAGATGTCCTATGACTGACAGGAGGCAAAGGAGGAAGCAGAAGCTTAGCTCTCATGGTTAAGTCTGGAAGAGGGGGTAGAAACCTAAGTGGTCACTAAGGACAGTAAGAAGCAAAACTGAGACCACTAAGTGGTCACTAAGGACAGTAAGAAGCAAAACTGAGAAACTATACACATGCAAATTTGATCTAGAAAAATGTTAGCCTGCTCTTAAAGAAAACACTAGGACCAAGTATAGAAAGTCTGCTAACGTGATTTCACCTATTTCTTTTCCAATGGGAGAAAAAAATGAACTCAAGATGTTTGGGAGACACAAACTTTTTTTTTTGTATCCTCTAATCTAACACAGTGCAAAGCACTTCATGAATACTTTTTAATACTTTAAAATCACACTTCAACAAAGTGATCGCAACTCCAGGAAATCGATCTCTGTCTAGTCCCCTTTCTGGATCACTAGCAACACTTACAGATTTTCTGATAAAGAAAATTCCCAAAATACACTGAGGAGCACTGAGATGTAATAAAATTAATCCAGAAACATCATTTACAGAAGTGTGTTTACAATAAAATCTGGCTGACCTTTATATTTTATATTTGTTATTTTGAAAAGAAGGAGGAAAAGAAGCAGTTACCATATTTACTGAAAAGTCAATGTGGCAAAAATCATTAAGTGATACCATGCTAACCATCAAACCTCTTAATGGCTGCACAATCTTTTCAGACTCAGAGTTTTCACTGTTACTAATAGAGACAACACCATTCTGTGTGTGGGGAGAGGGGAAAGTTCTTCCATTTCTTCCTCAAGAGGGCTGAGGAGGGACAAGGAAAGTGTTCAAAGTTAGAGAAAAGGAAAGAGATGAATAAGGCAACAACTAGAAAAAATCTAAACTACCCCATGTAATAAACCTAATGAAAACTGATGTGTGTAACCTACACAGGCTTCTTGTCCACCCTGACAAATCACAGAATTAGACGTAACATGCTTTTATTCCAGACAATCCAGACGAGCCAGATAAAGAGCGCTGGGCAATCTCGGACTTGCCCTGTTCTTTAGTTTTGGTCATCAAAACTTTCCAAGCAGGGCTGCCCCCTGCCTCCATAAACCCAGACTACTGGATCTCACGTTCCAGACCCACCTTGATCTCCCTGGACCCTACCTTTCAGATAGTTTCCCTCCTGGCCCTTGATGCTTCTTGGCTTCGTCAAACACTACCCCAATCCCCTTGATGGTTCCCCATCACTGACTCTTCCCTCTACCCAGAATTTTGTCTGTCCATCTTCCTCCTCCAACTCAGTTCCCTCCTCCTCATCCTTGCAAACCCACCCTAAATTCTGATACTCCTTCCAGGGTGTGTACTAGGGTCTTCTCATCCCTCCGACTGGGTGAAAAGTCAGCTTTTGCCCCTCTCTGAACCATGGGCTTCACCTTCCTCCCTCCTGAGGGCATAGGCAACCCCCATTTTGCAGCATTTCAGTTCTCTCCCCAATACACAGTCCAATGCTTAAAGCCTGGCTCTTTCTCCTTAGCTTGAACAGAGCAAATGTTTAAAGCTCTGCCAATTGAATGAAAGTGACTACATTTACATGGCAGCTGACCCTCGAACAAGGTTTGAACTGCGTGAGGCCACTTATATTCAGATTCTTTTCCAAAACATACTATAAGTGTATTTTCTCTTGATTGTGATAGCATTTTCATTTCTCTAGCATACTTTATTATAAGAATACAATATGTAATATAACATATAAAATATGAATTGACTGTTTATGTTATCAGTAAGGCTTCCAGTCAACAGCAGGCTATTAGTAATGTTTGTAGGTGTCAAAAATTATATATGGAGGATGCACGGGTAGTGCCCCCACCCCCACATTGTTCAAGGGCCAGCTGTACTTACGCCCGCCGTGCCTTAAAAAATTCAAACCACACCGACAAAATAGAGAGCCTTTGATAACTTGCAGAGATGAGGTTCTCTGGGAAAAGTCCACCAGCAGGCAGGATTTGGCAATCGCTCAGGATAGCCTTGTTCTAGCCAGCCTCTTGTTTCCTTGACAAGTTACGGACTTCATGGCTGTCTACTTCCTGGGTCAGTGGTTCTCAACCCACATCATACCAGCTATGCAGTATAATCACCTTGAGAGTTTTTTAAAATTCTTATGCCAAGGCAGCCTCCCAGATCGACTGCATCACAACCTCTTGGGGTGTGGGGAGCAGACATTAGTATTTTCTAAGGCTCCTCAGGTGATTCCCATACACAGGGGATTGCTGGCCTAGACCACAGAGGGGATCAAAGTCAGGAGCGGTTTGTTCGGTGTGTATGTAATGCAGTGGGTTCGCTAATACAGCAGCATCCCTTTTCGACACTGACCCGGCAGACCAGGACCAGGCCAAGAAAGGGCTCAGCTCGGGGGCTCGTCCACTTGCAGCAGGTTGGCCTGGAACAACAACTTACAATCTGGACCTCAGTTCCAGACTAAAGGAAGTACCTGTGTTCACCACCCTACCCTTCCCCACCAGCACTTCTCACTTGTCTATGAATCTAGATTCTGTACACTATGTCACACTGCCTTATAAAATTTTTTAAAAATTTCAACCAGGAAAAGAAAAACTTAATTCTGATCTTGCAGTTAAATAAATCTCAGAATTTGAGGTCAATGATAAGTATTCAAGCACGGTGAGTGGTGTTGGGTTTAATTTCTCACATACTGCAATAGCAAAAATGTAACCTCCTTTCTCCCTATGAGTCAGCTCAGTAACCCACTGAGTTAATCGAGAGAAATGCTTAAACCTTGAGCGAGATTTATTCAAAAGAAGTAGTCATGGAAAGTTCACATGAGACTTTTGAAGTCAAGTCTAAGTACACATTCTATCACCACTGACTACGATCATATATTTTCCCCCAGGAAAAAAAATCCTGTGAATCTTTGCCAATAGTTTTACAGATTATCCTCTTTTTGTTTTGATTGCTTTGTTTCCAGCTTTATTAAAATATAGTTCTCATATAACATAGTGTCAGTTTAAGGTGTACGTGTTCACTGGGTACATTTACTATTGTGATGTGATTGCCACCACAGCACTAGCTAATATCTCCATCGCATCATATAAGCACCACCTCTTGTGTATGGTGACAATATTTAAGATCTCTTCTCTTTTGCAACTATCAAGTATATAACACAGTATTATTAGCTATAATCACCACGTTGCGTATTAGAACCCCCAACTTGCTAACCTTATAACTGGAAGTTTGTACCCTTTGGCCATCTCCCCATTTTTCCTACTCTCAGCCCCTGGTCACACCACTCCAGTCTTTGTGTCTCCGGGTTCAGCTGTTTTAGATTCTGCATACAAGTGATGTTATGTGTCTTTCTCTGTCTGGCTTATTTCACTTAGCATAATATCCTCATGTTCCATCTATGTTGTTGCAATTGTCAGGGTTTCCTTCTCTCTCATGGCTGAATAATATTCCAAGACTTATATATATCACCTACTTTATCCATTTATTCATTTACAGACATTTTGGTTTTTTTCTTATCTTGGCTACCAGAGAAATATCTACCAAGTCCCTACTACACTTTAATTTGTACCTTGTTATTATACATACATTACACTTGTATTGATTTTAGCTCAGATCTTACCTAATAGTCATTTCAGAGGGTAGAATAAGAGCTTTGCATATAACACCTTTTTTAAAAATTAGCTTACAGGTACATGTGCTAATTTGGACGATAAATTCCTATCAGAGGTGGTGGAAAGAAGCCTTAATCATGTGCTTCGGCATTCATGCAGATATGACTGCTCCAACTACATCTTAAAGAGAACCATTCTATAAACTAGCATTTCCCATCTTCAAATCCTCTTAGAATTTTTCACAATGATATATAAAGACATTTGAGGATCCAGCAGACCCATGTCCAAATCCTGACTCTGCTATTCACTTGCTACCATCGTGAGAAGTCGCCTGCTATCTCAGGGCCTCAATTCCTTCAAAACAAATTGAAAATAATAAAAACTCATGCAAGGAACACATGTAATATCTGAAAAGCACCCAGACATCAATGGGAGGAGATGGATGGCAGCTGGCACCTGTGTAGAAGGGCCCTGCTCTGTTGATACCTCCAATAGTTGGACAGGACAGCTGCTCAACAGCCTGGAGTGAAGAGATCAAGGGGCAAGAAGTAAAACTGCAGGTAACAAAAGGTCTAAGGAGAGTTACCCAGGATTTCCAGTCAAGTTCTACCCTCTCACTAACTCCGGGAATAGAATTAGGAAAGCCACGAAAGCCACATCAGTGTTGGGGGGGAGCGGCGGACAGTGAACTCATGGCTTTGGAATGTGTTGGCTTTGTGACCCATGTTGTTTGCATAAGTGAGCGACGCAGCTACTGTTAAGCTCAGCCAAGAAGGACTGTGTTGTCAAGAGGTTCAGCATGTTTAGAAAAAAGACACAGGATAATTTGTAAGCATATTTACTTCCAATAATTTCCTCTCAAATGATTTTTTTTAAAAAAAAGCAGCAAACTTTCTGCAAAACACACAAACATGCAATTGCTTAGTTCTATAGCACTATCATCGTTCATTCACTGATTTGGAGGATATCTGAAATCTTCAGAATCAAACTTGCTGAAATCCTCACAAAAATGTTGGTCTTTAAAGCAATCATACCATCATTGTGGACAGATTGAAGATGGATAAAGGGAAACCAAAAGCCTAAAAACCTGTGAATTCTAAATATTTATTTCAATTATGATGAGCACAGATACATTTCAAGTTTTGTAAATATGATCTGGACTTTCCTTTTATAACCATCCCTTGGCAGCTCCTTTCACCTATTGTTATCACTTGATAACCACCCACCCTCATGTCGCGTTCATCTGGGCAATTCTGTCTGAGTTATGCACCTGAGATTCACCTGCAGAGTCTCTTCTTCTCAGAAGCAAACCCTGCCCTTTTTCCCTGGACTGGGAGGAGCCCTGAGATGTTCACTGAAATAGCTTCCTTTCCACTTTCTGCCCAGATAGTCCTACATCCATGAAAATCTGCATCCCTTACCACCTCTTCTGGGTGGATGATCGCCGAGACCTTCATCCTAGACACATATGTGTGCACGTGTGCACACACACACGCAGACACACACTTAACCCCCACTCTGCTCTGGCTACTCTGTTTTTATTACTTGTGCCATAGGGAAGGGCCTGAGTGCCCAATCAACAATACTTTTTCTCAGTCCTCTATGTTTATTTATTCACAATACGGAAGCACCTCTCAGCTTAGAGCCTCACCATCTGGTTGGCCCAGTTCACACCCCTTCTAAGGGCCTTGCCAATGATACAGACACCTAAGCAAAGAAGCCCCATAATAATGGAAGAAGAGGGGCCAGAGGAAAAGTGGCTGCAATTTAGAAAGGGTCCTGTCCTAACGGCATTCCCCGGAGGATAAGGCTCTATTCTGGAACACAGAGACCCATGGTCTCCGAGTCCAAGGGCCAGTCCCAGCTCTGCCCTTTGCCCACTCTGTGGTCTTGTGGAAAGTTCTTAATTCTTCACCTCTAAAGTTAGGGGATAACCTTAACACATCTCCAGAGAAGCTACAGCCCCAAAGGGCTCCGCAGAACCAAGCAGGTCTCCGAGACAGATTTGCACATGGCTCACACTGCAAGGCCAAAGTTTTTATCAGGAACCCAGAAGTGGCCGAGCCCTCTCTGCTGTCACCTTCTTGCCTTCCTTTTGATTGCTGACCTTTGATTCTGTCTTAAAACTGGACTGTGAGCTACTTCACATTTTCTTCATCTTTGTAATTTCCCTCCCACCTCCTCTTCCTCTCACTGTCTGTAGCACACAGGGCAGGGCTTAGCCCAGACCGGACACTCCATAATAATTTGTCTTAATGATCAGTTAATTGAGTAATGCATGAGTTTATAAATGAGAAAGTTCTTCATAAACTGAGTTTTAATTCTGGGAGAGGTAGAATATATTTTTGTGGAACATCTCCATGGCCATATTTAGGCAAAAGCTTTTGTTGCTTGTCACACACACAGGAATTCAGGACAGAGCAAGAGAGTGCCATGTGCTGGATGTCTGTCTTATACCAAAGGTCACCCCTGTGACAACCTTTTGTGGCAAATACAACGACACCCTCCAGTGCTCACGCACAGGAGCTGTGTCTCTCTAACATCATATAGATGAGCATTTATGGTCTTTGAGATAAGACTTTACAGACTCTGCCACCATCTTCCCAGACTGTGGCTGAAGGCTACCTGAAATTCAGAAGGAAATCTGAACTCCTTGCAAGTGGCCCCAAATGCCTGTGGTGATCTTGCCCTGCCTCTGTCTCCCACTCACCTCCAACATCCCTGCCACCCATGGACAGTCACGTACAGACCCTCTTCCTACTCCTCCAACACGGCCCTAATGCTGCTGGTTCCTCTGCCGTCAACCCGTCTGTCTTACTCTTTGTCTCTCCCCCACCATGATGCCCCATCGCCAAGCTAACATAGATCTTGTCCTGTTGGTCACTGTCTCAACAACCACCTGTCTCTTTTATAGTGTTATTGCTATGTGTGCCACTCAAGTTGCTGCCAGGCTGTTTTTTTTGTGAGCCCTGAAGGCAGCAGCCATATCTCCCTTCTGCACTGTGGCATCCCATGGTTAATTTGATGTGGTTAGCTTGAATGGGCCATGGGAAGCCCAGACAGCTGGTTAAACATTGCTTCTGGTGTGTCTGGTAGATATTAGCATTTGAATTGATGAGGAATAAAGAGATGGTCTTCCCCAGTGAGTGGGGCTCATCTAATCTGCAGAAAACCTAAATAGAGTAAAAAGGCAAAGAAAGACTAGATTACCTCTGCCTGACTGCTTAAACTGGAATGCTGATCTTCTTCTGCCCTTGATGCTTCAGGTTCTCAGGCCTTCACACCTGGATGGAGTGTCCAACAGCGGCTCTCTGGCTCTCAGGTCTTGGAAATACACCACTGGCTTTCTTCAGTCTGTGGCTTGCAGATGGCCAGTTGTGGATTTATCTTTCATAATCCCATGAACCAATAACTTATCATAAATTTCTTCCTGTCCTATTGGTCCTATTTCTCTGGCGAAATCTGACTAATGCAGTATGAAAGGGTGGAAGAAAATACAAGAAACTACTAAGAACAGTTACCTATTGGTGAGAAAGAGGGAAAGAGATGGCTGGGAAAAGGATACCATTTGGGATCTTTACCAAATGGCATTTTAAACTGTGTGTCATCAATTCAAAAGTAAATAACCCATGTGTTATCTATTTAGAAGAAAATTTTTTTAATTCCAAAATCTTACTGAAAAGTTTAACAGAAAAATAAGTAAAATGCTATTTTAAATTAGATTCTTATCTCCATTTTATAACTGGAACAACTAAGCAAAGAGAAGGTAGATAAATTGCCCAAGAGAAAACAGAGTCGGATCCCCACACCCAAGCTGGCACTTGCCGTGCCATCTCAGTCTCCTTGAGGCATTCTTAGGGCTTCTTCGGTGCAGAATTGGGGCTCACTGGATAGGAATTAAGAGGAAAGTGTCCCTGCATATTATAAACACTCATCGTATGTGGGTCGGCATGATAACTCAGATGGTCTTGCCAGGAACATCCCAACTGACAATCAACTCCAGGTGCCACTTCACGCTGTCCCATGTAGGTTCAGAAAGACTGAGGATTAGTGTCCCGCTCAAACCCCCGAGAAAGGAGAGGACATGGCTGAGCTCCCAGGCTCAACACCTCTACAGGCAACAGAACCAAACTCTTGGCAACTTTGGATGGAAGAACATCAGCAGCCAGTTGTCCGGACCAGTGGGGCACATGGACGAGGAAGCTAAACTGACTGGATGTAGACTGGTGGTTCTTTCATCCCTAGCTGGCGCCTCTGGGCCATGTACTGAGTTTCTCTGAGTTGCAGTTTGTTTAGATCCTAGAACTAGAATAATGACACTGATCTGGCAAGTTTGTGAGAAAGATTAGAAATAACGGATGTAAAGAACCCAGGAGAGCGCATATTCTTTAGCGGGAGCAGGATACATGGTGGACATACACCCAAGTGAGCAGCACAAACGTCACCATCTGTCCAAAACCCATATGTCATTGTCTGTAAAGGCCAGTTAGTCCTACCCTCACCAACACGTGGACTCAAGAGTAAGAGTGTCTGAATCACGAATCCCTGCTGCACACCAACTACTGGTGTGACTAGGCAGATCATTGTTGTTAATCTGAGAAATAAGATGATAATAATGGCCACCTCATCTTTGAGGCACCTAGAATCAGGTCTCACACATAGTAAGTGCTCTATTAAGTAACAGCCATCATCATTATTTTTCAGTATCCAAGTTCAAACCATTCCTAAACATCACTTTGGTTTTGATTTTAATACTGAGCTGAGGGTTAGAGTGAAGGTTTGTATTCCCTATAAAGCTTTTCGTACTCCCACCAAGTCCAGGTAAGCTTTCTCCTTATGATAGCAGTGCTCTACATTTTCCTGATTCTACCCTTGCTTGTATTTATTTACTTAGTCTCCATGAAGAGCTTTAGAAGTTTACTCAAAAGAAATAGAAACCAACCCAAACTAAACTAAACAAATAGAATAATCAATTTGCTTCCATTTTTTTAAATCTTCTATAATTCCTTTTTGGAATATACCTGTCTCTGTAGGGTTAGGTTAAAATGTTCCTAGGTCCCTTCTGTTGAGCCTCCACAGTGTCAGACCTCAAACCAAGCCCTGGAGAGAGAAACACATACACAAAAACAGTCCCTGCCTTTGAGGAGTTCTCACTAGAGGTCAGAGCAAAGCAAGTGGGCAAAGACTATACAATATGGAAAGAATCACATATTGTCCTATACCCAAGTGAGAACAACAAAAAAAGCAAGTAATATAAACTATTTTTAGCCTAAGTGTGTCCATTTGCTGCTGGAACACATTTAAACGTTGCTGAATCTGAGAGCCAAGAAATATGTTGTAACACACTCACAACTTTTCAAATTTAGAATTATAAGACGTCAAAATTTCAGCATGCCCCTCTCCTAACATGTATATTTTATAAGGTAAGAATAGAAATAGTAAAACCATAGTAATAGTAACATTTTGTATTTTTACTTTTTTCTATTCAGAGAACTTTCCGCTATCTGGTCTCTTCCTGTTCCCAGTTCATGAGGTGCGTGGAAAGTTGATCTTTATCTCTAAATTTTATAGATAAAAAGGAGATAAAATCACAAATACTGAGGTTTGCCCTAGGTTGTTCAAATGGTAAAAAAACAAAAAACAAAAAAACAAAAAACACACAGAGAAAAAGCATCTGACTTATTGAGCAACAGCAAATGAGGTCGAAGGGCTCAGAAATTAGGTTGGCATAAGTTAATGTAACACTCGCTTTGATAACAAGTAACCAAAAAGGCAAGAAACCAAACCCAAAGTAACAGAAAAGGAAGTCAGAGGTTTTACAAAGTGTTTCCTTAAAGCAAGTTAAGACAACAAAATAGCCTTTGCCAGTTTAAAAGATTAGAATATTTTTTTAAACTGTAAAACCCAATTTTGGTGAAAATGTGGTAAAATGGTATTCATACAGGGTTGGAGGGAGCAAAAGTTAATAGCATCTTCCTACATTAATTTAGTAGCAGGGATCCAGAGCTTCAAAAATACTCATGTCTTTTGACCCCACAGAACCTCTGGGGATTGAATCCATAGAAATAATCCAGAAGCAATCCAAAGACTTCTCTACAAAGATGTTAGTCTTCATGATGTCAATAATAGGGGGTAAAAAATCAAATGTTTACCAACACGATTTAATAAATTAAATGTATAATGTGATTTAAAAGCTTTTGTAAGGAAGAAATTTATTAACATGACAAGGTGTTTACAATATATTGCCAAAAAAGAAAGTAAGTAACAAAACATCATGTACCACAAGAATTTTTTTTTCAAAATATAATTGTGTTCAGAGAAAATATATACCCACCAAAATGTTAACAGTGTTTGTCTCACAATGCTAGGTTTTTATTTTTCACCTTTTTAACTTATCTATATGCATTCCCTTTTGGTTTTATTTTTTGATAACGAATATATGCTATTTGTGTACATTTTTAAAGATCTATTTCAAACGTGGGTCTTAGCCCATCTTTGACCATACCTGTCAAGTTTCTCTCCTAAGTAAGCCAACAGGCAGGCGCCCAAACAGTTTGTGAGTAAAAAGATTAGCATGTGGATTTGAGAAAGGCCATTAGTATATTTTAAATTCATCACCACTAATAGGAAGGGCAAATTCATCTCAAGAAGTGTTCCGCTCCTTCTGGCCAGCACTCTTCCTCTTTTTCTTTCCCTAACAGATCCACACATTTAGAGTAAACACACTTGGCCTCTAAAATGCACAGCATGATCCCCTGGCAGTGAATACTGTAATTTCCCAAACCAGCTGGTCACTAACTGCGTCTTCCAGAATAACATCCTCCCCCACCATCCAGCTTTTCCTACAGTCACAGTACATGCTAGCATTTTGCGTAAGAGCAAGGAGTTTTGAGTTGAATTGAATTAAAAGGTGAAACTCATTTTGTTCTCCTTTTCACTTTCTTATTTCCTTTCTTGAATCTTCCAGATTCTGTCCCATTTTCTTATTTTTTCCCACAACAACATGCTGATAGAAATTATGGGTGCCAAGGGTGTCCAATAAGAAATACAGGACAATGTTTTTCACCCCTATGAGAGTGCACAGTCTTCCTTATAGCTGAACGTGTAACATTTGTAAAGTCTGAAAAAAACATGCTCATGCTTTTAAGGTGACAGTTTAAGCCCTTATTGAAGGAAGCAGGTACAAGTCTTGCTGATATTATACATTATGATTTTAAATGCAACTAATAGATGTCTGTTGATAATCATGCAGTGACTTCACTCAAACATTGGGCCAGGTTATGCCCTGCTAGAATAGTAGAAGCTAAATGGAAAGTATTAAATTAGTCTTTTTTCTAACCTCAGCAACCATTTTAAACAGATTATTTGCAATACCCTTCACTTCAACCTCATGATTTACCAATAGTCACAACAATTTATGGCTCGTAAGTAGTACCTCATGATAAAATATAGTTCCCATACAATGCATGGTTAATCTTCAAAAGAATAAAATATACATAATCACAGGTTATTTTTTAATGTGACTCGTAGACATATCTTAAGTATAAATATGCCTACAGAGCCACATAGCTCCAAGAAAATCTTCAAATCTTGTTTTAACAGAGTAACACTATCATTTCATCAGATTCCATTTGTCCCTCCTAAATATTTCATCCATGTCCAAGTAAAGAGAAAGAAAAGGAGGAAAATACAAGAACAAAAACTCGAAGTGCAGTTCATCATCTTACCGTTTCCTTTCCTGGTCACCAAGTCATCCAGGCCGGTTGGCCCGGCAAGAGACGGTCACTCTGACTGTGTGTTAGTGTAGGGTTTCTCTGCAGAACGAAGCCAGCTGAGCTGACGTCGGTTATTAAAAACAAAAGTGCGTTTTGAAGTCAGCCCTGGGTAGACTGGCCAATTCCCTTTTTCTCTTTCCAAAGAGCCCAGGGTTTGGTTTACTGAGCATAAGAGTGACACCTCACATCTTGTCAGAAGGCACAACTCTGCTGAGGTTAAAAGAAAGAAGAAAGTGAGCTCTGAGTGGTGCCTGTGTCAGAGCCTGTGAGTGCTTTAATCCTCAGCAGTGACATATGCAGGGAACTATGAGTGGGAAACTCAGAGTCGGGCAGCCAGCCAGACTCATTTAGAAAACGTGCCAAACCCTTACGAAACACCAGCACTCTCACTGCACGTTCACTTCTAGCATTTCACAAGGCTCTGTCTCTCCCCTCTTACAACTCTGTGTTAAACCTGGACAAAGCTTGCTGACATGTCTAGCCCGTCATAGCATCCCATCATCAATGTCTGTAGTCTCACACCCCCTCCCTTTTCTGCCAGCCTCCCAACACTTATTTAAAGATCACAGAAGTGATGCTATAGGACCTTTACTCAGTTCTTTTCATGTTTCAGACCCAAGGCCTTCTCACAAGGTGCCTACCACCCTTGCCATGCACCCTGGGGACACTGCAAGGCTCTCTTCTCAGCATCCCAGAGGTGGGAAGACCTGCTGATCACCCCTCAGCTGAGGATGGTGCTCGGGGTATGGCAGGGCAGGCAGACTGGGGGAGAAGGGGGGCAGCAGCCAGAGCCTCTGGCTCCTGCATGTGGCAGCCTGACTCATCCAACTACCTTTTATTTCTCTATTATGGCCCCTCCTGTGTCCTGCATTCAGATTCATTTTCTGTACAAGATACGGGGTCTGAGCTCATCATGGTGCTACTCAAAAATCTGCAGCATGGGAAGAAAAATGGCCAAACCTCTTATTCCGGTATTCAAGTTCTTTCATCAGCTAGGCACAACACACCTTATTCTGCCTTATTCTTACTGCTCCATAAAAAAAGGGTTTTGCACCAATCTGGGTGGGCACCCATTGATCTTAGAAGACACTGCTCAAACCTTTGCTTGAACACACTCTGCAGCCACCATCCTGCCACGATCTCCCCTTATCCTCTTGAATGTGATACAACTCTCCCTTCTCTTCTCTGTCCCCCTCCCCTTACTTCCAGTCTTCACCACCTTTCACTCCAGCATACACCAACTTCATCCTGGGTGATTTGCCCTGCCTGAACCCTTGTCTCCTTCCTGTCTAACATAACAATAGAGACAGCCCTCCAACTCCAGGATTGGCCCTGCGGGTCTGAGCCAGCCGAGGTCATTCTACCCTTCCTTCCAAAGAGATCAAGGATGGGCACAGCCAGGGCAAAGCTGGGCAGCACACGGAGTCCTCCGGCCCCAGCAAGGGCTCAGGGGTGGTCCTACCAGAGCAAAGCTCAGTGCTCTGTTCAGCAGTGCAGGACACACACACACACCCCATCCCAAGAAGCTGCCATTGGTACCCTTCTCAAAACAAGGAGGGAAGCAAGCTTGAGGATGAAGCCCACACACATGGGATGGTTTCCAGAGAACTATAGGGAAAGTGCTAGAAACTGACTCAAGCCATATAGTCACTGGAATATTAGGTGACGAGAGCCAATATATCCTTTTTGGTGTTTTTAAGCCGAGTCAGTCAAGTTGGGCTTTCCATTACCTGCAACCAAGTGCCCTGACTCCCACCGGCTCCCACAGTAGAGAGCAGCTGCAGCTGGCAAGCCAGAGAGGCCCCCCTTGGGAAAGGGTGCTGACCTTTTCCTGGGCCCAAGCAGCTGATCATAGTTCTGGCTCCCTCTCTTCCCTACACCCTGTTTCTCCTTCCTCTCCCCTGCCTCCTCACCCTCCTCCTCCCTTGTCTTCTCCTCTCCTCTCTCTCCCCTCCCCTACCTCCCGCTGGTTCCTCTTCCTTTTCTTTTGCCCTCTTTTCATCTTTCCTCTCCTATTGAGAGGCAAAGCCCCAGTAGGAAGCTTTGAGTGGACAAGAGGGCCCATTAAGGAGAGAGGAGACTCTGCAGTTGCAGTGATTTGCAGCTTTCAGACAAATAAATGCCTACTCTTGAGCCAGCAGTTGCA
This sequence comes from Eonycteris spelaea, assembly GCA_003508835.1. NCBI lineage: Eukaryota > Metazoa > Chordata > Mammalia > Chiroptera > Pteropodidae > Eonycteris > Eonycteris spelaea. The sequence goes on from PUFA01000137.1 coordinate 4,399,679, forward strand.
GCTCTAAATTTAGAAACATTCTAGTGTCTTCTGAGGCAGCTGGGCAGGAGCAATGGACCTGGAGAGTGAATGATATTTTATTCAAGAGATCCTTCTGGCCCCTTCTAGGCTATTTGCAAGAAAATAACAAAAGGATCAAGACCCAGCCTTGGCCCCAAGAAGCTTACTGTCCAGTAGACAGGCAAACTGTGGGCATAACTCTAATATGCTTAACTCACCGTAGGTAATGGCCTCTCAAAATAGGAGTTTGTCACCTCTTTTTTTCCTAATTGATTTAGTTAATTATTTTCATCAAAACCCAAGCGGAGAGGCGAGATTTCATTCCAAGGATTTTTCTGACCCTCTTTTGCACTCCAGATGACTTCTTCTCCCTTCTTTCTTTCTGCTTCTCTGGGAGGAGAAAAATGTTAGGAATCTGTACTGTTTAGTTAACATGTGTGAACACACACTCACAAACTCTCTCACACACACACATGCGTGTTTACACACACTCGCCTGGGATTTATCCATTGCTTAGCTTCCCCACAGAGGTCAGGGAAAAGAGTCAAAGTTGACAACAAAATTCAATGCCAGAAGTTAATGGAAAATCTCCCAAACTCTGGGGTCGTTTAGGAATGCTGTGGCACAGAATTCACTGGGCCAAGCCCAGAGTTAGCATTAAAACTATCAGAAGATGTTATTATGACACAATTTATCATCATGGTCTTTGCAAACCGAGGTAGAAAGTTTCAGAGGCCAATTTAAGGGAGACCTTTATAACAATAAAGCTCTCAACAATGAAATGGGCCAAATCTAAACACTATATGTTTTCCTCATCCCTGAAGCACCCAGACAAAGGCCACCTGAGGTGAGCATTAAGCATCTAATGGGAATCCTTACCACCATCTCTTCGTGGCTCTCTGATTTTGCATCGGTGCATGCATTCTTTTGTTTTCTTCCGTTTTGTTGTAGCTGCTGTTGTTATTGTTGTTTGTTTGTTTTGTTTTATTTTGCCCTCATGGCAAGTCAATGCACTAAGGAGGGAATTTTCTCATTGTTCACATTCTGAAATACAAAACTGAGGAGAGCAAGGACAAATCCAAGACTAGAATTTAGATCTACAAACTCAACTCCTTTTCTCATTTACTCTAGTCGGTACCTAGCTATACATTTTTGTGAACTCTGAGTGCACTTTTCATTTCTTCCAATAAGGAAGTCACTGTTTTTAATAAGGTCAGGTGACATATCACTGGTATTCAGTATGTGTCAAGTTCTAAATATGAATCACAGCCCAATAAATGTGTCTAACTTGTGCCATTAAATGTTAGGTAAACTGTATTGTCTGTAGTTCTTTTTCAACACAAGTTAACCAGCGTCACTACACCAGTAGGAAAGTTCAAAAGATCCAGATTAGTACAGATTTTGAAAATACTTTGTTATAAAGGAACTACAATACAGAAATAAGGAAAATAAAAGATTTTAAAGTCCTTTATGCTCTTGCTGCCTAATTGCCATCACTGTTAATATTTTACAATATTTCTATCTACTCTTTTTCCATGCACATATGTCTTTTTAATCTCTTTGATTTAACATTATGTCTCAAGTAGTTTTTTACGCTATTGCGTGGCTTTCATAATTATCAGTGTTAGTGCCATGCAGTGCATATCATCTCCTATTCTGACACATGTACCTTTCTTCGCAGTCTTCACTCTCTTTATGGTTTTTGTTTTGCATCAGGAAAGCAAGATTTTATCCACACACTTGATGGCAAAAGTCTGGAGAGACAGACACCTCCACGGCATCACAGGGGTTATTTGGGGAGGGAAGAAACTGTTGACAACCCAGGCTTGTTTTCTTCTTCTTTATGTTTTTCCATATGTTGTAGATATTTTACCAAGAGTATGCATTATTCTGAAAGAAATTTTAAAAATCTATGGAGTATGACATTAAAAGTCTGTCACCACAAATTAAACACTCATGTGTTTCTGCCCCTTTCTGTAGCTGATACTCAGAGGCCACAGACACCACTGAACCCAGCACAAGGAAGACAATAAATTGTGTACAGCTTGAGTCACTGTACTTCAAGAGCCATTATCATCAAGAGTTTGGGGGGGGGGGTGGCCAGCAAAATGTAATTTTTAAATGTTTTTTATATCTACATCTTCATAGATAAAGATTTCATGTGCTAAAACCACACTTACTATCCAGCTCACTACAAATATGTTTTCTGGTATAGAAATGACAAAAATTTTAAAAGACTTTGTATACCCAATGGTGAACAAAAGGCTAGTGGGAGTACACTTGATTCTTTACTCAATTTCAAGCCCTGTCATTCTCTTGTGACAAAGCGTTCTTCTTAAAAATATGTTCAATTTCTTTGCTTCATCTCCTATTCCCTCAATGTGGAGAAATTCCAACTAATAATGATCCCTGAAGTTATTCTAAGTAATTCTTGTTTTAAAATTATTCCTTCCAATTCCCTTCCAACTGCTTCTCTGAGAAATCTGAGTGCTTTTTGTCTAAAGGGATGATTCTTACCAAGATATTCTCACAATAGTCTACCCTATCTATTGCCAAGAGAGAGAGGTCCTTATCTGCATCCTTGCATAAAGAATATGAGTTCTGTGGTCCAGCCCCAATGTTCATGAGCCTTCAACACATCTCCCCATGTGGTGACTGAAAAATGACTGCTAGAAATTTATTACTTGCAGGAAATTACAGTCTGACTATCTCCACAGGAACATAGGCTTTTAATTATAGGAACATAACATTCTAATAACAAGCTTTCTTCTTCTGTACTCCCGCTTGCATACCCGACCTGTGGGTCGACAGGTACTGAATAGAAGAAAAATAGACCTTTGTGTTTAGACAGAATGAAGAATAGGATTTGGGGCTTAACAACCCTGTACTTCTACTTAATTTGGGGTCTGCGTACCCCTGGCAGACCAGCTGGCTGAGTAAAGTGTGTTTCCTATAACTCACTGAGTTCTGGTGGTCCTTGTGTCTTTCGGGGGCTGGTGGCTACAACATTTGGAGGCCCCAGCAAGATCTCAGGAAGTGGCCCTGGGATCTAAGACTGGACCGGCCTCCAAAGCGGTTGCGGTCTCTGTTATGGATTCAAAGGGGTGGCCAACCTGAGATTCCAGGGTCCTTGAATGCCATGACGGGGTTAATACTAATCATCAAGGACACAACTTTCAGGACACATTCTTTGTTCCTGGTCCCGATGGGAACCTGGAATCTCCGAAGCCTTGGTGTCTGGATAAAAGGTACCTTTCTCTTCCTGTTGACCGGTCATTGGGGGTCCATGGAGAGACTGGACATAGTCATATCTCCCGGACGGTGGCCAGGCTGCGGGATGCCACCTCCTCTGCCCTGTTGTCGGGTTCTGTTTATTGTCTCTGGTCCTGTCTAGATTGTAGGTGGCGGACTTCTCTGAGTCCACCTACACCTCAGTAATTGTTCTCCTCTGAGTGTCTGTTTTGTGTTTTCTGTTTTGTGTTTTCTGCACAAGTGATGGGGGGAAGCCCGAGTTCACAGAGGACACCCTTGGGGTGTCTCTTGCGACATTTCAAAGAAGGGTTTGTAGAGGGAGCTGACTATGGCATAAAGTTTTCTCCAGGTAGACTAAGGACATTGTGTGAAGTTGAGTGGCCATCTTTTGGTGTAAACTGGCCTCTGGAGGGCTCTTTTGGCAAGGGTTTGGTGAGAAATATTTGAAAGGTTGTCACAGGAGACCCAGGACATCCTGATCAGTTTCCCTAGATTGATCAATGGTTAAACCTTGTTCAAAACCCCCCTCCTTGGCTCTGCTGGTGTGCCCTGTCTCTGGGGGCAGGAGTTTTAGTTTTAGTCACCCTGAAACATGCAGCAACTGAATCTCCAAGACAGCCCAGTCCCTCAGTCCTCCAATCTCCACCGGAGGATGGTGACCTTCCCCGACCCTATAATCCAGGACAACAGAAGCCAAATAGCACTGCCTCACCTCCTCGGACAGCCAGCAGGTAACCCCTATGGGCCTGCTGCTCCTGCTCTGGGTGGGGCATCAGCTAATACCACCACCCTGGCCATCCTCCCCTTGCTAGAAGCACCACCCAAAGGGCACCACACAGACAGAGTCTTTGTGGTTTATGTGCCTTTCTCGAACTAGTGACCTGTAAAACTGGAAGGCACAGAATCTGGCTTTCTCTGAGAAACCCCAGGCATTAACGGGACTCTTAGAAAGTGTCTTTCAGACTCACTGCCCTACCTGGGACAATTGTCAACAGCTTTTAGTTGCCCTCTTCACCGCAGAAGAATGTGGCTGCATTCGGGCAGAAGCACAAAAGATAGTTGCGGGAGGGAGGGGAGTTGAGGAAGCATGGGGACAGATTGAGGAAGAATTTTCCTCCACCCACCCAGACCGGGGCCACAATTCTCAGGTGGGGAGGATGGCATTAGATCGGTACCACCAGATTCTAACTGGGGGAATTAGGATGGCTGCTCATCAGCCAACTAACCTTTCTAAGGTAATTGAAGTTATACAGGGACCTCAAAAATCCCCTGGGACATTTCTTGAACAACTGCAGGAGGTGTACCGGGTATACACTCCCATTGATCCTGAGGCCCCTGAGAACCAATGAGCAATTAATGTAGCCTTTGCTACTCAGGCAACCCCTGATATCTGGCATAAATTGCAGAAATTAGAAGGTTTTGCAGGGATGAACCTTTCCCAACTTGTTGAGATAGCCCAGAAGGTGTTCAACAACAGGGAGGCAACAGATGACCCCAAACATATGGCTAAAATAATGGTAGCTGCCATATAGGAGGAGAGATCATGGAAGATGACAAGGAAGGTCAGAAAGAGGCCCACGTAAGGGTTGCGCACCCCTAGGAAAAAAATCATGTGCCTGCTGCAAGAAAAAAGGCCATTGGAAGAATGAATGTCCTGAGAAAGACACAAAAGACCAGGGACATCGCAAGACTAAAATCCTTGTCACTGAGGAAGAGGACTGACGGGGCCGGGGCTCCTACACGCTAAGCCCCCAGGAGCCCAGGGTAGCCTTAAAAATTGGGGACAAAACTGTTAACTTCCTGGTGGACACAGGGGGTACTCACTCGGTGTTACTCGACCCAAGGGGACCAATCTCTGAATGAAAGACCGCCGTCCAAGGAGCCACAGGTAAGATACAAAACTACCCATAGACCACTGAAAGGACTGTAGATCTGGGGCAAGGAATAGTGACCCACTCTTTCCTCGTAATACCAGAATGTCCGGCCTCACTTCTTGGTAGAGACCTACTCCAAAAGTTAAAGGCTACTATCGCATTCGGAGATAGTTCGTCTCAGATGTTCATGTCTGCCCTGTCAAGTATCTTAATTACCTGTCCCCTGTCTACAGGGTACCTCCACTATGAGAAGGAAGAAAATGTAGACCCATTCACGGGGCCCTTACTAGACAAACTCCTGATAGAATATCCAAGGCATGGGCTAAAAACAATGCCCCAGGGTTGGCTAGGCGCCAAGTCCTGGTAGTCATGACTTTAATTGCTACCGCGACCCCTATCGAGTTCAGCAATACCCAATTGCCCAAGATGCCAAAATCGATATAAGGAAACATATCCAGCAGCTGTGAGAAGCAGGGATTCTCGTGCCGTGCCAATCACCATGGAACACTCCCTTGCTCCCAGTCCAGAAGCCTGGTACTCAGGATTACCGGCCAGTACGAGACTTAAGAGAAGTGAACAAGAGGGTTGAAACCATCACCTGACTGTGCCCAAACCCATACACTCTCTTAAGCTTGCTACCTCCTGAGAGAACTGTTTATACTGTATTAGATTTAAAAGATGCTTTCCTCAGCATTCCCCTAGCCCCCAGCAGTCAGCCTATCTTTGCCTTTGCATGGACAGACCCAGAGGGGGGATTCTTGGGCCAACTAACCTGGACACATTTACCGCAAGGATTCAAAAATTCTCCTACCCTATTCAATGAGGCCCTAAGCACAGATCTCCATCCCTTTCGTCAATGTAATCCTGACTGTACGTTACTCCAGTATACTGATGATTTACTATTTGCAGCTGAAACTGAAGAGATCTGTCTCGTGGCAACCAGGGACTTACTCAGCACCCTAGAGGCATACATACGGTACTGGGTCTTGGCTAAGAAAGCCCAGCTACGCACCCAGTCGGTGGCCTACCTTGGATTATACCCTCAAAGGAGGAAAACCGAAACTCTCTTGGCAGAAGGATTGAAGCCAGTTCTTCAAGATTCCAGGACCCACCACCAAGAGAAAGGTAAGAGAATTCCTCGGGGCGGTGGGCTATTGCAGACTTTGGATTCCTGGGTTTGCAGAGATCACATAGCCCCTGTACTTGGCTACAGGAGGAAATCAGGCCCTCAGTTGGACAGAGACAGAGCAGAAGGCCTTTGACCTTCTCAAGCAGGCATTCATATCAGCCCCAGCCCTTGCTCTTCCAGACATCACCAAGGGATTTCAGCTTTTTGTGAGTGAGACTAAGGGAATCACCAAAGGGGTCCTAACCCAAACGCTAGGCCCATGGCACCGACCAGTAACTGATCTATCAAGGAGACTAGACTCGGTGGCCTCCAGATGGCTACCCTGCCTACAAGCCACAGCAGCGACGGCTCTCCTAGTCAAAAAGGCTGACAAACTCACCCGTGGGCAGAGTCTAGACATTACTGCCCCTCATGCGGTAGAGGTCCTTCTCTGCAGTAGCCCAGAACAAGGATGACTAACTCCAGAATCACTCAATACCAGGCTCTCCTCCTTGACCAGCCAAGGATCAATTTCTCCAAAGCTACTGTCATCAACCCAGCCAATCTGTTGCCAGACCCAGACCCTGAGACCCCCATTCATAACTGCATAGATTTTACTGATGCTGTGTGTTCTTCATGGCCAGACCTCAAGGACTCCCCTCTGCCTGAAGCCGATGAAGTCCTGTTCATGGATGGAAGTAGTTTCATACAAGAAGGAAAAAGGTATGCTGTGGCAGCGGTTATAACTCTAACTGGCACTATCTGGTCACAGGCTCTTTCCCATGGAACTTCTGCTCAAAAGGCTGAACTCATGGCCCTCACTGAGGCACTAAGGTGGGGAAAGGATAAGGAAGTCACAATATACACTGACAGCTGATATGCCTTTGCCACCGCACATGTACATGGAGCCATCTACAAGGAAAGAGGGCTTCTGACCTCAGCTGGGAAGGACATCAAGAACAAGGAGCAGATCTTAGCCTTACTTGAAGCCATATGGATCCCTAAGGCTCTGGCTATTGTTCATTGTAAAGGGCATCAAAAAGGGAATAGCCCTGAGGCTGAGGGAAACCGACAAGCCAATGCAGAAGCAAGAACAGTGGCCACAAGGCCAGTGGGGCCCCCACCACATCTACTGACTATTGTCCCTTACCCAGAACTGCCTCCATCTCTGACCTATATGGCAAAAGAGGACATATATTTTCAAGACAAGGGAGCCACTAGGAACCAACAGGGGTGGTGGATGACTCCAGATAGAAAAATCGGGCTCTCATGGGCCCTTGGAAGGACTCTCCTCCACCAGCTACACCAGACCACGCACTTAGGGCAGACTAAGATGTTCCAAGTTTTAGACCCCTACTTTCACTTGTTAGGAGGGAGAAAAACCACAGAGGAGATTGCCTCATGATGCTCAGTTTGTGCCCAAGTTAATCCAAAGAAAGGGAAAATAGAAGAACCTAGGCATAGGGAAAGAGGAACTTATCTGGGAGACCACTGGAAAGTTGATTTCACTGAGGTAACCCCAACTGTGGGGGGCTACAAATATTTACTTGTTTTTACAGACACCTCTTCAGGATGGGTAGAGGCCTTCCCCACCAGGAAAGAAACTGCTTTAGTAGTTACTAAGAAACTACTACAAGAAATCCTCCCTCGATTTGGTCTCTCCGGAACTTTAGGGTCAAATAATGGGCCAGCCTTCGTAGCAAAGATATCACAGCAATTGGCTAGCTACCTAAATTTGCAATGGAAACTCCACTACGCCTACCGGCCCCAAAGTTCAGGCCAAGTAGAGCGAATGAATCGGACCCTAAAAGAGACACTAGTCAAGTTAGGATTAGAAATTGGTGGAACCTGGGTAGAACTTCTCCCCTTTGCTCTTCTCTGAGCCAGGTGTATTGCATATATTAAGGAATTCACACCATTTGAAATTTTCTTTGGAAAACTCCCACCTTTAATACCTAGACTAGAAGATGAGAAAAAGGCAGAACTGCATAACCTTGTCTTACTTAAGTCTTTACAGGCCCTTCAAAGTGTACAGAAGATTTGGTCCCGGGTTCGTGCCGTCCTCTCAGCTCTGGGGTACAGACTTCCCCACCAGTTTCAGCCTGGGGAGTCTGTGTGGATCCGGAAGTTCACTTCCGAAGGACTAGAACCCAAGTGGAAAAGACCCTTCACTGTCGACTTGACGATGCCCGCTGCAGTTAAAGTAGATGGCATCCCATCATGGATTTATCACTCCCATGTGAAGGCAGCACGAGAGTGGACAGTTCAGGAAGATGGGCCCTTAAGACTAAGACTCAAACATATTTAAGTCTAACCCTCTGTTTCTTCCTTTTTTCCTCTTTAGCCCAGGCATATAGAAACATTCACAAGCCTAGAGTATGGAAACTTATAGTAACCAAGACTGGTGAAATTATTGCCCAGAACATCACCAGCTACAGTACTCCAGAGATCCGAGTAGACTTGTGCCGGCTTGCCAGAGATCCTGTCACCATTGCAACGGCCAGACACCACCTTGGATTGGAATCTTCCATAGGTGGAGCTTTCATAGGTGGAGGAGCATACTTTGGCTACAATGGGGGACCCGGCTGTGGCATATTATTGGCTGAGAAAAGCCTCTTGGGAATAGGACTCTATATTTGTCCTCAAGGATTACCCAGGATATCTGGCCACAAGGGAATATGAGGCTTGGATGTGAGGGCCAAGGCCAATTTTCTTGTGCTAATGGGGTTGTGAAACTATCTGTACTATAGATAATTATAAAAACAGAATGATAATCATATTATATTAAAAAAAGGACCAAGCCCCTCCATGTGCCTCTTGGGTCTTGCAATCCTATCATAATCACCATCAAAATGGTAGCCCTGGGGAACAACACTATTGGCTCACAGGACAGACATGGGGTATCAGATTATATAGAACCAGGTATGATTCAGGATTATATTTTACTATACAGGTTAAGGACCCTCCCAGGAAAGCTCACCCTATAGGACCCAACAAACCACTTCTAGTTCCAGGACTACCCCAAAGTCTCACATCTAAGAGAACTCCTGTTTTCAGGGCAACTCCAGCTCTAGCCCCCCAGGTAGTAGCCTAACAGCTATTAAACCCCAGGTATTCGACCAGCCACAACCAGAACCAGAAGGAGCATTAATAACTATGTTAACAACAATACACAAGGTCTTAAATAAGACCACCTCAGACATAGGACAAGATTGCTGGTTGTGCCTAAACCCAAAACCCCCTTATTATGTTGGGGTAGGAACTCCCCTAAACCTAACTGAGCTCAGCAGCGCGCAAGGCTGTGAGTGGGAAACTCCTCGACTCACCTTAGGAGACATACAAGGAAAAGGAACCTGCCTAATTTCAAAGAACTATTCCAAGCTGTTGGCACCATCACCTGACTTCGATAACTAATTGTACTATCGAAGTACCAACCTTAGGGAATAAATACTATAAGGCGCCAAATAATACTTGGCTTGCATGTGATAGCAGGCTCACTCACTGTGCTGCATCTGTCCTTTTTAACTCAGGTGAGACTAATATTTGTATCCTAGTCTTTGTACTCCCCCAAGTGTCCCTTTACAATGGGCCGGAAGGCAGACTCCACTTCTTCCACCAGGACAGGTTGCAGAAACGGACCGTACCAGTCTTAGTACCCCTTCTTGTGGGACTTAGAATAGCAGGCTCGGCGGCTGTAGGCACTACTGCTCTTATCACAGGAAAAAATGAATTACGTGAAATTGGAACACAGGTAGCTAAGGATATCAAGACCTTAAAAGACACCATAAGCAGGCTAGAACTTCAAGTTGATTCACTAGCAGAAGTAGTCCTTCCAAATAGAAGAGGGTTAAATTTATTATTCTTAGAACAAGATGGATTATGTATAGCTCTAGGTGAAACCTGTTGCTTCTATGCCAATAACTCTGGAGTAATTAGAGAAAGCTTACAACCAGTACAGAGAAATTTAGATGCCAGGGAAAGAAGAGACTAGAATCAAGTAACTGGTTTCATAGGATGTTCAATTGGTCACCATGGCTAACAACCCTTCTATCTGCTGTAGCTGGACCTTTAATCATCCTCCTCCTCTTGTTAACTTTTGGCCCAGGTTTCCTTAATTTCTTGTTTGCATATATAAGGAAAATAATTAATTCTATTAGATTTTTAGTATTACGGGATAGAGGCTATGAGCAAATTCTGCATGAAGAATCAAAGATTTGATTGTCTACTAAGGCCAGTGGGGAATGTGGTGGCTGAAAAATGACTGCTAGAAATTTATTACTCGCAGAAAATTACTGTTTGACAATTGCCATAGGAACATAGGCTTTTAATGATAAGAACATAACATTCTAATAACAAGCTTTCTGCTTCTGTACTCTCGCTTGCATACCCGACCTATGGGTCGACAGGTACTGAATAGAAGAAAAATAGACCTTTGTGTTTAGACAGAATGAAGAATAGGATTTGGAGCTTAAAAACCCTGTACCTCTACATTTTGGGCTGCTTAACGTGGGGTCTGCATACCCCTGGCAGATCCAGCTGGCTTAACAAAGAGTGTGTTTCCTATAACTCACTGAGTTCTGGTGGTCCTTGCATCTTTCAGGGACTGGTGGCTACAACACTCACACCTCACTACCCTCTTCCACAAAGCATGGCACGGGGTGAAAAGGCACACAACAGACTCCAAGCTGAGCAATAGCAGCAAACGCAGACTATGAGTCATTTACTTCTCAGGCCTATGTTAGGACCTGAGCTCATCATTTTGAAGGCGGGCTCTACTGTCAATCAGCCCAGTGCTATCTCTTACCAGCTGTATGCCCCTGAGCATTTTTTAACATCTCTGTGCCTTAGTTCTTCATCTATAAAATGATAATATTTATATTTACTTCACTGCATTATGGAGAATTTATAGAATATGCATGAAGTAAAACAGTACTTGACATGTATAATTAAAATTATTTGTTATCTATAACACTAGCTGTTCTTTAAAAAAAATACAAAATATAAACAAAATGAAAATAAATTCATTGAGAGCATTTGACTCAATGAACAGTCCTTGTCTACCATGGTTTTCCTTCTGTGTCTCCAAGCACTTCTTGTGTATCCTGAGTCTTCTTTCTTTTCCTAGCTTTTAGCTACTAAGACTCCCCAAGAATTGTAGCTGCCAGATTGGGCTCTTCATTGCCTTGTCACATCAGCCCTCACTGGGCTTCTGTCCTAGTGGAGGACAAGTATCCACCCATGACTTCCCCTTACAGTTTTTCAACACTCATCTATCTACTGTATCCCCAACACCTCATCATCCACGGTTTTGATTTCTGTGGTTTCAGTTACCTAAGATCAAATACAATTTGAAAATATTAAATGGAAAATTCCAGAAATAAATAATTGTTAACTTTTAAATGCTGTGCCTTTCTGAATAATGCAATGAAATCTCGCTCTATCTCTTCTGGGAGTGAACCACCCTTTGTCCAGCATCTCCACCCTGTATGTGCTCCCCACTGATGAGTCACTTTGTAGCCATCTTGGCGACTAGATCGACTGTTGTGATACTGCAGGGCTTGTGTTCAGGTCACCCTTATGTTACTTAATAATGGCCCCAAAGTACAGGAATAATGATGCTGGCAATTCAGATATGCCAAAGAGAAGCCAAAAAGTGCATACTTTAAATAAAAGGGTATATACATATAGGAACAAGCACAGTACATATATGGTTCCATACTATCTATGGTCTTGAACATCCACTCAGGTTTTGGAACATGTTCCTTGAGGATAAGGAAGGACAACTGTATTGCAAACTTGTATCAAGTGCTGCACTCGCCCGAGAAGACAGCTCTTAAAACCTGGCTTTTGGAACCCTGTAGTCAGTCAGCAAGGTATGAGCCCAGAGTCATGTCTGTGATGGTGAGAGATGTGTGAACAGTGTTGGCAAGGGTTTAGGGGTGCCACCACAAAATCAACTTGGCTGAGCTCCCTCACAAACTGACTCTGTATGCAGACTTCCTTTTTAACTCTTAACACTAGGCACAGTTATTACCTCTCCCTTAACCCCCACGTGCTATCCCTCTTCACCCAACCCGTAGTCATCATAACTCCTTTACTTTCATTATTTCTTACATTCAATCCTTTAAATAGCCAATGAATATTTCCCCAGTGAGCTTCATTTTATCTTAAAAACATTACTTCTGGAGGGATGGGAAGAAAAAAGGTTATTTGTTCCATCATTATTAACATGTTATATGACAGAAGGTTGAAATATATATATTCTTTCTCTTTCTCTCTCTCTCTCTCTCTCTCTCTCTCTCTCTCTCTCTCTCTCTCTCTCACACACACACACACACACACACACACACACACACACACACACACACAGTGATGTATTTAATGGTTAATAAAAAAGCCAATGACCAGGTCTTTCCACCGAGTGGATTCAGGAACCCTCTGCTGATAGACTGAGGACAAAGCTTTAAGCTATCGGCTGGATGAAGAGTGAGATTAAAAGTATCTCTCACATAAAGGTAGAACTCAGAAAGGATGAAAACTTTTTAGAAGAATGAACCCAGAGGCAAATAGCAGAGAAAATGGGTTATCCATACCTTATCTCTAGGTTCAGGGTGATAAAGCGTGATAAAGCAAAGCTGACTCCTGGCACACCTCCCATGGGTTTGGTGTGCTCTGAAAAGTTATAAACCAAGTTAAAGTCGACCTAAAGCCCCTGACTGAGGGAAATGTAACTAGGCCTCAGAGGAAAGCAAAGTCAAAATAGGCATCCAAAAGCTTTCACTGATAGATTTCAAGAAAATATGACTTCACAATCAAAAATTTAAAACCACACAAGGACATAAATTATTAAGCATATACAGAAAGATATCTAAGAGAACAAGGCTGGTGAAAAAAATTAATATTGAATGATCAAATAGAGACTATAAAGCAAATATGCATACTTTTAAAAATTTGAAAGGGACTCAAAACATAATAAAGGGCAAATGAACATAAAAAATGCTCAAGCAGATTTTTAAAAAGATACTATTTATTAACATTGACCATGTATTAGTCCATAAGTTTTGAACAAATTTCAAATCATTGGTATCAGGTACAGACCTTATTATTATTTTTTTTTTTACTACTATACAACTAAGTAAGAAAGAATAACAAAGACATACATTTGAGAAAATAAACATATATTTCTATTTAACTCATGGTAATAATGAAAATTAGAGTATACTATATGTTGTTTGGGGTATGCAAATTTAAATGCTAAATTTATAGACATTCTAAATTTAGGAGTCAATTATCCCTAAGGGGAAAGCAAGGAGGCAGACATGCAGAAAAATATAAAGACATTGATAATTTTCTATTTCCCAGATTCCTTGTGGGTTCAGGGGTGCAGGGTTGTTAACTTTAGACCTTATACATTATATTTATTCCTTTGTAAACTTCAAGTATTTCTTAGTTTAAAAAGTAAAAACAATCATTGCCTCTCTCTCATCTTCTTGTTTTTAAAGAAAAAGAGAAATCTTACCATTTGCAACAACAGGGATGGACCTTGAGGGTATCATGCTAAGTGAAATAAGTCAGATAAAGAAAGACAAATACCATATGATTTCATTTATATGTGGAATCTAAAGAACAAAAAACAAACAAACAAACAAAACAGAAATAGCCTCATAGATACAGAGAACAAACTGATGGTTGCCAGATGGGAGTGGGGTTGGGGGGCTGGGTGAAAAAGAAGAGATTAAGAAGTACAAATTGGTAGTTAGAAAACAATCATGGAGTATAAAGAGAATATAGTCGATAATATTGTCATAACAATGTATGGTGACAGATGGGTACTAGACTAATCAGGATGATCCCTTTATAAAATATATAAATGCCCAATCACTATGTTGTACACCTGAAATTAATATAAAATAATATCAAATGTCAACTGTAATTGAAAAATAAAAATAATTTTAAAATATAAAAACTGTTTTTAGTGAAACTTTATCAGATAAAACAATTTATAAACAATAGGATTTTTTTCCCCTAATGGATAGGTTGGATTCCTTCTCTGCATTCTTTATCATCACTGCAAACACCTCTTTTACTACAACAAAAATTGGATAGGGATTTGTCTTTCCACCATGACTACTCCCACCCCCCACCAAAATGACATTATCTCTATTGCCACCCAAGAATCGTAATATACATGACTCTCAGAGGAAATTTATGATTCATGATGCAGCAATAAAAAGAAACATTGTGGTGGAGGGAGTGAACAAAGTTCAAAGGTTAAACTCCTGGGAAACCACTGTGAAGTGAAAAATTCATTAAGTTTTGACATATGTGTAAACCTGTGAAATAATTACCACAATCAAAATAATAAATATATCCATCATCCTGAAAATATTTTCATCTCCTTTTGTGATACATTCTTCCCACCCCTTCCCAGGCCACCACTGATTATGATTACTATTCTGTTTTTCTGTTACTACTGATTAGTCTGCTTTTTTTAAAAAAATTTTATGTAAATGAAATACTATAGTAGACGCTTTTTTGCCCTTTTTTCACTCTGCATTTTTTTTAACATTCATCTATATTGTAGCATGTATCAATAGTTGGTTCCTTTATATAGATATACCATTGTTTATCCATTCAATTGCTGATGGACACTTGGGTATTTTCCAGTTTGGGGTTATTACAAGTAAAATTGCTATGAACATTTGTGTACAAGTCTTTGCAAGCTTTCATTTCTCTTGGGGAAATATTTTGGAGTGAAATATCTTAATCGGACAATAGATATATTTTGAACTTTTTTGGGGAAAATACAAAATTGATTCCCAAAGTAGTTGCACCATTTCACATGCTCGCCAGCAATATTTGAGAATTCCATTTCCTCCACTTTCTCATCAATAGTTAGCCTTTTTAATTTTAGCAATTCTAACAGATATTTCCCATCCACATATCTTTGTTGATGAAATATTCTTTTAAGTCTTTCACCCATTTTTAAATTGGATTATTTGTTTTCTTATTATTGTGCCTTAAGACTTCTTTATATATTTTGGACATAAGCCCTTTATCAGGTGTAAGAATTACAAATGTTTTCTGTGGCTTGTCTTCTTATTGTCTTGAGTGTCTTTACAAGAAAAGAAAATTTTTAATTTTGATGAAGGCTAATTTATCATTTTTTTCTTTCATTCCCTGTGATATGTATCTTTATCCAAGATTACAGCATTTTCTCTTATGTTTTCTTGTACATTTTGTTCTAGAAGTTTAATCATTTTAAGTTTTACTTTTAGTTCTATAATTCATTTTAAGATAATTTTTGTAGATGGTTTGAAATATAAATCAGTTATTTTGCATGTGGATGGCCACTGGTTTTGACGTCATTTGTTGGAAAAACCATGCTGTCTCCATTGCCTTTTGAAGTTTTGCAGAAATTAGTTGTTTACATGTGTGTACTTCTATTTTGAGGCTCTGTTCTGTAACATTGATCTATTTATCTGTCTTTTACCAATACCACACTGTTTTGATTATTGTGGCTTTGTGATATATCTTTAAATAGTCACTTCATGATATGGCAATAAGAAAAGGCTCTGATGGAAGAAGAGGTAAAGTCCATAGATTAAGTTCTTGGGAAATAACTGTTTTTTGTTGCTCTCCCCAGTGTCTCTGTAATGTGTATGGAGGCGGAAGAGGAAGAAAACTAACAACTATTACTTTGCTAAATAAAATATTTATCTTAGGAAATACCTTTCTACATGTCTGCACTACTAGGCCTTAATAGCTGTCTCTGAAAATCGACAGAATATAGAAGTTGTGCCACCTTCATCATTTTGTTAAATATAAATGAAGCATCCCCTGACCTACATAAAAGTGATCTGTATTCATGTGGCCAAGTCATGTATTCTTATCTCTGAACATGTAACATCCTAGATTCCTTGTCTAATAACGAGGCATTTTCTAAAATGTTGGTAGAAATCAGTTAATAGTTTTTTCTAGTAACTGTGTGGCAAATCTGAAGTCGTGCTTGATCACTCACTCTAGACATACAACACACATCTTCTTCCACAAGGGTGTTTGTTTGTTTTGTTTTGTTTCGTTTTTTTTTTTTTTCACAAGGGTTTTACAGGATTTTATGAACTTTCTCAATAAGATAAAGAAGATTGGTGACATATTCTTTTTTGTCCCTTAAAATGACTGCTCTTTTTTTTTTTTTCATTTTATCTCTCACTTGTTCTGCCCCTCCTTCACTACCTTAAACCACCCTGGGAAGTTTGGGCCACAGGAACTTAAATCCTCACAAAGTTTCTACATTGAGTTACTTTAATCACATACAAGTCCATAATACCAAATATTATTTTTTCATCATCCTCTTAGAGAACAAAAGGTGGAAACCAATGAATTATAAGCCTCTCATTCTAAAATATTTGCATTCTAAGATGTATCATATAGAGACATCTATATGTAGCATTGGTTTAGGTATAGAATTATTTGGCTTCCAAGTTTTCTAAGTGCATCTTAGCAAATTTCTCTTGATCCTGTATAAATTCCTACTGACAAGATACTCTACTCGTTGCATGCAAAAATAAAATAAAATAAGATAAAAATCATGGAACTGGATTGTGGAGAAACATATTGCCTTGGATGCCCTCTTGCTCCCATTCTTGGGCATTAGCTTTGACTTCGACTTCCTCTTGCAACCCTTTCTTTTACCCTTTTATGTGGATAAGCTGCAGATCTAACAAAAAAGAGCTCCATTTCTAGAGGAACTAATATTTCAAACATGCTTCTTCGTGCTGAGTTCACATATAGTGTGAAATTTTTAATGTTATTTTTTATCATGGGCCAAAATGTTATTTAACTCATTAATAAGGAAATAAATAAGGAAGAATAAAAAAAATTGTTTGAAGAACACTGAGAAACAGGTATTTTATATAATCAGTTGGGAAATGAATATCAAGATAAGATTGTCAAGAGCTTTTGCTTCTAGGAAGGATATAACTAGATAAAAGATACAGTAGATCTTGCCACAATAATTAGACAAATATGGATAAATTTAAGACGCTGTATTTTAAAAGCATCAGAGAGCTGTGAAAACAAGGAGTAGGAAAAACATTTTCAAAGAAGAGAGAACAATGAGACTATAAGCTGATGATTGCCAATCATTTTTTTCTCTGAAGACATTTACCAATTCTGGCTGTAAGCTAACTGAGCTTGGCCCAGGCAGAGGACATTGCTGGGAAAAAGAGAAACAAGCAAAACTTTCAGTAGTTGTGTGGGGGCTACTCACAGCTTAGAAACTTGAGAGAACTCAAACACATAACTAGTTAGCAACATGGAGCATTTGCCTGGATAGCGCAGGGAGCTGGGGAAAGATGCTAAAAGTCTTTGAGATGCAGAGTAAAATCTCCTGAAGTCTTTAAATAATTATAAATCAAAAAGTCCTAGAGGAGGAGGACCTGTCACAAGCACATAACCTGTTTTTCTCTTAAGACATGAGCCAGATTTTTAATCTATATAAGGCTGGAGAGGGAGGCTGTGGATCTCTGGAAAGTACATTTGGGTCTCACTATTTTTCAGGACTAAGGAAACAGAGACTCACAAAGCTCACTATGAAATGCCCAGCAAAGCCTCAACCAAATCCTGATTGGATTGAGTTCACCAATATCTCATTCATCTGCCTAATGGAAAACAAAGAAACTCTCTCTGATAAATAATAGCATTATCTGAAGCATTATGGTCCTCTTAAACACATTGTCTGGAAAAATTAAAAACTTACTAAAGAGGCAAGAAAAAATGGCCAATAATCAAGAGAATAAAAGAAGAAAATAGAGTCAACTCTCATGTATGATTGAGAAATTATGGTTAGCCGATGAGGACTATAATATAACTATGATTAATACATTCAGGAAGATGGATAAAAACATGAGCTAAATAACCAAAAGTATAAGAATATCAACAAAGAAAGGAACTCCATAAAAAGTCATCTAATAGATGATCTAAAATTAAAAGTTATAATATTCTAAATAAAAGTTCAGTTGATGGGTTAACAACTGATTAAACACTACAGAGCATAGAGTTGGTGAATTGGGAGACAATTTAACAGAAAATATCTAATCCAATGCATAGATAGAAAGAAGAAGAATTTTAAAAGAGCTTAAGAGACATGTAAGACATACTCAAAAATCTAACGTATGTATAATTAACCTTAGAAGGAGAAGAGAGGAAGAGCAAGTCTAAAGTAATATTTGAAGAAGTAATGACACCAAAGTTTCTAAAACTGATAAAACACATACCAAGCCCCAAAGTGATGGGAAAATAACATATGTGATCTAATGGACTAGTTTGTTATTAATTACCTCAAAGTAGAACCTTTATAGGAATTTAGGTTTCTGTGGCCAAAATGCCTCACAGTAGATGATTGTGGTGAAGGAGAGGAGGAGAGAGTAGATAATCAATTTTTTTTTTTTTTACAAAGCATAAACCAAAGACAACAACAACTAAACCCATCAAAGACAAAATAAAATTTTTAGGCAGCCAAAGAAAAAAGACATATGACCTTCAAAAGAAAATGTATAGCTTTCTTGAGATAGGTGAAAACTAGAAAGTAGTGAAGCAATATATTTAAACTATTAAAGAATAATCATCGCAAAGCTAGAATTCTACACTTCACAAATATATTCTTCAAGAGTAGGTCCATATGTTGGCTATAGCAACAAATCCAAGCAACTATTATAAATGTGTTCAAAAAAATAAAGACAAATATGCTCAAATATTTTTAAGTTATTGATGAATAAATAGATAAGAACTCTTGACAGGAATGAATAGGCTATGAAAAGTGTTAAAGCAAGTAATAAGAACAATAGATTAATGATAGGAGAAGAAAGAATAGTTAAATTTAAAATAAGCTAATGAAAATTACACAGTTGGAAGAACATGAAGAAAAAAGATTGTAGAAAAATGAACAGAGCTCCAGAGACCTATCAGATAATACCAAGCTGCCAATACACATGTAATTCAAGCCCCAGGAGAGGAGAGGGGGAAAGGATAGGAAAATATTTGGAGAAATAATAGCCAGTGAATTCTCAAACTTAGTGAAAAATTTTAATTTCTGATTCAACAACTCAACAGAATAAACACAAAGAAAACCATACCTAGGCACATCATAGTCAACCTAGTAAAAATAAAATAAAAAATAAAAAAATTAGCCAGAGAAATATGACACATTTCATACATGGAGATCGATGATGTAATTAACAACTGATTTCTCAACAGAAAACACAGAAGCCAAAGGACATTGGAATAATATGTTCAAAGTTCAAAAACACAACTAAATTGTCCACTAAAAAGTCTAGGCCGACCCAGTAAAACCACTCTTCAGAAATAAATACCATTATTTGCAGGTTACATTATTTTATGCCTAAAATATTCAAAAGCACCTGCAAAGTAATAGAATTAGTAAGTAAACTTAGCAATGTTACTGGATTAAAGATCAATATAAAAATCAATTTTATTTCTATCAATAAATAATAAATAAAAATTCTTAAAAGATATTGCATATAATCTCATTAAAAATAGAAATGATCTAAAAGCAAGTCTAATAAACATGCAAATTCTCTATACCGAAAAATCACAAAAATGGCCAAGAGAAATGAAAGAGTACATATATAAGTGGAGATATATACCATGTTTCTATAATTGAAAGACTCAATATTGCAAATATGTCCATTCTTCTTACCAAACTGGTTTATAAATTCAATGCAATCCCAATAAAAATCACTGTGGTGGGTTTTTTTTTTTTTTGGTAGGAATTGACAGATAATTTTACAATTCATGTGGAAATATAAAGTACAAAGGACAGCCATAGCAGTCTTGAAGAAGAAAGCTGGAGGACTTACCCACCAGATAGCATTTTAGTACAATAGTAATTAGGACAGATAACAAGTCTCATTTTAGTACTATAGTAATTAGGACAGTATAGTATCAGTGCAAAGAAAAATAAACTGACCAATGCAACAGAATGAATTGTCCAGAAAGAGACTCCTACATAGTAGTTATCTGAACTACGCCAAACATGATACCAAAATGAGTTCAGAAGAGGGTATTCATTTCTATAAATGAATAATTTTAATAGTTAAATTAAAAAATTAAAATTGGGCCTTGAACTACCACCTAATACCATAGACAAAAATCAATTGCAGATAGACTGCTGATTGAAATATGAAAGGTAAAACAATAAAGCCTTTTAACAAAAACATAGAAAAAAGGACTTTGTGACTTTGGAGTAAGTAGGCAAAGATTTATTAAAAGGAACAGAAAATATTCTAACCATAAAAGAAACAATACTGATCAATCAAGATATGTTTATCCAAAGATGCTATCAAGAGAGTGACAGGCGATACCCAGAGCTGAAGAAGTTATTTGTAAAAGATCTATCAAAGTATTCCTATCTAGAATACACTAAAAACTCCCACAAGTCAATAAGAAAAATGCAAATGACTTAAAAGAAATACAAACAAAAGATTGAACAGATACTTAACAAAAGAGAATATTTAAATGGCCAGTAAATATTTTTTAAAGTGTTCAAATTCATTAGCCATCAGGAAAATGTATTCAAAGCCAGAATGAGATACCTGAATACACCTACCAGAGTGATAAAAAAAAAAAAGGAGAGAGAGAATGTTGTAACAGATTTCAAGCAACAGGACTTTCCAATGTTCCTGCTAGGAGGACACGTGAGCAAAAGCACTCTGAGAAACTGTGTGGCATGTCTGCTACCCTGGAACACTGCATATCCCAAGACCCAGGAACTTCACTCCCGGGTTATGACCACCGGGAAAGGGTAGAAATATTTGCCAAAACACAAAAAACTCATAGCAGTTCTGTACATAATAGCTCAAAACTAGAAATAACCCAAGTGTCCACCTGTAGGATACTCAATAAATAAATCACAGCATAGTCACAAAACTTAATTTTGCTAAAATTCATTGAGCTCTCCATGATAAGTTTGCATTTCCATAAATATCACTTTTCTGTAACATCAATGGGCTGTGTTTAATTAATTGGGCTTCATTTAAACAGTCTTTCCAGGTCAGGGTTCTTACATGGACTCTCTCATTTGCACCTCATGGTACGGCTATTGAATCTCAGTTTTGCTGACAAGAAAAAAGTCTCAAGAAGGCTTTGGCCAAGCCCACAGAGCTAAGTAGCAAAGCCAAAACAAACATTAATATTTTACTAAAGTACATATTGATTTTTCATTCACACAAAGCACTAGCCGAATTGCAATTGTTTTTAAATAATGATAACTATACTTTTAGGGTTTCTCTCTCAACCCAGGTACACCTCAGCACTTTGGGGACCAAGCATCCATCTGGTGAGAAGGTGGCTACCCAAAAGAAAAAAATATTCCATTCCAGCACCGTCAGTCCAAGTCAGCAGCTGATGGATAGGAAAGTTACATTTATTCACATTCTCTTTCCAAACACCCACCCAATGAAAGTGTTCTCTGAAGTGTAAAATGAGTCATTGCATGAAGCTTACGCAGCAGCAGAACATTTGGAGTCCAGAGCAGGACTAGATGTCCTCGGAAGCCAGTCAGCATCTGTCACTGTGTGCTGTCATGTGCCTGCCCGACCAAGCTTACAGTCTCATGGGAGTGGCCCCTGCTAGGCCTTATGATGCTTCTGACATTCCTGTTCCCATAACACTGGCTCAGGTCCAAACTCCAGCCTTCACTATAGGTCCTGGGAAGAAGAAGTCATTCACTTGCAAAGCTTCACTTTCATCATGTGGTTATTTATTAGAAAACATTGAAAAATTATATTACACTACATTAAAACATTGAAAAATTACAGTACATTAAAAAAAAATTGAAAAATCTCTGAGGGTACCCAGCCAGACAATCTCACAGCCTGGACTATTAGCCCTCACCCACATTGACCAAACAGCTATTGTCAACGTCATCCAGCAATAAATCTCTCTCTGGGGGCAGCCACATCAATGGCATGTGCACTTGAAGCATTTAAGAAGAGAGGGAGAAACAGTATTTTATGACTTCACAAGGACAGATGGAACTCTGTCTTTCTGTCGGAGCAAGCTGAGTAGGAAAAAGCAGGAAAAGCAGCACTTGCTTTGGGCTGAGTGTATAGCATAATCATGGCACCGTTTCTTAGAAACTACTTTTATTTTTCTCTGATTCCAGAGTAGTTATAGTGAGTAATTAATGAATGACGTCTGAAAATAGAAAGAATGCGCTTTGATCCAGAGCATTCAGAAATATACGCACGTCTGTGGCTTGAGGACAAATGAGACAATCATTTCTTAGAAGATGCAATGAATACTTTCTTCTCTTGTGTCTTCTAGCAAAATGGATGAAAAAAAACTTGCAGAAATAACATTTAAATGAAAAGATTAGAAGAAAATGTCACGAAGGCAATGTGCAGGATGGGGAAAGGAAGATAAAGATATTTATAAAGTCGAAAAGAAATGAAAGAAAATTTAGAGAAGAAAAAGGTAAGGAAAAAAGAAGAAAACGTGAGTGAATGGCAAGGTAGAGAGGTGGCTGGCCCACATCACTGATTCGGAAACTCTGGAGGTGGGACCAAGCAATCTGTGTCCTCCAAAGATACTGAGGCAGGCTGAGGTTGGAGAAACACTGAACTTGAACATTCTGTGACCCACATTTTAGCCACTTTAAAGATAGGACTGCATTTTCTGTTTCGTATCCTCCCACAGTGTCACTGATAAATGGGTCTTAATAAGGAAGAATGACCGATTAGACACAGAGATAACCAAGAGAGGAGGCCCCTAGAACTGCCCCTGGTGAGGGAGCCCAAACTCACCAGTGACCCAAAGCCCTTACAAACCCCAGAGTGGCAGCGTCCCACAATACAAGTGCTCCAGCATGCTCATTGTCATTTTCACAGGAGAATCAAGTTGCCCTTCATGTCTCAATAACCCTGGGCTTCTAATCAGCAGTGGCAAGATCTCTGGCAGGAAACTGGATTTCTCACTGGCAGCTGAAGTGCTTCCCTGAGCTGAGAATGGGGAAGGAATTGTTATATCCTGTCCCTGGGTATAATGAGGCTAACTCAGTCCTTGTCCTTACTCTGTTTGAAAACTCCATTGTTGGTAGACCATTGGCTAAAACCATGGTGGACCCAGACTGAGGCTCTGGAATATTGCAGGTTAGAAGATTTTTTACTGTGGTTTTGGGGACGGTGCCAGAAAAGCCGTTGGATGTGGTTCCAACTCTTCTAAGCACCCCACCCCCAATTTCAATTAATTCAGCATATTTCCACACAATTTTTTAAAACCTCTGTATTTAGAAGTAACTATGTACATATGTTTTTATTTTTCATAAAGGTTTATTGAGATATAATTTACACATTATAAAATTCTCCCCTTTAAAAGCATACAATTCAGTGGGTTTTACTATATTCATATAGTTACACACTCATCACCACTAATTTCAGAATGTTGTTATTATCTCCAGAAAGAAACTTCATGAGCATTAGTAGTCACTTTCACTCCTTTTTCCTTCATCCCCTGGCAACCACTAAACTGCTTTATGGATTTGCTTATTCTAGGCATTCCATATAAATGGAACCACACAGTGTATGGCCTTTTGTGCCTGGCTTCTTTCACCTAGTATCATGATATCAAACTTCATCCATGATGTAGTATGTATTGATGGTACTTCATTCTTTTTTACAGCCAAATAATATTCCATTGTGTGGCTATACCACATTTTGTTTGTCCATTTATCAGTTAATGGACATGTGGGTTATTCTAGCTTCTTAGGTATTATGAGTAATGTTGCTATGAACATTTTGAAAAATAGCCAAACTATGTTACAAAATGCCTACACCATTTTACATTCTTGGTATCAATGAATGAGTATTCCAATTTCTCAACATCCTCACCAGCATTTATTATTACCTGTGTTTCTCATTTTAGTCATCCCAGTGGATATGAGGTTATATCTCATTATATTTTTATTTACATTCCTAATGACTAAAGCTAAGCATCTTTGCATGTGCTTATTGGCCATTTGTAGGTTTTCTTTGGAGAAATGGTTATGCAAATCATGTCCTCATTGTTTCACTGAGTTCTTTTTTTTTTTCTAGTTTTTTAGGGCGGACAAATAAGTTATTTGTTTGGGATCTTTTAAAATATAGTCATTTACATCCCTAAATTCTCCTCTATGTATGGTTTTAGTTGCATTCCATAAGTTTGACATATTGTCAAACTTGTTTTCCTTTTCTTTCATCTTCAAGTATTTTCTAATTTCTTTTTTAATTTTTTCTTTGATCTATTTGTTATTTAGGAGTGTGTTGTTTAATTTTCACACATTTTTGAATTTCCTAAATTTCTTTTTTATTGGTTTTTAATGTCACCCCATTGTGGTTGGAGAATAAACTTTGTATGATTTCAATCCTTTTAAATGTATTGAGGATTGTTTCACAACCTAACATATAGTCTATCCTGGAGGATGTTCTATGTACAGGTGAGAAGGATGTACATTTTGCTGTCATTAGGTAGAGTGTTTTATATATGTCTGTTATGTCTAACTCTCCAGTGTAAAATTCACAATATCTACCACCCAATCAAGAACTACCAAGCATACAAAAAAGCAGGAATATGTAATTCATGAGAGAACAAAAATCAACCAAGATAGACCCAGATATAATGCAGATTATAGAACATTAAAGGACATTAAGTCAGTTATTATGACTGTAGTCTAGATGTTCAAAATGTTAAAATAAAGATCAAATATGTTGAGCAGAGACACAAAAGAGATTTTTTCAAAGATTCAAATCACACTTAATAAGATAAAAACTACTGTGTTTTAGTTTTTTTTTTAATGGATGGGATAAATCGCACATTCAACATTGCAAAAGAAAATGATAGTAAACTTCAAGCACAAAAATAAACTCTCCAAAATGAAACAGGGAAAAAAATGAATAGAGCATTGATACATTGCAGATCAACTTAAGCACCCAAATACGTGTGTAATTGTATATTCCAAAGTGTGTGGAGGCGAAAGGAGGCAGGAGAAGTGACAGAAAAAATATTTGAAGAAACAATGACCAAAAATTTCCTAGATATGATCCTAGTCATCGGTAGGATCCAAGAAAAGCAACCAATTCCTAGCATAAGAAACATAAAAAAGATTACACTAGGCACATCATAGTTAACTTGTTTAGAATCTATGATAAAGAAAAAGCTTTAAAAGCTGACAGAGAACAGAGACCAAAGATAAGGATGATGGTATATTTCTTATCAGAAATGATGCAAGGTAGAAAACTTTAGATCAATATCTTTTTAAAACACTAAAAGAAATAACAACTGTCAATCTACAATTCTTTTTCCAACAAAAATATCTTTTGAAAATAAAAGGGGAGATGTGGTTATTTTCAGATATACAAAAGCTGAAACAAGTCATTACTAGCGCACCTACAGTACAGAAAAAGTTAAAGGAAATCCTCCAGGCAAAAGGGAAATTATATCAAACAGTAACCTAGATTTACATAGAAGAATGAAAAACAACATAAATGGCAACTCCGTGGGTACATACATAAGATTTATTCATTATTTAAGTATTTTTAAAATATAATTGTTTGAAGCTAAAATAAAAACACTTATATAGAAGAAAAATATGTGACAATAATAGCACAAAGGTCAGGTAGAGAGACATAAAAGTGGCACAAGGTTCTTATACATGAAGTAATATAATATTACTGGAAATTAGACTAATAAGTTTAACATATGCACAATAAATGCCTTGCAACACGGATCACAGTTGACATGTTTGAGAACATCTGTCATACACTGCCAATAGATATAGTATCTCCCAATAAAATTTGAAGTCTTTAACCTGTCTTTCCATTCTTATCTGTCAAGCAACCCTTTACATATCCTGTCAAGAAATGAACCTCTGGCATCTGGGCCTTCTTGGGACACTTAGTTTCTAATGGGGAAAGAATGATTCACTAGAGAATGTCCACTCAATCCATTGGTGCTAAGCAGTTTGACACAAACCCAAATAGCTAATCTACAGTTCTCCAGTTGTTTCTACAGGCAATAGCCCAAGCAGAAGAGAAACCTCAGAGGGTCCACCACCTGCAAGGAAATCCAGCTGAAAAGGGAAACTAAGGATGAGATGAATCTGATGTTTAGAGCAAAGACACTGAGAATGGTAATGTTGGTGGTGGTGCTACCCCCAGGAACCCCTTGAGCCGCCATCACACTGGCAGTCATCAGCTTTCCAGGAAGATGCTGGGTGACTGCCAAGGCTTGGGAACTGTGTTGGATCAGTGCTCAAACTGACACTGAGCCGACTCGCCCAGTAGAAGTGAGTGGTGCCAGAACTTCCAGACAAGGGGAAATAAACAGATGCAGAGATGGGAACAGGGAGAGCTAATGATAACCAAGTTTAAAAACAACAAACTGACTTTCCTTCCTGGCAACCTTTCCAGGAAATACGCTGCCACTGTATTCCCTGAAAAGATTGCTAAGAACAAAAGAGATCCTAGTTAAACTGTTTGTTTAATTGTGAGTAACCATTTTTAATGCACATATTAAATCTTTCTTTTTACAGCCAGCTCTCACCTTAGAGTTCCATGGCTTCTGCAAACCAGTTGCATGTAATATATATGTGTTTTTGTATGTGCGCATGTGTGTTTTAATAGTGTTCTGAAGCCAAGGACTCAGAAAATTTACGTATATTAGATGAAGAGATCTGAAGTAGAGATCTAAGAGAGAGGTGGCATTTATTTTTCTTTTCAAATAGATGGTACTCATCTTTGCATTTTTGCAACATGTAAACTTATATTTCCCTTTATAGGTATGATTTTGAACATTTGTTATAATCATTATGTATCACCGCATTGCCCCTACCAGCTCACAAGCTCCTAAAGGTAAGGATCCCTGTACCAAGACCCTCCTCGTGCCTTCCATGGCTCTAGCTCAGAGCCACTGGACATATTTTTTGAATGAATATATATTTTCTTGTGCAAACTGATTAACAGAGAAATTTAGTATAGAAGTTTTCGTCTGCACTGGACAAGGTCAAAGAGTTGAAGGTACGGGTCAGCTGGGAGGGCCTTTTGAAGACATCCAACTCCCACCCACAACAACCTGTGTTACTTGCAAGTCCTGAGGCAGTTAGAGGCCTGTGCAAGGTCACATGACTGGTTAAAAGATGCCCAAGGGAATCTCAGTTGACCACAGACTTGGACAAGGTGAAAAATATATGAAGGATACACACACACACACACACACACACACACACACACACACACATGTCTATAGAGAGAGAGAACAATGTGTATATATTCATATATAGATAATAATGACAAATGGCATTATTTTCTTGATTATAAAAATAATGTGTTGAAACCATTCATGAAACACAGAAATGTTCAGTAAGGAAAATAAAAATACTTCCACCATCTGGAGGAGGCCATGTTTTAAACAACAAAATCCCTCCTTTTATTGTTTCACTTTATTAATGCTGTTGTGAAAAATGTTCTAACCTTTCCACATAGCGGAGTATATAAGGAAATGGGCCTCCAGACTGGATGCTGCGGCAGGTTAAAGAAGACTGCAGGGGGTCCAGCTGCCTAGCACACCTCTGGCTTGGCATCTAATGCTTGTCTCTCTTCCTCTGTGGTCCTGCTGTGAAATCGTAAAGCCTGGAGCTGCTATAAAAGCCATTTTTCACCTTGAGGGGAAAGAATTTTCTAAAGAAACCAGCACTCAGAGGAGGGCACATCAGAGGTAAAGATAACAGTATTAGCAACCAATGGGGCCACGGCCACTGGACTGAGCTCAGTTATAGAAGCCATCCTTTCTATGACTGTCACTCACGCAGGCTAAGACATTTATTGTGTAAACTAGTTTGAGTCTCTTTCTGATACTTGAAGCTGAAAGCCTCATGATAAAGCCATCAGTAGGCAATTGGCTCAATATATTATGACATGGTCATATAATAAAACACTGGTGCCAGAGATAAAAAGTATAGATAGCTGTATAAGCAACATCAAGCATAGATTTCCATTAGGTGTTATTAACAAAGAAACGGCTAGGGAATCATATGCCTGGTATCACCCCCTTTAGTTAAAACAGTATATTGAGCTATAGACATAAATTAGAATCACAGGGGAATTAAAATTTTTTTCTTTCTACATTTATACACTTTTGATTTTTTAAGGTTTTGCTTTTAGTATAATGCATAAATACACATTTCAGTTTTTGAACTCTGAAGTGCTCTAGGTAATACCATTTAAAAAATTATGACATAAAGATATTAATGACGTAGTCTCCAAACAGCTTAGTGTTTTTACATATTTTTTTTTTACATATCAGTTTATATAACCTTACGCTTATTTAGCTTTTGATCACTTTCTCCAGTTCCTTGTCTGTCTTGAAATAAAATGTGTCTTAACCTCCAAAAGTTATAAAGATAAGTAAAAACTACCTCACAGGGTCTGGCACAAAATGGTGAATCAATGGTTGCTGTTATTCACTTTCCTTGGAGTGAAGGGAGCCCTTCCAGAAATTTATCTTTGCTTGCTGATCAATGAGTCGTCCTCTGACGTTACATCTGTTCAAACACCCCAGAAGCAGCAATAACTCCCTGAGTGCAGCTCATGGTCTCGGCTGGACCTTCTGATCCTGGAAAAGAAACGAGCACAGACACAGCCTCGGGGAACCAGGAAGGGCCCTTTAATGGAAGCTGAGAATCAGTGACCCAACCAGCTGAAAAGGAGCCTTTACAAAATCATCGGGTTATCGGTTTATTTTCCAGATGATTAGTCAAGACAAATTTTTCTTAAACTGATGTCACCTCTCATTTTCGATATGAAGGATACAAGTGAAGAGGCGCCAATGAGTGGACTGGCTGCATGTTCTCCTTCTCCAGGGGAGGGAGAAGGGAGAAAAGGGGCCAGCCAGGCTTATAGAGTCCCCAGAAGCCAGCAGCCAGGGGCTCTGAGCTGTGTTTTGGGCCCCCCTTCCATTCCAGCTCAGAGCTCTGTTTCTCTTTGCATGATGAATGTCACGCACACATGCACGCACATACTTTGATGCTTTTCATGGGCCTTCAATAAAATCTTTAATTGTTGTCAATTTTCACTGGTGATCAGGCCAGCAATTCCCCTAAATGAAGTGTTGAACGAGCCAGGGCTTCAAAGCAACCCCACCCAGATGTTTCCATTATCTCTGTATGTGTATGAAGTTTGAGAAATATTCCTATGCACATTATAAGTGTGCTTTGAAGACTTAGGAAAAATGTCAAACTCCTTGGAGCTTTTCTCTCAAAGAACCAAGGTCCTGCTGTGATATTTGAAATTTTTATAAACACAAAGGAAACAAAGATTTGTGGTGCTCACACAGGAAACACAGGGGGCCCTCAGCAAATATTTGGGATGACTGAATGACTTTAATCAGGAATCTTGATGCAAATGACCTGCCTTTGTTGGGCCCAGGTTTCCTCTAAGGAGATACTCACAGCTAGGCAGTGGGATGGTGGCCAGGTGAAAAGCTTGTCAAGGAAAGGCATGCTGTGAATACAAGCTGCTAGGAATGCAGGGGGTGGCCAACTTTGACAACCAGCTGTGCCTATCAGAACCCAGAGAGTTATTTGAGGCAAACTTTACAAGAAATTGCACAACCTCTCTCTGCAGCTCTGATCTCCCCAGGAACACAAGTCCTCCACCCTCGCCCCCCGCAGTCAGGCTGCCATCAGTGTTCCGACACACAGGCTCGGCTAGCTTTGTGCTTTGGCTCATGCCACCTTCTCCCCTGGAATGAGTTTACAGACCCTTTTAAAGTTCAGTCTCCAGTCTCATCTGTCCAAGAAGCCTCCAAAGCACCCTCCTAGCCGCCTCTCTCTCCTGTCCTCCCGGTACCCTCCACCCTCCCTCTAAGGCAGCACCTTTAACTGGGCACCACCCTAACACAGAGGGAGGCGCCAGATTAAATCAGAAGCGTATGTAGCCACAGGTGGATTTTCAAAACACTCATCTTAAAATCCTTGACTTTTAACTTTTAAGTCTGGGCCTTGAGCAAGAAAAGAGCCGAAAACCTAGAAGGCTGAGGTATAGGGTTTATGCTGCAAACCTGGAACTTTCGCTTAAGGGAAGTATCCATTTGAACCAGCACATAACACAAGAAGTACTGAGGGAATGCGACTGGGTTTGGGGCTGCAGAGGAAGTGGGGGTGGGAGGGACCTGAGCCAAAGAGGCATCCCTTTCTCCATCTCCAGGCAAACCTTGTTTCAAATCTGTATCGAAGACCTGCCTCCAACATGGAGCCTGGGGGTGAGCAGCAAGGGGGCTGGGGTAAAGGAGGACGAAAGCCTGGAAGATGGTGTGAGGGGAGCCTCAGAGTTCCAGTGGCGCCAATGAGCTACAGAAGGGCTCCAAAAAGTTCCGTGCTCACCACCATAAAACGCGTGCCTCATGAGACCAGGGACAAGGCAGGACACTTGCAAATCAACAGACAATGACCAGGTCGGCAGGCATCATAGGGTAGTGCTCTGTGTGGGCACTGCTGACAGAGGAGAAAAGAAGATGCCAGTGGAGAATTTTGAACTAGTTTATATCCTTGAGTGAGCATGAGTAATACTTCCAGGACCTGGTTACCTTGAACTGGAAAGAATGATGTTTTCCACCGTCAGAGGAAGTAAGGACTCATGAGTTGTGTTAAGATCTGTTATAGAAAAATAAAGTTCCATTTTGGTGTTAATTGTGGCTAAATGTCCACCTGCTGTCCACCAGCTACCCACATGGCCTGAGTGACCAACCATTTCAGTTTACCCAGGACTGTCCTGGGTTTAAGACTGAAAGTGATTTGGCCCAAGAAATTCTTCAGTATGGGCAAACTGGGACAGTTGGCTACACTACCTGGTACTAATGTAGCATCTCCCCAGGATGTCCCAACTTGATTTTAAGTGAGCGAGGGCAAGGCTGTGTTGCTATTCAGACTGTGTTCATATTCATTCAACCAGCAAAGATGAATACAGCTGTCACTTCATTGAAGTCTGATGGGGGTGAAGTACTCTTTGATGAATAATTAAAATACAGAGCGATAAAGGGAAATGTTAAATTAATGCAATAAGGTAGCATCGCACAGCATAGCATCAGAATGACTAAAATTTAAAAGGTTGGTAATATCAACAGAGATGTCTGACAGAGATGTGGGAAAAATGACTATGCTTTCTCATAACACTAAATATAAACCTACCCTTTGACTTAGTAATTCCAATCTTACATTCTCAAGAGAAATAAAATATATGTCCACAAAATAACCTATACTTAGTAGCAGACAGTTATAACAGCCAAAATTTGGGGAAAGCCCAGTTGCAGGAAAATTGTGACATATTTGCAAAATGAAATAGTGCACATTAAAAAAAAGGAATGACTACTGTTACACACACGTGGATGAATCCCCTGGCACCTCATGCCAAGTGGAAGAAGCAAGACACAAAAGAGCCCCAACTCCAGAAAAGTCAAAGCTGGCCTATAATGATGGACATCAGCTCTGCGGTTTCACAGGGTGGAACGAGGGGCGTTGACCAGGCAGGGCCACACGGCAGCCTGCTGAGATGCTGGAAGCATCCTACCTCTGGCCTGCGGCGCTTGTTTACACATTTGTCAGAACTCATCAGTCTGCATAGTTGAAATGGGTGCTTTCTTGTTCGTAAATTGTACCTAAAGTAGTTGATTTTTAAAAACCAGAATAAGATATTATGACGCGAAGATGCAATGAGCATTGCAACAAACATGCACACAAGGAGCCAAGGGGCTGAAGGAAGAATTTGCTGCTGGGCTGAGGGTGAAAAGCCAGGCGCAGCTGTGCTGAGCAGAGAGCAGGAGACAGCCCCCTCTCTGCAGAGACCACCTCTGTGTACCAGGTGTTCGAGGAAGAAAGCAAATGGTGGGCTGCAGGAATAGCACAAGAAGAGGGGTAGGTGGAGGCCACTGCAAGAAAAATGAGAACTGAAAAGTAGGTCTGGGAGAGTTTGGGAAAGGCCTTGTGTTCCTGCAAAGGACGTTGGACTGGGATGGTGTTACTCAATCGTAATGTCCTGATTCATCGGGAGATTAGTAGGTAGTGTGACGCTAGTAATGTGTTGTTACTCATTAGGACTCTATTGAAGTGACCTCTGCAATGTCCCTGTCCCTCACAAGCAGGCTGCTGTGTTTTCTTAAGGGAGGGTGGAGGATGAGGGGTTGAGGGGCCAGGAGCACCCAGGGGGTGCTCCCTCTAAGCGGGACCCTCCCCATGCTTCAGGGTAACAGACAGTCATGGACCACTGCTGTGGTCAGTGGTTGGGGAGAGGCCAGTGCTTCGGAAGGACAGTCCGGCTACAGAGTCAGGGGAGGAGTGGGGTGAGGTGAAACTGGAAGCAGGGAGACCAGTTAGTGGGCTGGAACAATGATCCACCAAAGCATGATGGGGTCTGGGTTAAGGCCGTGGAACACAGGAAAGCACACAAATTTAACACATGTTTTAGGAGCAGCTGCAACCACGCTTTGGAAGACTGAGAGCACTGGGAAGTTGGATAAACCATGAAGTGTCAATTTGGTCAGTGGCCAGACCATCACTCAGGACATGCTGGAGAAGAGAGCCACAGTGGGGGAGCGGGTGGTCTTGTGTCCAGTGACGCAACCAACAGTATCCCGTGTTCTTTATCTCTGCCCTTTACCAAAGTCAAAACAAAACTTTCCTTGAGCCTCTCTGCGGGGCACATCTGCACTATATTGGGCTTCCTGGAAACATAGCCACCCCCTGCCAAAGTATACCCACATTACCTACTCCAGTCCAGAAATAAGAGCGTCAGACCAGGGAGAGAGGTCCCCATGGGCAAGAGCCCCTCTTACTTCCTAGAACCACATCATCTACTCTCTCCACACCTACTGTTGGCCCTGAAGTACCCGAATCAATCTGTGCTGCATAGACCTAGCCTAATGTCTTTTAAGACATCCAGTAAAAAGATTCTCCCTCAGTGCCTGGCCATGGGTCCTAACAATCAGGAACAAGCATCCCTGGAGTATCCTGAGCCCTGTGGTTCTTGCTTCAATGTGTGTGTTGAATAAAAATGGAATCAGGTTGTGGAAATGAGCTGAGAGTCCAAACAGTTCAATTGCAGTTTCTACGTCATTATTAGCCAGGTTGCCTGTGCAGAGCAGATACAGACACAAAATTATGGGACCAGGATCACATATGATGTTAGTGGCATGTTTACAATAAAGTAGTTTGTTTTCTGAGAACGAAAGAGAGCTAAGTAGCAATAGAAAGATGCAGTTCACGATCACAGTCTAGAGGGGTTTAAAGTGAACATATTGTTTTTATTTGGGGAGTGGATCTGGGTAATAATTCTTGAAGAAGAGGTGGGTTAGGGAGTAGAGGCTGTCATCCTGAGCCCTCAAACCTAAAGCTGGTGGTGCACACATCAGACAGGACGGTGCCATGACTCAGGCTTTACTCGGGCTTCTCAGAAAGAACTGGCGTTTCGCTCCCTTGACTCAGCATTCCGGAACTTCAGCCCTCAGCCACTGGAGTAAGCTGTCACACCGACTGTTCCTCTCCCCACTGTGCTGAGATACCCTTTTCAACCCGACTTCAGGCCCCACCAAGCTGGCGGGGAGGCCCCCACTGCCCTCTGAACATGTCACCACCCTGGCCACAGTTCTGTGAGGAAGGGACAGCCGCCCTTTTCTAGAAGCTCGACTCTTTCTCTGAGATGTGTGTGTGCGTGTGTGTGTGCGTGTGTGTGTGTGTGTGTGCATGCTCGTGCATGCATGAGTGTGTGTGTGTGTTGTTGTTGCTGTTTTACCAAATAAAAAGCCACTAGAAGCAATCAATATGAGCTCCTCAGCACCCCCAGAGACAGACTTCAATGCTATGGGGGTCGTGACAGCAGTGGAACTGAGAGAAGAAACGGAAACTTCAGACGTTCTGAGCTAACAGCTTTATCTATTGAAAAATAATAGCTGGGAGAAGAAATCACATTTCTGAGGCACTCAGGGCTTATTTACTTTTCACATTCTTCTTTTTTTAAGTGTGACTCCTAGTTTCCTAGATGGAACTGCCCAGGTAGGGGCCATTTACTGTTGGAGCAAATTGCGGGACACACCTGGAAATACTGGTCCCAGCTCTAGCTGAGAAAGACTGGGGATTGTGGGGGCAGGGTGGGGCAGGCATAGATTATAACAAATCAGAACAAAAGCATTGATGCTGCAGCAGGAGCAGCCCCAGAGGTTTTAATTCAGTTGACCTTGACTGGCCTCCAGCATCATATTTTAAAAGCTCTCCCAGGGGATTCTGGTGCGTAGTCCAGGTTGACAACTGCTAGCCCAGTGGTGGGATGATGTTTGAATCATAGCATCAGTCACCTAGTCGTAGCATACCATGTACCAGTTGCTGTTCCAAAACTTCTCAATAGTCATCTTATTTCCCCCACCCCAGATGCTACAGGAATACTATCATCCCCATTTCACAGTTCGGGAAATGCATGCTTCAAGATTTATGTGACTCTCACAAAGCCACGCAGTTTGCCACCACCTTACTCTCCTTTTCTTCACAACTTGGACAATAATTCATATTTCTAATAGGTTAACCATGTTATCGGGAAAAGATTACATGTGTATGATGAGCTGTGCTTAAGAATCCAGGGCACAGAGTAATTTATTTTATAAAGATTAATGTGCAAAAAGTCTACTGTGTTCCAAAACATTTAGAACGGTGAGCTCTGGTTCCTGGAAAACCCACTGAACAGCACATTCCTGAACGATGCCCCAACTAGTACGATGTGTCTGCTCTGTTAAGATGAGTCAGGGGCGGTCAAGAGACAGGGGTCTTGTTAATGCCGGCGGGCCAGAAATTGAACTCAGCAGCACTTAAAAACAGTGGTCTCCTCCCTCAACCACGAAGTGAAGTTTAAGAGGAAACCTGTTTCCGGAAGGAAATTAGCCAAGTCACAAAGGAACCACTAAATCTGGGAGGCCACACAGGAAAGAAAATGCCTGAAAGATAGAAGCTTCTGGCCACAGTGCTGATGCAGGACCCTGATAATTAAAGAGAAGCGTTGGCAGCCGCCCCAGAATGAGCTCACCGGGAAGGACAGGACACAGAGCTGCCCAGCAGTGAGGGTAGTTCCTGGAGAAGCCGAGTTGCGGGAGAGGGTCACATGCTCTCAGCATGACAGGGAATCCAGTCCATTGTTTATTCTCTACTCCTACCAAAATGTCGCTGCAAAACACCACTCTGCCACTTACAAGCTGTGTGACCTTAGGCAAGTTACTAACCCTTTCTGAGCCTCAATAAATGGTAGCTAATACTATTATTTATTGTTATTTGAAGTGGCTGAGTCTTTATAGGATTATGTAAAGAGTAGCTCATCATCATATAGCACTAGGGTGGGAAACCTTTTCCTCTAAAATACTAGCTAGTAAATATTTCAGACAAGAATCCAGTATATATATTTACTCTGGGTGGTGGGCACACTTTGGGTCCAGATGCACCTGCTGGAGACAGTCTCAGGGAGAAGAGCAAGCTGCAGGGGGAGGGCCTGGGCCATATCAGCAGGGTGGAGTTGGCGAAGGGGACCCGGCCGCCACCATTGATTCCTCTTTGCCTGGTGACACCCAGACCATTTCCTCCTGGAGAACCCAGCTGTCTCCCCTTCTAACTGACTGGAAGTGAAGTCTCCAACTCACAGACTGGTAACTCAGCAGGTGCTAGGAGCAGAGTGGGCAACAGTGGTGCAGGGGACACCCCAGTCAGGCTCATAGTGCTCGCCCGGTGCCCCCGAGCCATACAAAAACAGGAGACAGACCATAGTTGGCCTGAGGGCCTCATTTGCTGATAACTGATATAGCGAGAGAGACCTAATTGTAAGCCCAGTGTGAGCTGAACGCACCTTCACCAGCATTCTCTGCATCATAACCCATTAATGGGTTATGAAAACACTTCAGTGGGTCACTACAGCATTTTAGAAAAAGTGAAACAGAGAGAATAGAATATTTCCAGGTTTTCAGTTGTATCCATATGTATATGGACGTATGCTCTAGGCACAAAGTCACGTCTATCTTACTGAGGATTGGGCTCTAGGCACACCTGCTTCTGTAAAGCTCAAAAGACATTTTCTCATCTATTCCTCAAGAATTTATAGAGGATTCTCTCTCAAAGTTTAAGGATAAGTTTTCTGAGGAAAAGGGCCAAGGCATAACTTTCTGTTTACCCTGAAACCCACCATCTTAGCATGTGGGTAGGAAATAAAGGAAGAAAGAGAGTCCGCTGACCTGTGGGACAGATGTACATGCCTGGGAGGACGCTGGAGAGAGGCAGGTCTCTGCTAGCACGCCCCCTCACGTCTCACGCATGTACACAACCAGAAGGTCCAACAGAGCACCCAATCCAGTGGTTTTCAGACTCTGCTCCAGTATCCCGTAAGGGAACAATGAAGACAAAACTATTATTCAATCCTTCTGTGCCCCAATTAGCTTAGAGATACTAATAGCTCATTATACATTTTCAGAGACTCTACAATTTTTAATTGTTTCCTGGAGAACTATAATGTTTTATGAATAAATTATTTATAAGTGGTTCTGGCATAGTGAGGAGGACAGCTTTGGAAAGAGAGTCCCTTTACCTCTTAATATTTGATTCTTTATTGACAGAAATGGGATGACTGCCATAACATCCATACAGGATCACCGTGAGGGTCAAATGAAGTGATGTGTCCAGATCTTATAAGTCCCTGGACTGTAGTTAGTTTTCTGCCTGCAGGCAACCTGTTGGCTCTTTAAAGAGGGTGGGGGGGGGGTGGGGGAGGTTCCCCTGCCTGACAGAAAGGCTGGGGGAGAGGATGGCAGTGCCTCTAAAATTCTATGGGTTTTCCCTCATTTGATCCTCACACTCAGTATGACACACTGTCCCCATTTTGCAGGTGAAAAACAAGAAGTTTAGTGAAGTCAGTTAAATGTGAGGCAGGTGGACTTGCCCCAGCAGGGAAAGCTCCAGATCTTGAAATTATAGACAGAAGAGCCCTGAGAGTGAGAGGTGCCCATGTCATTGTCATCTCAGCAGAATCCTGATGCCAGAGAAGTACGCTGAGGGTCCAGAGCCCAATACCTAGCTACATTAAACTCTGAGGAGGAGAAACCATTGGGAAGAAAGGGGGCCAAGAGAGAAGAGGCTCAGTTCATTTTCCAAAAACATCACAGACTCAGAATTTTGAAATATGGCTTTGGCTATGTCCTGGGGATCCTCATGCAGAAAAAATTATGAAACTCCCTCCACTGAGAAGCTAGGGGCACCATAGCACAGGTGTTAGCCCACACATTCATGTGGACTCAAAGCCAAGAATCACCTTCCACCAACCTTCCAGTAATTGTTCTGTGACCCACAGGGGAGGAAAACCCTTGCACTCACAAGTAAACAAACTTCAAAGGGCTGTTTACAAGAGAACACTGATCTTGTACATTTGAAAAGAGGTCATTGGACAGCAGGGAGAGTGACTATTTATTCAGAAGCACACAGGGGAATAGAACACGGAAGATCTGTAGAGAGATCATGAAGACTGTTGAAGGGAGTAAAAGAGTAAGATCTAATTGGTTAGGTGAGTTTTTAAATTTTAAGGTGTGTGGTGTGAAGTTCTGTTTCCTAAAGAAGCTGTGAAAATAAATTACACCAAATTCACAATTGAAAATGTGTGCAAGTGTGTCTGAGGCTGTTAGCCCAGAGAAGGAGTCTGGGTTCTAGTTGGACCCCAACTAGCATGTGACATTGGCCAAGTGGCTTAGGTGACACCCCCGCTTCTCCATCTACAAACAGAGCACAGGGCTGTCTGCTTCTCTAAGTGAGATGAGACAGATAGAATCATTTCACACCTCTGAGGAATCAAGGTATCACGTTATTTATTTTCCCCAATCATTTTTTTTCCCCCAGTCTTTAAGGACGATCTCACAAAAAGGGGAATTTCAATTGACACCAAATCACTGGGTCGTCAGCACAGCCCTGAGAAAGTCATGACTCATTTTGGTTCTCAAGGGGTTTTCCTGCCTCAGGAGGCGTCCCTGGTGAGTCCACCCCCTCATTTCTGAACAGATAAAAGAATCACTTACCACCACAGCCTCTGTATCAAACAAGCCATTTGTCAAAATAGCATGACGTTGAGTGTAAGTCAGCTAATGCAAATGATCACCACATTTCAGTTGAATGTACTCGATTTTGACTGATGAAGGGCTTGGGGGTTTTTTCAAGAATAAATTCCAAGCCTTTTATTTCAACCTACTTTTCTACTTTTGAGTCTGAGTACAATAGTGGGGACTCAAAAACTTAGAGAGGGCAAAATCTCCAAAGGGAAGAGGACCTGGTTTCCCCCTCTCTGGTAATCCCATGGAGAGATGACCTGCCTGAGTTTTGACCAGTCAACATCTCACTGACACTGTCTGTGTCTGTACCCACCTTTGATTGTCACGCAATGCTACACTCCCAGAAAGTCAAGCACTTGAGGGAAAGCAACCCCCAAACAATTTACCTGCATGACAGCCTTAAGAAATAAACCAGAATATTCTTCTCACTATTTTTAGAAATGAGAAGACAGTGCTACAAAGAAGACACCGTTTGCGTTGTAGAATGGGTGAGGACATGCCACCCTGGCCTGATCAGTCAGGTTACACCGTGAACATGGCCAGTGATTAGTCCAGAGAAGAGCACAGGTCACCACCGGCTGGACAAGTCATACTCTTTCCTGGGCTTTTGCAATCAGAAATATCAGGGGAGATAATCTCTCCTCACACAGGTTGCTGTGCAAATACAAGGTACACCATGAGCTTCCTGTGGCCAATATGCCTACCACATGAAGAGACACAAAGATAAGGCACCTTGATGAATCCTGGATTTAACTGTGCCTGCAGCTCTTCTGTTCCCAGGTTTTACTTTACTGTTTTATGAACCAATAGTCAATCTATCTGTCTCTCTCTCTCTCTCTCTCAGTCTCTCCTCTCTCTCTCTCTCTCTCTCCTCTTCTCTCTCTCTCTCTCTCTCTCTCTCTCTCTCTCCCTCCCCTCTCTTTCTTTCATATACTACTTAGAAGTGTGTTGTCATTTGCAAATTTTAAAAAAACATTTACTAATAGAAGTGCTTAGTTACAAAAAGGAGAATTATGTGTAAAGAGTTTTACATTTTTGTTCATCTGGATATTTTGACCATTATCAAAAAAACAAAAAAAAAAACAAAGTGACCTCAATGAAAAACACATAAATGAGAAATTTTGAAATATTATCTTTAAAAATATGTTGATAACAAAAGCTGCCTGTTCATTCAACCTAAATTAAAAGTTAATCCTGGGTCAAATACAGTCAAAACAGGGGCTTTCCATAATGAAATGTATAATCGGATTTTGCTGTTTTGATCACTATCCAAAGGAAACATTTCAAAAGACAGAATGTTAGTGGACCCACTCAGCCTTTTAATCCAAAAAGGGGAAAATATTTATTGCTGTGAAGCTATAAAAACATTTCCAAGAAACTAAAGTCAAATAGTTTCCGGAAAATGTAATTGCTGCTTTGCACACACTCACTAAGCTGTTCATTAGGGATGAGTTCACTCAACCACAACCTTGGTCTCAGGCCTGCTGCTGCTGCCAGGCTGAGATTCTCGCGCTGTCCTCAGTTTGCTTGGGGTACATTAGACGTTATCGTAACCACGGATTGAATAATACTGTGCGGCCAACACTGTCCTCACAGTCCTGACTGTGGCAGTACAAGGCACACAGTCTGGCAGAGAAACCCAAAGAGGGCAGTAGTCACAGTTCTGTGCCTAAGAGCATAGAGCTAAGCAAGGAAGGCCCTGGAGTTAGAGACCTTACTGTGCGCCCTCAGCCCAGTTTACTATGGGTCTCAGCTCGACAAGATGACAGAAATCCATTTGGCGAGTGTGTTAGTGGCAAATCGTCATTCTCACCTCCTCACATCAGAATACAGTCAAGACTACATGATCATCCTCTAGGTAACAGGTGGGCCATTAGGATGACACTGGCCTGTGATGACAGCTTGCTAATTCTATTGTCCAGTGATTATAAATCATGGAATTTGGCTCTGCAAGAAACTCATGGACCACTTAGGGACATTCTTATTTTATAGGAGAGGAAAATTGAGGCCCAGAGAGAGGAAGTGACGAGGCCAAGATTACACTCACACTGCCTGGTAACAGCTCAGACCTGAACCCAGAGCCCGCTCACCTGCCAGAGCCTTTGCCTCTTGAACTTCTCTATCTTTCTACACACTTGCCTATAGCCCTGTGCCCAGCAAGGGCAGGGCCATAGCACACAGTTATCCTGAAGGGAGACAGGGGTGCAGTCTCAATGGGGGTCTAAAGGCTGGGGCTTTGCCTCATCCCAACCCCCAAAAGCTCTAGAGATATTTTGCACTTGTAAAAAAGGATTCTTTTTTTTTCATTTTCCTTCTGTTTTAAGAATTGGTTTTAGTGTTTTTATAAACAATAGCAAACATTTTGAAAGCAGAGCTTAAATTGCTTCATTTCGATTCATTTGTATGTGTGTATACTTGATAGATATATAGATATAGGCATAGATATAGATATAGATGTAGATGTAGATATAGATGATATAGATATAGATATACGCATACATAAGCATATATATATATATATATATATATATATATATATATAGAGAGAGAGAGAGAGAGAAGAGAGAGAGAGAGAGAGAGAGAGAGAGATACACATAAATAAAGAGAGAGAAAGGAAGGGAAAAGGCAATAGACCATACCCTATAAAATAGCAGTTAAATTCAGTCCCTCTGTCCAGCCCCACCCTACCCCAGCTATGGACAACTTTTTACACCTCACTCACACCCCTCTCTGTGACTCACACTGAAGATGTGGTACCCTTTTGCTTGATGTGGCTACTAACAGCACCTGCATAAGTAGGGAGCCGTGTTAGCTCTTGGCAGGTAAGCCCATAGCAGCCAGACTTCCAGGATCCTTAGCTGAACTCTTTCAAACGACAACAAGCCTATAATAATCAAGAGAGGCAAATGAGAAGGGAAAGCAGGATCGTGTCATGGCTTTGGGTACAAAATTGGAAAGTTTAGAATTGGAGAATCCAACAGACAAAAAAAAAAAATTCACCACTTCCGATAGAAGGAAAGCTCTCTACAATATGGCTCTCCTTATGGAGTTCTCAGGAGAAAGAACTAATGGGCCTTCAGTCTCTATGGAGTCAGGGGAACTTGGGGCAGGATGAAGGGAGAGGGATAGTCCTGAAGTGAATAGGAAACATGCGGGCCATCTTGCACACGCAGTACAGGAATCTTATCTCACCTAGCTCTCTAAAGGGTCGTGGAAGGATGTGGTTCCATAGTGCAGCAGTTAGCATGTCTGCTTTGCACACAGAAGGTCCTGGGTTAGCGCCCCAGTGGAGCCATGGTCCATGGTCTACGGTCATGCCACCGTGAACAAGCCCGATGTCAGATCTCGGAAGCTAAGCAGGGTCAGGCCTGGTAGTACTTGGGTGGAGGACCACCTAGGAAGACCAGGTGCTGTTGGCATAAATATATATAATAAATAAATAAATAAATAAATAAATAGTCACAGAAGCCTCACTGTCTTCCTCACTGTGCCCCTGGCTGCTTGTCTCTTAAAACAGGAGTCAGTGCCAGCTGTGTGGGGGGTGTTTCAGAAAACTCATTTCAGGGAATAGTGTTTGCACAAGTGCCTGGGTCAGAGTTGGCAGCCAAAAATGTTAGATTCTCTTGTCTGCATCCAAAAGTCCACGCACGAGTGGCTGGGTAACCAAGTGACTCTTCATTTCGCACCAGGCTCTCTGATTTGAAAGCCAGAAAGGCTGAATGGGAAGATCCCGGGGACCACTGTGCTGTCAGAGACCCGACACATCTGCGCCTCGATTACCACACAGTGAAACCCTGCGGCTTGTACTTCCCCTCCCCATGGACCTATTGCAAACATAGAATTATGTATTAAGCAAATTGTTAATTTGTCCTCCCCTTCAGGTAACTGGAGTATTTAAACAAGTGTTCTGGGGCTTGGCTTAAAGATGGCCTGGGCACTGGGTGGGGAAAGCCTAGAAAACTCTTCCTCCACTAGCAGGAGAAGGAATAAGGCCAGCACTCAGGTGTTCTCACGTCTCTGTAAAATTTGAATTGGGGAGGAAGATAACACTTTCAGATATACATGTCATGACCACCCTGATTCATGCACACACACAGACACACATACTCATCAAACCCTCCCTTCCAAGAGAAGACCGTACAATTGACCAGTCAATTCCTGGTGACTTGCTAGAGCTCACGTCAAAACAGGTCCTAACGACCCCCCAGTTGTTGACAACGTTGCCAGGTGAAGACTCTGGGTATCCTGGAGGGTCATTTTCTCCCAGTCTAGTAGCTTAACTGACAGCTGAGTTAGTTCAACAGAAGAACAAGCTGCCATCACCACTGAGCTCTCCTCTCTCCATCCTGGTCACTTTACTGAACAGAAAGCACCCCTTTTCGCACAGTCACATAGTCTTTGTCCTCAGGCCCTTTGCAGATCTTTACAAGGTGGGGCCCCTGCCCAGTAGACCAGGGACTGTGTGGGCTTTATTGCTTCTCTTAATAAGCCATGTGGGGCAACCAGCCCTGCTCTGAAGGTTCCCAGGAAGACACTCTGAGTATTTACTTCTGCTCTGTGCAGTTCTTCTGCCTCTTTTTATGGACTCTTCTGGACTCTTCACATTACTGTCACACTACCTGCTTCAAGCAGTGAGGCCCCCTTTTAAAGAGGCTAATTGGAACCTCTCTGTTTGGGGAAGCCACACACAAGTGTCAGAAGGCACATAGGCTCTTGGAGAGAACCAAAGGCATCCTTTGTGGAAAGACCAAAAAATCAGGGAAAAAGCAAAGTCCCTCAGAGGTCACCAGCCTTTGAGCTGAGGGAATGTGGGAACTTGGAAAACCACAGAGGAGGAGCCACTGGCCAGTAAGGTGGACCTTTCCAGGGCTTAGTCAAGAGAGCGTTGTTCTCCTACGGGAGCACCGCCTCTCAGTCTCATCCCCCTGTGCTGCAGGCAGAACTTTGTAGAGGATGTTTTGCGGAAGCCATTAGAATTGCCTAGTCTGATGGAGCAGCCACCTAGCACAAGCCCTGCTATATCCTGCCCATCGCACACTAGCCAACAGCAGAGTAAGCCTGGCTGTCAGCAGATGCCACCTCCCACACGGAGTGGGCACACAGTCATAGGTTAGTGAATGAAAGAGTGAGGACATGGGCAATGAGAGGGCTAGAGATCCAGTTAATGGAATTAATGGGATTTTGTGTGTAGGACTCAGTCCATGTAAGATGATCTTTAAGCAATATGTAGTAACTACTGTAACAGCTAAGTTGAAAGTGTGATACAGAAGGGATCATGTGGAATGCAGAAGCCATCAAGGTCAAACCAAAGAAGAGGACTGGCTAGGACAGACACACTGCCACAGCTCCCTAGGGTAGCAAATGTCAGAGGACATACTGGTAGTGAATGTCAAGGTGAGTCTATACACGTGCATTATTACAATCGGATGTACATGTAGAGTGTGGACTTGTGACCATCTGAACTTGAATCTCAAATCTCTTTGTAGTTATTATAAAGTCCTGAGCCCAAGGACTTCCTCAGGTACTTGTGAGGAGGTGTAGCTGAACAGTGTGGTGGCAATGTCCGTAGGTCCACCCAGGGCATTCAGAGAGAGCAGTCCAAGAAAGCAATGGCCTCAAAAATGGGTCCTGAACAGGGCCGATTCACATCTGCAGGTCCTGCATCTTACACAGGGATGTTATAACACCAGCAGTAGCCAGCTTCCAAGATGACCCTCCCACACCAAACAAGACTTACCTTCTAGTATTTATGTCCTTGTCTCTAAACTATTAAATCAGGGCTCCCTGAGGAAATGACAGTAGGTAGATGACTTCCAAGGCTAAATTATAAAAGGCATTGCGACTTTCACTATGGCCTTTGGGATCACACATTCTGAAGGAAGTCAGCGGCCAAGTCATGAATTCACTCAAGCTGTCCTGTGGGAAGTGTACATGGGGATGAAATGAGGTCCCCTGCTGACAGCCAGCATTGACGTTTTAGCCACAAGTCATCATGGGCCAATTCTCCAGCCCCAGTCAAGCTCTGAAATGACAGCAGCCCTCACTGCAACCCCATGAAAGACCTAAGCCATCACGTAATTGAAATCATATGGTATGCTGGCTCAACAATTTCACTTATATGCAAAATCTAAGGGACAAAAAGAACAAACTAATCAAAAACAGACTCGCAAACATAGAAAACAATCTGAAGACTGCCAGAGGGGAGGAGCTTGGAGGGCTTGGAGGAAGGGGTGAAGTGTTAAAGAAGTACTGATTAGTAGTTGATAGATGTTCACGGGTGTGGGGAACACAGCATAGGGAATGCAGTCAGCATTAATGTAATGACTAGTTGAAGAGACAGAGGAGAGAAAGAGCAATTAGGGGGATTATTTTATAAACTATATAAATGTCTAAACAATGTACTGTATACTTGAAACTAATAATAAAATAAAAAATTTTTTTAAAAGGCCTGAGCCAGCACAGCAAAATACTCCTGCCTTGCTGGCTGTGAACTAATACATGATTTCTGAATTTTCAGAAATTTGTTAAAGATCAATAGACAAGTAGGACAACACCTATTTTAGCCATCCAGAACATATTTTTCA
The DNA here is from genome assembly GCA_003508835.1 of Eonycteris spelaea. Taxonomy (NCBI): domain Eukaryota; kingdom Metazoa; phylum Chordata; class Mammalia; order Chiroptera; family Pteropodidae; genus Eonycteris; species Eonycteris spelaea. The sequence continues at coordinate 4,444,651 of PUFA01000137.1, forward strand.
CCCCATTTCAGACCCTTACCTCTATTCTGAATAGTTGAGAGTGGCAAATAAATAGCCCATGAGCCCACTACCCCGACCTTCCTCATACTTAAAAAATATAGGAGACAATTTTTTGGAAAACAAAACCAAAAACCTAAACAATATAATTATGTCCCCATAATTGACCTCATTTTATTAGTTTGCCTCAAAGGGACTTTAACAATAAACTCCCACCAGTTGAAGTCCTCTGCTGAGGGAAGAAATGACTATCTAATTATTAAATATTTACTTAAGCTCCTCGGCTTTGGTAAAACATGAATATTTCCATTCCAAAAATGTTTTCCTCTCCTCTCTCCTCTCTTCTCTCCTTCTCTCTCTCTCTCTCTCTCATTTTATTTTATTTTATTTTATTTTATTTTTATTTTATTTTATTTTATTTTATTTTATTTTTGAATGCCAGCCAGCTCTGACTCAACAGTGGCTTTCAAAGCACTGTTTTAGTATCAATGGCCAGCATGAGGCGTGCTTCTGAAAACAAGGCCATTTGATGGGAGATCACAGAAGACTTCACGCATCCTGATCAGCTACTGGCTTCTTTCAGCTGTTGGCCTGAGTCCCAGGTTTTGGTTTGACTTAAAAGGATTTAAATAGTCCCACCCATCCACAGAAACAGGAAGATCTGTTGCATCTATTGGCTCTACTGGAAGTGATACCCAGTCTCCCTTTCTGATCATGGTTGGAGACTGGGAAGTATGTGTGATTGACCTTTAGACATCTCCATTGTTTGGTAGAACAGTACTGCTGGGTTAAAAACACTGTGCAGGCCTCATGGCCAACTTAAACATCTGAGATGGGAAATTGTTTTGAGGCACAACCAACTTCTTAAAGTACTTTAGTCTTTAAATGAATCCTTACAAGGAGCCAGAAAAGAAGTTAAAAGTTCTCTAACTCAAATTTTTTGCTTTGCAAATACGAAACATGAAATTTAGCAACATTTAGTGATATGTGACTAAGATCACACCATTATCCCTCATACAGCCAGAGAAAGTCAGTCTGGTTAACTAAATGGAAGAGGAATACGTGCATTCAGTAAAACGATGCTTTGAAAAGTGGTACCATTCCCATCCCAGGACACTTGTCCTCCTTCCCAGAGATAGCCACACCTATCATTCTCTTACACATCCTTTCAGAAATGTTCAAGGCTGATGCACCATCAGTATACTTGTAGGTAGGCTTCTCTTTCACAAGTTAGTAAGTCTAGGTAATCACTCTGGTTCTAGCCCCAAACAATCTCCATTTGTAAATGTTGGCCAGACTCCACCAAGGCCCACACCCACTGCACATATTCATTCGCCTACCAGTCCCTCGTTAGGTGCTGACATGCCGCACTTTCATTCTTGTCTGCAGAACACAGCCCCACCAGCAATACATGTGTCATCTCCCTAAAATGGGGCTAAATGGCCTTAAACACAAAAGCCCTGAACCCTGGCTGTCAGGAACGGCATCTAGTGAGGTTGCCCATAAGAGTGTGTGCAGCACCTGTTATTCCACCAAATCAGGCAGAACCCTTTTCAGCTTGGACACTATTCCAGAAGTTATTTCTTCTTCCAAGAGGAGTTGAAAACACCCCTCCATAGATGGCAGCCAGAACACAGAAGCAGACACGGGGGGCCTAGAAAGGGCAGAGAACACAGAGCCTGCAGCTACCTCCAGACAACCTTCTTGCAGCATTAACGAAGCACAGCCAGAGCCCTCCAGAGCTGGACAAAATGCCTTCCTCAGTTACCATTGACAAGCACTGCCACCAACCTCCACCTCACCAACTAATTGGCTCCTAGACAATGGATGCTCAGAGATAAGGTGAAATAGCCTGGAGTGGGCTCATGCGTGGTGGCTCCAGGTCAAGGCTGTGAGACACTGTGGGGATTGTTTTCCCTGAGGACAACCTCGAAAAGTCCAAGATGTTCCCAGTGATTTCTGAGCACACATTGCCACAGTGCTCTCTCCCCGACTTCTTCTACATCCTTGGCCAACCCCCTTTTTCCGTTTGTGTCACCGCTGGGAACATGTTCCGCAAGGTCACTCCCTGCTCTGTGGAATTGTGTATCATTTTTAAATTTCCATGCATTCCAAGGCATGCCCTGCTTCTCCTCCTCCAGAAATGGGGCAAAGTCTAATTTTACTCTAAAAATATCTTTTTAAAATAGCTTTGCAGAACTGTATTCTCCAGGCTGTAGAATACTAACCACTGGGGCTGTCCGCACACACCCTCCCTAATCTGTTTGGCACATAAAAGTCGCCATTGGTTTGCAACGAGTAACTGATGTTATTACAACAAGCAAGGCTTGCATCTGGATAGCGCACATCAGCACTTGCTGTGAGGGGCACTGTGCCCTCCCAGAACCTAGGCTCACAGTGACCTAGGCTTGGAAATCATCACTGATGTCATCTAATAATAACTACAATTTAAGGAACATTTATTCTGTGGCAGACACTCACCATATATTACCTCATTTAACTTCATTCCCAAGGCCATGTTGTGAGAAGCATCATCCTCCTTGTTGGCAGAGTTTTTAAGAGCCTGTCCATTATCACAGTGCCTGAGTGACTAAGCTAGGATTTGAACCCTGGTACTTAATTAGCCACTGCATACTACATCATCTCCCTGGTCTGACGCATTCTGGAGAGGTCCAGGAAGTAGATGGAACAGTGGGAGATGAAGGACAATTTTGAGGCTAAAATTGTTGCCAGGTTTTTTAAAAATGTAAAATGAATTGAGGTAGAAGGAAGAGGTTGTAGGTGCAGAGAAGATCTCAGAGCACAGGGTGTTGTGGAGATGTAAACAAAACCTTCCATCCTCAGTATCTCGCACATGCCTTTTCCCAGACACTCTGGTCAACCATTCTTGCTCAATGTCTGGTACAGAAATTGCTTCTAAGAGAATTTTTTTAATTAAAATTTCTATTAAAATCACTATTTTGCACCCAGGTTCTTCCAGGATTTGAGGGAAGTCCCTGGTCAGGTAAGAATGTATTGCTTTTTAATATGTTGGCTAAGTGGAGGGCCAGGGGAGGGAGGGAGCAATTGGGGGATCATTTTATGAACTATACAGATGTCTTACCAATGTACTGTATACTTGAAACTCATTAAAATAAATTAATTAATTTTAAAAAAAGAATGTGTCACTTAGCCCCTCCTTTGTTGCTAAGAAGCTGAAAAGTTGACTCAGGAATGACTTGTCTGCCCAAAAACTAACCACCCTGGGCAGGCTAGGCTCGCAGTCCCCTGGGGCAGTATCCCCTCAGCGTCATGTTCCAAGGCCCCCCTCAGTTGAGTGGCACCCAATTCTAAACTCATAGACTGAGGGTTCCAGAGCTTGACGGTATCAATGGCATCCTTTAATGGCAGCCTTTATATAGCTGATTCCAAACACTGAATATATTACATCTGCAAGTTTAATGTGAGAAAGCAAACACCAGAAATTGGGGGAAATGAGGATGCCATCCACTTCTCTGCCCCTGGTCTGCACTCTGAAAAACCACTTTCTGAGTGATTTCTACTTCCTGGGGTTAGCAGCTCATTGACCTTGAGTTTCTCCAGAAGAAAAATGTATTCCTAGCAATGGCAAGAGTATGGAGAACTGGGCACCTATATCACTGCTGGTAGAAATGCAAATATGTGGTACCTTTCTGAGGATACTTTACCCAAAGCCCCTGAAAGGGATGGCAGCTTCATTTCTGGGAATTTAACATAAGAAAATATAGTTCCTCACTTAACATTGTCAGTAGGTTCTGCAATGTCAAGTGAAGAGATATAATATAAAACCAGTTCTACCACTGGCTAACTGATACAAACAAACAAGAGTTAACTTCCTATGGCATCTCATCGATGTTATAACAAAACGACATTATTTGAGGACCTGCTGGAATGAGACAGGTGTCAGAAGAGGCAGGATATTTATTGTGGTATGGTTTATATAATTGAAAACTAGAAACAACTTGATGCACTATGATAGTGACTAGTTAAATAATTTTTAGCACATAAGCACAAAGGAATATCATTTGTACCATTAAAAATTATCTCGTAGATATGTATTTATTGATGTGGAAAGAATCACTCAGACTCTATTTGAACCTTTTGATATTTTGTATGTGCTACCTCTTCATGAATGACTTCCATACATTTCCTTAACGATATTTAAATAATCATTTCATTGTCTTTGTCAAACATCAAGTGGCACCCTCTAGTATGTTCTAGTATGTCAAGTAAATCTGATTTAAATACCTTATGATTGTATATGCTTATCATGCCCATTTTCCACCTCCCTGAGTAGAAATCCCAAGTTTTGATAAACTACCTCTTCTGGAATTCATCATCTCCCCTGGATTCTGGTCCCACTTCAGACCTGCCCCAGCTCTAATTTGAGGATTTCAAAATAAGCCAGTTAAAGAGCAAGCATTTCACAAGTCTAGACAGGAAATCTAGAGATAAATGAATACTTTCAAGATAAATGAATACTTCTCTATGATCTAAAATGAGGGAGTACGCAGAGAAATCTCTAACTCTGTGGATGACTCTCAATTTTTCCAGCTAATAAAATGCCAAGCTGATGAGCTTCAAGGAGGTCTGGCTAAGCAATGAGTAGTGGGCAGGAAATTATAGCTGTACTACTCTGGGAGCATTTTATGATTATACTTTTCCTCCAGAGAAGTCACCTACACTATTTTTATAAGATAAAGATACCCAACCTACCCATTACAACTCTGAGAAGAAGTGCAACCATTTACAGTGACCATTTCTTGGCAACATTCTCCCACTGTCCCACTGAGTCAGGGCAACCAAGCCACTGCTGTCATAAATAAACTATCATCCTGTGTTTACACAAAACTGAAGTTCAGCCATATTTGGGAAACAGAGTGGACTTTGGTTACTATGTCTTTAAAAACACAGTTTGAGGCTCAAGAAAGTTTTCAGAAGCAAAAATGATTTATTGTGGAACTGTGTACGTGGGGTGGAGAATAAACACTAGACTAAAAGACAAAAGACTGGGGTGAAAATCCTCTCAGGAACACTGACCATGGATGTGTCTAGGTGGCCTTTTCCCTTCCAGCCTCTGTTCCCTCCAGAGTTGAGAGAATTTGATCAGGTAACATTCATGAAAGAGCTTTTCAAAATGTCTGGGACTTATGAAGGCCTCAGGAAAAGCCTTATTACTCTTCTAATGGGAGGCATGCTCTGGGAAGGCAGTCCACATGTTAAAGATCTTCAACCAGAAAAGAGTAAAATGCTGGGATTATTAACATTTCCTAAAAAGCAGGCGAGAGTGTAGGAGGAGATCGCTCTCCCCAGGATCCTTGAGAAACCAACCAGTGTCCTGTCCCGCCTCCAGATAGCCAGCATTTGGTGGAAAGCACCAAAGGACCCCAGGCAGTTCAGGGCAAGATGGAGAGCAGTGAAGGCCAGTAGCAAAAGGACACAGGCCGGACAGAGGCAGCTACCCATAGGGCCCTCAAGAGCATCCCCTTTCCCTGCTGCCAGCCCCAACCGACCCAGAGATGTGAATTCAGGGGAAACAAAGAGGGTACGAGATGGCAGGCCCACCATATACACAAGCATACAGCACAAACACACACACACACACACACACACACACACACACACACTCACTCACTCACTTCAGTGGATAATCATGAGATTAGAATATTTTAATTAATAAGATTAAGTATGAAAAATCAGAACTAAGCTATTCTGATAACCCAATGTTAATGGAAAACTGTGGAAATGCAATAAAGGGGCTCCCTGCTCAGTGAAAAGGGGGTCGGTTCATCAAGGCACAGCTGGCTGTGGTTATCAAAAAAATAAATGAAACTATACCATGCCTCTGCCCCCAAAAGGGAGACACCTCACTGAATTAATTACACAGTTAGTGTAAGAAGGTGTCTTTTTCCCAACAATACATATGCGACTGAGGTCAGAAGGAATTATGACGAGGGCAACTGCAAGCCGGTAGCCTTATCTGAACTGCAGTCTCTGTGGCAGGGGACACCAATGCTTCCTGCTGGAATCCCTCCCCTCCCCTTGATATGAACTCTGAAAACCACCTCCTTAACTTCCAAGCACCCAGCCAAGTCTCCTTGGACTCTTGGCCTCTAACTGCAGGCATTCCTGGAGTTTTTGTTCGACTTTCTACTGCAATTTCTCTCCAAAAGCCCATTCATAATCATCGCTTTACTTACCAGCGCCTTATGGAAACTTCCTTGCAATACGTATAATTTCTACTGCTTTGTGTGCTTGTGTGTATATAGGTTGACTCTTAAGACTCATGCCCACCACTAAAAATTAAACGCTGAGAATAGAGTATACTTTTGTTTCCTGGGATTCTTCAGATGCTTGATCCAAAATTCCACACATAGGTCACAGAGAGAGAAAGAGATGTCTAAAGGTCCAGGTGGTTTCCAAACTTGTAAATATTAGAGCTTAGTCCAAAAAGTTAAATTTTAACTCAACATTTTGGCCTAACTTTAAAGGTGGTTTATATTCTTCTAAGATAGGAAGGCATCAGTGACTACAGGAAACAGAAAGTGGTGGCCATGTTCCAGTTGTCTATTGCTGAGCAACAAGTTACTCCAAAAATTAGAAAACTTAAAATAACTTATGCGTTACTTTATTGCACAATTTTGTAGGTCAGGAATATAGGCAACTAAGTGATTCATCTGTTCCGTGTGGTATCAGCAGAGGTTATTTGGTGACACTGGGCTGAAAGATGGCCTGGTCTTATGCATCTGGCACCTGGACAGGGACATTTGAAAGGCTGAGCTCAGCTGCTGCTCTCACCTGGAGCGCTCACCTGGGGCCTCTCCATCATGGCAGCCATGGAGTAGCTGGACATCTGTAGCAGCTCGGAGCTCTAAGTATGAGTAATCTAATCAAGCTATACTGGAGCGAAACCTGGGAGGTCCAAGAAGTCTTCCGCCTCGTCCCATTGACCAAGCAAGTCACTAAGACCAGAGCAGGTTTACAGGGAGGAGATTTAAATACGCTTCGGAGAAGGAGCAAAGAATTTGCGACCAGCATGAATCTACCACAGAGCCTGTTGTGGCCCCTTTCTCTGTTATGTGCTTGGGTTACATTCTCACAGCCCAGCTAGTTTGCTCTGTAGATTGCATAGTGCCATCCCTCACTACCACCCAGCAAGTCCAGACCCATGTCATGTGTAGGTTGTGTACCATGTTTAGGCCCAGACTCTCTGGGGCCGGGAAAGCCATGTTGCAGAAGTCTGCAGGGAGCTCTGGAAGGGTTTCTAGATAAAGGCATAGATGAGACCGAAGCCCCCTTCCCCACCTCCCTGCACTGCACCTGGGACCCCAACAGTCACCTTGTAACCCTGAGAAAAGGCCAAACACTCAAGAGTCACTGACCCCGACACCATTGAACTGCCAAATCTCTATACTTCTGGTAATGTGAAGGAAAAAAAAAAAAAAACTGTTTTTGTTTAAATCACTCTCTGTTTGTGTTCTATTCCTTGCAGCCAAATGCACCCCTAACGAATCCAGATCTAGAGCTAAGATGATGTTCGGCTGCCATTCCTGTAGCCCCCACATCAGCGGCACCCACAAGCAGTGTGGCTGGGGAGACACATACAAGATACAGAGGTGGAGTTTCCACTCTTATTCCACAAACTCCTGGGGAGCAAGGAGACACTGTACCATCCACTGATGGGGCCCTTCCCAAACCCTCACCAAGAGCAGCACCTTGCTTGTGGGAAGCATTTATAATTTTTTTTTTAAATAGTTTTTTCTAAGCAGAAAGAAATAGAAACTCTGTTTTGGGCTATTGGGGAAAAAACATATTAATTTAAGAAACACCGAAGTCTGTTTTCAGTGAGCATGGGGAGGTTAAGAGACTTGTGGTCCCCCAAGGCCCTCCTCACCCCTACTCTGTCACCAGATGCTCAAGATTTAAGGGGTAGGAACATAGAGAAAGGGAGACTGTCGGCAACCTCTTCACACATTTTCTCTCCGAAAGACTGTAATTTCAAGCGTGTCCCAGGAAATTTTTATTTAGAGAAAAACATGCTAAAACAAAAAGCTCCACCTGAGCAGTATCTCATCAGGACCCTTTATCTTCAGGTTTCTGAAGTCAACCCAGGCCTTTGACTTTGAAGATAAGTCTCCTGAACTTCCTCAAGATGTGTACTGCCGAGTAAAAACTAACTCAAAAAGACATGGTAGAATAGAATGTTTACCAAAAAAGTGTACTCGGCACTTGACATAATTCCCAAAGGACTTTACTCTAAAAACATTTTTCTTAATGTCTGAAATAATTTAATCAGAGGTCTGTTAGTCAGAATCCAGCAAGTATCCTGTGTCCAACAGTGATATTCTCTAAAACTTTTAAACAGGAAACTCTAAGTCTGCAAAACAGAAAACATTCAGAACCATGCCAATAATTAGAAGGTTACTCCCTGCTCATACCAAGCTCCCAGTGTTCCCTACTTTATTGGAAAAGATGTAAAAATCTAAGTTTAGTGTATGTACTGCCAAAGCAAACACAAGATATGAAACTTACAAGTAAAGAGAGAAATTAAGGGTTCTTTCACAATGAAACAAAGGAGGTCAAGGCTTGAGATGGAGCTGGCAGAGCCTTGCAGCATTTGATCTTCAAGAAAGAGGACATTCTGATAGCTGAGTGTCAAAGGGAGTGATCCTGGAACAGGACTCCAACCTTCTGTGTTGATTACAGAGAAAAACACCTTTGTTGGCTCTGAGAACATCCCAGCCCCTGTGAATACCAAGCAGTCAGTACAGTTAGCTCATTCATTCATTTGATGCCCTTGACATTGAGAAATCTGTAGACCTCTGCTTTTCAAATAATATTTTTAAGGATGGATTCATTTGAAGGGTCCAGTTACACACATGGATAGATTAATGGGCCCTTAGGGGAAAAGGCCATAGGGACACTCCAGGACTAAGTGGCAAACTTCCTGAATGGGTATGGAGGCGGAAGACAGGGACTTGGCTTTCCTTGTCTATATATGCCCAGAACCTAACACTGCCTGTGGCTCATTTATTCATTCACTCATTCATTCACCAAGTATCTACTGGATGCTTCATATATGTTAAGTCAGTTAATGCATGCTAAGCATGAGCCCGCAGAAGAAAGCCAAGGTGTGTAAGGTAAAGATTCTACCCCGGGGAGCTTATAATTCATTAGAAAAGACAAACAAGGACACAGACAACTTTGGTGCCCTCAGAAGAACAAGGCCAGGGCTAAGAATGGAATTAGATAATAGGGTTAAAATCTTGTCTCTACCTCTTACTGCCTTTGTAACCAAGACAAATTACTCAAGATATTCAAGCCTCAGTTTCCTATATGTAAATTAGGGGTTTTATTAGTAGCTGTCACAGGTGTGGGAAAATGAATGAGATAATGTCTGAAAAATTACTTAAAAAGAGCTTGGCCTGTCATCTCAATAAGTGACAACTATTTCAGCTGTGGTGGCTGCCTGGCGCTGTGGGGCTCATAGGAGAGGTGTCTTTGCCTGGTCTGGGAGCGGTCAGGAAAGGCCTTCCCAGGGAATACATAAACAGGAAGTAGAAGTCAGCCAACTGAACAAGACAGAAAGGAGTTTCCAGACCCAGGAAACAGCACATGCCAAAGCCCTGACACAAGAGGGAATGGTAGCTTGAGTAGAAAGGCACCTGGTTCAGCATGGTTAACCCTGGGTGAGGTGTTGGCAGGAAATGGAGCTGGAGAGCAAAGCATCCACTTGGCAAATATTTGCTGAGCATATGCACTCTTCCAGATGCTGTAAACACAGCAGTGAGCAAAACAGATACAAACCCCTGGCTTCATGGAACATACATACATTTTAGTATAAAGGAGACAGAAGCAGATAAAATAAATGAGATAAGTAAGCAGACTGGAAAAGGCCTCTTAGTTTGGACTCTAGCATGGGGGCAATAAGCAGCCATTGAAAAGTATGAGGCAGAGGAGTGACTTGATCAGGTTTAGGCTTCAGAAAGATTGTTCTGGCTGCCCTGTGGGAGGTGGTCCAGGACCAGCACAGAGGGCAGGGCAGCCTGGAGGCAAAGAGTGCAATCCAGTCATAGACTAGGAAACCGTGAAGTGGAGAAAAACATAAACCCAGGATGGATTTGGCCTAAGGAAGCAGTGAGACTGGCACACATAAGACTTGCTCTTGCTGTCTGGTTTCTGAATGCTCCACTTTGACGCCCCTAGTGGTTGACTCTCTTGCGAAGCCCATTCAGACTTCAGGAGAAAACCTGATTGGTTCAGCTGGCCTCTGCCCCTATCTTGTAACATTTCTGGGCACACTCAGGAGTGAGCCTTCTTCTCCAGAGCCTCTATGCGTGTCTTCCACATGCTCTCTGCTCTAGGATACTTTGCTTTGGAAAGATAAAGTCAAACCCTGAAACTCCTCTCAAATTACAGCCTTATAAGAGAAGAAAAATGTGATTAATGGCATAGAAAGTTGAAAGCGCTAAGTGCTATAATAAAGGACCAAATAGAATTCAGGACTGGGAGAGATTATGCCAGTTTGGAAAAGGCTTTGTAGTGGAGATGGCATTAAAGCAAAGCCATAAAGTAGGATTAGGGTTTGGAGAGGAAGGAGAAGCACGAGGAAAGCCAGCTGCAGGAAAGCCAACAGCAGCTAGGACGCCCCTCCGCCCCTCCTCTTGCCCCTTCCTCTTGGTGCGTGACTAGTTGCTCATTCATTTATTCAATTAACTGGTTACCAGGCTGTAAAGTCCTCTTCTTTTCCAAATCTCTATAAACAGCTGCTGACCTATGTAGCTTTGGTACAAATGTCTTTGGCAGACAGAGGGTGAGACTACATCGCACCAGAAATAAGGGCTTGGTAGATGTCCTTAGAAAGGCTCTGTCCTGCTTTCTGGGCCCAACCTCCATGGAGATAGCCCCATGGGACTCAAACGCTGACCAGAACCCAAACTACTTCACCTGTCCTCTTTCCAGGGAAGAAATTCTTGGTAATGAATAATTGGACAAGACAACAAAAGTGCAGTATGGTTACTAGAAATCACCAAGAATTGCTTATTTTTAGGAAGTAAGATTTGGTCATCACTCCTGATGTTTTCTTCCATTTGGACACTCCTTGACCCTCATCCCCTCACTGGTCCATCCCTGGGAGGTAGTGCGAGTGACCTTACCATGAGTTTCAGAGAGGGGCCAAGTGTGCATTTCTCAATCACGGGCTCCCGTTTTGCCTCTTAGGGGCCAGGCAATGGACAGGTAGCAATCTTCTACAGGGCTCCTCCATGTCCCAAATTCTCCAGGGCCAGACCCCACACAGGGGAGGCCTGCAGGGCCCTACACTTCCTGGGACTGGGTGCTGGAGCTTAGCCAGCTTAGACATTCACAGTCGGGAAGCTCCTTTCCATTCACCTATGACATACTCTCCAATACCAGCTCTGTCATTGATATATATGTTTGGGCAGCCCTTCTGCCTGCTCTTCTGCCCTTTCTATGAATTGTTGCAGAGCAGCTGGGGAAAACAGGAGTGACAAGGAGTGAAATTTGTGTGTAAAAAACACACAAAATAATGGAAATATTCGATGTGGCCAATGGGATGGCTTTCAGGTGTGGTGGCCCAGCTGGCCCTTCCCTTGGTGGCTTGTAGCAGCCCACGTGCGGCCCTGTGGCTGTCTAGGTTGTTTTACACTGGGTGGTGGGCCACTTCCATAATTTAGACATAATAGTCTGTTTTGTGCTCTGCCACATGGAATCTTCCCATGGGGACCACTGCAGCTCATAAGTGATTGGTTTGCTTGCTTGTTTGTTTTGTTTGTTTCTTTGTTTATTCTTTAGCATGTAGTTTTCTACTGGGGATGTTTGAAGTAGGATAGGGCTTGAGCAGGCTGTGGAGTGACCAAAGTAAAGGCAAGGAAGGACTTTTGGAAACAGACTACTGCAGCCTGACCTGACCTTGAACTGTCTTAGCTGCATATAGATGTGGTTCAATTCCAGGCAAAGCTGAATGAAACCAGATTAAGCCTTTTTAGGTGCTGAGATTAAAATGCAAGGCTGCTGAGTTTCCATGGCACCAAGTGTTTCCAGCTCTGCGCTGTCACCCCAGGCCTGAGTTGGCAGAGCCAGATCACCTGCCCCAATTTCTGTCTTAGTCTGAGCCAAAGAGAGTGCTAGAAAGGGGTGCATCTAAAATTCATGTGGCTTGTCTGTAATCTAAGAGCCATGAAATGGTCAAAGAATTACTAGGTGTTTCAATGTGACACAGTTCTTGTTAACTGAGGTGCCAGAACTGTTTGTCTAAGGAACGTGACTGAAAACTATATGCAGTTAGGACAGTAATAAAGGGAGGAACACACAGACGAGGCATAGTAAAAAGGGGTCACTAAGATGGTGATATTGAGGCCACCCTGGGGTAGATATTGGCCTGTCAGCATATAGGGGGATTATCCAGTCTTGGAGAGAAGGTCAGTGGGCTGCTCTGGCAAGTCCAAACTCACTGATTTTGTAGCTCTCACATGGAAGACTCAAATGAGATGAAAATCCAGAGGGGTATGCTAGGTGAACAAATGAGCGAACAAATGAATGCCTGGTCTGGAAAGCAAAACAATGTTAAATGAAGGAAGGCCTTCAGACCCACAGGCACCAGAAAATGAAGAGGTTAAAGCCCAGCCTGCCACTGGTATCACCTGCAGGGCCCAGGCAGCAGCACCCAGACCACCTGCAGTGGAATCTGTGCAGATGGGGCCGGCGTCAGCCAGTCATGACTGCTTCAGTATCCTCAGATGATCCTAGCACACAGCCCAGGCCGGGAGGCTCCCGGTTACCTGGTCCACACGCACTCGACGCATCTCCCTTCACTTCAGAAATGTATTTATGTGGGAGAAGCACCACACAGGGCCTGATCGCTCAAAAGCTGAGGGAGTGCCCTGTGCCTAGGGGCACATGGTGGACAGAGCCATGCTCACAGTCCCCAGGGTCTGGGGTCTGCTGAGGGTGATTTAGCAGCTGAAGTAGGGGGTTTGAAGTGTGCTCTTCCTTTGGGAAGGAGGCAGAGGCCTAGAAATTTTTGAGACAGGAGGCCACAGTCACTGGCTCTCTGGCCCAGTACTCACATGCCTGCTGACCACACTTTGAGGAAGCTCCGTCACCTGACAAGGCCCAAAGCACAGGACACCCAGGAAAAGACTCAATAAGAAATTCCAAATATGCGAGTGAGGAAGAAAGACACCAAAAAAAAACCCTCAGCACCTGGGAGACTGGGGGACTCTCCCTGGGGGTGCACACATTACTTAAGGAGGCATCAGGGATCCTAGCACTCAGATGAGATACACATGTGGGATGTCCCAGATATGGTCAATATGGTGCTGTCACAAATAGCTGTTAGAGTAATTGGCCAGTAGAGTTTACAATCTCCGATGGTGGGTTCTACACAGACATGGTAGAGCTCAAACTCTGAGCACACACCAGAATCCCACGGAGGGCTTGCCGCGGGCACTGTTCACCCTGTCTCATCAGCAGCTCTTGTCATTTCCAGTGAGCTCCTGACAGTGCTGATGCTGCTGATGTGGGGTCTGCACTCAGAACCGGTGACCTTCACCAATGCGCATCTCCCCTTCTTCCCCAAGGTACTCCAAGGCTCTGCTGTTATCACTGCCAACCCTCAGTACTGAGTGCCAGGAGCAACATTTGCCTTTGAAATCCACTCCAGAGGCCAGGAAAAGGCTTACATGTAAAATTCAGTGTGAGTGGGGTGAGCGCTGTGATAATCTTGTCTCAACACCTGGGACTTGTTTCAAGGGGACACGTGAGAGGTCGATTGTATGTCCAAGTCCTAGGAGCCATGCCCTTCCATGCTGGACACTGTAGTTCCCTCTTCTGGACAGAGAAGCCTTCTCACTGGGACTGAGCAAGAAGGAATTTTGAAGGAGGAGACTCGGGCTTTAATTTCAACATTTCAAAGTTTGGTCATTTTTTTTATACTGGGACTTATAAGGGGAAAGTAATTTAATCCTTGAACTTCAATGTCTGCCTTAGGAACTTGATAATGGGAAAGGGCTTAAAATTAAACTTAGACTACAGAATATCTTTTTACAACCTTTTTGGATATTGCCAAGGCTACAAATACAAGGCCATGTTTCTACCTTCTCCTGCCAACACTTGCCAGATTTGTGGTGACTGGCTGGCCATCATGACTATACTTGCTAAAGGATATTCGAGATTATCCTTGCAAAATAATAAAATAAAAAAAATAAAATTGAGAGCATATCTAATTTGTTGATTCTTATTTAATTTTCTTGCAGCCTTTCTGATGAGCTGTGTCAGACAAGGCTGGACAATAATTGTATTAACCAGATGTTTCTGATGGTTGGACCTCCAGGCCTTGCTGATGCTAAAGTGACTGTCACGCTGTCTTCCCCTAGAGCTAGCCGATTCCTAGCACACTTGTCAGATACAAACCAACTAATTCAGAGCCCATACCTCAACCACCTCCTCTGAGCCACTATCCACCTGTCCTAAGCCAAGCACCAGGTAATGAGAACCAGCTTCTGAGCCCCACAGCTTGCCGAAATCATTCAAATTCCCAACCCCGAGCCTATTTCACTGTCCTGCCCATTTCTTCCGCATAAAGCGCAATAAAGGCCCATGCTTTCCCCTCAGTCCCTCTGCCTCTCAACCCGCTCTGGTGCTTCCCCGTGTGGCCCTGTGTGATGTGGTGTGGCATGCCCCTTCCCTCATTACCCACAAGTAATGAACCATCTTTTCCGTGACAGTCATTTCCTGATCTGTTGACCTCACCATACCTGAATAATAATAAAATGCACATTTTAAAACAGTCATCTGGGACAAGAAATTCAATAGAGTGAATTTTCAGTCTTGAGTATAAACAGTTTTGTAGCGAATTTAATTCGCATACTGTTCTGAATAATTTCTGAGCCTTCTGGGCCTAGGTCTTTGTTGCCCACCAACAGATTCAGAAATATCCTGGAATGTGTTCCTGAGTTTCCTGGGCGAGCAGCCTCAGGAAGGTAAGAGGGATCATGCTGATTGACTGTGCATACCCACCCTGGGCTGGCCACTAGCTGGTTGGGGTCCTGCAAGCTGAGAGAATGAGAACTTGGGTGATACTGTAAGGGAGAGGGACACTTGGGTCCCCTCCTCAGTGCTTCCTTCCCTGTGAATGGACCCTCATTAGAGTCCTTCTTGTCTCCTCGCAGATTCCAGAAGCAACTTTGGTGAGTCTGGAGAGGAACTGGACATATGCAGCTGGCCTCCTCCGCAGCCAGGCTGCTCCTGGGAAAGTAGACAGCATGCTCTGCCTCGTCCTGTGCTCTCGCCAGGGCCTCACCCCAGCGGGGCCAGCTGTTCTCCAGCTGTGCTGAGTTCTGGGACGTGGTGTCACAAAGTCCTATGCTGCTGCACATCTAAGCCACACTCTCTAGGATGCAATACCCCAAGTAAGCAACCCTCCATTTCTTCATCTTTTTTTGAGGGCAAAATTGAGTAAAACATATGAACTTTTGCACATCACACATGTTTAAATGTTGATTTCCTCATCTTCTTTCTTGCTCTTCCCACATGGAAAACTTCCTCTCCCCTGTCCTTGCAGCTGGCTGGGTAGCTTCTGACCCCACATAGCGAAGGCCTTGGTCTCGTAACTCGGCATTTCTTAAGAACCAGTGGGCAGCACCTTGGGGAGTTTCTTTGCAAGAGGCTTTGTTTTGCTTTGCTTTAGTTTGCTTTGCCTGAAGAAGAACAAGGAAGTGGTTTCAGCAGGCACGTCAGGACAGAGACACGCTTTGTGGCTGAGCCCTGTGGGAAAGGGGTTGCAGGCCCACCACCACCACTGTGGGATCTGGGTGACCACGGGAGCCACGGAAGGGGGAGCTCAGTGAGTGTACAGGGCGCCTCCTGGCTCCACGGATGACCGAGGCTGCAGCCCAGGGTGGCAAGCGGACACCCCCGTAACAGTGCCCTCTATGGGTGACAGTGCTCTCCAGGAGGCCAGTGGCAGCAATGAGGAGCACTGAAGAGATGACATGGGTGGCAGATGCCAGTGGGTGGGGATGACAAGAACAAGAAAATCAAAACACGAGGAGCATGTATGTGTCCAAGCAAACTATTGGCCGGAGTCATGAAAATAGCCAGTGCGATTTGGGGAGTAGCAAGAAAACTTGGAAGAGTGCCGCCGTTGGGCTTCCGTTTGTCCACAGAGGCTAGTGAGTCCTGGGAAAACTCAAGGAACACACAGTTTATCTATCCATTCAGTGGAGCGAATGATTCCTACCTAAGTCCCTCCTAGGTGGCAGGGCATCATGCTAGGTGCTGCGGATACAATGACAAGCAAGAATACTTCTGCTCTGGAGGGTCCTACCATTGGGGTACTATCCTGCCCTCTCTGAATAGCCCCTGTATATTCCCATAGCATAGAAAATACTTGAGACATCAAGTTTATTTTTTAGTGCATGAGTTACTGTTGGTGCCTGTCACTCGTGTCCTCTGTCATCCCCAGTTAGTTCTTGGGGAGGTGGTGTTTGATAACACAGGGCTTGTTTTTCCTATAGGCAGTGCATATAGTGCAAAACTGTCAAACATCATTTATTGCCCCATCCTCCCTGAATTGGGGAGTCATAAAAAAAAATCACCTTTAGAAAATTAAATCAATATAACCAATATAAAATGGATGAGATCCGCGACATTAAGGAAAGAAACCACCTTTTTGCTTTTCATTTATTTAATTTGGACTCAGGTGCACAGAATCAGATTAGTCAGAATCCTTGGTTCAAGACACACACTCTTCATTGGCCCATGAGTGCCCTGTTTCTTAACCTCTTTGATAATAAACAGTAACAATCCACTAACCAACATGAGATCTAGAACTCAATGAAACTTACATATTCCTAATCCATCCCAGTTCCCTACCTGTCACTGATGCATTCACAATCTTGAATCTTGAGTTTCTCATTCTCTTGCTTTCTTAAAATATAGAAAATTTTGAACCCTTACAATCACATGTGTACCTTTTAAATATACATACATGCATCTGTATATAGTTAAAATATAGTTTTATCTTATATGTGTTCTTAAATGTAGATAGATAGGTAGATAGGGTTTAGTTTAGTTTTTTCCACTTTATATAAAAGGGTATCATGCATTTGTGAGATGTATTATTTACTCAGTAATATATCTCTGAGATTCATGCACAGAATCGCGTGTAGCTGTAGTTTGTTCACTCCCACCACTGCATACAATCCCATGGTGCTATTGCACCTCGGTTTATGTACTCATTCTCTTGCTTAGTGGCAGTCGGGTTGTTTCTATGTTGTATTTTTCCTCTGTATTATGGAATTTTAAACATACACAGAGAGAGAATGGTGTAAGGAACTCTCATCACCCATCACCAGTGTCAACACCTGGCCAATCTTATTTCATCTATACTCCCACCCAGCCCGGGGTTACTTTGAGCAAATCTCAACTATTATTCATAAGTATTTCCGTATGCCTCCTAGAAAGATAACAACTCTTCTTTTGAAATGTAACAATCCCAATATCACATGTATTCCTTGATATTATCATAAATCCAGTGTCCAAAATTCCCCAGCATCTCCTACTTTTTCTAACTGGATGACCCCACACTTCTGAATTGCTCAGGGGAAGAAATGCATAAGGGGTGAAGTCAACAGGGCATCTAGAGAGTCATTGGCGGCAGTCAACTTCTTTTCTAGGTCATTGCTGAAGCTGCCAAAATCTGCAGGTGGGGCACTGCAGGGTGGAGCCCCAGGAAGGAAGAGAGATGAAAGCTATACGGCACCCAAGCCAGGAGGTCCAGAAAGAGCACAAGTACCCAGAACCACTGTTCGCAAAGTCCTCACCTCTTGTTTTTCTCAAACCTTGTTTCCAACCTCCTTCACAGTTTAAATTCCTGATTCGATGCTAAAAGTTCTCTGCCTGCCCATTTTTACTTCTCTCTCCATTTTTATGTGCTTAGAAAACATATGAGGAAAGGGAGAGAAGATATGAAGTGGGAAATTATAAAGCAGTCAAAAACTGCCCATAATTTCTTTGGTCTAAACCATCAGTCAGCGAACATTTTCTGTAAAGAGCCAGATAGTAAGGAATTCAGACTTTGCTATCTCAACTACTCAGCTCTGCCTTTAAAGAGCAAAAGCAGCATGGATGGTACATAAACAAACAGGCCAGACTGGGCTCTAATAAAACTGAATTCACAGAAACAAGGCAGACTGGATTTGGGCAGAAAGCTGTAGTTTGTCTACCTTAGGTAGACAAACAACTGTTTTACTCCTGTATATTCCTCCTCTATCTTTGATTATTAGATGCTAGCACTCTGGGATCATTCCTGGTATTATCCTCATTTTTCAGATGAGAAGACTGATGTACTATGAGGTTGAAGAACTTGCCCAGGATCACTGAGGCTCCACATGATAGAGCTGGAATTGAACCCAAGAAATCTGTCTTCAAAATCCTTGCTTTTTTTCTCCTTTTCTAGCTGCAAACGAATTTTACTATTGTTGTCACCATATAAATTGCATAAAACAATATAGAAAGTTTCCTTAACATTACAAATATTTTTGTCTCACATTCTTGATAATTATAATTCATTATTGATGTGTAATGTTTCATCATCACATTCATGAAGTTTCATTGAACCGTTTCATATGTCTAATCATTTACTTTATTGAATTATTTTCTGAGATTAATTCCCAGAAGTAGCATTACTCGGCATTTCTATGACCCTCGTTAGTGGTGTGCTGGGGAGAGGAGGGCTGATTTGTGGCATTTGTCTATTTCTATGGTGTAAATGCTCCCACAATGGCTGATTTTAAGCTACCGACATGAAATCTCAAAATTGACCTGGGATGAGATGCCACACTTGCTCCTGCATGAAGGTGCAAGGTGGACCCAGCACCCCACTGGCTTGATAGAAATTGCCTTTTTATTTCCCAGTACAAAGTTATAAATGAAATTACATGGTGTAAGAGTGACTCTTTGGAAATGATCTTTTAAAACTTGATAGTGTATGAGTGTTTGCTTTAATTTATTATATCTCTGATTATTACTGCAACAGATCATTTTCCCTGGTTCTTTCATGTGTGTTTCTTCTGCAAATTTCCTGCTCACCTTCTTTCATTTATCAGGGTTATGTCATAGTTATTAATTCCTCGAACTTGACTGACACAATTTCCTTTACATTTTGCTTTTATTATTTTGTCGTGGTGAAATTGTAACATCGTGAAGCCTGTCAATCTCTTATTCTGGTGATTTTTCTGTTGGTAGCAAACATAAGAGAATTCATCCCATTTTCATCTATTCTATAAATATTTACTAAATGTTTAGTTTAGGGCAGTCATGATTTAAGGTAGCAGAGATACAGCTGTGACCAAAATAACATCTCTATCTTCACGAAGCTCCCACTCCAGTGGAGAAAGCAGAAAGAAAATAAGCAAAAAAATATATAATAGAAGGTGTGGTGGTGATAAGTGCTGAAATGACACAAAGCAGAGTATAGGAGTAGAAGAAATGGAAAGAGATGCTATTCAGAAGGGCCTCTGGGATGGTCACATTGGAGCAAAGACTTGAGTGGGAGAAGGAGTGAGCCATGCTAGTTTTCCTGCAATTTGATTTTTTAAAATAATTTAACTGGATTTTATTTTTGGTGTATGATATAAGAGGCTCTGGTTATTTTTTCCCCAATGCATATGCAATTATCTCAATGCCCTTCCTTTCTCTTTATTTTCAGAAGCTTTGTTTATAGAGTTGAGGCTATTTCTCAGTTCACTAATAGGTTCTAACATGTATTTTCCTGAAAGTCTACTCTATTTTCATTGCTATTTGGGAGGATCATCCTTTTGAAAAAAATTCACCAATTCTTGCTGATTCTTTTTCTTTTGCATTCCTAAACCATTCTTACCAGTCTCGAAATGAAATTGCATCTTCCCGGAAAAGCAAATTATGTCATAACTATCTTTGTACCTATAACACCTGCCATAGAGCATAGTAGCCAAATAGACTTTTAATATATATTTTGTTAAATGATGAATAAATGTTTAGAAGCTTTTACCTCTTATTCAGGTCTAAGGGTGCCTCACTCTTTTAAATAGGTCACAAGTATCAGAGAGCTACTTCCCAACCCATATTTGCTTCTGTCATTCAGTTTCAGAATAAACTTTAATTAGTTCTTCAGTTTTTTCCTACGAACTCATGATAAACACAGCTGCTATGCTAAACAACTGAGGAAAAGAACAGGGTCCCTCACCTACTTCCATACGCAAGAATAGCATTCGTATTTGAATTATTTTATTTCCTTTAAGTTACTTGGATAGAATCGAAAGTCTTGATGGCCAGTCTTTAATGCTGTCAAACCGTATGCTTTTCCAGTTCTGTGTTTATACCATCTGTGCATCCATATTCCCCCAAAACCAAGAGGACCAGTGAAAGGGGGCCAGTGCAATCTCCCAGGAGAACGTGGAGGCTGTAGGAAAAACAAAGTCACATCAGGGATCAAATGTACTCTCGCCAGCCGATAGATAGGACAGTGGAGTGCAGGTTTAAAGGAAAGAAAGCCATTGGAGTTTGTTTTTCCTAAAACATGTGCATTGATTTTTAGAAATTGTGTCCCTGACACCAAGATCAAGTACATTTGAGAATGATATCTGCGGCATTAGGGAAACAAGCAAAATTGACCAAAAATCCATCAGCAACAAACAACACAGAGTTGAGAAGGCAACAGGTGTCAAGGGTCTAACTTCATTCCACCCAGGAAATAGTGTGCAGTACGAGGTCGTCTGCTTGGGTCTCAACAAGCCAATTGTGACATGGCCAGGGTACCATTTGCCCTTTTCCAAAAAGGAGATATGTCATCAAGGTTCAATAAAGCAACAAAGGAAAAGAAAACAAACTTTGAAAAAGGGAGCTGTAGGTGACAAGGTTAGTGTATGGGCCCAACTATTTTATATTCTACTATTCAGATTCTCTGTGTTATGAAAACATAGGAAGAGACTACAACTAAAAAATTAACAAGCAAACACAAGAATATGTGTGTTAATAGACAACTTGATAATGAGGCCACATGTTTAAGCTCATCATAATCTGTCTAGGCACCAGGAATCAACACAACCTCAGACTATTTTGTCCGAGTGATTCTTATACCTCACAACCCCATGAGGCTTAAATTGAGTGAAGCTTTAATTTTCTGAGCAGCCATTTGAATGCACCTGTCGGTCCTTGTGAAAGCCTTTCAGCTGTGCTTTCTACACTCTGCCATGGCCAATCCAGCAAAGACATGCAGAGACACAGCTCATGCGATAGAATGTTTAAAGGTTCCCAGTATCAGGCCCACACAAACTGCAGGTTCCTTTTGGTCACTAATCTGAAACCCAGCAGTGGGTTCTGTCCTCTGTGGACTCCTCCATTTCCAAGACTGAACCACCACCACCTACCTGAGCCATCAGCTTTTGCATATGCATCCTAGGACAAGGTACCCAAACTTTAATATGAAAAGAGCCTGCTCAGTTGCAATCCCTGGCCTCACCCCAGGAGAATGTGACTGGGTAGATCTGGAGTGTGCCCAGGGATTTGTATTTTCAACAAGTGGCTCAAGTGAGTAATGCTGGTAGTGTGCAGACTTCTTTTTGCAGAAAAGTTGTGTAGTGTTGTCATTCCCTGCCCTGAGGCCTCACAAAATCCTCAGCTTTCCAATTAGAAAGATGTCTGCAGCTGCCTCCCCAGCAAACATGGAGAACGTGGAGAAATTTGCGTTTATTTGATTGCTGCAGACTGCCCAGGAGGTACAATGGGATTCTAGCTGGGGATGACTTTGACTTGGCTCTTGAGCTGCCAATGGATCACATGACCTGTGTCTCCCTCTCCTGCTCAGTGCTTAAATATTAAGACATTGATTTGGTCAAAAGGATAACATAGGTTTGTCTTTCCTTCATTTTGAAATGTCTTTATATGAACACTGGGTTGATTTGTCTTGCACTGTATTTCCTGTTAACTGATGACTTGAAGCCTAGAGCTGCCCTGAGCCCTGGGTATCTCTCAGGCTCTGGCTCTGGAAAGATAGGTTTCTCAATTCGGGGGTGAAGAACTCCCACCCTCCTGGAGGGTCGTAAAGGACAGCTGGTCCTGCTGATCCACGTAGAACCACCTGGGGTCACAGGGCTTCTTAGAGTTTACCTCAGAATTATTTTCTATTTTCTAAAACTTGACTTTCTATTTAAACTTCTGTGTGAATATAATCTCCCGAGGCCAGCCACCACCCAACCAAAACAATCATAAAATATCCTCTCAGTGCTCCACTGATAGGAAATGCAAAGGACTTGCTAAATAATCATCTGGAGAACTAGTAACCTTGTTCAGCATCCACAGAATAGTCAACATGTTGTTTTCCCTTTTAACGTCCCCAAAATACATACCTTCTTTGACTGTGGTATGTAGCATCTGAAAACTCAGTGTATTACGAACAACACATTTAAAATCCATGTTCAAATCCTCTCTTATGACTGGATTGAAAATCAGTGGCACTTCAATGTAGTTCTCATTATTTTCTGAGTATTCCCTGAGTGAGAAAATATTTACTTAAACACGATGCATCAAACACAAGCTTGTCTTTCCATCGCAGACATCCAAAAATTCTCAATTAGAAGTATTCGTTGTACTTACATTGATTTCAAGATTCAGAAAACTATGACCACTTGCCATTTTATTTGTTACTTATTTGGAGAATTTCTAAGCCTGTTAGTCATCGTAATAAGACACGTGTTTCAAGGAGAACCTACTTTGGACCACAGAAAATTTCATTTTTTAAGGCCCTTGATGAACAAAGAACCATAGTGGAAATAGAAATGTATGCTTTGGGGAAACTTGCATATTGAAGGCTGGGGAGTTTCCAGAAATCCAGCTTCCAAAAGTGTCCTCCTATCATCTCCAGTGCCAACTCTCACTCTGGAAGTAAATTCAGAGCAGAGGGCTGCAGATGGGCCAGGGAGAATAACTCTAGGTAGACTAACTGCCATTTGTAATGCTATAGGAATCTGAAGATGCTTTACTACTATGTATCAGCATGCATTGATATGGATCCACTAGGACTATATTTTTTTAATCTATGGGAGGGGAAATAGGCTCCTTTGAGGAAATGGGCACATTAGTTTTGCAATGAGGACTTGCAAGCAAACAATTGTGCTAATCGTACATAATTTTTATCCACCCAATTGCATCCAGAAAGATCTTTTTGATAGGTCTTTCAAAGAAAACAAACTTTGGCAAGTCAAATTTCAGGCAAATTCTGAGTATTGAAACTATAATTTTTAAAATCTGTACTTTATAATTTAGGACACTGGTCTCCCTTCCTCATACACAAATGGTTCCTATTTACAAGGTACGATTGTTCTACATTCAGATTGAGAAAACGTTCTCCAGAGATGAATATTTATGAGAACAGAATTCTTTCTGTTTTTATAGTGACCTTCCTTAGAGCCTGTGGCAGCCCAGACTTCCCTGAGAAACAGAAGGGGCTCTCAGATACTGTGGCTAAGTTTACATTTAAGGGTTTGTGAAAATGTTTGACACTCAGGATGCAGAGTGTGAAATGGAAATAAATTAACTCCAAAGTATTTTTCTTAACTGCAACAATCAAGAAATAAATGTTTGATCAAACACTCAGAAATGCAACCTCATTGCCAAATAGCTGACCACAACTCAACTCTTACACGGAAAATCTGACTCTCAAGAACAACTGTTAATTCTTAGCAAATTTCAATTTTTTTCTAATTCTAAAGCTCTAATAGTTTAGAATAGAAAAATTGTTTTGAAGGTGGTATGTGTTTCACATCCCCAGATTGGATATGACGTGGTCTCTAAAAAAAAAATGCCTATGGAGGTCTCACAACAGCTCCGCTGGAAGACACCTTTAAGCTGACAAACACCTTCATCCACTTACAGGCGCTGCCCCTCAGTCACACGGCCTTCCTGGTAGGCACTCTTTATGTTGGTGTTATTGGCCATCCACCACAGCAAGGTGGTCGAGCACGTGCCAGCTCCTAGAAATACCTTGCATGGGATTGTCAGTCTTGACCCTGTGGATGGCAAGACATAGCACACTGAATGTCAGAACAATCTGGGAAACAGGGGTCACCCCAGCCCCTTGTGTCAAAATCTGAATTGAATTTTGTAAGGGGGTCCTTAGCCATCTTCTCAAACACTCCTCACCAGCCATTTGTTTTCTTAGAAGGAAATTCGTTCCCTCCAACAAGTCCCTTCACATAGAGCATCAGTGTTTATTCAGTGTCTCCAGTTCCTTCAATTGGTCTTCATGGTAGATGAAAACCCAAATGGCTTCCCCAAGACCCCTCAGCTCCTACAGGGCATTCAGAATTCAGCGGCTGTCCTCTTCCACAATTGATCCTACTCAAGCCCCGAAAAATCCAGATTAACACGTGGATTCTTGCTCGTAGCCTATTGCTGGTCTCACCTCTCTGTTTCCCCTGGCAACTCCCCATTCCCAGATCATGCTGGTTTAGAATTAACCCTTTAAAAAGCCACTGTATTGTATATAAATGGTTCCTTCTGTAGTTGTGCACCGTGATGTAGCCGGTGTCCCTGCCTCAGTCACTGTGAGCATGTTAAGTCACCAAAGAAGAGAATGGAAGAAAAATGAACACATTCTTTCCATTTGTTTTTTCCTCATAGGTGCTTCTGCCTCCCTGTGGTGTGTCTTTTAACACACCTCGCCCCATCCTGGCTCAGAATGCCAGCTCTTCTCCTTCATTCATCACCCCTGAGGACCTGAAAGATTTCTCAGCCAAATGCAGCCCATTGAATCCCGCCTCATGTGACTCTGCCACTCACGTCAGTGCCTTCAAAGCAACAGGGTGGGAAACTCAGCTCCACTCAGCTGGAGAATGCTGAGAACTCTATTACCACCAATTAAAATTTAAAATAATAAGCCCAACTTAAACAGAAGAAATTAAGAGATAGGTAGGTGGGAACATAGATAGACAGGTAGGACTCAGCAGCCATAGTTTAATAATGAGCATAAGGCCTAAAAGCCGTTATACAAAAATAAACCCCAAATGGTACAGGCTTCGCAGACACACAGGCCTGAGTCTGAAGCCGGGTCTGACCCAGGCAGCTTTTTGCACTTCCGCGAGCCACCAGGACCCCGGACAGCTTTTCCTTCTGGAAAATGAGAGAAAGAAGACCTTCCTACAGGGTTGCTGTCGGGCTCAATGGCATCCCACAAGACAAAATAATGTTCAACAAAGAAGTACATGCTAGCCCCGATGGCCTGTACCACCACGGGGAGAAAAACAGAAAGCCTTGTCAATCATTTCAATCACCCCACCAGCTGACCAGCTATGTTAGCAACAAGAGATGGTCTCTAAGGGGCTAGCGGTGGCCGGGCTGGCCTCCTTTTCACATGGAGTCTTAGGGAAATGCTGAGTGTCAGCCACGTCTTGATAAAGTGAATTCTTCTAAACATACCCCGGGTGCTGGCTCTGTATGGGAATCATGTCATTATGCCTTTCTCACAGTAAGTAATGGCTCCCAAAATGTTCAGATACTTACATTAAATTTCTGTAGGTAGAGTTTTCATGAAACAAGATAAACCTGCTTCAAACGATGCCATTTCTAACAACATTTGACACAGGAAAGTGTTCCCTGGCATTTGTTATTCCAGCCTCTCACGCTGGGGTTCTAGGCTCCCCACCCAGGAACATTGTAACCAAAGGCCCAGGCTCAGTTACAGACAAAGGGGTCCCGGGGACCCATAGCTTTGGCATCTCAGGCCCCCCTGTGGGTTACACATCCTTGCAGGCCTTACCCAGAGAAGCTAAAATGGTCTGGTGGGGGGAGATGATCACAGGAACCGTCTCCTCTTCTTTTTCTGAGAAAGATGTGGGAAAGAGATTCAATTATGAAAGCCTGCACTTCAAGCTGAGGTCCAAGGCCATTGTTTGGCTAATTAACTGAGTTATCTTTGACAATACAGCCAGCCATTGTGGGATTTGACCTTTTTCTGGCAAAGGAAACAGGCTCTCCACAAAACTGAGTGTCCTGGGCCAATGCCTTTCCCAGAAGAGAGATTACTGGAAGAAGCCACAGTTAACACACATTCCACTCATAGATGTTCTTTGCTCTGTGATTAACAATTAACCATTCCCCTCCCTGGCTTCCCCAGTGAATTCTTAATAGGTTTTACCCCACAATCTGTTAGCCCTAAAATATTTTTCTCTACTCCATCCTCACCTCCCCAAGTGCTTGCCACAGAATACTGACAAGTCACCTCAAAGAAAGAAGAAAAAAAAGAATCACGGGGGTTGAGAACCACATGTATATAATGCTCATCCTACACTGGGTGATAGCGTGACCGGGATGGCCACTGCCTTGTTAACTGAGGAGCTAACTCTTTGGGAGAGGCAACGGTGGTTGTCCCAGGAATCAGAACTCAGCTCCCCAATCAACTTGAAGAAATAGGGTACCTGAATTACAGCAAAAAAGATAGGTTTGGGATAGGCAAAGCGTTGCTTGCTCCATAACTGCTTGCTCTGTCCTCACTTCCTCCACTAAGAGCATTCGCAACCCTGACACATTAGAGCCCAAAGTGCAAGTGGCTTCTAGACTGTGACCAGGATCCTCTCCTTCACATGGCTGCATTTCAGAGGCTGGGGCAACAGAGAGAGGAGACTGACACTTCAAAGACTTGATGTGTCAAATGGGTCTCAAACTTGAGGACTCAGCATCACCTGGGAGGCGTCAAACACAGAGTGCTTTGGTGCCCTGGGCCCAGTTTCTAATTTAGTAGGTCTGGGACAGGGCCTGAGATTTCATCTGTCTAACTGGCCCCCGGGTGATGCGGCTACTGCTGGTGCGAGGACCCCTGAGACACAGTGTGATCACAACACACTGTAGGGTAATACGTGTGTCGGCCGCCCCCTGGTGCTCCTGTGCAGTATCACATAAACAGGATAATTATGGGTCCCTGCAAAGTCATAGGAAGTCACAGTGACCAGCTAAGGGGAACCAGGGAGTTGAGATAAACGAATCACCACAAGACAGTAAAAGAATTAAAAGATTTCAGTTTACGGGAGACACAATGTTTCCTGTAGTAAAATTGCATCTCTGGATTCCCCGAGAAAAAAAGTTAGTCTTTTCTCCTCATGGACCAATTATTTAATCTTAACATATTTCCAAAGCTCTCTGGAATGCCCTTAAAAGACTCCAATGATATAGTTATTCAGTATTTAATAAAAAGTGGCCTACTCCCCAGGGCAGAGTCCAGGGCTTAAACACTTTAATGGCCCTTGCACCAAGCTTGACGTCCAGCACGTAGGAGGTACGGAGTGGGTGTTGAACAAATATTAAACACTAATCAATACTGTTCACAACATTATTTTCAAGTAGGAATTATTTAAACCAAAAAGGGCACTCACTACTTATAATCCTGGTTTCAAGGCAACTAGACATGCCTTGGAGAGGACCAAAAAAGGGCGGTTTCCCTCGATATGCCAATGCACAGCCTTCTAACTGAAAAAGCCAATAAAATCCTAATATCCTAGAATTACACATAATGTTACCGGCAACCCTGTGGGGTGGCTGGCCCTGGAGGCCCAGGCCTCCAAGTGTCATGGTGTTTGGCTCCCTCTAGTGGCCTGTTTAGCCTCAGACTTGGAACCCTATCAACCACCCAGGGGTTGGTCCACCTTTCCACAAAGTAACACCTTTCTTTCTACATTCCAAGGTGGTACAGGCATGTCTTATTAGTCTGCTGTTTTAAGAGAGTTGACATATCTGTTTTCCTCTCCTACCAAAGACATTCAAGAAATTCTATGTGGACCCTAGTTTGTCCTTAGAGTGCTTGTTATTGATGGCAGGGTGGAGGGGTACCTTGGTCGAGAACACTTACTGTTGATGCGGAGTTTGATGTTCCTAGTGACATTGTATGGCGTGCCGTTGTGGGCAAATGCCACCACACAGCTGTAATAGCCCTCGTCCTCCACAGACACATTGTTTATGAGTAAGCGCGTCGTCCCTTGCACACTTAGAAACTTTTCATTGGCTTGATCCAAAAGGACGGAATCCTTAAGGGAAAACATTGTACAAAGTTACACGATATATACTAATTTATATCTCAAAAGCTACGAATGGCATCGGTTTTATCAATGTTGAATTTTCCATGTTATTTACTTTGAGAATGTTGTACTTTGGATAAACTTTTAACTCTATTTTTAGGAGAAGGAGTTTGTTAACCTATGAAACAAAATTGCTAGATTTGTTTAACCACAGTGTTTAAAGCATATTTGCTTACGCACAATGGGGGAGAGAGGAAGAAACTCTCTTCTTTGACAAAGCAAGCCATTTAAAATACAGATATATTTATGGCCTAATAGCTTCCTATAGATCTTAGAAGACGCCCCGAAGAGTACTATTATATAGTCGTGGTGACTTAGAACACAATGCTGTAATTACCTTAAAAATTATTTCAAATTTAGGACTCAGTAGAGATGGAGAAAAAATTGTAAGAAAAACCTAATGTGAGAAATGAGGCCACACTTTCATATGGACAAAAGAAAGATACTGTGGGTTCTGCAGAATAGAACCCTCAAGATCAAGGCCTCCACAACACAGAAAAAGCTGAATGGGATTTTAGAAAACACCCCAATGAGCACAAAATGTTCTCAGGGGCATCTCTTTCAAAACCTCGATGACCAAAAGCTTACAATAGTCAAATATAACCTTGAGTCATCTCAGATTCTTACTCCACATGGGAATACAGACGTAACAGGAAGAGTTTGCTTGCCACATGGCTCATAAAGTATTACTTTACAATATATTTCATTAAAAGGAGAGATTTTATTGTTCCTAATGTGAGTGGTCAAATATGAAAAAGTCAAATAGGACTCAGCACCACGCAGTTCTCCTGAGGCCCATGAGCCACCAGGGTTGCCCTGCTTGGCAGTGGTGTGGGCCCTCCTGGATTAGGGTTTTGACTTCACCACTGACCAGCTTCATGGCCTTAGGTGAGTTCCTTACATTTGTGTATCTCCATTTCCTAATCTGTAGAGATAGTAAAAGTCCTCGCTTCACTGGCTACATGTCAGCCAGTTTAAAATAGACTTGTACATAGTACGTGCTCAGTAATCATTGGCATTCTTCGGAAGGGAACAGACCTTATTAAAATGCCACCACAATATCCCCGTCCACCTGTATTTATTGAGTCCCATTTATGTGTCAGGCCCTGCACTAGATGCTTCATACACAGTACTCCACTTAATGTTCCAAACAATCCGAGCCAGTAGGAACGGCTACTTATTACTCTATGGAGGAAGCAGGTCCAAGAGATGAAATAACCTGGCCAAGGCCACACGGCAGGTCAATAAGGCAACAGGGTTTTAAACCAACACTGGCCAAATCCAGATCCTGTGCTCTTTCCTCAAAGGGTTCAACCTCTCACATGTGCCCTTTACACACTTTCTAAACCAAGAGCTAATTCATTCCATAATTGAACTGGCTGATTCACAGTAGCTGGTTACTTTGCTCTACTTTCAGAAAAGCATTTAAAAGTTTCCAACCTTAATTGATATCTAACTATATCTTGAAATTACAATATCAGTCAACTGGTTAACCTATTCTTTTTTTTCTAAAGAGATACATTTCAATAATTATGACAAAATTATAGATAATGTCCATTGAGATTACATTGAAAAATTAGGTTTATATAAATTGAGGAATAACACATATATTTCTTAAATGAAAAGAAGTTCCTCATTTTTTTCTTTTACACAGTGAAAATATCTTTACTGCTTTTGCTAATCAGCAAAGTAGTATAAAGTCAAAAATATATATAATATATAATACTGACTTATAAAAAGTAGAAAATAAGTTCTCCTTTGTCCCTCAAACATGTTTTTAGCATTTCAATGTACATTCATACAGATTTCTAAATACATATTACCATATTTTACATAAATGGAAAATACAACATACACCATTTAAAGCCTTTTAAAAACCATAACAATATTGTATTTTTCTTTCCATGTAAGTACATATAAAATTATCTCATCTTCCTACTGTGCCCATCAGAGAAAATTAGTTTATCCAATCGCTAATGTGAACATTTTCGTGTTTCTACCATCTGATTATAAACAATGCTGCAGTAAACATGTGAGTACATAGTGTTACATATTTGTCTTATTATTTCCCTTAAGTTTTTAAAATGCACCTAATTCTTGATCAAGAGGTTAATTTTTATTAATGATTTAAAAAATGACTGTTATTTCCAATATCAATCTACGGTCTATGTCAGGTCAGCTGTTTCTGTAAAGGGCCAGATGGTAAGTATTGTAGGCTTGCAGTACACATGGTTTCTGTCCAGCTATTCGCCTCTGCCACTACAATGTGAAAGCATGAAAATAAATGAGCGCGGTCATGTCCCAGTAAAACTTTATTTATGGACCCAGAAATTTGAGTTTTACATCATTTCACATATCATAAAATGTTATTCTTCTTTTAATTTTATTAACCATTTTTAAAAAGTAAAAGCTATCCTTAGTTTATGAGCTGTACAAAAACAGGTGGTGGGTTTGGCCACGGGCTGTGGTCTGCCCTGTCCTGGTCTGCATATAGGACCTGATGATTCAACCAGGCAAGAGAACAAATTGTGTTTCCATGTGCCCCTTCCATGTAACCCAAAGGTTAGTAATCATGTGCTTTTTTAAAACTCTGCTACGATGTGTGTAAAGTTATTAAGTAAACCAGCATCTTTTTCTAAATTTTAATAAACAAATGACAGAGTAAAAAGCAAATTTCTTCAGTTGTTACTTACTGGATTCATTTTATATTATGAGTGGTCACATATGAAAAAAAGAATATAAGAATTAATGTCTATTTATAGAATATATTTATCCTGGCCCTTTTTTAATTAACTGGTTTAATATATAAATACATTTATATAAGTGAATGTGTTATTTTCAGAATGGGTATTTTATATCTTTCCTATGACTAGTAAAACACATTTTAATTAAATGGCAATTTTTAAAGAAGTACCTTGTACCAGTGAATCTTCATGTCAGTTTTGTTACGGGTGAATTCACTCAGTTCAGGGCAAACTAATGACCCAGAGGTTGACAAGGTAAGAATTTGTGGGTATGAGATGAAAGTCAAGGAAGCTTCTGTCTTCTTAAAAACCCTGAGCTCAATGGACATTTCGTCACAGTAAGAGGCATTTCTGATTTAAAAGGGGGAAAAAAGATAATAAATGGCAAGGCAAAATAAGAGTAAAACTAAATGAAATTAAGAACAATTCTCCAATCCTATTAAAATCTGTGTTCTGCATTTTTTTTATTACTATTGCAATTCTTCTGTTCCTGACCCTTTTGAATACTTAGAAGAAAAAAATAAAGGCATGATAGCATAATTGTTATAAAGAAAGAGTGACATATTTTGCATTTTTCCCAAAGAACCCTTCATGAGCCGAATTTCAACCCCATCGAGAGCCACTAGAAAATCCCCACATCCTCTTTGAAAGGTCCTATACTCTTCCAGATTCTGGGGCTCCTTGAGCAAATGTTCCAACTTCCTGGTCCAGGAAACCATTTCCAAATAAAGGAATTATTTTCTAAAAGCTACTGTCTCCGTACAAAGAGAAGGACAGATGATATTATTTAAAACTTTTAAAAGTTTTTTTAAGTTTTTAAGCCAAAAATATAAGTATCTCACTCAGTTCCTGGCTACCTAAGAAACACAGAACATCAACAAAGACAATGAGAATGTGTGTTATAAGAGGGCACAGGGGGGCAAGAACTTGCATAGCAAAATGGAAAACAGTCTATATCCAAAGAAGAAACGAAATGTGCAAAATAAATATGAAAGAAGAGAAAAACCTTCTACCTGAGTATTAAAAGAATTAATTCCAATATATAAGTCAATATCTATATCTGGTTGACAGAAAAAGGAGATGAACAAACATTTTATGCACAAAGAAATGCAAAAAAGTTAACCATAACCCTGAAAAGTGTATAATCTCGCTACAAGTCGCAGAGATGAGAATGAGGACAAATTGGAAGAACAGTACACGCCTGACAGCAGTACTCCCAGCAGGTCCTCATACTGAGGAGGGGCCTGCCAGGCATGTGCTGAGTGCTTGGCACACATTATTTCATTTACTCTCCAACACTACGAGTTAGAAATTATTAGTATATCGTTTTTAAATGAGGAAAATTAGGTATACAGAAATTAAGTGATTTCCTAAGGCTGTGTAGCTACTAAGAGATCAAACCAAGGTTGGAAGCCCTTTAAGGTTCTGGGAAGACCCTCAAATCGGGGCAATATCTCCAGAACTCAGAAACCAAGCTTACTAGACATACCGAGAGTTACAGACCTGTTCACATTATTGAGCTGGTCTTCCCTGTGAGGAAGGTACTCCACGAAAATAACCCAAAAGAAAGAGGAGTGAGGAGTAATTTGAAGACCACGCATTTTCCCCACTGCAAAAGGGCATAGTTGTCAGTGCTGTTCACCAAGTCAGCCCAGTTCTCCCATCCTGAGCACACGGTGGCCCCACTGTGGGTAGGTGGAGTTACATGACACTAGTCAGTGAGCTGCCTATGTGTCACTGCTACACCAAAGTCTTAATAGCCAGGAGAGAAACCCCGCCCCACCCCCAAGTGGGTCTCCTTTTAGCACAGTGACCAACATTTGAGATAACGATTGATCCTTCAGCCTGGGTCCCTGAGCATCTGCCTAGCCATCTTGGGCTCATTGCATGGGTGATAAATAAGCCTTTGTTGTTTGGAGCCACTGAGATCTGGGGGTGTTTGATTCAGGCTCATAACCTTTTCCGCCCAGACTGAGAGAAGAGCCATGTGGGTTCTAGATCATGAGATTATGAAAATCACAGGAACACAGCAGTTTCATGTCCTATGACTGCAAATGCCAAAGGGTATTGTGGCGACTGCTGGTGATTCTCATGGGATCCGAACTCCAGTCTTAGACTGGAAGAGAGTTTTAGAGCTCAATCCAGTAAACTGTCCCACATGCTCCAAAGGCTTGACCCACAGCTGGATTTCCACAGCCCCTCAATTCCAGATCTGTTCCATAAGAATAGAACATAAAATAAGGGTATTAAGTACCTTTCTTTTAATTCAAGTATAAAAACAAACTTTAAGTTTGTACATGACTCAGCCCTCATCCCCCTGATTTTCAGTAGTCAGTATGTACTGCCTTTGGGAAAGAAAGGGAATTTCTTTGCATTATTGACCACCTGCTATGGTGCTCCCCACACTGGATGTTTCTCATGCTATGGTTTCACAGGACCCTCCACACAAACTTCTTTACAGAGGAGAAAATGGAGGACTATAATTGTCAAGTGAAAAATGAGAGGGTTCAGGTTCACATCCACGTCCTCCTGACTCCAAATTCTATTCTTTTTCTACCACACTATTAATTTTCCCTAGTAGTGCTCCTTAGGGTTAAAAAATAGGATGTTTTTGCATTAGAAAGGAAAGAAAAACTATGCATTTACAGCTATTGTAAAATCAGATGAAGAAAAATAACAGCAGGGCAAAGAGATGGTGGCAGGAGTGCTGTTTTAGGGAAAGCTATTAAAGAGTTGACATTTGAGCAAAGGCTTGAATGAAGGAAGAGGGAGCCCTGAGGACATCTGGGGAAAGGCTGTTGGTGGGAGGTATTTCAGGAGCAGAAGAGGACAGAAGATAGGTTCTCACCTGTACAATGGATTTTGAAATCCAGGTTGTCACCAAAGAACTTTGAGAGAGTCCGTTCTGCAAGGAGTCCTATGCCCCACCCACATTCCAGAAGGGCTTACCTGACTGTGCAAATGTAGGTGCCAGAGTTCCCCTGCAAGGCTGGCACAATCCAGAGAGCACCATCCTCGACCCATACTTGTGTCTCCTCTCCTCCTGGGGCCATCCCAGCAGAAATATTTTTCCGCCATGTCATGTCGACGTGGAGGCTAGCCGAGGCCCCCAACCAATACCGCACCTGGGGGCATCTCAGGACCACTGGCTCCCCTTCCACACCAAAGATGGTTTTGAAATGCTTGCCACGAAATTGGCAGTTTCCTGAAGCCACTGAAGGACGGAGAGAACACAGTCAGGCTTTGGGTCTAAAACCTCCCTTTGATGGGCACATCTGAGAACACAATGTGGTCCCTAACAAAGTGTCCTATACCCTAGGGACCCTATTATCCCCTCCTGTTATAACGGTTTCAAAACTCTCAAATAACAAGCTTAGGGCTGCTATCAATTACAATTTGTTTTGTTGGAAAAGTTATATCCGGTTCACCTGGTGATAAAAAAAATAATTAAAAATTTTGGCCCTATTTTTCACTTCTTTATCATTAAAGTATATCTGACTAAGTTCAGATACAAAAAGGAAAAAAGCTTAGTTGATGGGACATGTAGTTAAAATCCAAAGGCACCTTTTATCAAGGGCAAAATCACCACTTCTTTGGTCCACTCCTTTGGCAGGAATGGCGGGTGCCAGAGCAGAAACCAGGCAACAGAGGACATGGGCCAGCGGAAGCAGTTGTCACTCACCAAGGCATGAATAGTCATACTTTGCTTTTTAAAAATTCTTTGATTTTGTATTTGCATCTCATCTTTTTAATTATTTTATTGAGGTAACGTTACGAATCAGTAACATTATATAAATTTCAGGTGTGCAGCATTATCATTCAACACCTGTGTGCTCTATTGAGCCCTCACCACCCAAAGTCTAATTTTCTTTCATCACTAGATGTTTAACCCCCTTTACCTATTTGCCCTCTCCCACACCTTCTTCCTCTCTGGTAACCACATCTTGTTTTTGATAAAAACAAAACTTCCCTAAGTAAACACTCACTTTCCCAAGAGAAGTTGCAAGCAAGCCCCTTCCGTATGAAAGAGTCACTTCTCACCTGTGCGTTCTTTGGGCTGAATGGTGAAGGCAGAGACATCCACTATCAACAGGTACAAGAAGAACATTGTTCCCAACAACTTCCAGAGGACTGAGGAAGTGGTGATCTCAGGCCTAGCACCCTGTAACCTAGAGGGGGACAAGGAGGGGTCACCAGGAACCACAGACATCCCAAGAGAGGATTTCTTGAATATTGTCCCGGGGGCTGGTTCTGCAGGCTTCACCTGATGATGGAAGCCTTTTTGTTTAGTAAGAAAACTCAAAATTATTGGATTTGTTCTTCTATGGTTATATTCACTGAATGTGCCTAACATCATTAGTAACAGCACTTACTAACTGCCTTTGAATAGGAGTTCCATATGCTAAGTGTCTCTCCCTCCTGAAGTGTACCCTGGTGCTCCCTGCCCCTCGGCCTGAGATGTCCTTTCCCCGGCTAAGGCCACTGCTCTATCCTCTCTTCCTTCAGGTATTTCCCCAAACATCACTCTTGGTGAGGTCTTCCCTGACCTTCCTGTGCAAAATTGCACCACCCTCCTGCCCCAATACTCCATATTTTCCTCTTTTGCTCCTTTGATCTCTGTAGCATTCACCATCCACTATGTCTCCTCTCTAGAATATAAGCTTCATGTGCACTAACATCCTATTTCTTTTATTCACAGTTACATCCCTAACTCCTATTCGTTGAATAAATGAATGAGTAAATAAAGCACTAGAAGTCAAAAGATCTTCATATTTTCTTTGTCAGATAGTACCTATGGATTAACTCTTACTTTATATACAATTCCGACATATGCTGAGGGATTCTACAGACTGCTAACTCTCTGGTCTAGAGCATCCCAGGAAAAAAAGCAAAATAGGGTCCAAAAAGTGAATAACATACACAAGTTTATGAAGCATTCCTCCCCACGAACCTCCCCAAGCTGGTCAAGTACCTCTGTATCTCCCATCAGTCCCTCTCATACTGTGTAAAAATCGCCTGTTATATGGGCGAGCCATTGTCACAATAATACTGCAAAGAAACCACCCCCAAACCAAATGGCATAAAACAACAATCTTTTATTCTTGCTCACGAGTCTGTGGGTCAG
Source organism: Eonycteris spelaea (assembly GCA_003508835.1). Classification (NCBI taxonomy): domain Eukaryota; kingdom Metazoa; phylum Chordata; class Mammalia; order Chiroptera; family Pteropodidae; genus Eonycteris; species Eonycteris spelaea. The sequence continues at coordinate 4,480,659 of PUFA01000137.1, forward strand.
AAGGAAGTTGGCTGACCTAGCTTAGGCTGGGTTAGACTTGGTTCTAAGCTTCAGCTGGGATGAAGTCAGCTCCACGTGTCTCTCACCCTCTTTGGACCAGTGACTTCTTGGGAGATGATCTTTTCATGTGATGGCAAAATGCAAGCAACGTGAGCAAAAATACTCAAGCCCTTGCTCAGAACTAGCTCACTCTTGTCAGCCTACATTCCATTGGCCAAAGCAAGTCATGTGGCCTAACTTGCCATCAGTGGGGTGGAGAAGTGCCCCCACCTCTAGTAGGAGGAGCTGTGAAGTTACACAAGGATGGGAAGAAATGGGAGCAATTGTGCTATCTACCACACCTATTCTTGTCTGGTTCCCCATTGATGGGGACAGCCTTGAGGACAGAGGACCAGTCTTAGTCACAGCCCTCATGGTCTACACAGTGCCCAGTCACAGAAGGTACCAAGGAATATTTTGATTTAAAGTATTTATGATTTTTTAAAGTATTTGATTCAAATTTGGGAGTGATGAGTAAATTCAGGGGAAAAAAAATCCCTACCTCTATCCCTCCCCTACTTCCTTGAAGGAGTTTGGCTTGTTCCTTCTTCCTGGAACACATATCATTCTGAATGGCTCACAGTAAAGCCAGATGGCTCTTAACTGACTAGGCCAGGGTTGGCAAACTGAGGAAGCGATCCTTGCACTCCAGGAACCTTCCCTCATCAGTCTGAACTTCCCCTGTAGTGGTGTAAGGCCAGGGCTGAGCAGTGAAGGACCTGAGACTCCCCAGGAGCTGGGTGTCTCCCCAGGGCTGCCTTCCCTAAGCTTGTTCTGCATCTACTTGGTCCTATCCTTCACATGTTTCTGAAATGAAAATATTTCCTGTAATTTTATCTCGATTCCCACCTGCAGGGTCACCAGGCCACTTGTTAGTATAAAAGTCAAATCAACATTGACCAAGTTACTTTGTCCCCTTTGGATACACACTTAGCTTATCATGTCCCCAGTTGTACTTCCCCAGTAAGGTTATAAAAGAAGTAGGTGTTAGATACATCGGGTATAATCAAATGAATGAAGTCAAAGATGCTGATATAGGAACTAATGTAATAGTGACAGCTACTTTGCTAAACACTGAACATTTGTTCTTTCATTTTACCCCCATGATGTGACTATCATGCCAGTTTCACAGATGATATAATAGAAGAGATTAACAAGGCTAATATTTTACAGCTAGTAAGCAGGGGATGGAACCCCAGGACTGGTGATTCCATAGCCCTTAGTCTTTAAAAATATGGTTTCTGTGACAGATGCTGCTAGTTTTCACCTCTAATATCTGTTCTCTCCACTTATCCAATAATAGAACCCCTGACTCTTAACTAAGTGAATCAGCAACCCACACAAAGACTATACTTCCCATCCTCTCTTGCAACCAGAAGTGGCAACATGACAAAATTTGGGCCAATGAAATGTAAGTGGAAATGTTTGATCTTCCTGGGAAGGCTACTTAAAAGTCTCCACTAGTCTTCCCTTCTGCTGGCTCAGTGTGAATCTGATGGCTGGATTGCAGCCACCATCTTGGGCCACAGAGTGCAGAACACTTGTTGAAAGTGGTGGGGACACAGGATAGGAGCATGAGTCCTTGGTGGTTTTGTGGAGCTGCCCCAACCCCAGACTACGTTCTTTACATGTGCAGGCTTCCTGTCATGCACAGCCAAACTTAACCCCAATATGTTAGCTTTCCAGAGTCTATGAAAAGGACCCAAGGTGGGGAAGGACTCCTGCCAGGTACTGTCAGGTGTTGCATTCTCACTGGTCTTCTTTCTGGTACTCAGTCGTTTCTGCTGATTAACACTAAAATGTCATTTGAAAGGCAGGAGGCGCTGTGCAGCCTCCCCTTGAATGAAAGGAATCCCCCAGCCCTCCCCCACCCCCACCTCCCAAGACTCAGGTTCAGGCTTAGCCTCAGATTGTGTGAAGGTTTTAATCACATTTGAAATTCTTTTTAAACCAGAAAGTCAGGCTGCATCCATCCAGGGCGGTTATAGCTGAAGCTTCACAGAGCTACAGAGCTGGAAGAATCTGATGGAAATCTAGTCCTATCGCTTTCTTTTTCAAGTGATCAAAGTGAGTTGGACGTTTACGCTCTTCTCTAAATCACACATCTGCTCAGGGTGAGAAGTAGAGATGTTTCAACAAGGACCCTGTTCCAGGAAAACAAAATTCTAAAACGTTGCCCCCCTCAAGTACCGGCTACTGCCTCCCACCCACCCCTGCACGCACCCAGGCTCCCCAGCCAAGAAAATTGTCCTGGCTTCTTCCTGTGGACTTTGGCAAAATAGCTGCTTTGCTGTGACCTTTCCAGGAAGTGGCTTCAGACAATTCAAGCACAAACATACAGCAGTGACCATTTTCAATAATCAAAGGTTGGAACCAAAATTGCCAGCATACGGGAAATGGTAAGTCTTCCTTTAGCGGGCCCAGAGGAAAAAGAATTGATTTTGCAGAATTTTGCAGCAAAACTCTCTTCTCCTGCCCTGTTTTCTTTGAATTACAGATAATTTGACATTTCTGCTGGAAGAAAGGAATTTTAAGGGCAGTTGATTCCAAGTATTTGAGTTACAAGTCTATCATTCTTTGTGTGTGTCATATAACCATGTTTTACCACACTCAATGTAAGAACAGAGGAACAAATGAAAAATCAGGGCTAGAAATTTTTTAAAAAAGGGGAGGGGGATGAAAAAATGTGTGAAGAGTTAAGGGAAGGAGAAGAACATAGTAAGGTAGAAAGAGTTGACACAGCACTGAGCCAGACAGGGAGTGGGCCCCATCCTCCCTGGCAGCCTCACTAAGGCCCATGGTAACCACTTACCTGCCTTTGATGCCCAGGTGTCTGCCTCCTGCTCATGGATGGTACAAATTGCCTAAACTTTTAATTTAGTTTTGAAAAATTCTCTCCCCCCACTCCCGTGTGTGTGTGTGTGTGTGTGTGTGTGTGTGTGTGTGTGTGTGTGTCTTAATTTACCCAGAAACTTTTCTTTATTTCTATCCTCATTTCTGGAAGTTTTCAGGCAACTGAGTCTCCAAACTCTGAGTTGCGTGGTATAGCCATCCACAAGCAAAAGCAAGGTGACAGATCCTGAACATTAACAAAGTTGAACATCTGTTGGTCCTTAGGCATATTACTTAGTCACCTCTAGCTTGTGAAATAAAGTCCTAAAAACCCTTTGGGCATGTGGTACAAAACCTTGTGAAAGCCATGGGGAAAATAAGTATTTACGTCGAAATTAAACTTGGGAATTTTTTTTAAATTCAAAGTTACAGCAAAATTAAAAGTAACTCGAACTCAATGTGTGGAAAGCACAGAAGGGTAAGAGTTTAGCAGGTAGACCCTCTAGTGAAATATCTGCCCAGGGTTGAGGCAGTTTTTGTTGAAAATTGTCCTGGTTCAATGCAGAACCCTTGACGGGTTGTTCACAAATTATTTCTCTTCTTTAGAAAAGAGAGAAGCTAGTGCACCACCCCCTCTCCAGAATTAAAAGAGTTCAGAGCAGCATGATGGGACTGTTTCTGGTCTGCATGGCCAATGGTTATGTCAGAATGACAGCACCTCGATGCCCTTGACCGTGGTGCAGCCTGGGGAGACAGATCACTTACTGGAAGCCGTGGTGTAGGAAGACTCATCTTTGGCAGAACTGGGCATTGGGCCACACTGGGCTCACTGTCAAAGGAGAAGAGCTACAGAGGAAAAGACTTGGTTCTAGCAAGGGCTACATATTTCTTTATAATTTTACTTTCTGCCAACACATTTCTCATCCCTCTAAAACCACTCCTGCACTATCAAACCTTTTGAACTTGACTAACTTCTTCCCCAAAAAACCACTGACTTAGAGTTTCAGTAAATTAACCCAACTCATCTTCCCACTTACTCAAATATTGTTTATACTTCATTCCCAGTAAGCCTGAGTCATTCAGCAGGTTGGACCATCAATCAAAGACACTTCGAGGCTTCACCTTGCTCCTGCATCAGGCCCTCCAAGGCTAACCACCCCCACCCCACCCCACCCCACCCCTCATGAAACTATTCTGCTAGCTCAGAACCGTTGCTGTCTTTCTCGAGAGTGACTGACATAGAAGCAGTACCCAAGAGGCCTTCAGCACCCAGAGTACTAATCCAACCATTAAGCTTCAATCTCCTAACCTGACATTCATAGAAGACGACTCACACTGCTCTGAACAACTCCGAAGAGCAAAACTCATCCCTATTATAAACATGAAACAATAGAAATAGACTCAGACAGATTAAGAAATTTACCCCAAGGCCATAGAGCCACTGGAATTACAAAGTAGGGCGTAAACCTGCTTCTACATTATCCTCAGTCTTGATATTGATTCTCCGTTCTGTGGAATCACCAGATCTGGAAGGCTCCAGAAATCATTAAGCTTGGCAGCCCATCTAAATAGTCTTCCCAAACCCAGCATTCTCCATAGCTGGCCAAACTACCCCTCATAAGATGGACACTCCCAGTCTTGAGAAGTGCTCATGATCAGAAACGTCTCTGTCATTTTGTAATGCAAATGTGTCCTCCCACAAGCTCCACTCTATTGGTCAGATTCCACCCCAGGAGGCAGCTAAGAAGAAATCTATCTGCACCTCCCAACAGTACTCAGATGTAGGGAGCCCACACAGGGAGCACCGTGGAAAACACGTGGGCTGTAGAGTCTATGCCAGCTAGATGGTTCAGTGACAGCAGACTCGGCCTCTATGAGGCTCAGTCTGCTGATTGATAAAATGGCTGTGGCCTGTCATGCATCACAGGAGGGTCAGATGGAATGTGATATAAAAAGTTGACAGAGAGTCAGGCTGCAAAGGGAAAGTACTTGACAAGTGGTCACTCTCGTCAGCAGTTTACAGAAACAGACTCAAAAACTCAGGGAGGTAAGCAACTCTCTCAGGAACACACAGCTGGCAGACCTGAGTGAGAAGTCAGAACTTCCCTGTCTACATTCTGACTAATCTTGTTAAAGGTCCAGCACATGGCACAAGAACTTTCTGGGATCAGTCAACAATTTAGCTAACACCAGTTACCATACCAGAAAGGTGTGCAACTTTATTTCATGGAAACAAATAAGGCTGTGTGCACGTCTATGTAATGGAAGGATGTTAACACAGAAACACACACAATCATAAATGCACACATGGGTGTGCACACAGATATACACACACATGTACGCACACACACACATATCACTTCATTCTATTAACTAGCTATGTGATCTTGGGCAAGCCACTAAGCCATTTGCGTAATCTAGGTTACAGTTTCTTCATCTCTGAAATGCAAGGGTTGGGCTGCTGAGGGCTCTAATACACCTCCTAGGTGTACAGCCCTAGGGTTCTAAGTTAGTATGGATTTGGACTTAGGCTGCAGTCCTGGGTACAGCTTCCATTTCTAAAGCACCAAGCCAGAGGCTTAATCAGGTAACCACTTAATTGGGTCCACTCGCTTGCTTAAGTGCCCCAGCCAGCAAATGGTAGAGTCAGAGCTTAAGACTCTTCTAAAGATGCCACAACAACATCTCTCATCCCACAGGGTTCTCAATTGTGTGACCGTGACACTCCATCATCAAAAGATAGAGTCCAGCTCACCTCCCTTGAATGTGGGCCGGCCTGTGACTTGAGTCCAACAACAGAATGATGCTGGGTGAACTTTAAGGCTAAGTCAGAAAGTGCCATGCAGCGTCTGCCTGGTTTCCATGGGAGGCTTGGTTGGGAAGAAGCCAGCCACCATGTAAACGGTCCAACTGCCCTGAGACCACTTTGCCAGGGAGGTCACATGTAAGGGAGCAGGTTGATATTCTCAGCTGTGCACATCCTCACAGGAATCCCCTCAAAGTCACCAGCCATGTGAGAAAAGCCATCTTAGACTTGCCAGCTATGAACCATGGTTTGAATTCAATTGAACTCCATGGAGCAGAAGAATCACCCAGCTGAGCCCCTCTCACATTCATGGGCTACAGAATATGTGAGTTAGAATAAAATGTTTGTTTTAAGCCACTAACTTCTGGGGAAGTTTGTTAGGCAACAGTGGGTGACTAGAAATGCTCAATCCAAAGCAGATTTGAGGTAGCAAATTAGAAAGAGGGAAGGCTGGTGGAAGATAGAGAAAGAGGTGGTGTCTGATCACCCAGTAACAGGGGAGACAGAGAAACTACTAAAACAGATGCAAGAACCAAAAACTACAGCAATCGGGGCCTTCAGAGCAGTCACAGATGGTCCCCTCACCTCACTGTGGCCTACTGAAGATATCAGGGTATCACAGCAGGAAACAGTTGATGTTTATGAATCCCCTGAACCACGAAGAACAGTTTAAATTTTGTTGAGAGCCCTCTTTCCCTAGAAGAGGATCGCGCATAGCATATGTGATGAGGATAATATTATAATTACCTTCCCATGTGTTTCTCTGATGCTATCTCTGATGCTTCTGCCACCATGGCCCCAGGGAAGGGGGAGAGCAAAGGCACCCTTAGAAAGGAGGGAAGGAAGTGGATATGACATTGGGGAAGTTCCTACCTGCAAGGAAAGGGAAGTAGAAGAAAAGGCTTTGGGGGCTCCAGGGTGAAGGGAGGACAGCCACAGACGAAAGCAGGCAGATTCTGCTCCCTTTTCTGGGTTCAAAAATTCAGTGCCAAGAGAGGAAAGATAGAAGAGAGGAGCTGACAGCAGAGGCATTTTTGCTCTGCTTTCAAAGAGGGTCCCTCCAAGAATCCCAGTGCGGTAAAAAATAAGGAGCACCAACCCAGATGAGGTACTAGGAAAGGATGGAAACAATGGTGTGGTGTGTTTAGGTAGAGACTACAGGTCGTAGGAGGTCTCTGTGAGTTCTGTTTTGAGAGTAGCCTCCAGGCTTCTTCTTCGATAGAGGGAAATGGTGATGGTTTCCTGCTCACCTCAGTTCTTTGCCAGTGGGGAAAAGAGCCAAATGACCCCCTGTGCTGCCAGTGGAGAATGGGAGGTAAACTGATATCTGGGCCAATGTGGGATGGCCATGATGAAGGGCAAGGTGACCTAGAGCTGAGACTGCAGGATACTCAGCCCCTAAGGATGTGTGGCCAGCTGTGGGAACATGTCCTTACCACTGGTGAATAACCACTTACTAAAGGCCCGAGCCCTCCACCCTCTTAACTTTGGCTTTCCTGATACTCCCCCAAGATCCCCATGGTCTGGCAACAGATACTGCAGCAACCGTGTTGACTAGTTGGTGCTCATGCCCTGCTGGTCAATAAATATTTTGATGTCACCTGCACAGGTAGCCAACCAAAGCCAGGGTAGAAATGAGGACATGACCAAGACACAGAGGACACAGAAGACCTGTAAAGTCAGCGAGAGAAATATGAGGGCCACATCAGCCACAGCTGTCACAGCAGCAACTCTGATTCAGCCGAAAGACAAAACTGTGGGTTTTCCCAGCCACAGACCTCATTAGCAGACTCAGTGGGATGCCACATCAGCCAGGTCCAGGGACAGCTCACAGAAGTCAGGGAAGACCCGCACGCTACTAGGTATGTACTAGCTATCCTCCACATCACATGCCCTGGGGACACAACTTCCCTTCCTCTTAGACTTCCTGGCTAGAAGAAGGTGGTGAGGTGAGAAACTCTGAGCATCTACCCAAAATAGGATGACTAAAACTGAGAGGCAGAGTCGAGCTCGCTGAGATGGGATGACATGTACTGGTTGGTTTAATTCCTTTTTCCTAATGAAAAGTGCCCTCAGGAGATAGATGAGGCTCTCATTAGAAGAGTTATTAAGGGTACTTTTCTGTGGCATTGACCTGCAGTGATTATAAATTTTCACCATGCTACATATAGTTCTGAAATATTTCCTTCCTAAATTGTTCCATTGTTAAAACAGATAGGATTTTGTTTTTATGCTAGAAGATCATCTTCCACTTTCTGGAAAATTGTGCCCACCTGAAATGGCCCAACCTCTGAAGGTCACTGAAGGTGTCAGCTTTTTCCAGCCCTGTGTCCAGCGTGGCCATGACAGCAGATAAAAGCCAAGCACAAAAAAAAAAAAAAGAAAGAAAAGAAAAGAAAAGAAAAGAAAAAGAAAAAAAAGAAAGAAAGAAAAAAAAGAAAAGAAAAAGAAAACCTATGTGATTTTCTCCTATACTGTGTGGGAAAATCCCTTGCTGAAAAAAAAAAAAAAAAAAAAAAACCCAGAAGACAGCCCAGACTTATTGGGTTTCCCAAAAAGTTCCACCGGGAAACCTTTTCCTCTCCCCTGGGCCTGGGGGCAACTTTTGGGTTCACTCATTCATCCTCTGTGGCTTTGCTCAGCTTTTCAATGCTCAGCCAGCTTGTTGCCTGGTGGTGATAATCCTGCTTTCTCTCCCTGCCATTTCGACTGACCTACTGAGCAATGTGATATGGTAGAGAGACTCGTGTCCAGCAATATCTGGAACTTTTCTACTTTGTAATTCACACAAGATTTCACTTCTCTGCACCCTTAAAGTTAGGCTTGGCCACATGACTGGTCATAGCCATGAAAAGGAAGCAGGAAGAACATGGGTCACTCTTGGGCTACCCATTTCTCTTCCGGGGCCCTACCTCCCCTGCCCTTTCTTCTCCTGAGCCCTTGTTTATCAATAGTGGCCACTTAGGATGGTCAAGACATCCTAATTCCATCTGGGGATCCACTCATGAGTTCCTGAATGTCTGTTTCTCCTACCATTAAGCAGAAGAAACACCTATTTCCCACCCACACACCTGTTCAAAAACAGTCTGAGCCTACCAGATGGTCTCCATAAGCTCTCTTTTGAAAATGACCTCAAATGGCTGTGACGAGCCATCATGGTGTGTTGTAGCTGACCAATGACGATGATGCAACATGAGCAAAATATGCTTGTGTTATACTAAGCTACTGTGAGGTTTTAGTTGCACTATAACTTGGACTGGCATGCATAGAAGCCAAAAAGAAAAATTAGGACATTATGTTCACTTTCTATGGCTGTGTAGCAAACTGCCACAACACCCATTTATTAGCTTTTATCTGCTGCGTGTAGGTGATGTTCTTTGGCCTCGGCTCAGATGAAGTCTCTGCTCAGGGTCTCACAGGTAGCTAGCAAAGTGCAAGTGGCTGTTGGCAGAATTCAGTTATTTATTACCGTACAACTGAGGTCTCCACTTTCTTGCTGGCTGTCAGCCAAAGCCACTGTCAGCAACCAGACGCCACCCAGCATTTCCTGCCCACAGCCCTCTCCACAACATGACAGTTTGTATCCTCAAGGCTGATAGAAGACATCAGGTGTACATCTCTCTGGCCCCTAGACCTTCTTTTAAAGAGCTCACTGGTTGTGTCAGATACACCCAGAATGGTCTCCTTTCTTATAAACTTCAAGTCGAGCTGTTGGGGACCTAAATTACATCTGCAAAATTCCTTCACCTTTGCCTTTCATATAAGGTAACCTATCATGGGAATGACATCCCATCATATTCATCTACCCCACCCTCATTCAAGGAGAGGGGCTTAGACATGAGCATGAATGGGTGGTGATCATCTTAGAATTCTGCCTACCACAGGTCTTTAAGAAAACATCCTGAGGAACATTAGCGCTAAAAAATGTAGGCTCCCTCCAAAGCCTCAGTTAACATCTTTCTTGCTCCCAAACAAGAAAACCTTTGCCCAAATATTCTAAAGCATTGCTACTCAAAGTACAGCTTGTGGACCACCAGCGTGGACATCGCTTGTGGGAAATACAAATTCTCAGGCCCCTCCTCAGACCTAGGGAGTCAGAATCATATGCATATTAACAAGACTCTCAGGAGGTTTGAGAAGCTCTGAGCACTAAAACTAGCTTCTTCTTCAGTAAAGTAGGCTAGTACCTGCATGGAGTAAGAGCACACACAATACTAAATCCATGTGCTCTGATCACCCCAGCCCTTTCAGAGTGGTCTCTGAAATTTTGCTGTCAGAACCTCATAGTCTGATGACAATGGTATGATATCGAAGACGTGATGACAATGACAAGGGTACTGAAGATAATGATAATAGCTAATACTTACTGAACATCCACCATGTACCAGACAGTAGGCAAAGGTTTGAAATGTATTATTTCTTTTAATTTTCCCAACATTTTATGAACTACATACTATTATTTTTGTTTTTGATGCTTACAGAAGTTAAATAACTCCTCTATGGAAACACAGATAGGAATGGTGGGGCCAGGATTTGATCTTTGTCCCTTTAACTTAGGGTTATAGGATCATATTGTCACAAGCTGTCAAAGTTCACAAAATGAGAATCACAGGCCAACTCAACTTGTGAATGTGCATCATTCAACCAAAGTGTTGGTGTTATTTTTCACTGAACATCTTTTTCCAGGGACAAGCTCATCCCAGTTGGCCACAGGCCCTCTCACTTTCAGCCTCACTGATGTGACTTATTCCAGTGGTTCTCGACCTTTTTGGCTCCAGGGACCGGTGCTCCTATGAGCGAATCTAATGCCTGAGGATCTGAGGTGGAGTTGAGGTGGTGATGCTAGGGCTGGGAGTGGCTGCAAATACAAATGAAGCTTCTCTCATTTACCTGCTGCTCACCTCTCACTGTGACCTGGTTCCTAACAGGCCATGGACTGGTACCGGTCCATGGTCTGGCAGTTCCCAACCCTTGACTTACTGAATGCACTTAGGTTTGCAATCTCCATTTAATTTCAAGTATTCTTAAATTTCCTCTTGACATTTAATGAAAAATTTGGATGGCATAAATACTTGCCAGAGAGTCTTAACAATAGCAAAGAAACTAACTCTCTAATCCATCCCATTTCATCTGATGAATGAAACTAACATCTAGAACATGATGTTATGTTCCTAAGTCATGCACCAAGATAATACTCAGGTTTTAAACTGGGCTCTTTGCCCCCAAATCAAGTGCCATCATCATTCACTTCCTCTTGTTTAAGAAATTATTTATGCTACATGAAACAGAGGTTTCAACTAAATTAAAGCTTGCTTCAGAAACATTTGGATTGAGTTTAATATAGTTACTCAGACTTCTTTCCTGATTGTGCTAGTTGGTGAGTCAAATACCATTTATCTGATGAGAATCATTGAAACACAGGTTTTGAAAGGAGAAGTAAGTCTCTGAGTAGTTTATGAAGGGTAGGACAGTGAGAAGGGCAAGAGGTGGAATAGGCCAGTGGATCTCAGCCTTGGTTATCCATCGGAATATTCTGAGAAGCTTTAAAAACAGCTGATGCCTGGGCTCCAACCCTGAGCTTTCTAATGTAATTGGTCCCAGGTACTAAGATTTTTAAAAGCTCTCCCCCCACCCCCTTTTGTTCCCAATTCTAATGCTCAGCCAGGGCTCAGAACCCCTGGAGCAGGGACTCTGAGATGCTAGAGAATCGACATTGACACATCACAACTTTTCTTGTGGCCCCACTGGCTTCAACCCATCAGTTGGCCACAGAAACTCCCATGTTGCTTTCATGTTTTTGCTACCTCTTCCCTCCTCCTGTAAGCAACACTCCTTCTTGGGCAGAGAACAAAAAGAATGGGAGACTGAGGTCAAGTTTCCAACATGGATGGACTCACTCATTCCTGCTGTGCCTGCTTCTCCATCTGTTAGATAGAATAACCTGATCTAAGACCTCTCCTCCTCCAGCACTGGTGCAGCCCAGAAGGTCTCTGTGAGTTCTATTTTGAAAACAGTCCCCAAGATTCTTGTCCTGAAATAACTCACTCGTAGTTTTGCCACTGAACATAATACCTCCTCTTACCTCCTAAGGAAATGATTCCCAAATTGTAGTCCCTGGATCAGCAGCAGCAGCATCACCTGAAACTTATCAGAAGTGCAAGTTCCCCCCACCCCCTCACACCCACCTACTGAATCAGAAATTCCAAGAGGGCCCAGCCCCATGCTCTTCAGCTGATGGGTACTATGGCAGGTTCAAGTTTGAGAACCACTGGCTAAAGACACTGTCACGATCAAGTGTCCCCATGTAGAAGGCAGGTGTCGATAACATAAAAAGATAGCTGGAATCTGGGCTTCTTGACCTACTTCAGCTGTCGTTTGGCTAGAAGCATCTCTACTCTCCCAGGGCCAGGGCGGAGGGACCATATTAAGGGCAAGACCTGCTATCAGAGCAGGGAAGATGCTCCCAGGCCAACAGAGAACAAATGGGGCAGAGACATCTTTCTTGATTTTTAGGATAACCAAAGAGTCTTAAAAAAAAGTGAAAAACAGAATGGACGAGACTATTCAGGTTTGAGGGAAGGGCTCCCTCTATAATACCACACCAAGCTGGTGGAAAGGAGCCCTCTGCTCTCGTGGGAGGACAGTGCTGAAACGGACCAGGGAAGGGCGAGCTTGGTGGCGGTGGGAAGGGGACCCATGGCGTCGCGCCTCATACTCAGAGCTGCTAGGAGGGACTGGAGCCACTCAACTGCCTCAGTTATAGAAGAGGAATCTCAGAGCTGAGGAAACTCAGCCAAGCTTGCATCACAGCAAAGGCAGAGCTGGCACCTGGGGGAAGGGGATTCCTGAGGGAGCTGGGGCAAGAAGAGGAAAGCGGGGTTCAAGAGGGAGAATGGCTAACGGTGAGAGCAAAGATGCAGGCAGCACTCACCGTGTGTCAGGCTCTGCTCTAAGTGCTTTCCTTGATTCAGCTTCACGCATGCTCCCACCACCCTGTGGCCCTCCCCTTGTCAAGGTCACTATGTGCAGATGGGGAAATTGAGGCACCGAGCCAGTAAAAATAAATTGTTCATCTTACTTAATTATAAATGAGGGTAAAACTAATTTTTTCTTTTAAAGAAAAAATTGTTCAAAAGAATTTTTTTAAAAAAGAGAACGAAGCAAGGGATAAAGATAAGCTTAACACGCCCTGGTCGTTTGTTACAGACAAGCTCATGGCCACTGGGCAGATGACCTCTGCTCAAAAGGTACTCCTTATTCAGTAGAGTACAGCATATTTGAAAGACAGTTAGGCTAACTGTCTTTAAGTGACTTCTACAGCTAGGAAGAAGTAACCAGTCCCTTTAGCCTCAGGCTCACGCTCCCCCGCCACCCCCCACCCCCACTCTGCTTGCCACTTCTCTAAGATCACAGTGAGTGCTGGTGCGTAGCCAGCACCAGGAGCTCAGCGTTAGAAAAGTACACTCACTTTACTAAAGAAAGCATTGCATGCCTCAAGAGAAAACCGCAGGACTCCTCCAAGGCAAAAGCCTCTAGTCCTGTGTGTGTCTCACAGGCACAGCCCCTCGAAGGTGGAGCCCTGTTGGCAGCATTAGCTGCCTCTCACTGCATTCCTCCATTTCTACCTGTCACTTTGGCTCACAGAAGGTCCTCAGAAACCCTCTGATCCAGCCCCTTTTGTGACACATAGAGAAACTAAAGGCCTAAAAAGTCAAGGTCACCTTCACGCAGGTGAAGAAGGTCACAGTGATGAGCATGGTCACTCAGAGGAGGCACCTGAGGTCCAGAGACATCCGGACAGCTGCCTGAGGTCCCATCCAGAAATGGAACCCAGGGGTTATGACTCCCACTTCCCTCTCTCTCCTTCTCTCCCCCTCTCCCTCTCCCTCCCTCTCACGTGCCTCTTACCTGCAGCCATGCATTTTTTCTCCTTGTTGCTTTTCTCTGGGGAGGGAGGCCAGGCCTGACTTTCACCTCAGTGGAAGTTCTGTGTTGGGGCAGGAATTTATATCCTCGATCTCTAGGGATTTCCTAATCTGGCTTGTGTCACTCTCTCCAACTGGGTGGCGATGGACACACCTTTTCCCTCTCACAGGGGAGCACCCCGGGCTATAGTGCTGGGTATGTGATCTCTCAGATGGGGAAGTGGCCAAGGAAACTCTGTGTAAGTTTCCCTATTTTTTTGTGACTCGCTAAGATTTACGTCTTTTCAGCTGAGAGATGGTTATAAATGGTGTGTACTTTGCCCCACCATGAGGAAAGGGGGCCTGTCGGTTTTTATTCAGTGGGATAGTGGCTGTTTTCCCTCTTTGGGACCTTTCTGGGATCAAAGGAAGGTTAAGCTCATGAGTCCCCAGCTCCCAGTCTTAAATGATTTTTATTTATTAAGTGAAAGAAAGGGGTGATTTTCCAAACCTTTATTACAGTTTGTGGAATTTACCTAACTGAATAGTTTGTACTATGAAATGAAAATTTGGTCTTATGTCATGTCTGTACAAACATATGTTGCCTAACCGCCCTTAATAGGCCCAAAGGTAACATGAATGGCACCTCTCTTCCTGTCATAAGCCACCCCTATCGGGTTAGAAAGGGCCACAGGAGCTCGTCCCACAGGCACACAGGGCCAACTTCAGCCCTGCTTCCCCACATCACTGATTCAAAGACCTGCTGTCCAGCCTAGATGGGGCTTTAAGAAGCTCATAGTCCAGTGCCCTCCTTGACATGGACAGGAAGCCAAGGGGGCCAGGGAAGGGCTTGGCCAGCTCCAAGGAGGCATGGGGCCAGGACTTCAACCTTGTGGGTCCCCGAGTTCTCTTGCCTACATGTGACGTAGTTTAGGCAGAGGTGTAATAGAGATCCGCCTGTTGGTGGATAGAAGAAAAGAACACTTTTCAAAATGTCCTTTAAAAATCCATGTTATTAACATTAATGAGACTTCCTATCTGATTTATTCAAATATTAAGATTCTTCCAGATGAAAAGTCAGATGCAGAAACTCTGTTAGAGAAATCTTAGGAATTTTATATCCAGAACAAATGGTTCCAAGTCAAAAGGACCTGCCAGCCCTAGTTTTACCCTTTTGCTAACAAGAAAGGCAACTCTCAGAGGTCATGGCTCAGATTGGATAAATGAAATCTGAGAAAAATCCAGTGTTGAAGCTGGATGGAAACTTGGAGATGGTCAAATCCATCACCTAGTTAAGAAAGAGCAAACTGAGGTACAGGCACCTAGGGGGACCACACATGAGGAAGCTGTATTAATTTAATGATGTATATAACAATTAAAAATCAATAGAGTTCTCATGGGAGCTGGAAATACCCCCAAAATGGAGTTCGTTGGGCAAGGGGTAAACATTACATCATCCATGTTTGTTCTTTTTCCAAGGACCAGTTGAGGGGCAATGTTTGTTTTTCTCCCATAACATTGACATGGTAAGAGTAAAGAGTGAGCTGTAAATTTTGGGTCAAGCCAAGTCAGTTTCAAAGGTGTGAATTCACCCCAGGAGAAAAACCTCTCCAAATACCATCATCATCCCAGGATGAAGGGCAGGAGAATAATCCATCACCCTCCCTGTGGTCAAAGACATCAAATGCATCAGTCTCAACTGACCTGCCTCACTTGGGATCCTAGTTATTAAACAGCACAGGGCAGCCCACAACTTAATATAGCCAGAGAGGAAGTGAAATCATGCAATCTGCCTTTGGCTATGCTGAAGCGTAACTGCTGATCTTGTGATCCATAAAGAGGAATTTACATAACCTTGCATCTTGCTATTGGAAAACTCCATCACAGAGCTACAAGAATTGCTTGAATAGTCCTTTCAGGACAGAATGCCTCACACCCAACAGTCAGCCAGAAATCCCCAAGTCTGCGGTAGTACTCACAAGACAATGGCTACCTGCCTGATACCTCTCTGCTCCCCACGGCCTACACAGTCCTGCTCTCACTATCACCAGCATATTTGGTTCAGTTTCTCCACCAACTGATGGGAAATAGACAAGGCACAGAATGTGCCAAAGGATCTCGAAATCCTCTGAGGTTTGAGGTGAAAGTCACCCAGGATGTTTACTGCAAGGATTGAAGCAATGAGTCTTCACTTTTTAGACCCAGGAGGCCTTTCCAAAGTCTGTTCTGGTTCAGAAATCAACAGCACCTACTGAAAACCTTTGTGGCAAGATTCCAATCATTTTTCCTTCCTTGATGTGGAGGCCAGTATGTCAGGTATTATAATGGGCACTAATTGCCCCTGGTTTCATGGAACATCCTGTCATATTATTTTCATAAATTCATTTACTTGCATCAGATCAGGATCCTCCATTTTGATTCAAGAAAATATGGTGTGGAGGAGACACTTCTGTGACATGACTGCTGTTCAACCAACAAGCTGGACCCAAGCCAGAAGAGAGGTTACTTACCACATATTCCCTTTCGAGACCATTTGGTTATAATTGATGTTTATTGTGACATAAGTCAGCACCTATCCCCTGCCTCCCATTACATGCTGGTTCCTGGTTGTCCTGACCTGGTCATGCATGTAAAGTAACTTCCATACCTGGCAGCAGTCACCTGTTAGAACCTGTGACAATTCCCTTTTTACCCTAGATAATTCTTTGGCACCTGCCAAGCAGCATGGGGATCTAGTTCATCTTGCAGCTGCCCAAGATGCGCCTTGCATGTGAATGCCCCTTAATAAACTCTGTTAATCACCAGACTGGGGTAGAAGGCCTCTTTCCTCCAGCTTTCCCTGCTCTCCCCTTACGAAGACGGATTTTTGGTCCTGAGGGCCTTTCCCTGGGTCTGTATGCAGTAGCATATGCTCATTGGACTGATAGGGTCAATTTAGCAATCAGACCCCATAAAAGTAAAACTTCTAAGGTGCCCAGCTCTGGTCAGCTGGATAATAACAGGAAAAACAAAAACAAAAACAAAAGATCCCCGCTGTGTCTTATAAAAACCAGGGAAAAGTCATTCCCTTTCCATAAATGACTTATGAATTAACAGAGTCAAAATTAAATATTGACTGCACATGGACTTCAGTCTCCTTATCTGTCAAAACAGGGCTGAGGTCTGTATTAGCTTCCTATTGTTGCTGTAACAAATCCCCACAAACGGTGGCTTTAATACCACACGAATTAACTCTCTTCCAGTTCTGGAGTCGAAAGTCCAACACAGGTCTCGACGACCTAAGATCAAGGTGTTGGCAAAGCTGATTCCTTCTGGAAGGTCCAAGGGAAAATCATTTTCTTATCTTTTCTGGCCTCTGGTGGTTGTCATCCCTGGACTGCTGTCCTCAGCACATGGCTGTTTCTCCTCCTGCTTCCATCATCGTGTGGCCTTCCTCCTCTGGTCCTCTTGCCTCCCTCTAGTAAGGACCCTCACAAGTATATTTGGGGCACAATCAAATAATCCAGGATAATCTGCCCCCTGAAAATCCTTAATTTAACCACATCTGCAAAATTCCTTTGCCATAGAAAGTAGCGTAACCATAGGCGGTGGGGTTTAGGGTGTGGGCGTGTTCAGGGTACTATCATTCAGCCTCCCACAAGCTCCACAGTGTCTTCCAGTTCACACAGTTTGTACTTTATGATTGTAAGCAGGAGCATAGACAGTGGCTCTAGCTTACTCTGGATTGGAACATGATTCCCTACGTACCTAAGGGATAAGCTTGTCGAGTGAGTATAGGCAGAGTATGCACAGAGCTACAGAAGAGATTTTATTTTGCTATTCAATTCAGAGAAAATCCTATCTTTGTTATGGAAAGGCTTTTTCTTTTTAGGCTTTCCTTTTGCTTCCTTCTTTCCAACTTAATTTTCAGTGAAAGATACCGAGAAGGATGAGTTTCCAGGGTGACCCTGACACTAATGGCTGCTGCTCACCCTTTCCCTCCAGCCTCCACAGGACCCTCCACATGGGTGGGAGGGGAGGAGGAAGCTGGTCCATTTCATGCTTCTTCTCCCTCCCCAGGGCACTCTGGCCCAACCCAGGACCCAGACGGAGTCCTCTGCTCTTCTGCTCCTCCATCCATGCACCCTAGCCTCCCCTCCACATGGGGCCCAGGAGGCTCCAGGCAGGCCCAGCTACTCTGATTTAAGGCTCGCTCTCTCCCTTGCATGGAATGGACACCCTGCCTCCCTCAGCCTTGCCCCTCACCTTCTGGGCTTGGGACATGTCAGTGCTGGGGATGTGGCCTGTCCAGGAGAAAAACCCTAGCAGCCAACCTCACAGGACACCAAGAGGCCACTCTGCTCAGTGGGAGAGATGAAGCAAATTCCTTTCCTTAGAACCAGAAAGGGGAAAGTTTTCTTCACAATAGAGATTCGCACTCTATCGTGAGATTATTCACACTGCTATTATTCTGCTGCTGAGCACCAGCTCCAGCGTCCACCAACCAAGGGTGGGCAGAGGGACATGGCTCATCACCAGTCCCAGTTGCTTCCAGATCTGGTCCAAAATGAAAGAGAAGAACCCAAGTCATGGTGTTCTCACAGACACAGTCAGGTCTCTCTTAGGTCCCATGTCTTTATTATGCACCTGGAGCTGAGAGATGCAGCCATGTGTGGCTGATGAGTTTGTGCTCACACCACCCCACGCCAAAGCACAGATCCAGACGGACACTGGAGAGGTAAGATCTGCAGGCCTTGTCGTGACGAGAGCCAATGCTAGGTTTACTCCCACCAGGCTTGGCTGGAGAGGTGGTAGAATAACCAACCATCAGACAGCAGCTTTTGGATCCCCACCAGTCCCTACGACCAGAGCCGACCTTCAACATCCATCCACTTCCCAGCCGCCACCCCAGCACGTTCTTCACCCCAGAGCATTCCCTGGCCTCTCAGCCTCCCACTGCCACCAACCCCACCACTGTTCTGGTCAATAGTGCATTGGTTCCCTGTGACTTTAATACTAAATACTTAATTATGACTTTAGACTCATAATAAAGGTGGGTTTTTTAAAAAGTGGTCTCTGCCCTCGGATTCTTAGGGGTGTGTGTGTGTGTGTGTGTGTGTGTGTGTGTGTGTGTGTGTTGGGTTTGGGATTTTTTCTTAATAAAGTGCTACCCTTCATTCTAGCTCCCCCAGAGCCATGCCAGGCCACCAGCACCACTGCTTAACCAGTAACTACTGCTTCCAGCCAGCACCTGGCAAGGCTCCAGCAGGTCAGGAGAGAGATCCTAGCCATTGCAAAAATATTTGAATAAATTCAAAAGGTGCTCTCAGGATATTAAAAATTAAAGATACATGTCAAAACTGACTGACAGGCATTAGGTTGTATTGTAACTGTTTACATTTCAAAATAAATGTTTTGGGACTCACCCAAACCTGCTGACTCTGTGCATAACTCACTTAAGATAAAACTCCAAAGTCACCATCCACAGCCTTTTATGACTGAGAGTCTTGGGTCACATGGCCTTTCTGGCCATCGCCCTCACCCACAGTGCCACCACCTCCCACCCTAATATATCCCTGGCTTTCACATCACTTTCCAACTCCCAGGCAGTTCTTTGCTCAAGTCGCAAGAATTTCCCATGCTTTATAATAATCTCTCAGTAACATGTAGAACATTTTGCCCAGCTGACACCTGAGCTCCACGCTTCTTGAAAGCGGGGATGCAATGGTGCCCAAGTCACTCTGCAGGGCCCCATATGCACCCTCGGCCTTCTCCTCCATATATCATGTTTTATAAAACACAGCCTAGTCCTCCTGACAGGCGCCCAAACCTCACGCAGAGCCCTGGCTTTGGTTTTCTGTCTTCAAAGCATCCACGGGCCCTGGGCTGGCCATTAGGGCACGCTCAGCACTGGGCTAAACAGGCTGTAGCAGCTGGAATGAGGACTTCGGCCGAAGGTAATCACAAAGGGAAACCCACGTTCCTCAATGTCCTGTCACAGGCTGGCACACCAGCCATCGCAGGAAATGATATTCCATGTGGTTCCCACGTCATCCCACAAAAGCTACTGCCCTCTGCCCCCTTGACTGCATGCTGTGGCAGCCAGCCTCAATCCACAAGCTGTGACCTGGCATGGGAGAGGCTGGCTGAGCTTAGGAGACAAGGGCAGTGACACACCACTGCAGATTTTATGAACTGGACAGTGGGGTGAAGAGAGAGACTTTAAAACGGACCAGCAGTGGATATTGATGCCTGGCTCAGAGCCAACCACTCCCCTCTTCTCTGCGAACCACCCTGTTTTAACCACGGTTTTTATTAACCATGTCAATGCTCCAATGCTTTGACATTGGAGGCCTTGCCAACCTTTTCAGGGGCCTGCCAAGCCCATCAGTCACCAAAAGGAGGACCTCTCAAGTACAAACCAACCAACCTGAGCCCAGACCCCAACCCCTCCGAGTATGTTCTCTTCTACAGGTTTAGTTCCCCATTTGGCAGTCCGCTTTCCCCTCACATAGAACGCTTTCCGAAGCATTCTAATCTCCTTTGGGTTGAAAAAAGAAGATATGAACAAATTTTTTCTACACCTTACCAGGGATAGCCCAGGATTCAGCAAAGGACAGACCAGTGCAGAGGGCAAAGCAAGCGTCCCACCTGTAGAAAAGGGAGAGCCAGGTCGATAGGTACGGGGAGTGGGAAACACCCTGAGTAGGGGAGGGTCAGCCGAGACCAAGTCCCAAGGATACAGTTAAAGCCTTGCCCAGGTCCGTAGCAGCAGACACACAAATCCAGGGGACCTGTTAAAGTGCCCACTCCGAGACCCACCCCAGACTCCTGGATCAGAAACAGGGAAAGGGCCGACCCACAGGAGTTTAGCAAACCTGCCAGATGGTTCTGACGTGGACAAGACTCTGAGAGGCGCTATCGCAGTGGTCCTGCACTCTGGCTACAGGTGAGAAGCTTTTGACAAATGTTGACGCTCAGGCCACTCCCACACCAAGCAGACCTCGAGAGGAGTGGGCTGGCAGCCAACACTTTTGAAGCACCCCCACAGTTGTAAATGTGTTGCCCACTAGGGCTGAGGGCAACAGCCTGAGGCGTCGTGCTTCTCACGTTGTCAGGGCTGTGTCTTTGGCTCCTGCAGGCAGAAAAAGCAACTAAGTGAAAGAAATCCCAGAGCTGAAGACAGAGGTGAAGCTAAAGTTGCTGGGCTGATCAGAAGGGGCCTCATGAAACAGCAGTGTCCAGGGGCTAACCCCCAGCCTCTTCTCAGCTAGAGGTGGGGATGAGACTCCAGTCCCCACTAACTGGACCAGAAAGACCCAGGGCTAGGTTTGCACCCCTATTCATTCATTCATTTTCATTCATTCATTCATTTTATTAAAAGTTTTTGAGCCTCTGTTCCAAACCCAGAACTATTCTAGGCCCTAAATTCTCACAGTCTAATGAAGGAAATAGAATTGGAGGAAAATGACGACAATAATGATGTGAATAAATGAATGTCAATTCATAACAAGCAAGATGCTCGTTAACCAATAACCAATATTAAGGTCCCCTGTACAGGACTGTCCCCTCCACGTGATAGAGTCATTCAAATGACATTTCTCACTGAATTTGGTCTCGACAAGCAGCATTACCTGTCCTCCCCGCAAGAGTCTGCAGCATGTCACCCCATTACCTTTGAGACATCTAAGCCTTGACCTGCCTCTACTAATCCAGTAAAAGTCAGGGCATCAATAATGCTGACACTTTTGGAATAGGACTAGGGTGAAATTTATTGAGTCCACTTGTATTATAAATGGTTGCTAAGTGACAAACAAATAATTATAGCAAATACACATTAAACATTTATGAAAAATAGTCACATACTATAAAGTGATGATACATTGATAACAAGTCATACTTATTAGCTCCAGGTGTGTCTGCTCAGAACACTCTGTTAGCCTGGATTCATTTCCAGAGTGTACTTGACCTACTTACAGTTGCTTTTTTTTTTTTTTAACACTTTTTTTAGTTAAATTTATTGGGATGACGTTGGTTAATAAAATTATGTAAGTTGCAAGTATGCAGTTCAATAATACTTCACGTGTATATTGTATTATGTGTTCACCATCCAAAGTTAAATCTCCTTCTGTCACCATATATATGACCCCCTCTACCCTTATCTACCTCCCTCCCCACCTCACCTTTCCCTCTGGTAACCACTGAGCTGTTGTCTGTGTCTGAGTTTTTGTTTGTCTTGTTTGTTTGTTGCTTTCTGTTTTATATCCCACATATGGTGAAATCATATGGTTCTCAGCATTTTCTGTCTGACTTATTTCACTTAGCGTGATAATCTCAAGATCTATCCATGTTGTCACAAATGGCAATATTTCATCTTTTCTTATAATTTCTGAGTAATATTCACATTCCCTCACTAATTCAAGCAGATCTGATTCTCAAGCAATTGCTGAGAATAAACAGATTCCTCCCTGAATCATCGGTTCATATCTTTTTTACCTGAATCATAGATGCCTGCTTTTCTTACCTGAATCATGGGTTCATGCTTTTCTTCCTCTTCACCCCATTAATGCCTCAGGAGGATGAATAACCCAATGGTCATCCTGGCCACTCTCCAGTGACCAAGGCGACCAAGAAGATGAGGTTAGGATCACATGCAGGCAGACAGGCCCACCCGACTCGCCCTCCTGAGCCTGTACCAGAGGAATCGGCCCTGGGCAGGGGTGCTGAAGGATTCCAGTCCACGTTACTGTGGTTCTTGCTGAGGTGGGGAGGAATCCACCAGTTCTCTAGGTTTCAGTCAGTCCCCTGGGGATCTTTGAACCTCATGAGCTCCCCAGCCCCACGTTGCAGCTCTGCTGGATCCTGAAAGGCAGAGGAAGCCATCCAGGACCACTCTAATAAGCCCTAAGATGCTGGCTGAGCTTTTTGGCTGCCTTGGGCCAAATACTGGTAGAACCAAGCAAAACGGCAGCTAGGGCTGCTTTACTACAGCTGTCCCCAAATCTTTGGCACCAGGAGCCAGTGCTTCTATGAGAATCTAATGTCTGATGACCTGAGGTGCAGCTGAGGCAGTGATAAGGAAGCAGCTATTAATACAGATGAAGCTTCATGCACTTGCCCATCGCTGACCTCCTGCTGTGCAGTCCAGTTCCTAATAGACCATGAACTGGTATCAGTCCACAGCCCAGAGGCTGGGAACTTCTGCTTTAGTGGGACCATCATGTGTTTTGTCCTTGGACTTGGAGATCTGTAGACCCACAGATCTTCAGGGTGGGAAGAGGTCTGGGCCACCCCCGGGCACACTTTTCCCTCTGTAGTTGAGGAAGCCGCGGGTGGTGAGATTTCACCCAAGTTCAAGACCGAGGGCTGAAGCCATCCCCTACTCCCCAAGGAGCATTTGAGCCTCACTGGCTTTGACAAAAATTCTGTACATGGCCAGGCCATGTGACCTCTCAGCGGTGGCCTGTCCCAGAGCATCTCTAGATCCAGGCAGACTTAGGTTTCTAATTCAGCTTCAAACCCTTGGAAAACATCTTAACTCCCTCATTCTGCATTTCTACAGCTGTGAGAAGAGGGTCATGGTAGGAGCTGCTCTCACCCATAGAGCGTTTACTAAGTGCCTGACTATATTCCAAGCACATCATTCACGTATTGACTTATGTTATCATCCCAGCAGCCCTATGAGGTAAGTATTTTGATGTATCAGCATCCTGTTTAGCAGATAGAAAAACTGAGGTATGCAGACATTCAGCAAGTTGTCAAAGGTACCAAAACATATGGGCTGGATTGTGTCTCTCTCCCCACTCCCCATACCACCAAAAAAAAAAAAAAGGGGGGGGAAAAGACAAGTTGGAGTCCTGACCCCCAGTGTCTTAGAATGTGACCGGAGTTGAAAATCGAGTCTTTACAGAGGCAATCAAGTTAAAATGTGATCCCTGGGGTGGGCCCTGACTCAATATGATTGGTGTCCTTATAAAAAGGAAAAATTTGGACCAAGACAGACATGCACAAAGGGAAGACGATGTGAAGACACACAAGGAGAAGATAGCTGTGTGAGTGGTGTGATGCATTTACAAGCCAAGGGACACCAAGGACTGCTGGCAACACCAGGATACAGAAAAGGCAAAGAAGGGCCCTCCTCTGGGGCTGTCAGAGAGAGATGAGCCTGCTGACGGCTCCAGAATTTAAGACAGATGGCTGTTATCCCAAACCCCCCACTATGTGGTAACGAACACACACACGGAGTTTGTGCTGGACCTGAGATTTTAACTTAGGCCTTCTGGTCCCAGAGGCCATGCTACTCATCACTATGCCACAAGGTGGCTGTCAGGGGGACAGTGGCCCGCTCAGTGCCAGGACACAGTGCAGCTCACATGCAGTGGTAACGGAGGTGGTTAGCTAAGAACTCCACAAAGATAGAATTGGCACCATTTATGTCTTGGCCATCCACGTTCTCAGAAGATTAAAATATACAAAAGAAAGATGGCAAAACATCTCCAACAATACCAAAACCGTGCCCTAACTCCCCAACTTGTAGCAACACAACAGTCTAATCCAGAATGCCATGTACTCTGTAGAGAAGGGATGGGCATGTTGATCATTTTCTTACTCTACTGATATTTCACTCTGGGGCAACTGAGCCCATCACATTCTACCAAGAAGTTAATTGCTTTGCTATCATTGCCAACTGGAAAGAGGCCAGAAATCAAATGCCTGCCCAAGTAAGGCAGGTGAGGAGCCCTCTTCCAGCCTGCCCCACTCACGCCTGGTCACAGCCCGGGTTGGCTCTGGGTCTCAGACCGGGCACAGAGAGGCCCCAACTCAGGGCGTGGTGCTGGACAGAAGCATAGCCCTCGCCTTGCCCCAGGACTAGACACTGTACCACTGAACCTGAACAGTCATCCCCAAAATGGGGGCGCCCATGAGCGAGGGCTGGGGGGGAAACGTGCAAGCAATATCAGTCACTATTCAGTGAAGCCTGAAAAACATTTATTAAGCACCTGCTGGGTTCAGGGAGTTGAACTGCAATGGTGAATGAATATGACTCTACTAGTTTGTGCCCTTGGGCACAATTCTAACCCCTTTGTGCCTCCGTTTTCTCCTCTGTACAGTGGGGACCATAATAGAGTTTGTTTTACCACCATTTAAGAAAGTTCTGTGCACAACGTGAAGCGCTCTGTCAATGTCAGCTACTAACTACACCACTAACTCATTACAGCACTGGACATGAAGAAGCAGCCCAAAGTGGAAGGATGTGAAAGTACCAAGAAGGACCGCTAGCGTGAGAAATCCACCTACACACAGCTCTCTGTTTATTCGAGGGCCAAGTGAAGGCCTGCCCTGCTCCAGCCCTGCTGCCAGGGCTCCTACCCCACACCCTATGTGCAGAGCCCCACCCTGGGTGCTGGGACCAACCTCCTGCAGTCAGACAGGATTTAGGGAGCCCCAGGCTACTGGCTTGGTTTTGAGTCAGCCTCACCCAGCCTCTGACCTTATCCCCGCCCAGCCCCTCTCCCAAGTCAGGCTGGGACCTGCAGGAGCTGCTTCCTGGCTGTGTGTAGACATCTAGGGCCAGGGACCTGGTGACGAGAGGTCAGAGGCCAGGACTCTGGTCCAGGTATTTGGAAAGTAGTGACATCTGTAGAGACAAGGTGGGCAAGGTGGCAAGAAGGTGGGTGGAGAACAGGAGAGAAGTTCAAGTTGGTAAAATGAGCCCATTTCTCCTTCCAGAGACAGCCTTGGCATCTGCTAGGGTGGCCCTTGTGCCTGGCCTGGCCTTGGGGGATGGACCAGCAAGGAAGCAGGCAGTCCCCACACCCACAAACCCCTGGTTCCGATGACTGAGCTCTTGACTCCTCCTCGCAGCCCCACCATGCACCCGAGTCTCATGAAGGGGACAAGGGACCCTGAACTTAGAAAGTCCGTCCTATGTCCCAGGCCCTGGGTCTTATTCAGCATGTATCTTTCCATTACAGGGCCCAGCCCACACACAGCTCACTCTACTGAGGTGAGAAGAAAACTGAGGGTGGGGGGACAATGAGCCTAGTCACACAGTTCACAAGGAAGAGGGCTAAGCTTCCACCTCAGGAGGACCTCTGAACTCCAAATCCTGCTCCCTGCTCCCAGATCCTGGTGACAGCATGTGCCCCTCTCCTGCCAGACATGTCCCCTGGCCACTAGCCCCACCTCTATTATGGAGCAGAGTGGAGGCCTCTTGCCTGGCCTCTGTCTCCTGACTGTTTCTGGAGCCTCTCCCAGCTGCCAGGAAACTGCAGGCCCATCTCGGAGTGCCACTCCTG
Organism: Eonycteris spelaea; assembly: GCA_003508835.1. Classification (NCBI taxonomy): domain Eukaryota; kingdom Metazoa; phylum Chordata; class Mammalia; order Chiroptera; family Pteropodidae; genus Eonycteris; species Eonycteris spelaea. The sequence goes on from PUFA01000137.1 coordinate 4,506,518, forward strand.
CCCCCACAGCTGGTCAGGCTTCATTCCTCTGAGCCCTGGTCTCACAGTGGTGAACTTTAAATAACTGGACATTCAGATCAGGTAAATGGAGCTGGGAAGTCTGAGACTTCCTGGTTTGGGGATGACAGCTAGGAAAAGGGGCAATGAGTCCATCAGAAGACTCTGATACCTCAACAGTTCTGGATCTCTGCTCCAGACGTGGTTAGGGGCCCAGAGCAACCCCCACTGAGCTGACAATGCTTCTCATCTTCCAGAGAAGCTCTTGGCCATTCGAAGCCCCCTGGACATGGCACAGTGACCACAGTCACAGAGAACTTGGCCGCAGTCCAGTGGTGAGAAATTTTTACGGTGATCTCTTTAGTGGACAACATCGCGACATGGCCTGTGGCTACAGGACACAGGTGCCACTCTCTGCCATCAGCCTGCTGGCCTGAATTATCCTGCCCTTTGACCACAGGCCCAGACCCTCACTCGAGGTTCTCTTCCTGTGGACACTCAAGCCTGCCTGACCAACTCTAAGCAACCTGCTACCCACAGCAGGGTTGTCACCCTTGCTTCCTCTCTAAGTAACCACTCTCAGTGGGCCTACCCTCCCAAACAAGTCACAGTTGGCTTTTCTCCCTGTGATGCCAAAGTCACACTGGAGCATGGGAGCCAGGACATCAACCCCAGGCCTGCTGGCCACCTCTAAATAAGCAAGAGAGACCTCACTGTGTCCTTTCAGGGCTTCGTCCTGTCCTGAGAACCAGGAGGAAGTCATGTCTCAATAGCATTTTCTTGGAAAAGAGCTGGCCCAGCACAAAGATGTTCCCTGCCCCGGAGCCCCCAAGGGAGGAGGCCACATGGTGATGGAGCTCTGGGCCACCCCAGCCCTATCGCCAGTCAGCACCCATGGTGGGAAGGGAGGAGAGGGCTCGTGAACCGAGCCTGAGACCAAAGCCCTATGGAGGGAGTTTCCAGAAACCCTTAAACATGGTCATCTGCACATGATCACCTCCTCCCACGTGGGCAGCTGCTGTCAGCCTTTAAGGCAGGTATGTGAGGACCGAACTTGTCCAGCACTGGGCACCAATCTCCAGCCAGACCTTCATTGTCTGAGCTATTTGTCCCTCCATTGTTCATCTTGGACCTTTCTAAGATGTTGAGAGGAGGGAAGGAGGAAATGCCCAAAAGAGATGGGCTGAGGGTTGGCATCCATGGCACAACCAGCTTCTTAGCCTGCCTGGCATCCACCCCAAGAAGGACATTCCAGTATCTTCCTGGCCCCTTGTGGGTCCTGCTCTCTAAAGTGGCAGGAGGGTGATCCCAGCTGTCTCATCTGCTGTGGTTCTCAGCCCAAGCCACACCCGACCATCACCTGGTGAGCTTTAAAAAATCCTGATTTCACTTGTCTGACATGTGGCCTGGGCATCTGGATTTTTTAGATTCCCAGGGGAATTTCAGTGTTTAACTGAGTTGAAGATTCATAGCTTTGCGCTCTGAGCAGGACTTGCTTATGTATTGCTGTGTGTTTTGTTTGCAAATGCAGAACGCAGAGACACATCCAACTTTCCCTCTTGCAAAGTTACAGGTGGGGCTCTTGGGCTTTCTTAGACACTCAGTGACAGTATGAAAGAATTGCCCTCAGTTGCAAATGAACCTGATAGATAACATTAGCTGGGGAAAAAGTCTGAAGATGGTGAAAGCCGGCAACTCCACACCACGATCTTGCCACAAGCTTACCAGGAGAGCAAGTCTAAGGCCAATTTTTGCTTCATACACATGTAGACATTTCTAAATAAATTCATTTATTAGTAAGCCAGGACAAAAACAAAAATGTTTGCTTTTCTTATTTTGCAGGCCTAAGAAATTTCCAGTTCTCCATTCTTGTGGGTACCCTGACTACCATTTGGCATGAAATATTCATTAAAGCCAAAAGCTAAGCCACCATGAGGCCACTAGAATCCACCAGTGGCCTGGGCTGGATACAGGATGACTCTAAGGGGGAGGCAGGGGTGTTCTTACATCCTGTTTATGCAAGAATGGAAAATGCTTTCTCAACTATTTGAGGCACACATCTCAAATACCTTTAATCTCAGTGATGAGAGTCCATTTCTAAATTGCACCATGCACATTAGTGGGTCATAGGTTTCACCGAAAAATAAACTACTCTGACCTTCGTTGGTTGTTGATTGAGACGAGAGCCTCCTGGGTATGGGCTGACTTTTGCCCTGAGCTATCTTAACTGGAATGTCTGCAGCACCTGGGGCAAAGCTTAGTCACAAAAGAAGTCACACATAGATGGACTACATGACATTGTGACATCGGTGACATCAAAGTCAGCTACCTGAGGCACTGAGTAGGTTCAGCCTTCACCTATGGACTTCCTGCCAAAGATGAAAAACCTGAAATTAACCAGGAGTAAACACCAGACAGAAAGTAGGACCTCACAATCCCCGACTGGACCTGCAGTCTTCAAAAGTGTCAGTGTCATGAAATGCAAAGAAAAACTGTAGCCAGCTTCAGATTACGGGAGACTAAGGAGTGATGACAAACAAATGCAATGAATAACATTGGCTTCTCTTTTGCTCTAAAAGGACAATGGAAAAATCTGTAGACGTTCTGCCTGTTAGAATAGATGATAGCATCATGCGACTGCCCCTAATTTGACCACTGTGCTATGGTTACATAAGAGAATTCCTTGTCTTAAGGAAAAATATCATAACATATTTAGGAACACTTTGGGGGCTTGGCCTAGCTGTGTTTCCAGTTTGCAAACTCTAAGAGCCTTGAATAAATTGTTATCATTGATTTATTGTAAAGCTTCCAAACTATTTTTGAATTTTCAACACTAGGAAGTGTTTCTGGTATGTAGAGTTCGACTCTGTTTTATTTTGGGAAGTCTCTTTTGTTGTGATTGTCATGGCTATTGTTTTTAGTCATTCTGAGACTGAAATAGGATCCTTAAAATCACCTTTCATGTCTTCCTTTTCTCAGCAGTAATTTACACACCAGTTCTTCCAAACGTGCCTCATTTCTAAATCAACTGGAGTTGTAGAGAGTCTATGGTACAGATACTTGCCACACAAATGTTCTTAGCAAGCCCAGACCAAACTCCAAGGTTGGGCAGCCATGACCTTTGCCCCCTCAATTTTCATGCAAAAAATTCACATTTCTTAATTTTTGCAAACTAATTTAAAACTGGCTTGAGTCCCTCCCACTACCACCACCACCACAGACACACATACTTTAGTCAGAGCTGGTGAGAAATTCAATCTCAATTAGTCCAGGGTCAAACGAGAACCTACAGGAAGATCCTCACTGAGCACCATTATCTTCACTGTCTGCCAAGAGCCACATGAAAAACCCTTCTCCACAGACGAGCCCACCCCATAAGACCCTGCTCTCTCCCAAGGTCACCCTGTTTTGTACCTGGTCTCCAAGGACACCTGCCACTGCCCATCTCTCTCTCTCTTTCTCTCTCTCTCATACACACACATACACACACACACAAAGACACAACACTAAAAAATACTTTTGAGAAAGAGGTATTATCATGACCCACATACAAATATAAAAATAAATATGTATTAAAAAGACAGGAAGAATGCAAGTAGATATTATAACAGGATCAAAGAAACAGTCAAAACACTACAGGTTTATGTGGGTAAAAAATTGTTGGCACTTGCAAATGGAGACAAAACTGGTTTTTCCAACAGAAACCAATTAAATCTCTACCAGAAAGGACACAATTTACATGCCTATTGGTTTTCCTACAACTTACAAAGAGTTGTAGAATAGCTCCAAAGTAATGAACGAGGCTAGATTCCGAAATCCCACCCCCTGAAAGGTACATGATAGATGGTGGAGTTATCTGTTAAAACACAAACATGACATTTTTTTATTTCAACACAAATCGACTGAGCTCGCCCTTGCTCTCTGGCCTCTTCCTCATCTGAGTCAATCCAGGCCAATCCCCTGCAATGTGCCCAGACCCCCCGCAGTGGGGATGGGGTGAGAGACTAAATATACAAATGGACAATGGCCAGAGCAGATATAAAAATAGAATTCTGACCCACAATCTGTGGCAACCAATCCAGCAATCTCTAGCTTCTCCAGAAATCACTCTAGGAAACCAAACAACAATGCCTGTAACAATTGGCCCCAAATGGCCAGGATGTGCTTAGTAACTGACAACTGCTCTGATATTTGTCCCCCTCTTCCATGCACTTCTAACTTAGGACTAACCAGACAAAGCCAAATATGCCCCCTACCCAAACACATAGGACACCCAGCATCTAGTTAGCACCTCCAGCCCCTCCAAGCCAACTGCCCCCCAACAGAGCACACCTGAGCCTTCTCTTTTTCCACCTTCAGGCTGTCCCAGTCCTCTGCCTGCCTTTGGTCTCTGTACAAACCAAGTGATGGTGGCTGACTCCCTCGCTATAGCCAGCTCTGGATAAATAGGCTTTGCTTTTCTACTTTTGGTAGTTATTTACTTCACAGGGCATGTTCTGTACAATGGAATATAAAATTTTTGTTTATGTCCTATGATAGGAGAGGCCAAAATTCAAAATCTGAAGGCTCAGCTTACCCACGTTACTGGAGAGAAGAGAAGCCTTACCCATTCATTCTCTACAGCAGTGAGACTAAAACAGTCAGCATCAGGAGCCCCCACCCCTCCTCCCTGGTCTCTGAAGGCTATGGAAGGGAAGAACTGATACAACTCTGCTATGGAAAGCATTTGAACACCTCAGCCCTCCCTTACCTACCTGAACCCCACACTAAATCCCAGTCTCAGGTCTCTTTCTTGCGTATTCATGAGCACAAGGCCACCACCCGAATCCCATCCTCTAGGTCCTTGTAGTTATATCAGATGCTGACCCATTGCTGAACTTGCCCTTAGGTCATAACAGCGATTGGGCTTTATTCTGAGAGGCCTTTTGATGGTCCACCTTCCCATTCCAGACCTCTGGAGGTCCTCATTCCCAACACTGTGGCAGGTGGCCCTGAAATGAGTGTTCCTCTGAAGCTTTCCTTACAAACCTGGGTGTGGGATGGGCAGGGGGAGAGGTAGGAAGGTATGAAGAATGGGGAAAATTGGCAGAGGTCCTGAAATTCTAACTCCACCCCCAGGAGTGAGGACAGTAAATGAATTATATTCTCATGTTCATATGTTACCATTTACAAATGGCAATGGAGCTTCTTTGTTGATCCACAAAGTAAAAGCTCATTAAAAGCATTGGTTAATCATTGCGGGTTTTTTGTATTTGCATATTTTATCAATTAACAATACTCTAAATACTCTAAACACCATTACTGTCAGCAGGCAGAAGACCAAAGCTTTTTTGACTCACTTATCACCACTACCAGCATCTGAGCCCCAACCCAAGACCTGGAGACTGCAGATTCAACTAAGCCCCCACCCTACTCCCACCCCGGCCCCTGCAAGTGCCCTCTGGGCTCTGGCTTCCTTTGCCTTTACTGGGATGGTAGTGAGCAGTCTCCTGTCCCGAGTCCAACCCTGTCACCTTCCAGCCCTCGGTCCTTGAGCAATCTGCCTCCTCTCTGAGTCTCCTTCCTCAAGGATAATGCAGCAACGCCTCAGCCAAACTGAAGTCGAGGTTCAATCACATGGACTTTGCAAATGCTCTTGAAAAATGGTCGGAAAAAATAAACCCTAACACATAAATCAACAAACAAACAAATAAAACCAAAGCGATACGCATAGAAAACACTGTTGCCTGTGAAATGCCACATTTCTTCTTGCCATCATTTTTCTGGAAGGGGTTGGGAGTAAGGGAAGCAGTCATTACTACACCACTTACATTTTATAAAGGGCTATTCATTAATTTCAGGGAGAAAGAATTGTGGCAGGGGAGACTAACTTGGGTTTGATCCCAGCCCCATTACCAATAGTTGTATGACTTTGGGCTACGAGCTTCTAACTCTTCATCCGTGGATTAAGAGGTGATAGGACCTGCTTATAAGTTATCGGGAGGGTTAAAAGAGATAATTCATAGATTACCCACTTAGCTTTGGTGTCTAACTGTAGTAAGTACTTAGAGTACATTTTTAATCATTTATTATTATTATTAAAATTAATTTTAATAGATCTTCACAGGACCAGATGTGAGAAAACCAGGGCGCTAAAAACTCTTCAATTCAATAAGAATTTAACCAAGTGTCAATTTAGCATAGTACCAAGCATTATGTAGAAATGAGGCTGTTCTACCCAGCCCACCACCCTCAGCAAGTCTAGAATCCCAGTGGTCCAGATCCTCATGTTCCTGAAATCAGGACCCATGAGTCCCTGGTTGTGTGTTTTACTTCCTCATGCAGAATAAGTTGCTGATGTAAACGGATCAGAGGACTTTGGAGAGAAACACATGACAATGATTTATTCAAGGATCTTAGGACCTGCAAATTGAAAACACTACTAGGTAACACCCAGTGCATTTCGAAAGAGAAAGAAAAGTTCATTTCGTAGTAAAATGCACACGTTTGAGAAAAGTCAGTCCTGCATTCTCAGCCCACTGATTGGCTCAGAATGATAGCCTTCCAGATGTCCAGCAGTCTGGATGAAGAAACATCCTTCAGAGGCTTATCCACGGAACTTAGGTGCATCCAGGCACTGATGCACAACTGAAAAGTCCAGAAGTTCCAGGATCTGGGCCACTTAAAGCAAGATTGGAAGTGTTTCCTCAGGCCTGAGCCTCCACGATTGTAATTTAGCAGCTTGACCATAGTGACTCCATTTTATTTCTGCACTTTTTCCTCCTTGCTCATTTGGACACTAAATGAGACACGGGAGGAACATGAGGAGCCAAGGCACTGGGACCTCGATGGTGCCCCTAGTGGAGGAAGAGGACCTAGCTCCTTCCCACCTGGACAAGGTATAGGTGGCCTCAGCACACAGTGGGAGCCTCAAAGACCAGAATGGGAGGTGAGGTGGAGTGGTCCTTCCCCAGGCAGAGCGGGTTGGTCCTGGAATTCAGAGTCTTCTTTGAATATTTTTAAAAGGAAGGCCTGGCAGTGGACCCAGCCAGTGGTACAGAGAGCTTGATGCTTTAGTGGACTCAGAGTATTTTCCCTAAATGAGAATTTTTAAAGGCCCGGATGATTCTGAAGCAATGACAGTACCACACTCCTTTTATTCCTGGCCCCTAAGCAGCTTTTAGGCCTTTTATGCTCATACTTTCTCACTAACCCTCCCCAAACTGTCGTGCAGTGTTCTCTCTCAGAAACAGAGGGAGGTCAGATGGTTTGCCTAAGGTCACCCCTCAGTAAGTGGTGGTCCTGCCTTTCTGATTTAGAGGGCAACACCCTTTCCTAGACAAGTGTCTCTGGAGGAGCCCCTTTCTCAAGCTCCTGCCAGTGTAAGAAGCATAGGGGAAGCTGTTTAGGAATGCAGAATCCTGGACTCATCCCCACCCCGGAGTTTCTAGTTCTGGAAGTGAACGGGGCCCAAGAACCTGCATTTTTAACTTGCCTACGTGAGTCTGATGTAGATCTTGGGCCACATGTGAGAAAAAATATGACTTGTTAAAAAAAAAAAAAAAGGTACAACATGCCCAAAACAGAGTCACTTCTACCTGGCCCCACATCAGCAACCAAGACACACCAACCTGATTCCACCTTCCCTAGGAATGTGACCTTTAACCAGTCAAGGTGAAATTGCCTGGTCAGCCCCAGGGAGGTGTCTGCTGATGGACCCCTCCCATCCCCTATGGAACGAGACCTCCTCTGAAACAAGGCATTATTTGGTAAATTTCCTTTTCCCATCTCTGTCTGCCTTTATAAGCCTTTCCTTTTCTACAGCTAAATGGAGTTCCTTTCTTCTTGCTGGATGAGGTGCTGCCTGAGTCACAAATCATTTAATAAAGCTGATTGCATCTTTACATTTTATGTAGTTGAATTTTTATTATTTAGCACTGTCTTGAATCTCAAGGAAAACCATTCAATGAGTCCATCACTCACTCTCCTCCTCCTCCTCCTCCTCCTCCTCCTCCTCCTCCTCCTCCCGCTGCCTCCTCCTCCTCCTCCTCCTTTCTCTCCATCAATGTGCAGTCCATGCTTTTTCTTTCTCTCATTTCTGAGGAGAAAGAACAAAGAAACCCATGTGAAAAGAGCAGGAGCTGGGAAAAACAACCAAAATGCTGAGTGTGTCTTTTCTAAATGAAAGCAGAGATGTTGCCTGAGGGCAGAGGTAGAGAACAGAGAAAGAGAGGATAAAAAACTGAAAGCAGCTTCCCTCCTCCCAGGTGTAGGCCAAACCCTCCTTCTGCCTCGCCCAGATTCCAGCTAGGCCCACCACACCTGCAACATTCAGAGGCAGGAGAAAACCAGATGGCTGGAGAAGAGGGCTCGAGGCCACTGAGCTGGGACCTAGCCAGGTCCAGTGCCTGCTGCTCTCTTTCAGTGAAGAACCCAGGTTGGTGGGATCCAAGTTCTCCAGCTCCCCGCTTCCATCTGAACTGTGCACACTGTCTCCCACAGAAGTCTCAAAATATTGACACACACCCCCCCCCCCAAGCACCTAGGTCAAACATCAGCTTTGTCCAAAGCCCTGTTGCTGACTGACTCCAATCTGTGACATGTGGGTTTAAAATGGAAAGCAGGGTCATCTGAGCAACACTGAGTTTCCTCTCTGACTATGAAAATGTTAATTCTGTGTTTTCAGAAACCCAAGTTGGATGTCCAGGTCAGTCTCAGACCCCTGTCTCCCAAGCTCAATTTCAATAACCACAAGGATTCCCATGGAAAACTGAGTCCAGCCCAGCCGCCTCTCTGCACAGCCAGCCTCACCCTGGCTGTCCACCCTCTCACTCTAGTCTAATCAGACCCTGCATGTCTCTCAGTGTGCAAGAGAGAAGACCAGCTAGCTGGACGATGGTGACCATCACACTGGAATTTGCTGTGTGTTTCCCTGCTTAGGGACTAAGGATAGACAGAAATTAGAAATGAGAGGCCAAATTCTCCTTGTTGAAAATAAGGAAAGAAACTTTTCTCCCCTCCCTTTTCTTGGAGCACTGACTCTAGAAAATGTCTAAGCTCTTTTTCTCTTTAAAGTGTAGAGAAATCTGTTTTAGAACCTAAGTTAGCCTCTTGCCAGCTTTGTGATCCAGGCCTGTCTTTCTCAAAGAACCAGGAGCCATTTCTTTGAAATGGAAACGTCGCAGGAGCTAGTCAAGCTCCTAACTTCTGTAGCAGGACAGGAGCCTGGCTCTGAGTGGCAAAACTACTTGTCATAAAGGTAAGAGGTTTGCCTCTCTTTTTTGGTGTAAAATCAATGGACTAACACAGATGGTGACTCCACTTACCAGGTAAATTACGATGAACTGTGTGTGATGAGTGGTGCTGACCAATCCTCAGACGTGAGGCTAGTTTCCGTTTATCTTGTGAGCAATGGGTTACCTGCGTGGCTGTATAAGCAGTCAGATTTCCTTCTGCCTTGGCAACTTCCCAGTAGTGAATGCCAAACTTGGCTTTAATGCCTGTTTGATAACAGAATTGTTTTTCTTTCTCTTCTGCCTTGTGGAGAGATTTTTCTGGGTTGAGAGAGTATGTTTTTAATTCTATTTTCCCAGTAGGGCAAACCAGTCTCACTTCCATCTTCTCCAAGTGGAATGAGAAACCCCCAAACCTTGGACCACCTGATATTAGTCCAGCTATGGCTCCCTCACAGCTTCTCACCTCTGAGAAGTTCTTGAAGTTGACAGCACAGGCCCCTGAGAGCTGTCACACACCTTCTAACCTTGCTTAGCACAGAATATGAGCCCTTGCTACATGCTCACCAGTGTGACCCAGCCAAGGACACAGGTGGTGGCTCCGAGAGAACTAGGAGCAGGGCTTGAGGACTGTGCTCTTGTTAGGTTAGGCTGCTACATCTAGAGATGCCCTCAGTGGGGGGCGGGGGACACATGAAACTACAAGCAACTCATGCTTTCTGTTCCCACAGTGCCAAATGCACTCAACATTTGGTATTTAAAATATTTTAAGTAATCTAAGCAAATTGGATAAGTAATTTAAAATATTATTTGTAATGAAAACAAATGGGGATTATATTATGCAGTTCAAAATTTCACATCTATTTCTAAGTTCACTTGGAGGAAGACAAATATATTTCATGCTTCATCCTTAGAGCTACCTCTGCCCTCGGCCACCTCACCCGCCCGACGCCTGGCAGAGGTACCTGAGCTGGCAAGTTGAGAAGCTCTGCTCGTGTGCTGACAGGACAGCTAGCGAGGTGGGCAGGGCAGGGATTGTCTTGCCATTTTTATGGGTGAGGCTCAGAGAGGGTCGAGGATGAGCCAGGTATTTTCCTTCATGCATGCTCATACATGCATGCACACACATGTGCACACACACACACACACGTGCACACACACCACCCTGCTCTGGACCAGAAGCTGAGCCCTGTCAGGTGCCATGTAGGCTTTCTTCAGCCGTCAGGAGGCCCCAGTAGAAGACCGGAAGGTGAGAGGAGGCAGGAGGGCATGCACGCTCCTTGCTCAGGAAACCCCTTTCTCTCCTTGCCCTCCTGAGGGTAAGATCGACGCCCACTGTGGCTGCTCTCTGCTGCCCCAACATCCCTTCAGTCCCCCTACTTTGTCCTCCTGTAGAAACACAAGGGGTAAATCTGCTTCCTGCTGGGACCCTGGCTGATACAAGGGATATGACCAAGCCACAAAACTAGAAATAACCCTCTCTCTACCTTCCAGACCCAGCTTTTGCCATTTCGCTGCAAGGCCCTGACGTGCCCAGGTGAGTGGTTCGTTCTAGAAGCAGCAGCAGCGCAGACTATTCACTTCGGTTTACAGTGACTTGGTTGTGTGGTACAGTCTCCCCTCCCCATCTCCCCCATACCAGACACCTTGGCTAATATGCTTTGCTGTGACTCCCCTCAACCTCTCCAGGGGTTCTGTGAAGTGGGGACCGGGGAACTTGGTTGGGGAAGTTAGAAAGGGAGCAGGCAGAGTTCGGTGCTTTGGAGATACTATTTCATTTCATTTTCTAACCCCTATCACATTGTGTACTTACAATCTCATTTTAAAGATGTGGGAACTGAGACTCAGAGGGCGTGAGGCGATTTAACCCAGGTCTGTTTTCACCATGCTGACATCTCTCTTGTTGCACCAACCACATGGGAAGAGCTGAGTCTTCAAGACAAAAGGCAGAACCCCTAGGTTTGTTTTAGAAGCTGCACCATGTTTCAACACAGTGGTTGCCTAACAGTATTGTGCTTGCAAAGAAGCATGGCCAGAACTTCTCTGCCTGGTTGAGAAACAGCATGCGGTTTACTCTCTGCAAAACAGACACACATTATGAAATGCCGCTGGCCAAAAGCCCAGGTGGTCACGATTTGTTCCCAGTCCAAGGGAAGAGGCTGCAGGAGCAGAACCTGAGAGACATCACATTAGACCAAGTCATTGCGTGGCCACTGGCCAAAGACCCTTAACTTTCTTAGTCTTTGTGGTAAGCATTCAGACCTCCCAGGACACAGACGAACGCTCAGGGCCTAAGATTTACAAAGAAAATATTGGCTATTTTTCGAGGAACTTTGCACTCAGAGGATGAATGAGTAGGCAAAAGGAGGTGACAACTCAGAGACTGCACTGTCTAGTCCTGATTTCACTACGTGTCCCTGGGCGAGTCACTTAGCCTCCCTGGGTTCTCAGTTCCTCACATGCAAAAGGCACAGCCAGTGACTCCCACCTCCTGGGATACCAGGGTGCCAGGGCGTTTGAGACTTGTATGCTACCTTAAGGCAAACAAAGCTCAAGATCACAGCATTTGCTTTTACAAATTGGCTTAAAAAAAAAAAAAAGCCATCTCCCATACAGCTTCATCATCTAAAAAAGCAAGGTGCCTTTAGTCCTTGTGTCAGGGAGAAAACATGAAGAATGAGAGGCTTGCTCCGCAGAATTCAATGAACAACTTTGGACATAAGTCACGATCTCTCTGTGCCTCAGTTTCTCCCTCTGTCAAGAGAGGGGCTTGGGCGAGATCACCTTTGAGATAACCTTGGAGATGGCTCTCCATTTCTCAAAGGCCCTGGGAGTCCTCAACCATCCTGCTGGCCCTCCTGCCTGGGGAAGCCAGCCCTCAGGCAACTTCTGGCCCAGCTAGACTGATGGCGGAGGGGTCAGCCAGAGCACCCACTTGTCCTTTCCCCAGTGGTTAAGCCCACAGGGGACTCTGTCAGAAAGAACATCCCCCTCCACAGGAACCCACCACTAACCCTGATAATATCAATCTTCAGCTCTCCATGTGGACAAAGGGGGAAAATATCACCATGTAGAAAGCGGTCCCTGGACCAAGCAAACCACTATTCCTGTTTGATTTTCCAAGACTCGCTTCCCAGTGGGATGCTCATGCTTCCCAGAGCTGTTGAGCTTTAGAGAGTGAGGAGTTATAAAGGGGAGAGATCTGCTGTCCTAGGCAGCAGAAATGCGTGGCATGTTAGAGGAACCTCTGACGTGACAGTGGTTGGTTCCTTCTCCTGAAGAAGTATTCCAAGCACGTTACCAACATGTGCTGCCCTCCACCCCAGAGTTGGTCCCCAATAGGGTTGCCACAGATTCTAAAGGCACCATCTCCCTGTTCCTGAGCAAAACTTTCAGACAGGATTTTTACTCTCTATGACAACAAAAGCATCCATTGTCCAAGACCCTTGCAACACCAGAAGGAAGATGGAGAACCTTGGAATTCCGCTTGGGGGATGAGCCCAGATGATCATCCATCACCACCTAGGTTGTCATCATAAATATGCTTCATAAGCTGAAGGGGTATTGCAAGAAACACTGTTAGTGGACTCCCAGGGGCCCATGACCGAGCTCATACATGGAAGGTCTGCAGATCTAAAAGCCCTTGCTGCTAGGTTTCCAGAAGCAAACTAGGTCCCATCATTTAGATACATTTCCTCAGAGTTCCAGAGGCCGAAAGGCAGTGTAGCCATTGTCTAGCAGCTTCTGATATTGCCACTGGCAAGTGTGACCACAGAGACACTGGGTGTTTCTAAAAATCATTCCTGGAGCTGCTCACCAGCTTTGTGGGTATTGAGAGCCAGTTACAGGTAGGTAGGGACAGGGCAGCTTCCCAATTTCCAGGCCAAGCTATGTGACAAGCCATCAAATCAAGGGTTTCAGGTGCGGCATTCTGATTTCCCACTTGCCTGACTGTGGCAGAGGGAGCATCTCCCCTAATGGGCCAGTTCTGTAGAATTATTGTGGGAGTCAGTCTTAGAGGGCTCTCCTTGACCAGCCCCACACGATCCTCCTAATGTAAGCACTCAGCACATGCCAAGGATGGAGCTACGTACCATGACAACAACAACAAAAAAAGAATCTAATGATCCAGGTGGAGAAACACACGGAAAAGACTGACAAGCCCCCTTCTCTCTCCAGTCCCACTCCCTACCGGCCCCATGCCCATCTCTGGCTGTTAAAAGCCAACTCTCCCTTCAAAACCCATCCAGATCTTACTTCTTCCAGGAAGCCTTCCCTAGTAGCATGCTGGAAGCACTGTCTCTCTGTGATTACAGTGTCATATTTGTTTATCTTCTAAAGCAGTATTGTAGCTATTTGCATATAGCTATTCCTTCTTTTAAATGCTAATTTCCTTGAGGGCAGGGACTTTTTTCTTTTGGTCTCTCCCAACAATTGGCCTAATGTTTGATACCTGGAATAATCCCAATAAATGCTATGACTGAATGATATTGATTGAGGAGATAAGACATGGACAAAAGCACTTGAGAATAGCCCATGGCAGCACATGTAAGGGTTGAGTTGAGTGCTACCAAGCTCCACTTCAGGAAGCAAGGTGACTGCTCTTCTTCCACACTCCCATCCCCACCCCCAACACAACACACAACAGAAAGAGGTATACTCTTTGAGCAAATTGGACCATGGAGGTGCCAGACTCCAGTATACTAAGATCAGTAAGAACTCAGGACCAAAGGCAGAAGAAATGGATTTTAATCTGATTCAGACAAAGTTCTGTTTCCAGAACTCCCTTAGCCAGGTCTATCTTACCTCCGCCACAAGAAATCAGAAGGTTTGTGAGAAATATGACACATCTCAAATTGCCAGAGAAAACATCTCCAGATGGGGGATCCTCCTATGGAAAGACCAACCAACCATCTGTTCATGCTAATGAACCCCCAGTCGACAAGGCCTACACAGGACATGAGGCTACAATTGCCACTTCAAACCTCATTCTTAAACATGAATGAATAGTGATGAATCAGCAGACATTTCAGGAAGGTGTCCAACATGACAGAGAGAAACCAAAAGAGACAACAAATTCACAGAAAATTGAAAGAAGAAGAAATAAGGAACAGGAAATTAAAACCTTAGAGTGTCCTCGGGGAAATAAGAGAAGATATTGCACCCATCTTGGATGTACATATTATAAAAATAAAACATGAAGACAAAGGCATAGTCAGAGAACAAGAAAGATTTCTAGGGGAACTGTAAGAATTTATCCAACTTCCAAATCAGTGGACACAGTCCGCAAAGGACCTTTCTCACTTCTGATACCAACTGCAAGTTTGAGGAATTCTCCAAACTGTTCTCAGGTTCTGCAATTCACTAGAAGGACGGCAAACTCACTGAAAGCTCTTATAGTCACAGGTACAGTTTATGACAGGGAACGTCTACAGATTAATATCAGCCAGGGGAAGAAGCACGTTGGGTACCATCCAGGAAAAGTACAAAACACAAAACTTCTGTTGTTCTCTCCCCGTGGCATCAGGCAGGGCACACTATTTTCCCGGTGATGGTATGTGATGACACCTGTGAAGTACTGCTAACGAGGAAGGCTCACCTGAGCCTCGCTGTCCAGAGTTTTTATTGGGGCTCCATTACATAGGCACATCAGTTCACGCGGCTGATATCAGGCTCTCGTCTCCTTCCTTCAGGCAGGACACAAAGCTTCAGTCCTAAATCACACTGTTGGTCTTTCTGGTGTGACCAGCCCCCACACTAAATCACATTGTTGGTTTTAGATATGAAGGGACTCAGAACCTTTACTTCCTGTGCACCCCTCTGAAGAAAACTACTGGAATTTGTGCTCCTGCAGAATTAGAAAATAGACCAAAAAGGAAGAGGGTATGTTGTGACAAAGTAAAAAAAAAAAAAAAAAAAGCCACAAATCTTTTGCAGTTCCTTCTGTTTCTTCCCTACTCTCAAAACCAGGGCGCCTCGTGCCTGGTTCTGGCCAGTAGAATGTGGCAGAAGTGCCAAACGCCATCCAAATGTGGTTATCGAGAAACCCAGCAGTGTCTGCTCCCACGCTGGGAGCTCTGCCAGTACTGCGTGCACGAGCCCGAGCTGGCCTCCTGGGGGGGTGGAGCATGTAGAGACCGTGGCCACCACGGTTATCGTGACCAGAGCCTCAGCTGAGCCAGCCCAAGACCAGAAGAACCACCTGCTTAACCCACGAAATCATAAGAAATAATTAAAATCTTTGTTGTTTGAGTCACTTAGTTTTGAGGTAGCTTGTTACCCAGTGAAAGCTAATGGGGAAACATGTGATCTAGCAAAGAGAGGCCTTAGCTCAAGAAAGCTGCAAAGAAAAGAATTGACATTTTGGTCAACCCTTAACATGGCAGGGCCTTGGGCAAGATTACAAATGGAGGCCTACATCCTTTAAACCTAAACATTTAAAAAGCTATGTCTCAAGTGACAAATAGTTCAATGAAATATGTACACTCCTACCTAAGCAAGTTCACCAGCACACCAGCCTGGAAGGAGGGAGACACTGGACTCGCACTTGGAGTTCTGGGCAGAAAGTGGAGACGTGAGAAGAGTCAGCCCCTAGCCCACCCTCTCCATCTCTAACCCCAGGCTCTGTCCAGCACCATAAGGGACCGTGCATGCGAGCATGGACCCCTAGCCCACCAGTCAAGAAGCTCTATTCATTCTCTTCCCAGCATCGCCCCCTCCACTGGCACATAGCCCTCATTGGGTAGAGAGAATCTAAGAAATGGCTTCAAACACCCAATATCTATGTTTCTATCTTTTCAGCCTAGATTGGGGCCAGAAGGTTATCCTGGGTATTTGTGTCTACTCCGCAGATTCTAACTTCTTTACAGGAGTCTGGGGCAGGGAGATGAAGATGAGGGGACAGTGTTACTGTCCTCAGAGCCACGTTATCTGTCGGAGTTGGGGGATCAAAGGAGCAACTGAGGGGAAGGGCCCTGGCGTGTCCATCTCCTGCCTCCATTCTGCCTTCCCACTCATGGTGCCTGGAAGGCTGGAAAGACGTCCCCTCTGTCCCTGTGCCTCACAAGCACGGAGGGAGCCTGGCTGCCCTCATCTCTGACCGCAGCAACTGCATTGGAGTCAGGCAAGCAAATTTTTTTAAGCCTGGGGATGAGAAAGGCCTCCTAAGTGTTCATTTCTCAAACAGCTCAGAATAGCATTGCTTTCTTCCAGAGAATGTCTGAAGAGAAGAATTTCTTTCCACGCCCTTCCTGATGTTCTGCTGCAGGTTCTCACCGCTGCCTCCTGGGCACATTGGGATCTGGCTGCTGGCAGTTGTTGAGAGACACATGACCCTCTGATCCTCTCTGTGTTTGCTTCCTGGTCGCTGAGTTTGGACTCATGCCTGAGAGATCCTGGCATGGGTCAACAGAGAAAGGACACACTTGTCCACTGCTGCCCATGGATACACACGTGATTCTGCCTCCTTAACTGCCCAGGTAAACAGTTTCCTATGAGGTGACCCCACTGATGGCAATGGCAAAAATGGGAGAGGGCTCCACCCATGACACTACACTTGCCTCCCCTTGCCAAGCCAACCCGGCTTCTCCTTGCACTCTGCTGTGCTGAGCTGGGACTTTTGCTCACTCCAAGGGTTCGCGGGCAGAAGTAGCACCAAGGTCTGGTATGACACCTCTCTTGAGTAACTCTCAGGCTGGCTGGGATTGCCCCTGGAATCCTGCTTCTCATATCCCCCTGGAAAGTTCTGCCAGAGGTGGTCCAGCTATTATTTCCTACTCAGCACCACTTCCCAGACACCAAAGGCTGTGAATACACAGGGAATCCCCTTCCCACAGGGAGTGGCCTGGCTACTGGAGGAATTCTAGCAAGCAGTAAGGAATACAAAGAAAAAAATCCCACCATAAAAATGCATTTAGCAATGAGCATGACCTAATAGTTTTGAGAAGTCTAGATATTTCAAGACTTGTCTTTCCTTTCCCAGAAGGAGAGAGGGAGAAATATTTTAGCCCCAAACTCTATTTCCTGTACTCACAGACACATTCCACTCACTGGAGAGTTTGCATGGAGTAGCTCATTTAACTTGAACTTCTGGTTGTTCTTCCTGGTAGGGCTGGGTGCCTCACCACTTGTCAATTTTGCTATCCACATAGGTCCCTTGAAACCTTTCCCCAAAATCCTCAAATGCAACCCAGACACTGACACTGTGGTCTGTCACCAGGATGAGTCTGGTCTGTATTACTGTCCTAGCACAGAAATTTTCAAAATGTTTTTTCCTGTTCAAATTAAACAACTAAGTCCAAAGAGGGATTTAGCACCCTGCTAATCTTAAGCCCTTTCAGGATTTCAGAGCAAATAAAACGCACGAGATGCTGGAAAAGCTCCAGAGTTGAACTCTGACAAACCATGCTACCTCATTCACCAGCTTCCACTGAAGCGGAAGCATCCCCACTGGGGACTATTACAGTGGAAGTGAGAGGGAGGGCAGGAGGGAGTTGGGAAAACGTAGTGCAAATGAATATGCAAAGGGCCCCATAAGGTCTGGGGATAGAATCTAGAGGGACAGCACTCAGCTCGAATGTCTCTTTTTCTGGTCAAATGCATGGGTGTGGGAGGTGGGGGGGGGTGTATTTCATATTAACTAGATTAGTGATTCTGCAAAGCAAGTTAAAAGTAAGAGGGAACAGAAGAAGGAAACGTGCATGCAAGGAGGGGTTCATTTCTTATGAGATTCCTGAAGCCTGGGTAGGAAATTCAGGTGGAGTGAAGACAAGTGAGGTCAAAGGTAGTCAGGGCTGCACGAGCAGAGGGGGTCAGCTGGAATGATGGAATCTGAGCAGTGAGTAAGATGCATGACATTGAACTTGTGAAGAATGTATAGCTTTTGGCATAACAACTCTGTTATTCTACTGATTTTACAGACAGGTGAATGGAGGCACAGAGAAGTTAAGCAACTTGCCAAAGGTTATGTGGCTGATAAGAGGCTGAGCTAGGATTTGAACCCAGGCAGTTTGTCTGGCTCCAGAATCCACACTACACTACCCTACCTCTTGGATGAAAAAGAAATAAGAGCACTTCAAGGTCTTCAAGAACAGTGCAAAAAAGATACCTTAGAACTTAAAAAATTTTTCAAGCCAAAAATTCAGTACACAATTTGAATGAGTCACCTGGAGAAGGAGAGCTGGCTACCGATGGTTCTGTGGAAAATTCAATGGAAGGAGCAGGTCAAACTGTGGAATCCAAACACAGAAGGACATAATGAAGGGAAACAAATTGACGCAGGAAGTTCCTGAAGGAGAAAAAGAAACAGTTGGGAGCGAGAAGCTGCACAGACAGTGGAAGGTCACTTCCCCGATCTGATAAAAGATTTGAGTATGTGGAATGAGAAGATTCAGTGAGTCACAAGGAAGACTGCCCTGGAAAGAGACATGCCCGAGCAAATCCTCAGACTAAGGAAAATTAAGAGTTTGTCATTAGGAGAATTACCCTCAAAGCATGGCTAAAGGAAGGCATCACATTGTGATTTTGACGGCCTTCCCTCATGACTAATGATGCTGGCATCTTTTCATGTGCTTTTTGGCCATTTGTATACCTTCTTAGGAGAAATGTCTATTCAAGTCCTTTGCCCATTTTCTAATTGCTTTTTTTTTCTATTGTTGTGTTTTAAGAATTCTTTTCATATGTTCTGGATATATATTCTTTGTGATATATTCTGGATAATATATTCTAGACAATATACCCTTTTCAGTTGAATGACTTGCAAATATTTTCTCCTTTTCTGCAGGTTGTCTTTTCACATTCCTGATGCCCACATTTGTTTGTTTGTTTGTTTTGATGATGCCCAAATTATCTATTTTTTTCCTGTTGCTTGCTTTTTGTGTCATATCTAAGAATCTGTTGCCAAATCCAAGGTCATGAAGATTTACCCTTGTATTTTTTCCTAAGAGTGTTGTAGTTTTAGCTCTTAAATTTAGGTCTTTGATTTATTTTGAGTTAATTTTTTTTGGATATTGTATGGGATAGAGAAGGTTCCAACTTCATTCTTTTGTTAATGCAGATACACTTGTCTCAGCACCATTTGTTGAAGAGATGATTCTTTTACCATTGAATGGTATTGGCAGCCTTGTGGGGAAATAAAAAAATCAATTGGCCAAGATCTATGAATTTATTCTTGGACTCTCAACTCTAGTCTAATGTTCTCTATGTCTACCTTTATCCCATCACCATACTGTTTTGATTACTGTAGCTTTGTAGTAAGATTTAAAATTAGGAAGTGTGAGTCCTTTGATTTTATTTATCTTTTCAAGGTTGTTTTGGTGATTTTCCATATCAATCTTACGATTAGCTTTTCCATTCCTGTAGAAAAAAAGGCCACTGGAGTTTTTGTAGGGATAGCATTGAATCCTTAGACCAATTTGGGTCATAATGCCATCTTAAAAATATGAGTACAGGGTATCTTTTATTTATTTAAGTATGCATTAACTTCTTTCAGCAAAGTTTTGTCATTTCCAGTGTACAAGTCTTGCATCTCAGTTAAAAATATTTCTAAATATTTTATTCTTTTTGATGCTATTATAAGTGCAATTTCCTTATAATGTCATATTTATACCATTCACTTTTAATGTACAGAAATACAATTGATTTTTACATGTTAATCTTGTATCCTGCTACTCTGCTGAATTTGTTTATTAGCTATAATACTTTTTCGTGGCTTCTACATCTGAGATTATATCATCTACAAGCATAGATACTTTCACTTCTTTTTTTCTTTTTCAGTTTTGATTTCTTTTATTTTCTTTTCTTGCCTGGTTGCTCTGGCTAGAAATTCCAGTACAATGTTGACTAGACTAATAATACAAACTTTTTGTGAGACTGATAAAGGTAAAAAGAAACACAGCAAAAGCATGCATGAATAGAATGAAAAAGTCAGATAATTGCAAACACAGGGACAGGTGAGACTGGTGCAAAAGAATACTACCAATAACCCCATGGGTTTCTTGCAAAACACCAAACTACCAGAAGTAAACCAAGAAATGGAAACTGCAAATAAATCAATGACCACAGATGACCTGGAAGAGGCAACTAAAACTGTATCACTGAAAAGGGTACGTGGGACCACATGGTTTCACAAGTGAGTCCCAGGTCTCAGTTAATTCTACTGTCATATAACCTATGCCAAACTATAAAAAGGTGGCAATAGCCTCAATATATTTTACAAAACTAGCATTAGTTTAACATAAAACTTTATAATAATAATAACAATGACAAAAGGGAAAGGAAAGACTAATGTTTTTATGAATATAAATGGAAATATTTTTAAATTGATATTTAAAATATTATCCAAATATTTAGGAAGGTACAGGCACAACCCCCTATCACTTGAGAAAAAAGTAAGCTGACCTCCCCATCTCACATTATACAAAAATAAACTCCTAATTAAATATTAAATTTTTTTTAAATTGTAGATAGGCAAAACATTATTTAGGAAATTTTATTTCTATTGTAAAGATTTAGGTCACCTCCATAAGCAAGAACACCTCCTTCTAAACTGGCAGCTGGAGTTTGATGGAGTTGACACAGATTAAATGCTTGTACCCCAGCCTGGGCACCTACTGACCTCTTAGCCTTGTGACGAGGCTCCAGGATTTGTCACATGTTCTGTCCATGTGATATTGTATTAAGTCATTTATTTCCTCTTTTTGGACCAATGGAGGAGATGTAGACCTGCTGACAGGCCCCTCAGCTGGATTTTTATCACCTGAACAGTGAGGAAGGGGCTTCTGCAGGCATATCACTGCGCTCTATCCTTGACTCCCCCCAAAGCAAGCTTGTTCAAGGGTCTGTCTCAAAAAAAAAAAATTATTTCTCAAACATGCAAATGGCACACAGCAGTAGTTAATTTAGGGGACGACAGGCTCAGAGGTAAGAAAATTTCTAATAAATTTGGATTATGGGCCTAAACTAACAAGACAGAATTTACCAAATCCTGCATTTAAGACTAAACAGGCAAGCAAACACAAAAACCTCATGCCTGCACCCATACTGAGAATTACGAAACACCAGTGCCATTAACCCAAGAGCTTTCTTGGTCATTTATGCAACACATTCAAAACAAGAAATAAAATATACGCATAAAAATAATTTATTGTTTGGACAATCAATGATTTACTATGACACAGGTCTACATTCTGCTAGGCATTCGAAGGACAATTGTTTTTCATCTACAGGATGAGAAAGGTGAGCTTGAAGGGAGCCAAAGGGAAAAAGCCTCAGGGACTTGGGGTGACCCAACTTCAGAGCCAGCCCACGGTGAAAGCATAGGCGGCATCATTAACAGCATGGTGTTCAGATGGAGAGAAGGAAGAAACTCATTGGGCTCTTCACTGGCTGGGCTGTGTCTGGGGTATGGTGTCCAAATATGAGCAGGTCTGGGGCAGCCCAGAATGGCTGGCCAGGCACCACCTTGCATGGAAGTGCTGTCACAGTCCACCTCCTGGTGTGCCGCAGTCCCCTGCACGTCTGCCCCAGCTCCTTCTTGCTATGATGCTCCCCTGCCGGCTCTGGGGACATAAGAGTTTGCTGTTCCACGGCACCCACTGCCTGACTTCAGTGTAAAGGAGAAAGCTCAGAGAGTGAAGTTTCTTGAAGAAAGTGATTCTGGGCCAGCTTACTCCTCCCCTCAGTGCTTTAAAAATAGATACTTTATTTAGAAAATACATGAAAAAGGGTAAGCTCCGGAGAATCTATTTTCCAGGGAAAATGGGAGCCACATCTGCTTACTGGTCTCACACTGAGCCTTGGTTGCTTGCAGGACTGACGGGTTGGACTGAAGAAAGAGAACTTTGTCCAACGGACAACAGCAGCAAGGATTTTAGAAGGAGCCGCATCTGTCGAATGCTTGAGGATGAAAGAGACAGAAATCCTACTTTGAATTGGCTTGAACAGGAAGACAGGTGTGGGGTCTCCCACCTGGGTGGCCAGCAGTCCGGCAGCCCCATGCTGGCTGACCCTGAGGCCCAGGTCACCCTTCTGACACCCACCTGCTGCTCTCTGTGACAGCAGCAGGTCCAGGCCTCTCAACCTGCTGCCAAGACTTCAGAGGAACAGAAAGCAGTTGTCTCTTCCTGCAGCTCTTGCTCATAAAGGAAGACACTTTACTCAGAAATTTCCAGAAAATCTGCCCACAAATCTTGTTGTCAGAGTCAGCCACACACCCATTCATGATCACTCACCTGTGGGCGAGGGGGTGCTCTTCCTCCAGTCAAGCCCCAGCCAGAGTGGCATGGGCAGTGTGGGGGTGCTGGGCAAAATCAATTCAGTTTGGAAGGACAAAGGGCAGGTAACCAGGAACATCTCCTTAGACCTGTTACACTGTGGACATTTTTAAGTTTTTTCTATTCCTTCCAAATAAAAAATTCTATGTTTGTTGACTATAAAAAGTGGGGGAAACGTAGAAAAAAATGAAAGAGGGGAGAATCCCACAATAGAGAAAATAGCTTTGTAAATATGCATAGTTATAATTCTCTAGACTTTTTTTCTATGAATATATAGACATGTAGGTTATGCTTGACAAAATTTGAAACATACTGTATACAGCATTGGTAGGCTGCACTGTTGAATAAATACTATGGGGTGCCCCAAAAGTCTTAGGGTTGTTTAGGCTTTAATAAAAATAGAGGTATAGATCTACAAATTAGCGTCATTAATTTAAATTTCTTTTGGGCTTAAATTTGGTTTTTTTTTTCAGAGTAACACATTTTAGCTTTTTTGTTTTAGTATCTCTGAAATAGCAATGTTGACTAAAATTAAAATCCAAAGATTACATATTATTACAAGTTCATAAGTGCTTAATGTAGCATTAACACTGTTGTTAAATATTTTTGTGTAATTCAGTCTTACTGGTTTTGTAGTATTCCCCCATAATTTATTTAACTAGTTTTATATTAGCAGACATTCACGTCCCTCCTCCACTCCCCGTGATTCCATGTTCAAGGGAAAGTGGTTTAATTATACGTCAATGAAAAGTTCAAGGGAAAGGACCGCCAATGCTGTTATGGACCTCAGCTCTGAATCCTCCCCCTCGCCCCTGGCTTCTCTTCCTTTGTTAGCTGGGATTGTGTGCTGTCACTTTAAAATGCCAACTGAAGTTGTTTCTTAAGAATAGCACAGGATCTGTTGTATGTGGTAATATGCTCAAGAAGAGCCCAGGGAAACAGCCAGCCCACTCTGATGATGAGTTTGCATTTTGAAATAAAATACATCTAAACTATTTTTTTAGTTAAATACAGTCCACATTCCCTCATTTCTCTTTTTGCCATCAAATATATCACGAGGACACAAGAACGTGGTAGTGATTATTCTTAAAGCCACATATTTTCTTAAGATTGAAACCCACATAAAAATCATTTGGAGTTGGGGGGACTTGTCACAATGTGATTAGACTATGATTATGTTGTGAATCTATATGATCATAGATATCACATTATCGTCTGCCAACATCAAACATCATAGTTTGGTCGGGTGTTCTTAACCATGTTTTCCCTTTGAAACCCATTTCAGCCTTGACTTTTTTTATTATTAATTATTTTTTATTATGGTGACATTGGTTAACAAAATCCAGTAAGTTTCAGGTATACATTTCAATAGTAAAGCATACATATATTGCATTGTGTGTTCACTGCCCGAAGGTAGATGAAGTAAAAGGGGTCAAATATGTGGCAACAGAAAGAAACCTAAAACGTTTGCCAAAGATGTAGTAACAGAGGGTTAAATAAAATCAAAACAATAAGAATATGGAAAGAGGAAGGAAGTAAATATGCTAATCATAAAGAGACTGGTATCTTCACGAAGACTGAATATCAAGTTTGACTCAGAGTTTCCCTGAGCAAAAAGGGGAACAAGTTACATGGCTCTGCTCATCAGAAAGGGAAAAGCACCCGAGTTCCCACTCACCCCGCAAAACTCGGAAAGATACTTGCTTTGTGGAATATTTAGGACAATAAGCATCATAAGAGATGATTTTTTTCCAATAGCGTTGGATGACAAATGGAGAAGTGAATTTCCTGTGTGTGCTTCTGGTAAAAAACCATCATTAAAGATTCCGGAGTCGATGACTGTGGGGAAAGGCTGGTTTAAAGCAAGTTAAACAAGTTAGTTTCTAGGAGACTTTCTATGCCAGACCCTTTAGTATGCAGTTGAGTGTTTGGTTAATCATGGAACTTCTGTCTGTGAAGACCCGTCGAAATCTGGAGGAACTAGTGTTCCACAGAGCAGTGTTTGGGAAATGCTGTTTTAAATGATTTTCTTTAAGATTATTTTTCCTTAGCCTGTATTTTGACCAGAGTTGCACAGCTGACAGGTTAAGATCACGTTGTCTGAGGGGAACCCATGGTTCTGCTTTTCTATGTAGCTGGTCAAAGGCAGAGGGATAGACCAAGAGAAGTGATAAGCCAGTAGGTGAGTTGGCAATTTTTGGTGAAGGTTCTGAAGCCTAACCACTTTTTGTGCCTAAAGAGGACTGAGTACCCCTGGGGAGGAGAATAGAAATAAGGGGTAAATTTGACAAAGCCTGTTTTCCTTAACAAAGAATTAATAAAGTTGATAAATCAAGAAAAAAAAAAGCATTTTAACAAATTATAAAGTCTGCATCATTAAAATAATGTGGCATTTGTGCATGAGTAGTCAGATGAATGGAACAGAACATAAAATCCATAAATATTTCCAATTATATATACAAAGTCAGTATATAATAAAGTTGCCAACTTAAATCTGTGGGGATAAGCTAGGGTTTTAAATGTATTTTGGGGTATCAAGATAAAAAGCAGACATGTTCCTCACATTTCACGTCAGAATAAATCCAGACAAATCAGAAAGTGAAATGTTAAAAAAAAAAAAAAAAGAAAACATACCAATCAATACAAGAAACAAATATGAGCAAATTACTCTATAAACAGGATTGGAAAGCATTTTGTAACTCGAAGTCCAGGTGAAATAAGGGAAAAAAATGATTGTTGACCCCATAAAAGTAAAATGTCTTACCTGGTGTAAAAACGTAATCTTAGAAAAAAGAAAAGTATAACTCACTGAGAAAAATGTTTGCAACTTATAACACACACACACACACAACTATACAAAGAGATTCTAAAAATAGTAAAGGAGAGAGAAATGGGCAAGAGATAGAAGCAGACATCGCACAGAAAAAGAAATGCAAATGGATCTTAAACTCTTGAAAAACTGTTTAACTTCTTTATGGTAAGAAGAACTCAAACTAGAAATTATATTGAGAGACAATTTCTAAGTTGCACCGTCTACTGTGTTGGTGAGGCTGTGGAGGAGAGACACTTTCTCATATGTTATTGGTGGGAGTGAGAAAGGGCACAAGCCCTTCAGAGGGGACACTGGACATTATTTACAGAAATTACATATTCACTGACCATTTGATTCAGAAACTCTTCTGGGAATCTGGCAAAACTTTGAGCAAGACATGCACAAGGCTATTCACTGACTCCAGGGCTGGCTGAATAAACTATGATGCAGCTGCTAATGGTGATGGGGAGCCAGGGGATTGGCAGGGGCTTTCTGGGGTGATGAACATGCCTAAAACTGGACTGTGGTGGTTGCATGATTGTATAAATATGCTAAAACTTACCAAACTGTAACTTTCAGATGGGTGATTTTTATGCTATGTAAATTACATCTCAATAAAGCTGTTTTTGGAAAGGAATGCAAAATATCTTTATATGTAGCTACAGAGGAAATGCTGGGATAAATTATTAAATGAAAAAAGCCAGGTGGAGAAAAGTGAGGTGGACAAGAGGTAAATACAAATACAAATACACAAACACATCGCATATGTGTGTATGTATGTATACACACACACATACACACACACGTTTTTTTTTTAATGGAAGAATAAACCAAAACCTAAAATAGTTTTTATAAAATATAAAAATAGTTACTTATAAAGGAAAGAAAGAAATTGGGTAGAGGAGGGAAGGGAGCTTGAATTCTCTAAATAGACTTTATTTTGTAGACTTGACTTAAGAACAAGGTAATATTTTACATAATTGGAAAACAAAGTTAAATTCAAAAAGCAATCACTAAAAATGCAAAGCAAAATGAAAAATCAAGGTGGCAGCATAACCACTCTAAGGACAAAAACAAAAACAACCTCCAAATAAACCTTAAATTGTTTTCAGTGATCACATTGTTGGTGATAGTGTTGCCATTATTACGTGTAGGCACTTTTGGTGCTATCTGGAGTGAGGACTTCAGGATGGGAGAAAGGAAATAGAGATGATAAGACCAAAGAGGTTAAAAAAAAATCCTTTCATCTTGAATTGCAGTATAAATTCATGATGGATTTTCCTTCATTACAAAAAACCATTTTTTTCTTTGAAAAAGACCAAAACCCATTGTAGCAATTTAAGGGTTTGCTCTGAGCTAAAACTATAAAATTCTTAGAAAAAAATATAAAGGTAAAGCTTCACAACCTTGAATTTGGCAACAGATTCTTAGATATGACACCAAAAGCAACAGCAACAGAAAAAAATTAGATAATTTGGGCATCATCAAAATAAAAAATTTGTAGGCATCAAAAATGTGAAAAGACAACCTGCAGAAAAGGAGAAAATATTTGCAAGTCATCTAACTGAAAAAGATATATTATCTGGAATATATTATCCAGAATATGATATCCAGATATATTATTCTGAATATATTGTAAAGAATATATATGTGTATATATTTGCATGTGTGTGTGTGCATAAAGAACTCTTAAAACTCGACAAAAAAAAAACAATTAAAAAATGGGCAAAGGACTTAAATGGACATTCTCCAAAGAAGGTATGCAAATGGCCAAAAAGCATATGAAACGATGCCCAACATCATTACTCATTGGGAAAATGCCATCGAAACCATCATTTTTATATATTAAACTTTTTTCATAATAACATTTTCTTAAGTGTTAAAGCTTGGCCTGTTATTTATTTATATATTACATAGATTGAATTTATTCCACAACATTCAGGGCAAGAAATGGCACATTATTATTTAAAAATCAGATCCAATCCTCCCCAAACCACCACTGGTTAAAAGTTGAGAAGTTTCAAGTGTCTTCTCTGTAGACTTGTGCCAGCATTATCAGAGCTTTTATGTCATCTGAAAACAGGAGATAAGTCTCGAGCCTTTGCCCATGGAACCATGGGCTGGCCAACCTGTGGAGCCTGTCTGTCCCTTGGGGGATCTCTGGTTCTGCCTTCTGTGACCTCGGCTTTCCAGGTTCATTTTCCATGACATGTCACCTCTTCGTGTCACCTGCTGGGAGTCACCTGGTGGGAGCTGAATGAGTCTCCACTTAAAATCCCCTTCTAAAGCCTTCCCCTTTCCCAGCTTCACCTCTCACCTTGGCTGCATCCTGTGTTATTCTTCTTGGGCTGCCATATGCAAAGACCACAGACTGAGTGACTTCAATCACAGAAAACTGATTTTCTCATAGTTCTGGAGGCTGAAAGTCCACAATCAAGGTATTGATGGGTTGGGTCGTTCCTCTCCCCTCAGCTTAAAGATGGACACCTTCTCCTAGTGTCCTCACACGGCCTTTCCTCTCTCTGTGGGCTCTCTTGGTGTCTCTTCCTCTTATAAGGACACCTGTCCTATTGGATTAGGGCCTCACGCTCCTCTGAAAAGATCCTATCTCCAAATACAGTCCCACTTGGGGTTAGGAGTTCAACATATGAATCTGAGGGGACACAGTTCAGTCCCTAATGAACCCCTTTTATCCCCTGCCCAACTTCCCCAAGGGGCCTGGGCTTTTACACAGACGTCGTGGAGGGAGATTTGTCTTCCCGCTGCCCGGCCGGGCTGCCTTGCCGTGAGAACAATACAAACCCTTCTGGTATCTCCCACAACTGCAAGAGCAAAGCGTACATCCTATCAATAGATGTCTATCTACAAAATAAACCACAGAGATGACAACAGACTCAGGTGTCAGCCTCTGATTCCTTCTCATGAAGGAACTTTCTAATGATGCTTAAGAAGTATAGGCAAGTGACAGCCTCTGGGAGTTCTCTGTACTTCTATCTGATCTTGGAATTTGGCTCAAATTCCTGTGCTAACCTTATGCATTCTTCAGTGACCTTAATTTTCATATTTTGATCAACAATTTCTATAGAGCAGTGGCTCTCAAAGTATGGCGCCCAGACCAGCAGCATCAGCATCACCTGAATGTTTGTGAGAGAAGCAAGTTCTCTGGCCCCACCCAGACCTCACATCAGAAGCTTGGGGGACCAAGCCTAGCACTCTGGATGACTCAGTGCAAAGCTCAAGGTTTGGAACTGCTACTTGGGATGACTTACATGTCCACACCTGGAAGGGTTCCTCTCACTCTCCCCTGAGCCCGTGCTATGCTGTCCTGTGCCTCAGGGTCCTTCATGTATGGAGGGGAGTCTGCCATGGCTTCTTAAGTCCTTATAACATACTTCTTTTTGGAATATGAGCTACAATTAGGCCCTCTTCCTTCACGCTTCACAATAATCTCAGCATATAACATAGTGGCTTATGCAAATTATGGTACTTGATAAATATGTATTGAATGAGTAAACTATGCAGTGCATAAAACTATAAAACACTTTTTTGGATGCAGACACTTCACATTCAGTTGTATGTAGGTAAAAATTCTGCTCTCTGATGGCCGAACTAGATTATCTGTTGTTGGGGAACATTACCTAAGTTTGGCCCTACCTGATATGGCCTTACTTCTGGCAGGTTCCAGAATGAGCACTCTCTCATGTGACATCCAATTCACACCATGATGGCTTCAACACAAACAAAAACAAACAAACAAACAAACAAACATGGTAGACATACCTGCATCTACTTCTTTAGAAGGGTCTCCAAGCATGAAGTGTATAAAATAAAAAAAGGAGATTATGACCTGGACTCTTAGAAGACACTTAGGTGTCCTAGATTTCTGCAACAGTGCAGAGAAATTCAAGAGCAGAAACTCAAAATCTTGCCTGTGACGAGGTCATGTATGAATATGACACTGAATGTACCACATTAGAGAGCCACCATCACATATCCCAGTTTCTCCTGCACGGGCCCATTCTTTTACGGATCACATAATGGCAAGACCCGCATCTGGACATAAAGGCAGGATGAGTTTCCCTGCAACTGTGAGAAACCCAGCAGGATGAGGCCTGCTCCTAACCAGCATGCTGCCCGGTCCTAACAGGGTATCTGCCTGAAATGCTGACCTCCCTCAAGAAAAGCAGCCATCCAGCTGCACTTATGACCTTTTGAGGGTACGAGAAAAACCTCAGCAACCTCCCTCTTCCTGGAGGCCTCGAGGAAACGAAGGAAACCGCCAGAAAGGAGATGTGTGATGTTACAGCTCCATCAGTCTCTGCGGACAGGACAGAATGAGGCTGTATGCATCAGGCAGCACCAGACTGGCCCCTTGATTATTTGCGAGTTATGTGGCATGCTAATCCTTGACCCTCTCGCATTTGTTTTAATAAAACCAGGGAAGAAAGAGGTTGTAAACAAAACAAAACAAAAAAATCCATTTTCTAGAATCCAGGTTTCTTAATGAAAATATGAATTAATGAAATAGATCAGATTCTCACCTCCCCACCTCCTTCCCCACTTTAGGTAACATTCTACTGGATATTTGTCTTAAAAAAAAGTTTTTAAAAACTTAAAAAAAAATTGTAACGACATGCACTGACCTGTAGAAAAAACAGAATTTGGAGATTAACAGACCACATCCGAATCCTTGCTGCTCCATTCATACCCTCTAGGATGATCCATGGCAGGTTATTAAAATTTTATTTTATTTTTATTATTATTTATGCCTACAGCACCTGGTCTTCCTAGGTGGTCTCCCATCCATGCACTAACAAGAACCGACCCTGCTTAGCTTCTGAGATCAGACATTGGGCTTGTTCAGGGTAGCATGACCATAGACCTTGGACCATGGCTCTACTGGGGTGTGAACCCAGAACCTTCTGCACCTAAAATAGTTGTGCTAACTGCTACACTATGGAACCACATCCAGGTTACAAAATTTTAGAAGCTTCAGTATCTTCAGTAAAATATAGCAACAATATTTACTGCAGAAGATTCCAGAGGGGATGCACTGTGATAAGGTATGTGAAACCTGTAGCATTGCACTGTCCAAAATGATAGCCACAAGCCACATGTGGCTATCGAGAACTTAAAACGTGGCTCGTCAGAATGCAGATGTACTGTGTGAAATACACACCAGATTTCACAGTCTTAGAAGGAAAAAAAATGTAAACCATCCTATTAAAATACTGGTTACACATTGAAATTATATTTTGGAATATACTGACTTAAAAAAATGTTTGAAAATTTTAATGTTGCACAGTCAAATCTATATTTAATACTAGAGACAACAAAATGATAGTATATTATCAGGTTAACTTAATTTTGTGCTCATCTAAAAGTTTCTCCTGCTACTCATGAGTCATTCAAAAGTGTCCCCAAATTGTTGACTTCATACACTTTTTAGGTTCTTTTTTTGCAAAGTTAACTGTTGAGAAATTGCAATCATACCCCTGTTGGCATCAGAATTATCTCCACATGAGAGAACTAAAAAAGAAAAATAAATCTGATACAGACGTCGACAGCTGTTATCCACAAGCCCCAATGGTAAAGCAGTATTGGTCCTCATTGTTACAAATTTGAGCTTAAAATCCACACCAATACCTCTTTTGTCTGCTTTATAGATTGACATTCCACTGTTTAAATGAGGTCGGAAATCTGAAACAGACTAGGATCAGTGAACATGCAATCATTTCTCCTTTGCAACCCAGAGGGCTGACTACATGGGGAAAGCTCTCCAGGACCAAATGGAACCACTTCGCCTGGTCTCAGGCCCAGCAGGGCCTCTCCATTTCCTGTGGTGGGAGAGTCGGCAGGATTCCTAGCTGCCGGGTTCACCTGGGGACCCAGTCATATTACTGGGAAAAAGGAACCAAATGTGTCCTGCAGAAAGTTCCCCTCTATGTCATTGCTTGTCCCATTGCTGCTGCAGAGGAACCCTTCATTCAGATTATTGCCTAAATACCTATTTGCTCAAAAACCCATCTGTGCTAACAAGGAATTCCAATGTCATTTTATACATGGGTTCAAAAACGTCTTCAAACAATGCTTGGACTGTTTACCAGCCGTGTATAGACCTGGTCCCATCACACCTCAAGAGACCTCCACATCCCAGCAAAGGTAACCTCAAGGGCATGGAGCTGGCCAGCCAGCCGTCACCCATTTCCTCCTCCAGGACAATTTGGACTGCTGGAGGCAGACTCTGTCTCTGTGGATTCAACCCACTTTCCCTGTCTCTAGCACTCGGCACCTTGCAGGGAAATACCTCCTGCATTTGCTCTCCCTCCAGACACATTTATCCCACAATGGTGCCCCGAGTCTGCTCCTACAGGCTGAGAGGGTATGTATAAAAGCCTTTAGACTGGCATGGTGCCCAGCATGCACACCACACCAAGCATCTGCAACCTCCATGCCTGTTAATAACCCCAATCTAGAATGGATTAGTTGAACGTTCTCTAGAACTTCATGCAATTTGAATTGTTTTTATTACCTTTTCTTTAAACCTATCTTACGGGAACTAGTTTGGAGCCCTCTCCAGCCAGTCCCTAGCCTGTGCCGAGGGGGCCATTGGTCTGGACCCTGCAAGTGTATCCAGCCAAGCGTGACCTAACCAGGTGGGGGTGTCACCTCCGTCTCTTCTGTTTTATCCACAATCCAAACTCACTCTACCTGTTTGGGCAGCCACATAGCTGTTTTAGCTAAAAAGTGTCCATCCCTTTCTAGGCACCATTACTAAAGGCTCTGCTTTCACATCTTGAAATACCATTTTCGAAGTTGCCCCTTTTGATGACCCCCTGCATTTCCGCAAAGGAGCACCGTACCTCAAGGCTGCTCAGCACACAGTGGTTGCTCAACTCATGAGATTGACCAAAATGCCACGGAGTTCCCAGAAGTGTACTAGCGTCTATACTTACTCAACAATGTACCCTACAAGAGAAGGTCGAGGGACAATTAGGTGGCCTTCCAGGAGGCAGCACTGAAGAAATATCCATGGTGCCAGTAAGATACACAGAGGTGCTAACAAGACAAGGTGCTTTCGAAACCTAACGGTTCTATGTATTTATTTGCTTGGTCTGGCTCAGCAGAACCAGCTTTTATGCTTCTTCCTAGGGTTGAGCACACTTAAATTAGAGCAGCAACCTGAGTACCCTGATGCAGGCTTTGGACATCAGTGAGAATGCCCACCAACTCCCAACTCCAAAGGGCTAGAGGCCCGCTCCTGTGGGCAAGCAGGACCTGTATTTGCAGACACTGCCACTGTGCTTCCAGAACAGTCCCCATTCCAAAACTTGACCACCCTGCATATGACCTGTGATGAGCCTGAGGTTCAGCATCAGTATCTCATGGGAGGGGGTGTTGCTGGGTTTCTAAGAGCTCAAACTAAAAACACATCTCAGCAGGGATCCATTTCCCGAGTACTTAAAACACAGTGAAGGTTAACTGGGCAACTTCATTGAGGCTGGACCTGCTATCACTGAGGTCAGGGTTGTCCTAAAGCTGAGGAAGGCACTATGACAATGGTTAAGAACCAACCCA
The DNA here is from genome assembly GCA_003508835.1 of Eonycteris spelaea. Lineage (NCBI taxonomy): Eukaryota > Metazoa > Chordata > Mammalia > Chiroptera > Pteropodidae > Eonycteris > Eonycteris spelaea. Next base: position 4,539,388 of record PUFA01000137.1, read on the forward strand.
ATGAAAGAAAAATTGATCCCCACTACAGCATGGTGAATTCAAAGCATTCTGCTAAATCTATGCAAATCACCGGCCAGCATTACAGAAGGAACCATGTCGATCTATACACAACATCCAATGGCAAATCCATATGCAGAGCAAAGCAGATGAGTGGTTGCCAAAGCTTAGCAGGATGGAGAAGTGGAAGGATGAAAGAGATCTGATGAAGAGGTAGGAGGTGTCTTCTTGGGGTAACGAAATGTTTACAAATGTGGTAGCAATGTTTGCACAGTCCTGAAATAAACTAAAGGCACTAAACTGTCTATAACAGGTTACTTTATGGATATAATTACATCTCAACAATCTTGTTTAAAAAAAAGAATGAGGAAGTATTTAGTACCATTTATCATAACAAAGTTGTTTAATATGGTTCCTAATGTTTGTAGTTAGGTCCAACTTCCAAAACATTTAAGGGGTGCAATTGCCTTGCTACCACTCTAACCACATCCCACTGCAGAACTTATGGAGGGAATGCTGCCAGAATTCGATAGTGTAGACCAAACCAAAAATAAGAATTTTCTATCATTTCGAGCTGGACCATCAAGTTCAAACGTCCTACAACCCAGCAAACTAGGAGACATGACATAGGAATTAGGGGTCCTGCACTATGACTGACAGCAAGCTGGGCTGCAGCCACAAGGACTGCTGAGGACCAGTGCCTGGGGGCCTGCTGCACCAGTGCACTTCCCACACTGCCCAGGGAGGGCTGGCTTTCCCTTGGATTAACATTAGGCTTTGAGTTTCATGCTATTTCAGCAAACGGCCAGGAACTTCCAAGTGTGTCTGCTCGGTGCCAGCTACATGTCAGGTGGTTTCTGAGAACAGTTAGAATTAATACTTGGATGAATCTGAGAACTGATCTCAGCGCAGGCTCTGTATTCAGACAGAGACAAACAGTGAACAAAGCAATACCATTCGCAGATATCAGGGAATGGGGCTGGAAGCACAGGGAAGTCAGGTGAGGCAGAGACAGAGTGGCGGCTTCAGAAGATTTTGAAACATGGGTATTAACATGATTCACTTAAAGATGAAGGCAGAGGTACATCAGGTATGAGAACCTAGTATCTGAACACGTTATTTCCCCATACAAAATGTAATTACGTTTCCTAACATTTAATTCCAATGTTTAACTGTTTGACTTCATAAAATATAGCTCCCACTTCTACAGTAAAGCATAGGCAATGTTTTTGTTTTTTAAAGTTGTAGATACAGAGAAGGCAATTTCACTGCATTCTTGAATGTGACGCCAAAGCAGAGCTGGCAACAGTCCCGGGGCTGGCTCGGTGGCTCGGCGGAAGCGAACTCTCGACCAGTGGAGAAGGCGCTAAAACAGGGACACTGGCCAGTGGCCCTGGACAAGCGCTCCGCCAGGTCTTTGCTCCCGACCACCCCCAAGCTGCAACAAACATCTAGCAGAAAAAGAAAAACTGCACTCATTTGGCGATGTAGGTATTTACCGTTTTATTTTCACCTTAAGAGAAATGACAAGTTTCTAGTACGAAACACAAAGGAGCTAGTTGATCAACACATTGATGAAAACGAAGCGTGGCCACCTCTCTGCAACCCCGGAGGCTGGGCAAGGGGCTGACCCTGATGACGCGGCCCGGCTTGTCCACGGCCACCCCTCCTGGAAGACCTGTGGGGCGTCGATGGGGCACACCCCAGCAGCTCAGCCACACAGACGACACTGAAGGGGCTCCAGTTAGACCTGTTAGTATCTATACGCCATTTTGGGAAAGGGGCACTTTCACTGTCCTATTAGGTACAGACATGATGCTATTACTTTTGACCCACCTCAGACTTGCAAAAATAAAACGGTCTTTCTTCAGCTTTTCTTTTTGGCTGCAGGAACATGGTGATGCAAGCTCACCTCCAATTTCATTGAGATCTTTCAACAACTGTTCACCACTTTCATACTCGTGCCTGGGGACCCCTTGGGCAATCCCTGTCATGGGAGATGGCAGGATATGGGAGCCACTCGAGACAGGGGTGGCCCTGGGGAAGGGGGTGTGCATAAAGTATGGATCTTTATAGGAAGAAAACACTCTGGAGGATCAGGATATTTGAAACTCATGCCACAGAAAACAGGTGTCATTTTTACTTTATTTAAGGAAAAAAGAAGGGGGGGCAGGGTAGGAACAACAGTAATTTTCATAATACACAGAAGACAAGTTAGCACTGGAAAAAAAAAAAAAGGCCACGTACTTGCCACCAGTTTGTTTTGCAACTCTGTGATTAGTAAATTTTATGCAGTTTGTCATTTGTATTGCTGTTCGGCAAATTTATAATTGGCAAATTAGGGATTAAGAATCATGGTAAGTGGACTACAACTAAGACGAAAACCTAAATAACCCATTAAATAAGTCACTTAAAAGTAAACCATAAATATGTGATGCACATTAGTGTAACAAACCCATGTTTGTAAACATTTTCTCCAACATATCACGTGCATGAGAAAAAAGTAAAAACACTGCACTCAATAGTTACTCTGATTTAAACACAGAAAGGCATTACTTATTAAAGCCTTGACTAAACCCAGAGACACATTTATGTTTTATTTTGAAGAGCACTGCTATGATAGTTTTCAGTGTTCCATATTTAATGGTGTTGTCGTAACACTGTTTTCTTTTGTAATTTTGCCATCTTGGCACTACTGTGAAATCACTACCCTGTTAAAGGAAAATCATCCCTTCTCTGAAAGAACGAGACTTCAACAGCTCACCATCTTTTACGTAGAGACCTAATTGGGCACCTGCTCGAAGCTGCAGCAACACAATCTGGCCAACATGGCGGCGAGGCCAAGAAGGGAAGGACACCACAGCCAGGGAAGGCGCACACCAGGAGCCCACCCCTCCAGGACGGGCGGCCGGCAGGTTAGGCCCTCTGATGAACTCAAGCCCCTTCAACTCAAAACACCGAGAGAGGGCCAGGTGGGTGCCTGGGGCTGTGAGAGCAGGACAGGCACAATTCCAGCTTGAGCTCAGACCCCAGCAGATCTGAAGCAGAATCCAGTTTTTGTCAAGTTCTAACCACTCAGTAATTCCAATGAAACACCATCTGTGTTCTCTGTGTGACGCACCTTGAGTTATACATACTGAGCTTCAAGTCTATGGATAATCAAGACTATAATACCTCACCTCTTCTTATTTTTTCCATATTGAAATCCGAAGGTTAGTGTTCTTTCAAAGACACCTGCCCAACTTCTACCTCTCTAAAGCCACAGGAAGGACTAGAACAGAACCAGCCATACAGTTTTCTTGCCTCTTGGCACGCACACGTGTTCACTGTCGGTACATTTCACTTTACTTGAAAAGCCAAAATGCATGTAGGAAATCACCAGCAGTAATTTGATTCTGACTGAAGTCCTGCGGTGATGGAATCTGGCTTATCTCAAAAGTCCTTTCCAAGGTGGGATTACCTGTTCGGTCTTTGCCACGGTAACTATGGATTTGTAGAACAGAACTAGGTCTTTCCGCTTTGGACATCAGCACAACTCCAGAGTCACGCCGATGGACAGACCACTCCCCTCTCCTTGTCCTCCTGAAAGAAAGGCTTTCTCAGCGCATCTTTCCTCTGTGGGTGTGTACAACCAGCTGCTGTTCCTGCATCTGTTGAGTGCATATGGTTTTCACTAGGGTTTGTAATAAAGGAGAGCCTTTGGCAAAAATGCTGAGCTCGGAGGAAGTGAATAAACAGTCAAAATGGATGTCAAATGAGATGAGAATGCTGGGCAAAGCCTTGGCAAATAGATGAAAATGATTGTTATATTTTTGGGAGGCAGGATTCCCCACCCCTTTCATGTTATCAAAGAAGATTAACCACAAGGAGGATTAAGCCCATGGAACACCAGGCTTCTGTTGAACAAATTTAAAGTGGCCATCAGAACACTGCCCCCCTTGGAACCCAACAAGAGGAGAGCAGGATGGCAGAACCGTGCCACTGAGTGTTGTTCCTTTACCAAGAAGAGATGGATAACCTCAGAGGAGCTGAGTGACCATGAACCATGAAACAAATTATTACCCAAGACATTTATTACAAATGTCATGTGAACATATTCATAAAGCAAAACTGGTTTAAAAACAGAGAGAACAAGAGAACAGGCAAAGCCAGGGCTTTGAGCTACACCTGAACACGGGGAGATGCCAGCTTACACATTCTTAAAAATACTTTAGTGCATTGCATTTTTAGAAAAGGGAAGACCCCGACCCCCACCCTTGCAGGGTTCCTGCAACACTGAACAGTTTGTGTGGCTACTCTAAAGTGACCGCCTGTCTGCTACCAAACCCCGAACTAAGTGTGGCCCCTTGGGTCGGAGGCTACAGTCGCCCACCAATCACTAACGGTGAATGTGGTGAAAATGAAACACCCTGCTCTCTACACTGAGAAAGCAGACTGCGTCAGTCAGCATGATACAGCCATGTGGCTATTCCCCATCTTCGAGGACAATTTCTCTTGTGTCTACTGAGACCTGTGACAAAAAAGTCAATCTTTAATCTGATAGTTTTGGTATTAAGATTAAATATTAATGTTTTCCTCCCCAAACACATAAACTAAACCACCTCTTAATGCATTAAAAACAATGAGGTAGGCAAAAAAAATAAATGTGGTTGAAAAAAAAAATTTTTTTCCTCTGCAAGTGCAGACTGTGGTAAAACTGTTGTCACACTTCTAGGTTTAAACAAAAATTAAACCTTTAACTGAGGCAGCGCTAATACTGTCACACAACAAAGTTCTGGCCGTTATACAAATGCACGCATTTTCTTTTTTCTTTTTTTTCCTTGAAGAACCATCTGCACGTGATTTAGGCAAAACCTGGCATACAGAAAAATGACTGAGTTCTTGGCCAAGCCAAAGAAAAAACATCCAAAGAAACAAAACGGGACCCCCTTAACCAACCCACCCGCCTCCCAAGCCCTACCCACAAAAAAAGTTATCCTAGGAACTGTGTCTTTCACATTTTATAAATATTAACTTCTTAAACCTGCACCTTCTTCTTTGTCCACATATTGTCACATTACAAAAAAGAAATGTCAATTAAATACATTGTTAATGTTACTATATTAAATCTGCTCTTCGCTTCAGCAAACCACTCGTCAAGACCACTTTACACCTCCTCGTGCCCACTTCCAACAAACCAATGGCATGGTCACAGTCTGCACCTTCAGACACCCACACGACAGAGTCACTCAGAGACAGGGAATTCTGGAGCTGAGGAAAGGCGTTCGCTTTCTGGTCTGATGCTTGATCCCAAACATAGCACCTGATGGTAGAATCTGAACAGCACCAGCTGCATTGCAGCCTTGATTTATTTGTGAGTAAGGAAAAGAAAAGAATGGGGGTAAACTGGTGGGTGAGAGGAGCGGGAAGGAGGGGAGGAAAGAAGCCCACACGCGGGTCTGTGCGCACAGCTGTCCTGGGCGGCCCCGCTGCCGCGCCGAGCTCCAGTTGCAAGGAATTCCGAGTTCTCAGGACCTCAAGGGCTCTGGGGGCCGGCGATCCTCACCACCGTCTTCTACCAGCTCAGAAGGGAAGTCCTGCCCAATGTCATGAAGTAAACCTGACTGCTGCCACCAGACCGAACAGAGGCAAAGAACACCTGCAAAGGCAAGAGAAAAGAAAGGTACGCTGTGAGCGGGACAACGCGCCCTGAGGTTCTCAGCCAGGTCCCCCAGGGACATGAGCGACCGCCACACCTCCGCATTCGGCAAGCTGAGGCTCTTTTCAAGAGAAAATCTGGGGTAGAGGGGAGTCAATTTCTCATTTACAAGGAGTGTTTATAACAACTAACTCCTTATACACTGCCATATTGTGAGAACTCAAAAGAAAAAAAGAAATGATGGTTCTAAAACTGGCTACTTCTGTTACCTCCACTCTGGACGCCTTCTAAACAAAAGTGTGTTTATAAAATTCCATACGCGATGGGGAAGGCTCCTCAGCAACCTAATGTCTTCTCTTTTAAAGAATAAGGCTAAAATGTATTATTTATTTCACATGATTCTCTAACGTAATTTAATTCTGTACCTTTTATTAGTAAACCTTAAGGGATGACATCATGAATGATAAAATTACTTAAATACCTAAAGTTCGAAGAATATTATAGCTATGGCTACATTAAATACACTTAAGAAAATATATGCCAAAAAGCTGGTAAAATCCTGGATTAGGTCTGAGGTTGTGTGGATTTTCAAGATAAAAGATTTGGGAGAGATTATGTAGGAAACAAACGTCAACTTCATTAGAGCAAGTGACCTTTTGGACTGCAGGGTAAAGTGGGTCAGTGATGACGTGGCTTTTGTGCTGAGCATGGCGGTGAGCAGGCAGGAAGACCAGCTGCCAAGGAGAAATCTACAGCCCTTTGCTGTCATGTCAAAATTTTAAATCTAATCTGAGAAGTCAACCTGAAGCCTGGTTGCTGGATGTTTCCAGTATTTGAACATGAAGCAAGAAATGGGAACGTAAGGGGAGCAGGCTGCCTCAGCAGTCAGACATGCTTCTGTCCAACTGGACAGGAGAGGAAAGTTGGGCAAAGATCAGCTCCCTTCCACATCCTTCCTAAAGCAGGCCGGGATAGGCCATCTGTCTGTCTGTCTGCTCCACTCCAAGGCTGGTTTTGGGAGGGACTCCATGGGAGTGAGTAGGACAAAAGACCACAAGGACATGGTCAGTTTAGAAAAACAACGGTTTTTATCCTGGAGCTTGACTACCCTAGGGTCTTGGCTGCAAGAAACACTGGTGATTCTGTATTAAATGATTTATACCATTAGACATTTGACAGGCAAACTGGGAAGTCACCTCACTACTCAAAAGGCAGACAAACAAGTGTGTCTGACATAGGTCAAGGGAGAGGAGCCTTCTACCTGAATCTGTATGACTGGCTGCTTCTAATCACAAAAGAAGCCATTCATCTAGACTGGCAGCTTTAACCTTCCTTGTCCCTAAGCCAAACACGGTTTAGACAGGTCACCTATTAGGGTTAAAAAAAAACAAACCCAATATTTGATGATTTCTGCAGAGATAAATCTATTCCCTCATAGCAAAAAATATATACATATATATCTATATCTATCTATCTATCTATCTATCTATCTATCTATCTATCTATACACCTCAAACCCTATAAATGGATCTAAAAAGTTACTACTAAAAAGCTCCTTTAATTATTTTAGAATCTATCAAAACCCCAAGAAAAAGCTTCACTAAACTCCATGGAAAATAAACCACCACTAAAAGAGAGAAGCAACTAAAAAGAACCTATAAGGACACGTTACCTTGTCATTGCGTTCACATAAGAATTTCAGTCTTTGAGCCCTTTTGTGCATAAACACACCATCCAGGTGACCAGTTTCCACAGACCGGATCTCTATGGCCTTTTCTCCCCAGCCCATCGTCTGATTGGACCGAATATATGCTTTTAGAAAAGGAAAAACACCTAATGTTAAAGACAAGGAAACAGCCATGGAAATATGCTGCTCACCCCTCTCTCTCTCTCTCTCTCACACACACACACACACACACACACACACCAACTGTCTAGCATTTAAAGATTTTTTTTTAAAGGAACTCTGCCTTTGTAGCCTTCAGGTCTAGCCTGGGAAGTGGTAATTTGACTCAATGGTTGAATATGTTGATCTCCCTGAGGCCTTTCGTACTTATCTTGAACAATGACCTACAGAGTTCAGAGTTTAGTGCTTCTCTTTTCATCTAACCAGTCATGAAAGAAGCAGGAAAAAGAAATGACAGTAGACAGAGGCAGTAGCTTAAGTGTAATGAAACCAAAATAGTTTAGGAATATGAACTTAAAGTCATAAAAATTTCACATCTCCACCTTCCTTCCCACCCATCTTCCTATGTGGCCCCAGGAGACCAAGAGGCTGTGTTGCTGGTGCGGCTCTGCCACTCACAAGAAGCAAGTCACATACCTTCGCCTGTCTCCCTTTACTTTCCACAATCAGTCAACAACCACATCTGTCCTGTTTTCCCTGGATGTCTTAAATGAAGGACCCGGATGACGAGAGTTTTTTTAAGAGTACTAAATCATTACTTGGACTTTGTTCTAAAATAGACTGTGACAGTCCCATGCCTACAAGCTAACATTCCACCATCTCTGCCAAGCACTCTGTGAAATGGCCAAAAGGTGTGAACAACAAGCAAAACAAAGATGACAAAACCATGCAGGTTTAGAGAAGGCCCCACTTTCACAAATGCTGCCTTGTGCTCGGCACGATGCGCACCTACAGATGTGGGCATCTCTCCCCACTGCAGGACCACGTCCTTGGTGATCCGCCCATAGGTGTTCACGTAAACACCCTCATCTTCGTAGCACACCAGAAGCTCCATTCCGTCTGTGTTGGGGAGGATGATGATGGCGTGGGGTTTGATGCTACACTGGATCTAGAGAAGAGGGACACAGTACAGGGAGCAGGTTTGTAGTTATTTCTGTCCTCACAAAAGTGCTCAGTAAGACTGTCATGGCGAATGCACTGGTTCATATTCCTGGTGACAAACACAGTGATGGGATGGCGTTTTGGAAAACCCATGCGATCTACATGCCAAAGTCGACCTTTTACAGGCCATATGCTCTACCAGCTCACATTTTCTGAGGTCCCTGGGATATGTTTCGATTGTGGACTCTATTTAAGAAATTACGTTCCTCGAACCACCTCCAACCCAGGGGCGTTCAGACCTGCCAGCAACTGCCCCCACCCAGCCCATGTTAGTCAAAGCCAGGGCAAGGGAGCTTCCGGGGGCTTCACAGAGCCAGGAGAGACTATGTCCACCTGTCTCAGAGCATGGAGCTACTGAGAACGGCGCATCATTTAAATACTCACCCCCATACCAGGGGAAGTAAGGGATCCCTGCTTGTGTTAGTTCACTAAGCAGAGTAAAGAAAAAGTCAAAACAAAATGAAGCCAGTCAACCAACCATAGAGTGTGGGTTCTTTCTTACGTGTGTTGGTAGATAAATGTCATAGACTGATCCTGAATCCACATCAACAGCGTGGAACCCAGCACAGGACCCATAGATCACTTTCAACCTCTGGCCTTCCTCAACGGTGAGATCCACCAGCAATGGCTTATGTACCAATTCTCCAAACGACTACAAATGGGTAACCAAGAGAGAAGCCGTGAGACGAAGCAGAACATACTTCTAACAGATCACAGTAGATAAGCAAGGCTTGGCTATTTAATTACTGAGCTGCCCTGGCAACAAACAAAAGCAAAATACACAAAATAAGGCTTTCATTTACTATGCTTTTGTCTGTTAAGGAGCATCCAGAGCTATTTCCCAAGAACACTATTCCATCACTTACTGTTCTGTCATTTGGTGAGAAAAACACGCAAAGTGGGGTAATCAGGCCCTTCGGCAGCATACTGTCCAACTACTCAAATGCAGACAGTATATGGGGGGGGGGTTGGTGGGGGAGGGGGGTGGTGCTTGTAGGAGTCACGTACTGAGAATTTTATCATGTGATCATCACAGTCACTGCCTGACTTCTATTTGACACTTTAGACTTCTACTTCCATTTTCTAACTAGAGTGATAGGGTGACAAAAAGCTGACACGTACGGGCCTGGATGGCCTTGGTTCTTCATAAATATCAATACCTACAGCTCACAAGCTAGATTTAAATAAGACATTAAAAGTAACTAGTACAGTACCTGTAACATAAAGGATATTAAAGGCAGACCTCAGAAGATCATTATAATTTTATAACTAATTATTTCTCAGTCAATAATATGTCGATTGACTTTTTAAAGCAAATATGGTAACCTCCTTTAGCTTGCTTTACTGGGAACCAGCAATAAGCAATCTACATGTGTAAACTTTCCAAATAATTGAAGCTTACCCTTAATAAATCAAAACTATTTTAAAAAATAAGAGAATCATTTTAGATGAAAAATTCTCAATTTCTTGCCTTGCACTAAATAGTCCTATGGTGCTATGCTTAAGGTTTTGTGTCTAATATTAGGAATAATGTTATTAAGTTATTTATAATGTCTAATATCACAATACCATTTTTAATTAAGAATTTCATAAATTTATATCTAGCACAAACTCTAAAATTATAAAAAATAAAAATACCCATATAAAATAATTGATATTTTTCTACAACTTTTTCTTTAAACAAAAATGGTACACTGTACATATTTTCAACTTTTCCTATTTACTATATAATATGCATTCCTGTGTCATTAAGAATTTCTGTAATTTAATTTTAAATTAGTACTCTACTGAATAGATATACCTTAAAGCTGCCTATTGGAGGACATTTTTCATTATCAAAACCATATTTAAATGTTTATACACATACATGGCTTTAGGAGGAAGGTCATGGTTTGCCTTTCAGATGGGGGTGGTGTTATTTTGTCTCCCGCCATTCCCATGTTGGCGCACTGGTCAAGGTGTCTGCTGGACACCCAGCTCTCTCCATCTCATATTGCAAGGGCTTGGGAAGCAGGTAGCTAGGCTGATTATACCGGGGATGGCCTCTCTTATGATAAAGCTACACACTCTACCAGTACTCAGCTTTTAAACGGTCAATTTCAACTGTTCAGGGTTTTTGGTCATAGTGGCATGACTCATGCTACTTCTAAGTGCACTTGACGTTGTTACCTTAAAGGCCATAAATTTGTGATATGGCTTGGGTGCCCACGCATAGACTTCCACAGAACTCTTCAAAGCAATGACCAGAAATTTGATTCTTTCATATTTTACTGAAAACAAATATGAAAAAAAAATGCAGTTCAGTATCAAGATGGAACTCTTAAATTCTTTTGGGTCTTCTTCAAACTTTATAAATATGCCTTCTACGGATTCATCCACCCTAACAGGAGACAATGCTGCACGAGATCAAGCCTCATACTCTCCTTTCCATGTTCTTTCCTGTATCACTCAGGTGTCCCCATAGTTCTTGATGCTGTGCTGGACTCAACCAATGCTCTGGTTACTACTAATGAGTACCTCCCCTAATATTCCCAATCTTCTTAGATGGCAAAGATTTAATAATCAAGGGTGATGCCAGGCACACCGCCCTCAGGTCTCAAGGGCTCAGTATCACCTTGAAAGGACAGTGTTGGGACTAACCAGCCTGGAATCACAGCAGAGGGTCAAATCTTTCATGTGGCTTTTTCTGAGCCCTGCCCGGAGCTGCTTACAGACCGAGGAACTCAAAAGGCTGTACCATACTGACCGAGTTTGAACTCTGTCTACTTCTGTGTATAAGACCAAGTGTCACCTCAAACCTCCTCCTCATCTACAGAGGTAGTAACCGCCAGGGCTCTACCCAGAGTGCCACACCGAAAGGGCGGTGGTAAAGGAAGTTGCTCTCCAACTATACGTGTATCCTCCTCCGCCCGCTGCCTCCACTCTCTTACAGCCAGACAACTCCGCTTCAAAACAGACACCCTGTGGGGCCCCAAGCACGTCTAACTGGCCTGGCATGGACCCACCAGCTCCTCTGTAAGTCGCCTAAGACTGCGCTGCCATTTGACTCTTTCTCTGCAAGTGACAGGTGCTCATTAGCTTGACACCTCTCCACATACCGTCACTAATCAGAAAGGTCATCAACATCAGATTTTAAGAGGTTGTCCAGACCAGTGCTGTTTAACAGAATTTTCTGTGATAATGGAAAGGTTTTTTATTGGTAGTGTTAATATGGCAGCCATGGTTTACATATATGGCTTTTGGGCACTTGGAAGGTAATAGTGCCACAAAGGAACTAAATTCTAAAGTTTATCTCATGTTAATTAATTTAAAGGTAAATTTAAGTGAATGGTATTACACACGCTTATCTCTAGAAAATTCTTGTAATTTTCCTCTCTATAAGAATGACAGGCCTGAGGACTGCTGTTTGTTTTGATGAAAAGCCCATTTCCATCTAACACATCTGCCCCAGCTCCCCCTACAGGGAGATTTGTGAACACTGCAGCTGTTAAGAGCTGTTACACCCAATTTAGCCTTAGGTGATTTTAGTTCTTTGATTTAGTCACATCTCAACAAATAACAGCATTTCATATAAACACAACACAGAAAATTCTAATGTCATAATCTATACCAAATGAGATAGCAGTACTTTCCAATGCACTTGGAATTGTCCCAGGGCTGGGGTGGCTCCTGCAATCATTTTTAACTAATGAACTGAGGGCTGTGGACAGATTATATAAACAAGACAATGTCAAGAGCTGTAAGATCCCTGGGAGCAAAGAAACTGAATACACTATATTCTTTCACAAACAGAAAAAAAACCCAAAAACAAAAACCTGTAGACAGAAATCCACATTCAGTAGGCCCTTATGCCAGTAAGTCTTAGATATACACAGGCCATTTGTTGACCTTCTCAATATTTCAAATGATGCATTAGAATGTGTCATCTCTCCCATAAGACTTTAATTTGACTAAGCTCCATTATTTCCCCCTTTATTTTCAACATTAGTACCATTTAAAAAAATTGTTTTTAATACACAAGAAAAACTGTGGTTTTGTTCATGAGAACCACGGCATATGTGCCAAAACAAACAAATGAACAAACAAAATGCTTTTTGCCATCAAAGACTGACTGGCCAGCCAGATTCATTTACTAGTAAAAAGAGCAATGTAGCTTTACACAGAGCACTGAGTTCAACATGACAAGTCACAGCTCTTCAGCCAAACTCAAACATTCTATCAGCAACTGCCACAGACTATCCATAGTCTTCTAAATGGAGAGTAAGCCTGGAACACAAAGGAGGAGTCCAAACTGTCTGGCTTTCCTTGGCAAAGCTTCCTTAAAGAGGTCACCCTGAAGCACATCTTACAGAGAAGAATGTGGATTGTCAAGGTCAAAGGGTAAAGAGTCTCACAAGTTGAACCGTGCGGATGAGACAGGGTGCCACGTGAGCAGTGGGGATGAACTGCGCTGTGCTTAAGGGGCACCCGAACCTAGACGAGACCTCAGGATCAGAAGACACCTTAGAAACACAATAGCAGAAAAAGTCTACATGCTTCAGAAACAAGTTTATTATTAAAAGCTGCAAAGAATAAAATGCTAATTAAATAGTGGAAAAACACTAGCCTCTTAGAACTCACCAACTTTATAGTGCACACATCCTTCCAAATCCCCGACGGTTGTCCACCCCTGCTTCTTCTCGACCTCTGGGTCGTTGTGAAGGATTTTATTTCTTAACCAGGACAAATAGTAGACACGTAACTTATCCTTTTTGCCTAGCAAAACACAAATAAAAGTATTTTACATATATATTCAAAAAGAAATATTATCAATAACAATACTAACCACAAGAAATGTCAATAAACAATAAACATCACCCCCTAAGGGAACCATTCTGTACCAGTTTTTCTAGTAATTCAATTCAAGTTATTCAGATAGACTTTCAAAACCTCAGATTTATCACCAGGAATAGCCTGAGTTAAAAGATTTTAAAAGAATAAAGAACTCACACTTCTGTAGACAAAAAGTATCAATACACCACTACTATTTTACATGTACTAAGTCATCTGATTTTCAAAACCCTCCAGGATAGCTATTATTTCTCATTTGACAGCACAGAGGGGTAAAGAAATGACCAAATGCAGGGACTTGAATCCAGCAAAAGACATGACATAAATTGGAGATGTGTACAACTTACATAACTGACAAAGGACTCACATCCAGAATATGTAAAGAATGCTTACCAATCAATTAGAAGAGGGATAACCCAAGAAAAAACTGGGCAAGCAACTAGAACAGGCCAAGGAAGTTATCTCACAGGCATATATAAAAGGGTACTTGCTCGCATAAGTCAATAGTGAATGCATATTAAAACCATACTGAGACATAATTACATACTGAGATATAATTTCACACTTATTAGTGTCCAGAATTTAAAAGAGCGATAATACTGAGAAGAGGAAAGGTATGAAGTAACTAGAAAATTCAAAAACTAGTGATGAAAACTGTTAGAATCAGGATATCTATTCAAGCAGGATATACGTGGACCCTGCTATAATCCAGCTATTTCTCTCCTAATATAAATGTGTGTGTGAGCCCCCAAATACAGGAACAGGAACGCAGACAGCAGCATTTTCCCCAACAGCCCACACAACAGGAAACAACATGAATATCCATTAATAGTAAGATGAGTGAATAAATTGAGGTGTGGTCATACATAGGAATAAAGAGAAACTACAAGTATAATAAAAAAGTAAAATAAAATGAGATAAGGGTAACACTTTTTATTTTTGAAGCTTCCTACAGTTGACAGGTATTACTTTTATGATTGTGAAAACTACGAAAAGCTACTAGAGAAGAATATAGAAAATTAGACCAAAAAATTATCACTGGTATCAGCTGATTATTGATCCCCAGGAATCATCTTCACTGTATAACAAAATTAAGTTCAAATCATTTTTAGCTGCAGATTTATTTTTTCTCCTACTTTACAACTTACTCTCCATCAACACACAAGTATTAAATGGCTGTTTTCTCATTTAAGTGTGATGGTAAAATTTTTGCATTTCAATAAGTCTTTACTTACAACCGAAAGTCTACTTGAAAACTAAAACAACTGCAAAAAATTTGTTATATATAAACAAACAAGCTTCAGTTGACAGATAACTAAATCAGAATCACTGCTAGTTATTATAAGACCATTTAAAGTCTTACAATTTTGCATGCTCTTTGATCCCAGTAATAATATAAATTATTAAAAAATTATGATCTATGAAACATGTGTTGTGTGCCCAAAGGTATGTAAGTTATGAAGATATTTGTGAAAAATATTTACATGAGAGAGAAAAAGCGATAAGCCAAAAGACTTACAATAGAAGATGAATAAATGAATTTTAGTGCACCTGTGCAAAGGAACATTTTGTAGCCATGTAAAATATATATCACAGAGGGAAGTTTAACGATAATGGAAAGAGCAGGCTACATACATGGTTTGGACCAAGAGAGGACAGGATGCATCCTAACTACAGGACAGTGATTAGCATGAGCAGGTGGACGGGAGGGGGATGCTACGTGTATGTGCAAAGATGTGTTTTAGCATCAGTTAAAACTAGTACATGGGTGCCATATTATTCTCTCCTTATTATCCTCTGGATGTCTGAAATACTGCCTAACCATTTTCATGCAGATTTCTCTCTTCAGTGTGTATCTTGAGTTTGCGTATGCTTAAAATATTAGAAGTTAAAAACTGAAGAGTTAATACACGCTATTTCTGGATTTTACTTTTTATTCCTCTTGCTTGGTTTTCTGTAGTGTTGTCTTACTTTCTACAGAGAACATATACACTTCATACTAAAAAAAAATGCTCTTACTGAAAAGAAACTTACAGTGTTAATAGGCAAAAGAAAAAAAATAATACAGTGCTTTCACCATCATGGCAACAAACAGTTCCTTGGCACGGAGGGCCCGTGACAGGACCTGAGCACAGGCCCAGGAACTGGGTGAGGCGAACTCAGCCCGGTGGGCAGCAGCTTTTCCACACTGCTCTTTAGAGGAGACACAGGTCAAGTGCGCACATGTGGTCACATCTTCTGATCACGTGACTGTAAATCTCATTACTTCAGAAGATAAGCTAGCCATGCAGTGCTGGGAAGCAACTGGTAAAACGGAGCTATAATCCTGCTCGCTCAACAGATACTTACCGGATATTGTCACCAAGACATTCAGGCCTTCAAGGACATCCATTTGTTGAAATCGTCTTCGGTTGATCAGAGGATATACCTTCCCTTGGCCACTTCTGTCCAGCAGCATCAGGCCACTCTCTGTACCCACTAACAAATTCACTCCTGTTTCAAGGAGACAGAAAGGCCAAATTTATACTGCATGTGATATGGGAAGGATAATACCATTTACCTGACAAAAAGTAGTTTCCTTAGCTCGCCCACAAAAAGAAATGATAAAAACAGTGACAGGCTAAAATAACCAAACTGCAACAAATCACCATGGGGAAGTGATGGTGAAATATTTACCTGAACACAAAAAAAGGATGTAAGAGAAAAAGCGAGCAAGCCTCATCCCCAATTTCTTTCACAACCCCACCAGTTTCCGGGCTCCTCGTTGCCCGCAGAATGTTCCACACTGTCTCCTTGGTGTTACATCTCATTTGCCATGTCAGACACCTGAACAAACCTTCGTCTGACAAGACCTCTTGGTCACTTTGTACTTCCTTTATCTGTCATTATTTTCACTGGTAAACTTCCAGAATGGTTATATATACCCTTTGAATCCTCAACGGTTTATGATTGATCTGGCTTCTATCACCCAGTTTAAGGTTTTCTTAAAGACTATTCCCCCATCATCCTCAAGAAAAAAACAACTGCATTAATTCTCTGTCCCTCAGTTTCTTAAGAACATAAAAACACTGTGACCTCCCGGTGGACTCGCCCTGGCTCTCTGTGCTGAGCATCTTCCCGCTCTCCCAGCTGCGTCCAGTCTCCTTTCCCATCTCCACACGCCTTCTCTGCTTCTTAAGCACTGATGTCCTCTTTGCTGTCTGCCTCCTGGGGTAGCACCTCCAAACCATTGACTCCTAATTCCACACCCGCCCTCCCGTTTTACTGCACATTTCTGCTGAAATGAGCTTCTCACCCTTTGCCACTTCTGTAAACAGAACCACCTTTTCCCACAAGCACTCCATAAAGCCAGCCAAACTGGCCACCAAAACCAGAGAAGATCCCCTTCCTTTCCCTTTCCTGTGCTCTCACTTGAAGTCAGGCACTGGACACCCTACAATCGATGGATAGAGACCTTAACTGAGGTTGTTACAACACCACTGCCCCTTCTCAAGGCTGCACATCAAAATAATCCTAGTTGTTCCACAGCTCTGAGTCCTGCAGTATCCTCAAAGGTACATACTCTCTACAGGAAAGGGTATAAGAGCCTTGATCTGCCATTTAAACCCTTTGCCCCTTGAGCCAAGGGAGAAGTTTTCTCCCTCTTTATCACACACTTATTTCCCCAAATGCACTTGTTTCCTTGGTCTAAACCAACTCTGTAATACATAGCGGAGATTGCCTTATATTCTTTGAGGACTGGAACAGATGTCTACATTCCCTAAATTGGGTAATAAACTGAGACAAGGAATGAAATATCTGTGCCTTTACAAAGTAATTGCTCAATCAGTATTTTCAGGTAGATAGAATGACAAGGAACAACAGCAGGAATTTCTTGAACCACGTGATCCATGTTTTATTTCACATACACACACGCCATTGCCAGAAAATTTCAAATGAACAATTGTGCAGGCAACAAGAGAATAACCTCCCAGCACTCGCTCGGCCCTGGGCCTGTTCCGCAATGAGCAATGAAACCCCAACACTTGGAGAGCAGTGTCCACCCACGCGAGCCATGTGAGGACACTGGAAGCATGTGCTGGGGTCCTGGGGGAAAGCGGAAGACCTGGCATTTACGTATGTCCTTACTATCGCTGCTATTGAAACTCAAATAAGAACTTCGGCAGCCGACAGAGCGCCAGACACATGTGGATGACAGCGACAAACTATGCTGAAGCACTGTGGGCTCTAAATGAACACAGCGCATCCCCAGAACTCTGAAACACTCTAAAACGTGTAAAGCCAGACATCTATAGTTTCTAATAATGTGACCTGATAAAGTCTCCCCATTAAAAATCTATTAGGCATACACTACAGGTTTCATCCTGCCCCTGCAGAAACGGCGCGTTTTCCATGCACACAGCCCGATGTACACCTCCACCAAATCACAGGTGCATTCCCGCTAGTCCTATTATTTTTATAAGACAGTTTGTTATAGCCTGAAATACTACAAAATAGCTTCAGAAAATTTGGGGAAGCCTCTAGAATTCTGAGAAAAAGGGAAAAATCTGAGTATTTACTACCCTTCTAGAATGATCCTTAAAAGTAATCAAAATCCTCAAAAAACAATCATATGTATAGCATAAGGAAAAAAGCTTACAAACACATAAGGCTTCTTCTATTATCTACCATTAAGGTTTTGGAAAGTACATTCTAGACCAGCTTGTCCAACAGAACTTTCTACTGTGATACCCAATACGTCAGCCAATGGTCACATGTGGCTACTGCGCACTTGAAATGTGGCTAGTGCAGCTGGGAACAGAACTTTCTATGTCAATTCATTTAAAGAGCCACATGAGGCCAGTCGCCACCGTAACACCCAGTGTAGCTACGGACGACACTGATATTTTATTAATCAGGTAACATGATGGCTTTGAATTAAAGCTCATGGTATTACACTTTATAATGTAATGGCTTACAACAAGCCATTATGTTTTTTAAAAAAGTTATTTAATAGAAATATGCCCATGAAATAATGACTTAAAGAAAAAAACTATTGTCTAATTAAAAACAGATTACCAAGATAAGATCAGTGAATGCTTATGCAATGTTTGCTCATTTTCAGTTTTACATTTGAGGTTGCTGTTTCACCATGACCACCTGCCCACAAATGCAGAGTTTATTTGGTCATTACTTTTGGTGTTTTCCCTTCACAGACCTATGTGAGGTATTTCTAAATAGCTTTAAAGTTCTTTAACTTATCCACAAAAATAAATGATTAGAACAATCACAGGTTAATGTAACAAACTGCAACAAATCACCATTGGAAAGTGATGGTGAAACAGCTACCTAAATATGAAAAAGCACATAAGGGGGAAAAGCAAGAGAGTGAGCCCATCCCCCGATTTCAGCAGCTAAGACGTTAACTGGTAAGCTGCCACCAGACACAGAGTCCCTTTGAAAGGTTTCATTTCATATCATATTTCAATATTTTCCTGGTCAATCTTCAATATCAAGTAGCTAAAAAAAATCTATGTTAAGAATCTGGTAATAACTACCCAAAGCATGAGCGTCATGAAATCTTTCTATTATTTGTGGTTTCCAAAAATAAATAGCATTCCAATATCAATCAAGATTTTACAGTGAGAAAGAATAAAAGATACAGCTGACAAAATCTTTTCAAATATACAAAAACTGCACATATTCTGGCACTTACAGCCTACCTTCTAATTCTCCATCATATAGTTCCAAGAACGTGTAATTTTGTAAAGTACTGAGTGCTAGCAGTCAAAGGAATATAGACAGTCACTGGAAAATAACCACCTTGGAAATTATGGGCCTGCAAAAAAGATTAAGTTGCACGCTGCAATAATTTTTTTATAAATACACTTTTAAACCTTCCAACTGTTAGAAATAATGAAACTTTATAATGCTGATCATTCAAAGCTGTACTGGGAACTGCAACTGTACTCTCAGAGATCTGGTGTAGACTGATGGGAAATGGCTGAGAGCTGTGTCACCTGGGGGATTTAAAACTTCCTTTAAATTCTATGATAAATTATGCTATCACAGGCAAAGCCCGGTCATTAACTGCAGATAATTCATTATGAACATCAGCATAGAAAAAATCATGTTCAAAAGATGTGTTAAAAAATCCTAGCTGCAAACATGAGAAAACTGCCTTATTAAAAAGCAAAATAAATATGCAGCAACCTATAAAACAAAAGTTACATGAGATGGTTAAAAAGGAATGCTTGCTGCAAGTATTTTCTAGGAAGGTACACAAAAAATGTATGTATCTAACAATGGTAGCAGAATGTCACTGTGTCGATTTTATCATTTCAAAATAACTCTGAGTTTTCTCCCCCTGTCAGTCGACAGTTCTCACAGTACATGTTTTAACATTCCTGGATCTAGTCTTTAGGAGGCTTATTTTTAACCTAACAGGTAACTCATGACAGCTATCACAAGCAGTTTAGGGAAAGCCACCACTTGACGTGCCCGTAGACAACCGGCAACACAAATATACTGAGTTACAGAAAACAGTTCAACTTTAAGTCATTTCCAATCTCTCCTTCTAACAGTGACAAATAGAGAGTTCCACTTCATTCCTAAAACTATTTGTTTGTTTGTTTGTTTGTTTGTTTGGTGAGGCAACCCTTGGTTGACCTCACAGATTGTAAGGACCTTGTCAGCTTACAATCCCTCATTAAAAAAATTTTTTTATGCCTATAACACCTGGTCTTCCTAGGAGGTCTCCCATCCAAGTACTAACCAGGTCCAACCCTGCTTAGCTCCAGAGATAAGACGGGATCGGGCTTGTTTAAGGTAGCAGAGCTGTAGACTCTACTTCATTTTTAATAATGCAAGTTCAGATACTCTATTTCTCTGAGGATTTAAAGAAGTTAATTAGGAAAAAGAATTTTTGTTAAAAATATTAGTTAATGGCAAACAGAAGGAACCCAGCACTTGGCAGGACATCAGAGAAATATGTGTCAGACTACTAACAGTGTAAATACTCTGGATAAAAATTACTTCAATTTCTAAAAAAATCGATATAATTAACACTTCCACACTGAAGAGAATATAGTTTTGATGACATAAACACCCCCATAACAGGCCTTTAAAATGAACAAAATGACAGAACTCAGGTCTCTGAAATGGTCACGGTTGACATTTACTGAGCAGTAGCAGCAGCAGTGCACGATGACAGTGTTGTGCCAGCTGCTTTCACGTGCTCCCAGTTATCCCAATGGCTACTGTTACCTTTACCTAGAGGGTTAGTAAAGAAAAGGCCTTATGATCACAAGGGGATTTAAAATACTCAGCAGTGACAGGGAGAGAAATCCAGATCTGAAGGAATGAAAGAGAATACAGATGTGTCTATAATGGCTGGGGACAACCTTGCAAGCCCTTGGGAGCTAGGCTGAGCAGGAGGCTTCTCTAGGCTTCCAAGGGAGGTCAGCAGACAAATAAAATCTAGAGGGCGGATGATGAAACACCTTGAGGCTCACGTCACCTCACAGTTTCAGGGCGGGGGGTGGTGCAGACCTGAGTTGGGCTGACGTGGGCATGGCGGAGGAGGGCTGGCTCAGTCCCTGTGGGGAAGATGGAGGCCTTTGAGGACACTCCAGGAATACATACGCTGAGGAGGGTGGCATCGAACTCAAACCAAGGAGAGCACCACATGTCTCCTACCATCTGCACCGCAACGTCAAGGAAGTAGGAGACTTCTGAGCAGAAGTAGGGTCTCTGTTAAAAACTGCCAATTTGGAGTTCAGGGAACATAACTAAAACAAAGTGTGGGGCTGGAAGACAATGTGAGGCCAAGAGCAGGATATCCATGGGAGTGAAGAAGGTGACAGGCCGGGGGTGAGAGAAATGAAGTTTTAGAAAGTGAAATGGCAGAGTCCCATGTGTGGCAGACTCTCTACGAGTATCCTTTTGTGGGGTCTTAGGTTTTGAAGACGTTTCCCAAACACTGCAGGTAAAGTCAGCTCAATAGTTCCCAAACTTGGCCAGTGGCAGACTGCTTTTAAAAGCCTCACTTACACATTAGCCCCAAGTTGCAAAAAGCAAAAGCAAAAACAACAACAACAACAAACCCCCCCACATACATACACAGACAATAGTTAAACTGAAACATTTAAAGAAAAACAATTCAACGAACTTCTTCAGTCTCCCCAATAAATATGGACTGAACCAAACGCTTCTCTCATCTTTTTACTTTTCTTCTTTATGTGAAGGAATGGAGATGTCATTCTTTCCAATACAGAATGGCTGAACCAGTGCCAGCCCGCACGTGTATCTGCCCTGATCCTATAGAAGGCATGGGGTGGCCCGTCACAGATGTCTGCAATCTCATACACCAACAGCTTTTCAAAACATCTCCAAACTATCCAAAAGAGTACTTCTCTAAAAGACCAGTTCCCTGTTCGGAATAAAAATAAAAAGGGCAGAGCAGCAATAAGATACCTACCCCATAAGGCAGCACACAGAATCTCGGAGTTAAATCTCTTCTTGTATTTACGGATCTCCGGGGTGTCACTGTGAGGCCGCGTGTTGGTGGGGTTCACGTTGACCACCGAGCCCTTCCGGGTGGGGTCCTGCCTTACAGCTTCTGGTCTCATTCCATCACAGGAAAATCCCACTACAACGTAGTACACATGAAGTTATTTCCTGTAAATGCCAACCTGGTGCCTACCCCGCCACACACACACACACACTATACCTCGAGGACATATTCATGTCATAACGACTTTTGCTGAAGAAATGAAATTTTTAGGAAATGCAGATGGAAAAGAGGAACTTGACTATGCAGCTCATTGCAAATAAGGCAGTGCAAGCGGGATGGGCGCATGTGCGTCCGAGGTCTGCACCTGCAACCACTGCCATGCCACGCCTAAGCCACCAGAAAGAGCGACGCCAAGTGACGGGTCCTGTCTGTCAGCTGCTTTCCTGTCGCCGCTTCACTTACCCACAGAAGTCACTGTGGTCCCGCTAGATGGAGAAGAGATCTGTAGTAACCTGGGGTCTATAAAAGGTGTGAAGGAGGAGCAGGATTTGTGTTTCTGGAGTGTGCTACTAGCGGACTGAGTCTGCAATGCAAATTTCAATTTCATTAATACAGATGGCATTAGAACGGTGAACATTACATTACTACAACCCGCTTCTGTGCTATACTGTCCGCAACACAAAGCCCTCACATTCCTGCATTGGCCCCCAAATGCTCGAGAGCACCTGCGTGTGTGCACAGCACACCCAGCAATAGGCTGTTTTGCCTGGACCTATGGAGAGAGCTGCTTCTCTCTTCAGGAATATTGCCCACCCAGGAGAGGAATGCTGCATGCTACCAATAAAATCTACACTTCACACTCCTAAGTTTTTTTTTTTTAAGTAAATAATTATAATGATAACTCCTAAAGTAGGTTTGAAATGTCTTGACCTCAATTCATCAATTCTGAATTTACTCTCCTGCCCCCAAAAGTCCAACATTAATCTATGTTGGAATATTGGCAAATCTCAATTTTATATTATTTTGTTTTAAAGTGAGCCTCTTGCCAGAACACTACAGAAGCTTTGGCTGCCAGCATTTTAGATGCTAGATGTGGCATCATTAAACCTACATGAGACAGGCTCATCAGTGAAAGGTGTTAACAACAGTAAGGCGAATCCTTTTGCTCTTTTAGAAACACCACTGTTTTGCTTAACAATGTAACTTAAGACAAAAAAAGAAACACAAAGAAAGTGAAACAAATTGTTAAGTGGAAATGTAATGATAATTAAAAACAAAACAAACAGAAAAATAAACTTGCCAGTTTAGTGAGTTAAGGGTTATAGTAAATACTGTATATTAGAGCAAAATGGAGCCAAGTTTAAATGTAAATGTAAGGAGGAATGTGAGTGCAGGTGGGATTCATCACTGAAAGAAAGAGAACATGTCTGCTCAAGTGCTTTCGTCCTGCACCGTTTCTCCCACCATGGGCAGCTGAAGTCACCATGTCCTATGGCCTATGCCCTTACTCGGCTCCCAGGCCTTCTGCTCCCAGCTGACATGGCTGCCTGCTGGCAGGCTTCCTGCCCATATCCCACAATCGGCAGCCAGTCCAATCGATGGACAATCTGATGCCAAGCCTGCCTCAGAAGTAAACCACTTGTCCCTGCTCCTCAGAGGGAGAGGATTATTCTGATTCTTTCTAATAAGGAAACCAAAATAGGATCAGGCAGTAGGCTGGCAATTAAACACTTCCATCGACAAGACTGGCTTAAAGCTACGTGCCACTTTCAACCTCCTTCAACAGTTAGACAAATGCATTTAAACCAAACCTCCCATGAAATCAAACCACTGGTTTTATTCAGTACAGGGTGCTCCAGGTGCACTCTGTCACTGCTAGGGGCGGGGAGGACAACCCTCTTCCAAAGAGCAAGGAGTCACCCTACTAGCACTCAGATGGAGCACCACAGCCAAGCCTTCGAATGAGCACACAGGATCTCCCTCTCAAATTTTAAATTGAAAGCATGCCTGGACCTCTGCTTTTCTTGCTTAACAGCCTACTTTTCTAAGTTTCCCCAAAAAGCATTTGGACTCTTCTTAAACCATGTGTGACTGTGAATTTCAAGAAAAGAAACCCTTTTCAACAGGGTTGGTGAAAACAAATGAGAGTAACCAACCTGCAATACCCCCCTCACCCTCCCCTCCCCTCCAAAATACAAAATACAATCCAGCCCTGTTTGAAGGAAATTCCTGTTTGGGATAACAGGTCTGTCCATATAAGGCCAAGTCTGCTTAACCAAATTTTTCTATATTTTATTTATCAGATAAAAAGAATGAAAAAGGCAGGTTGCACAAACAACTGCAAGAGTTTCATGTCAAATACATAATGGATCTGAGAACACAGCAATCATTTTATTTAGACTTAAAAAAAAAATACACAAAGCCATGCAACTACACTGATCTAGAGAATAGGAAGTAGTGAACTGGCAAGTTTGATGGGAAATTGATCTAGGTTAAGGGATTTGTACGCAGGTCTGAAACATGTTACTTGGGGGTGGGGAGAAGGGTGGGTGACAGAAGAAAGCGGGCGGGCAGGGAAGGGTGGGGCACTGGGAAAGTCTCCTCCGCGAACAAGCGACTAGGCAGTGCTGGTCTAACCCTCGGAAAGCAGCCAGCTGTGGTGCAAGACATACCTCATTAGTAGTGAGCTTGTCCTGGGGTGCCTGTGGGGACATGGTGGGTGTCGGCTGGCTGGAAGATGGGGGAGGAAGTGGAAGAGTGGAGGAGGAATGGCTTTGCTGTAAGAGATCTGGCAAGAGGTGAATACGACCGGCAAAGCCATTGCTCTCGTGATGGCTGGCACGCTTTTGGTCAACTGTACTCTGCAGAAAAAACAGGCACACTTGTCTCGCTCGGGCGCTGCTGGAATCGCCTATGACCCTGCTAAAAGCTGACTTTGCTTAGGTGCTGTGTGACTTTTCAAACAGTTAAATTATCGAGGAAAGACTGGAAGCCTGAATTGCTCATACTTCCTTGCTGAATGCCTAAGTGGGGCCAACAGAATTCCAAGTACCTCCTCTGGTGGCCACAGGACTCATGCAGAGAGTGTTCAATCTGGTTTATCTGCCACACTAATCACTATTACCAAAACCGCTAGCAGTGTTTTTTTCTCTTTTTAAATCTCTCTGTCTAAAGTCCTAGAAAGTACCCATCGCTTCTCTGAATCCTAGTCTTTTCCATATGCTTCCCACTCTCCACCCGAATGCATTGGCACAGCATGCGACACACTCAGGGAGAAGTCCGGAATGCTAGACAGGTGCCCTGCTCTGTTTAAATAAGAAGCAGATCACTTTCCTCACAGCCAAGCTGGGAAATGAACAGACAGTTGTAAAACTTAGTCATCCAAACTGAGCACAACTGGGTGGTACACATTTAAGAGTCAACGAGCAAGAAAACTAACATTTGGGAACACAGCAGAGAGCCCTCTCAGCCCTGCGGCTGACCAAGGCCCTCCCAGTGACCACCTGACTGCGCAGACTGCCGAGCTGAGTGCGCTCCGCAGGACCCTTGAGGCTGCCCTGCTACAGACTGGCCTGCCACCGGCCCAAGCCTGCTGAAGGTCGCTGCCCTGTGGTTTTTCCACTGTCAAGACACAGACGGAGACGCAGCACGGTGCTGGGTGAGGGCCGCCGCAAAACATGCAGGGCAGCGATGTGCGGTGGAGACTGCCAGCTACCGTGTGGGCATGCAGCGCGTCCTGCCGCCCCAGCCCCAACACTACCCTTGGGTCTCGTTACCATGGAAACAGATGATGATGTAGAAACAGCATGAGTGAGTGAATGAGCACGTGGGTTAATGACGACAGAAGCTCAGCCTCTAACAACGAAGCGAACACACGGGTACCTGGCGGACGATCAGGGTGCCCTCCTTGGATGGGGTCATGGCTGGTTCACTCTCCACATCGTCATGACAATCATGGTTTTCACGGATTCCGTCTCACCATTGCTCAAATTCAGAGCTGACCTATTGAGATAAAATCCAGAGGCGAAGGGCCATGAACCCCATTAGCCGAGGATTCTGTTTTGATTTCACCTCCTCAAAGTCATTAGCTGAGATCAGTTACAGGCAGAAAGTTTCCTCAAGGAAAACCAATGCGTAGTGTTTTCCCTTCAACAAAGAATTTCCTGCCACTAGTTTGTTTTTGAGCAAAAAAATTAGAATGAATAACTTATAGTTAATTAAATTAGTTAAACTGAACTTAAGTTTCCCATTTATCGTATTCTCAAATTAAAAACAAAAAATCAAATACACATTTGGGCACTGGGGAGAGGTGCTGACACGCACACACACACCAATGGACCGAACGGGAAACATAAAGGCTGCCCGCTGCTGAATCCATGACAACTGCTCATTACACATTAACAGACTCCTATGACAAGTTTAGAAAAAATGGGTTCCAAGTAGAAAGAAGGCTCAGTGGGGACACTCTCATCCTCTCTAAAATACACCAAGGACTGACGCTGCTCTGGCGTCCTCTGGTCCAGACGAGGGTTCCTCGGGTCCCTCTTGTTCTGCGTCATCGTCTTCCTCATCTGTAGTCCCCGACTCCTCACTGGATGAGGAGTAGTCTGTCACTTTGTGCGGTGGTCGCACATCTTCCACTGCCCGAAGCTCTTTGGCCAGTGCAGTCAAATCCTAACACAAGGGACGGAAAAGAGAGTAAGGCAAAGGGGGTAGGAGGGAGCAGGGAAAAAGCATCCAAGAATGTGAAGTTCTTCATTTTAACTATCGATACAACAGCCACAACATCAGTTCTGCAAACCTGTTTTGTAGAGTATTTACTAGTATCATATGAAGGTACAGTCTTAAAGCTTTTGATAGAAAAGACCAAAAAAGTCAAAAGATAGAAAAAAAACCGAAAAGGCAAAATGATGTTGTATACAATTCAAATGTCACAACAATAAAAAACATAATAGTCTGCTTATAAGTTGATAGGATTTTTTCTGAACCATAAGATAAAATTCTAGGTCAACAAATGAATGTAGACAGATCCTTGGAGTTTGTTATAAAGATATCTGCCTCTGAGACAAAGTCTTCTTTTACGGAGACTGTCCATAAAGCAGGATTCTAGTTAAACAGGGCTGATTTAAAGTATATATGTAGTGGTTTTATATTTAACTTCCACTTTAATTTTTAAAGATTTTGAACCTATGGAAATGTGAAAGTGAAATGAGTACACCATTCATATTTTGCTTCACCAATTGTTAACAATTTGCCACATTTGTAAAAAAGGTTCATGACATGTTAAGTGAGAAAGTGGTAGCAGTGTGAACTGATGGGGGAGGCTCCCCAGGCCCCACTTTACCCAAATGGCCCCATGTCCCCATAATAATGCCAATGACTATGAGCATCAGAGAACAAAGAAACCCACAGTAAAAGATATTCAAAAAAGGCTTCATTTCTCTTTACTCTTCTATACTGAGATATTTTAGGACTCAATTATCCAAATATAATTTCCAAGTGTGATTATTATTTATATTCTATATTTGCATATAGAGGTCTAAAGTATATCTTCTTACTTGGGAATTTTATTCAAAAATAATGACTTTTTACAAAGTAGGCTATGCCATTTTTCCTTTTTCTTTTTAGTAGTCCCAACAGTTTTCTTCTCCACAGGAAAGAACATGTTTTTCTTGAGCCTGGGCCTATGAAAGAGCAGTGATCAAGTACTGGGCCTTGAGTCTTACTAACCATTTTACGGCTACAGTGCTAGCTTTTTAAGAAGTTATTCTAAAAAGCTATATTTAATAATAAAAAATGCATGCAGCAAACTTTGTGTTAAAAAAAAAAAAGGCAAAAGTTTAAGGTTTTCCATTCTATAAAAGAACAGAAAGGCAAGTTGATGAAAGAGAAGTAATGTAGATTGAATACAAGTTCAGTTTAAAATGCAGTCAGATCATTGCTCTGATGCCGAATTTTCCAGAGACGAGGCTTACCACTTCACCCTGCAGTCCAGCAACAGTTCCATTGAGCCGGAGAAGCCATCAATGATGAATGCACAGCACAAGGAAGCATGGCAGAGATGAGGGGACAGAGGGAAGTACAGAAATCAATTCAAGCAGGAAACCCAAATTCCAGCAGGTGTTAAAATTCCACACAGTGTGTGCAGTTACATGGTCAGTTAATGCAGCGAAGATTAAAGAAATATGAGGAACAGTCACAACTGCCACTCCACGTATCAGAAGGCAGAATTTAAATAACAGGTGAATTTAAGAAGGTAACGTAAAAAAAGGTATTCTTATAGCCAGTATTGCAAATGCCTAATATATCAAGAATGCATAACGGTTAATGCTAAGCAAAGAGATAAAAAGGCTATTACTCTTTCTGTATTTTTTTTTAATGACTAAGGTGGGCGGGGCACGAATGTGTCTGAGATTTATGGCATTTCTTGTAATTCCCTAAATTGTGAGGGGGGCCTCACAGAAAGGACCGTTTCTCCCAACTACATATTATTAATAGAAAGATCTCACTCAAGCTTGAAATAAGTAAAACTGATTTTGCACAATTCTTACAGCAGGCTTGAGAGGTCTAAACACTTCTTTTTTATCTTCTGTTTTTTTCACTGCATTTTCAAGGCGCTGAGATGGAGAGCCTTCAGATTTGGATGATGCTGTGAAGTTCAAAGACAAAAAAGGCAGACATGTGTGAGCATCCAGGTGCATGCTACAAAGCAGACCTAGCCTGTCTAGTTTCTCCCCTTGCCCCTTGCCCACCACTGGCCTCCCCTGGCTCATAGCAGGGTCTCCACGTGGGTCTGCACCCCAGGGCTTCTGACTCCATACTTAGACCCCTCCCACCCCCACACTCTATACTCTCTTATGTCAA
This sequence comes from Eonycteris spelaea, assembly GCA_003508835.1. Taxonomy (NCBI): domain Eukaryota; kingdom Metazoa; phylum Chordata; class Mammalia; order Chiroptera; family Pteropodidae; genus Eonycteris; species Eonycteris spelaea. The sequence goes on from PUFA01000137.1 coordinate 4,568,059, forward strand.
TAATACTGTAGAGGGACTTTCCACTAATCTATTATTATGGGTAGGTTCAAATAATCAATACTGATGGCAAATTAATGGAGTCTATACTGAAAGAAGTGGGTTCAAATCTCAGCTTGGTCATTCAGAAAGCCATTAAATTACTGTGACTGGAATCTGAAAAATGGAGAGACAATAAATATATCTCATGGGGTTACTGTGAGGATTAAATGAGATAAAGCACTTAAAGTGTTCACAGAGGTACGCAGGCGTGTGTAAGCTCTCAAAAGTTGACTATTATTGAAATTATGGTATTAGTGTTACTTGCTACCTGTATTAAAATATTGTTTTGTGATATGCAGCTGGGTAAAAATCCCAGGTCTGTTTATAAGATTGAAAAGGACTGAAAAGGATCTCCAATACACTATCATAGCCCAGTATCATTTACAGGAAAAGGCAATAGGAAAGGCACCCTACATCTCACTCGGAAGCGCTCTCCAGAGCCACTCTGAGACCCAGGGTGGGAGCCAGGCTGCGACCCTGAGTTGCTGGACCCCGAGGAGCTGCCACTGCCAGGCCTGGGCACCAGCTTCTCCACTCTCTCCCATAGCAGCCTGGGCTCAATACCGCTGTTGGGAAAGCAGAGAAGAGCTAATGCATCATCCAAACAAATCACAGGCGCGTGCAGAAGTGCAAGTGTGATGAGAAAAAGAGCCGACAAATAGCATTTAACATTAAACATACCAAAAGTTCTAACAACATTATGATTCGTGGGTTTTATCTCAGATATATTAACAAACCAAAAATGCTAAATGCTAGTCTACTGTTAGCAGACCCAAAATCTTCTTCGGGTATGAGAGGAAATGTTACTGTTTGGTCTAGAAGTATTACTATTTGTTACAGCTACAAACACAGTCTCTTTTTATAAAAAATTCCACTTTTATATATTCACACACAAAATTATACTGTTTCCAGGATGCAGCTCCCAGCCACCCATCACTGCTCTCCTGAACTGACACTTGTGCAGTGCACTCCTCTGTATGCACTGTGCTGGGAATGGGACACACAGCACGGGCTCTGATGTGTCCCTGCCAGGCACACGTCCAGGGCCACATTTACTTAGGTGAGAAGCAAGCACAGACTCAGGTACAGGCCAATCCCACTGTCCGCCCTGACCACTTCAGGGCAGTTTCGAGTTATACTGAGGTTCCGTGTACAGAAGGCTAACTTCTGGCTGTCCGTCAGGTCCTGGCTATCTTCAGTAGCCTGTCTGTGACTGTACCACTCCCAAGGCCTTAAGACACCACGTAGACAGCAAGTCCCTCAGGTTACAATCCTCTAGAACCACCACCCCCTGGGCCAGTTCCTTCCTCTGACTGGAACAGAAGCAGGTGCTAGCTTTCACATTAAAGCTGCCACAGGACACAGCTGGACTTACACTCTTCATGACAGATGAGTTTAATGATATTTGCATTAATGGATGGGAAGGCAGTCTTTCATTTATAAACTGATTATCTCTTTGCTTCAGAACATCCCTGTCTATGAGCATTTTAATAAAAAGAGATGACACACACTGCAGGACACTGTAAAGAAACCTCTGGCTTCTCTCTTGTGTTACCTGGTGGAGTTTCTTTGACCTGCTTGGCTGTTCTGCTGCCCGCCACCCTGTAGCGGGGAGTCCCGACGGGACAGAACGGGGGAGCGAGATGTTGTTCTCACAGGAACCTTTGAGTGGAAAAGACAGCAATTAAATTCTTGAAAATATGAGCAGAAAAAAGATTTCCCTACCCAAACATATTTTTACAGCAGTCCCAATTTCATCAGCCTTACTACCACTGACCGACCCTCCACCCCCACCCCTGACCCTTCTCTCTTCTCCACTATACAACAGAGAGAGAAAATTCAGTCAAAGCCATCAAAGGAGCCAGGACAAGCAGCCCTTCTAAGCTTTTGTAACATGTAAACAATGTTTGGACTAAAGTTTGGTGGCAGGGGACATACAAAGCATTTTACTGAGATAATGTAAGAATAGGGAAAATAAGCTCAAAGAAACCAAACGTCTACGAATGGATCAGTAGGAAACAAAGACTGGTAGGAAGCAAGAAATTATTCAGAGGAAGCAAATTCCAAGTGGAGGAAAAATAAACTAAAATGAGCCTTTTTTGTTTAATTTTGCCATTAAGTAATTACCAAAAAAAAAAAAAAAAAAAAAAAAAAAAGCCCTAGAAACTCAGAACAAAACTCCAAATCTCTAAATTTAAAAAGAAAAAACAATCATTCTCTTTGACATTTAAAATTTTTTTCTTTGTGAGAATTTTTCTAAAAATTTTGATGCTGGTTAATGTTGCAAAATAATTTGCAGCTTCTGCATAAACTTATAAGACAACTGCTAATATATGATTCTGTTTGCTCTAGAAGCATATTCTGTATAGACTTCTTCAATCACTGTATTACCTTGCGTTTAAGCACAGTATTAATCACAAAATAAGCTGACTGGATGCTGGCTGAGTGTAGCTGAGTAACTGGGACTTTCTCCCCACCGTAAAAAGTTCCTTTGAAATTTCATTGCCCCTTAATTCTGGTGAAGTCACCATACCCTTAATAAAAATAATTTTTTTAAAATAACAAAAAGGAAAAAGAAGCACACGTCTGGTCTTTCTGCTTCTTACCCTTGGAGGCACCTCGTCACTGCCTGATCTAGACCACGCCTTTTGGGTGGGGTCAGGTACCTCCGACTCACAAGTCTGACTTAGCGCCTCACTGCGGGGAGGTGGGCATGGGTCCTGAGAGCGAAGATGGTGGTGTGCAAATTTGGGAGGAGAAGGGTCACTGAAGGAATGGGATCGCGAGACAGGGGAAACATTGTTCTTGAGAGATGCCAGGTGGGACCACTGTACCTTACAAGAAAACAAAACACAAAACATTCAATGCGTTCTGCAGAAAACGCTTTTCTGGTCAATACCCAATCCAAAGCAGGAACTGGGGGAATGCAAACCAGGGTGCTACGGTATTAGTATTAGGTAAACCAGGCAGCCAAACAGTTATGTTTTTCAGTGAAGAAGTGGTCTGGGGAACAAAATATGCAGAAAAGAATAAATGTACACTTATAAGAAAAATTCTTTTGCTATCTGGACAAACATTACAGATAAACATGAAGATTAAAAAAAAATGCTTATAGCCCTCCTGTCCTGAAAGGAGGGCAACGTGCTGCATGCACATCCATGTCAAAGCAGGGAGTGGAAGGGCAGAGAGAGGGCGCGGGGTCACAGGATGGGCACTGCCGTACATGCAAACCTGTCTATCCTTCCGCAACTTGCCTGGCAGTGTACGATTTCAGACCAAGTAACGGCAAAACAACACATTTAATGAGCAAGGACAAATCCCTCAGGTTCTGACAGGCTATAAGAGCATAATTTTTCAAAATATACCAGCAATTTTCCTTCTTTCTTCTCCCAAGTCTTAAAATACTCAAACCCTAGATATATCTACACATCTTCCTATCAGTTATGAAAAAAAGAACTTTGATTTCTTTAAAATATTCATTACTATGATTCCCCAAACTGACCTTCTACTTGACAATTACTTGACAACTGAGCTTATCTGGTTGCTTTTAAATTGTGAAAACAGTCTCTGAAATAATCTGTATTGTCTTTAAATTCTATTTTATTGTTTTAAAATATGTGTTCGATATTGCAATTTATGTAATTCCAGCTACGTATCTATTAATTAAATGCATTTAATGAAAACTGGAAATACCAAATTACAGTTTATTCAAACTTTCCAAAAGCAAGAATCAGAATTAGTTGCATATTTATGATTTCTATGATTTTTAAGTGACAGTCACATAATTTCAGTTATTGGCATAATCCCAGATGCCTAAAATGTTTAAAATTTTCAGAGGGAAAATCACAGAATTGAAAGTATTATCTGTAACTATAATTTTAAAAATGGGTTTTAAAATAGTCCTACATGAAAAAAAGTTTCCATAAGTGTTATGTTTTAGCCAAAGACAACTTTATATAGAAAGAGGAAAATGGAGACTATTTCCAGGCCTTATGTTAGCTAACCATTAATATAAAAAAAAAAATTCAGGTACTCCTATTTTCTAAACTGTTAGTGGCCAAACAGATAAAGATTTTTTATTTATGGTAAGTTTAACTTACAGAATAAAAACTTTTAATATTGAACTCTTCATAAGAGTATCATCAAACCAATTCTACCAGTCTCTCCACCATCCCTTTTCCCTGTTTGTCCTGTCCTGCTTCTTCTTTTCTTTCCATTCCTCACTCTATGGAGTTGCCAGCTGGCTTACGGTCAGCTTTCTGTGAATCAAGAAGCTACTGATCCCATGTAAATATCCCCACTTCCCGAGCCCCCCTCCCGCCCCAGCTCACACCTTTTGCTTATGTCATGGTTTTGTTTGTTTTTTTAAAAAAAACTCCTCCATACTGGAATTATTTTCTGTAAAGCACATTCAAATTTTCATTCAAATTTGTTTTTCAGAACAATGCAACTATTTCTATCACAAAATGTGAACTTCTGTCTCCTAACACATGAGAATATCAGTGACAAACTCAGGCCTAAAAACTTATTCCCAGTACTCTGGGGGCAAAATGTCTATGAGTCATTTATCTTCAGTGAGACAGTAGGAGTCATGCTTTGAGGATCTCGGAGATCTCTGATGTGGTAATCTCTGGGTCTGCCTTCTTCTCCAGATGGTAGAGAGGGTCTCTCCTTCACCTGGACAGTGAGAGCCTATGACCTTTACCCTAACCTACTTCAGGTAAAGCCACACCTAACTCGCTGGGTCATAACCTTTTTGGATCTTGAATCTTTTAAGGATCTGTTAAAAAAAGGCCCTTCTCCCAAAAACTATGTACAGTTGGACAAAACCAAAAACTCCTATCTGAAGCCCACTCATGCAACTGTCCAGGAGCCAAGGATTACAGGTCGAGAAAAGGTTCTGGTTCTCTCTCTGGTATTTCTCTCGTCACTTTTGAAAAATTAAATAAAAAAATCTTGGTATTAGAATAAGGAAGCATTTATTAAGGAAGACAAAAAGTTAGACTAAAATAAGAAATCAATGAATCTAGATAGTTTTCATGAGTCCAACAAAAATCTTTAAAAGAAATCCTCTTTTCCCCAATCAACTCTTTAAGTCAGTCTAGACTCAGCCCTGCTAACCCCTTCTCTTCCCAAATGTGGTGACACACTGAGACACGACCACCACAAGCAGGCCCATGGCTCAGCGAGCCGTCACGTGCGTCTCCTCGACCCACAGCCAAGTGGCTGTCGCTACCTGTGGCTCGGCTGGTCTCTGCAGGGCGGGACGCACAGACTCGGAGTTGCCATTGGAAAAAGACTCTGATCTGGAAGGCACTGGCGGCTCCAATACTCTGCCTGTCTGCTTAGACTGGCCTTCAGGGGAGCTGTGGTTAGTTTCCCTAAATCTATCTTCCACCTGCATCAGAGAATTAGGAGACATAACTCAATGTTAGTGAGGGAAGAGGAGAGATGCCGAAGAAAGCCTGGAAGTGGACACTTTGAAAGAGAAATTGTTTTCTTCAACTACAAGAAAAGAGAGGGGCAGCTTAAAAAAGAAGCAAATAAAGCAGAACTAGGATTCAATTCAGGATACAGTAACACGTATGAAGATAAAAATCAAGAGAGGCAGCCTTTAAAATCTCCTGGCAGGAATTTTAGGGTTGTACACGATGATAAACTAGAAAAATGGTTAAACCTGTCATGACCAACTAAATCAAGAGAGTAAAAGACTATCATCAAGAATCCTCAAATAATTTCATTCCACCGAAAATAAAGGCATTCCAGGGCAAGCAGAATGCTGGATCCTGGAATCCACTGAGGGCCAGATGCAGGGGGATGGCGCCACCTACAGGCTAGCACTCAGTGTCCTCTGGAGGCTGAACAGCTAGCTCTGCATCCCCTCCCCGTCTCCCTAGGACCCCCTAACGGTGACTGCTTTGCCATCTCCTTAGTGGGAGGCTCTAGGTGACCCACAGCACCAATTCAATAACAACCCATCATTATAAAAAGTCAGTAAATGGGGCTATAGGCACACTGTGTCGTTGTGGCAGTTTTGGAAAAATAGCCAGGACACCAAGTCCCTTGTTTACATTTAAAAAAATGATTCTCCCATACTGTCTTCCCTCCTGTTTGGTTTCCTGTTCAATTTGCCTGAGATTTGCTAACAGAGGTGCTCTGGTCCTCTCTGGGAAAAACTCTTAACTGGATGAGAGACTAGGCAAGTCTCCTCCCTGCTCTGAACCCCAATTTCTCAGCTAGAAAATCAAGAGGGTGGATGAAATCACCAGCTGATGTCTGCATCCTGTTCTACTATTCACATCCTAAGAGGTAGGTGTGGACACGGGCTCGCTGCCTAAGTGGCACAGGAAATGGTACCTCGCGAGCTCGGTCGGTGGGCTCGTAGTGGGGCTTGGCGTCTGCAGCGTGGAAGCCGGGCTTGCTCCTTTCCGGTGGCGGCTGCGGGTGCTGCGGGTGCGGCCTCCTGTGGTCATGCTGTAGAGACAGGAGATAGGCTTGTTCTTGTTGCAACTGCCTCTGGAGCCTCTCTGCCTGCCGGTGCTCCTCCATCTCCCGCCATCGGCACTCCTTGGAGAGGAAGAGAACACTGAGGCTATGGGACACCAGGAGGCCCGCCTTGTCTCCAGGTTCATCCTTTCTCAGCATTTTTTAAAGACCATGCTTTTTTCCCTCCCCCTTGTTTTATAACAAAACAAAATGGCTGGGGTTTTAAGTAGCATATTACCTGTGCAAAAATCTGACAGCTTGTTGCTAACCATAATATCTCTGGACAGAGTGAGAGAGAATCAATTAAATGTCAGTTTTGGTGGTTTCAAAAGGCACTTAAGAGTAAACTAGGTAAAAATCCCATAGCAAGTGTTTTGAACCTTCAGCCCTTGGCATTTTGGTTTGTTCATGGAATGCCAGCTTGTGTTCAAAACCTTGTCTATCTATCAAACAAGAACAGTTATTAATGGGAAATAATAAATAAATAAATAAATGCCACCTGGAAATGTGCCCCTCTATGGTAAGACCATAGAGGATGTCTCCACTGGACCCTGTCGGCCCAGGGCACTGACCAAGTGGTCTCGTGATGGCCGCAGCCATGCCCAGCTCAGCGAAGGGGGCGCATCCGGGCCCTGACACTAGAGGACAGGGTGGATGCGGGCGTTACCAGTAACATGGCCTGCTCCTGGAGCAGCTGCTGCTGAAGGACTTCCAAGTGCCGCTGCTCCTCTTCCAGCTGTCGCCTGATATACTCCTGCCACACAGAAATCACCCAGCAATCAATTCACCCAAAAGGAAAGCATCAGAACCACCTGTGGGGAGCACCAAGAACCAGCTGCCCCAGCCATCTCTAGTGGGTGGGGATGAATAGCTGATGAAATTTATTACTAAGGATTTTCTCAGTGACTTCGAATTGGCTGCTGAGAGATCAAGAGTCTGGTAAATGATGACATGCACTTCAGTGGTATACATGAAGGTATTTGAAAGTTGTTCTGTTAAGACACAGAGTCATACACAAATGCTGGGCTTTAAAGGACTGTGCTGTCCCTCTCAGGACAGTAGACTCCAGAGAAATTAAAGAGTTTAATTAGGTGAGAAACCAGAGGGTTCTCATCAATAAATGTCTGCTCATCAGTCATTATTTAGAGCAAGCATAGGCTGCCAATTTTTAAGACCTCAAACCAAAACTTGTTTAATATTAAAGTAAAATAAACATAATTTATGTTTTCTCTGATGACATAAGGTACCTAGAATGACTACATTCTGGGAACACCAGGCTCGGGTGACTTTTCACCAATGAACAGGGTATGTTTGTCTGTGTGTGTGTGTGTGTGTGTGTGTGTGTGTCTATGAGGAAGAGAAAGAAGGGGATGGGCATGACTCATTCCCAATGGGAAGAGAATGATAAATAATGAAAACAGGTAAGCACATCCAAAATATGTCACATAAACAGGAAAAATCCAACCTTGCAGCCTCATTTGCATACAATGGACTAGGAAATTAAGAGACCTTGACCTATGACCTCTAAGCCCTAACCTCCCATTTTCTCAGTCTCCTCTTTAAGAAATGAGCATCATGAATATTTCCTCCCAACTCTCAGCACTTTTTATGAGGCTTGAATATGAGACAGACATAAAATAACTTTGAAAAGAAAGGTGGTTTCGGTTTTACAGACAGAAGTTCCCTTCCTTTTCATCAGGAAAAAAAGCTAACTACTCTAGGTGGGAGTAGCCTGAGGGTATAAGGGGGCAAATTTTTTTCTGAAATTCATATTATTTCTTTATAGGATCTCCAGCTGACCATTCATTTACACCAAAGTGCACACCTTAAGATAAAAATAACTGTACATCTGGGCCGAACAGAAGTTTTAGTTAATAATCCTGGTTGAGAAAATGCTGGATAACATATATTATGACATACAAATTTCCTTAGAAAAACTTAGATGAGGAAAAAAAATAGCCAGTCTGGTGGAAAGCATATCCACAGGGCACTGGCAAGCATAGCCTGATTCGAACTGGCTCTGAGCCTCAGCATTTGAGCCCACTCTCCAACATACGCTATCCACTGCTCTAGTGTGGTGTGCAGCCATCCCCGGCCATGACTGGGAGTTGGCCTACGATTCCCAAGTCACTTGTTTTTTTGAACCAGACAGAATTAAACCATAACTTAAAAAGATCAACTAGTACACTCATTTGTTTTCTCTTCAAAAAACAGCACAACTAGAATTCCAATCTATCCAAATCACCAAGGCCCTAACATCTGGTACATGAACAACAGAATACAATTACACATGTACATAAACACACGTTTATGCAGAAATGACAAGTTTCATACAACACTGTCAGTGTGGGAATAATTATTTTGCAAAAGAATAAGGAAAACAGAATAAAACTGATTTTTAATGCTATTTTTTTAAAGGAAGAGGGAAAGAATACTTGCTATCCACAAAAGCTAATGATTGCCATTAGAACAATAGAGATTAAATATTATTTTTCATACTATCCTCTTACAATCAAATTGTGAGAACTACCCCTAGGTGATTTAACTTTTTTAAAAGACAGTATGTTTTCTCTTTCCGGTCCCCAAGTATAAATGAGAATGTGAAAAAAGCGAAACAAAACACAGCATAGTTAACTAGCCAATAATATCAGTAAGGGAACAGATAAAGAACAGAACTTAAATTCCTAGGAAAAACAGGTAAGCACACAGACTTGTCTCAGGAAACCGGAGGCATGTAATTAGTATCAAGGATTGTGGCTGAATAACCAAATTTGGAAGCTAATACCATTGTTTTTAAGTTTGTATTTCAAGTATTATTCAAATCAGTCCCCATTCCTATCTTTTTTCCTTTACTCAAGGTTCATAACAGAGTGATCCATAGAGACATGAAAGGCAGTGTAGCTCAGGATGGCACCCCACGAAGACACAGACAACAGAAAGTGCATCGGCTTTTGTTTGCACAGGTGGTTCAGGAAACAGATTTCTAAAGACAACTATTATCTGGCATTAATAAGATGCCGTACTGTTACTAAAACCTGATCTTTTGGTTAAATACAACAACACTCTTAGTTTTTCTAATGCTATGTAGGTATGTGCCGAAACACATGCAGACATATATTAAGTAATCGGTTAGCCAGTGGCTACTTCAAAGGTTTCTCATACAAAATTTCCTGCAAGCATGCCTTTTAATTCATTTTTTAAAAAATGTTAATTGAAACATTTAAGCCAAACCTGAGAAGATATATTGGCAATCTTTCGCCATTGTACTATGGGAGACCACTAAGCTGGTTTCAAGAGGTGTAAAAAGCGTAATAATTATGTCTTCTTTAAAGACAAGAGACTCAATTGACTAGGATAATTCCAATTGCTTTTCAGTATTTTTAAACCCCTAATGTCCTGAATGTGTGTGTATCTGTGTGTGTGCACGCACGTGTGTGTGTACTTTTTGCCCCAAAAACCCCAAATCCACAGACCGCATGCACTCACGGCTGCAGCAGGCTTTGTGAACTGACCTGTTCTCGCTCTACTCTCCTCTTCTCTTCTTCGGCCCGTCTCCTTTCCTCTTCCTCTTTCCGCCTTCTCTCCAGTTCCTCTAGACGCCTCTTCTCTTCTTGTTCCCTCCTTCGCTGTTCACGTTCCTGCTGCCTTCTAGCTTCGCGCTCTCTCCTTTGTTGCTAGTAAGTAGAGAGAGAGAGTCAGCAGGTATCCGGTGTGGCTCTCAGGACAGGCTGCTGACCAGGCACAGGGTGATGCAAATGAGGGGGGTGTCATGGGCCTGTCTCTACGGTCCCAGGGCCCACATGTACCGGCTTCCTTGCAAATGCTGGTCAAAGGTGCTGTGTTTCTTTGAATCCTTATAGGGTTTGGTCTCATTTTTATATTGATTATTCCCCGTTATTCTACACTGTACTGTGTAATTAGGTGACAGGGAATTCCTAATCCTTGAGTATCACTAACAGTTATCCAAGGCCCTTCAGTAAGAAGAAAAAGAAGAGAAATGAATAAAAGATAATATTACACCTACTCTACCTAATATTCTCCTAACAAAGCTAGGAAGTAGATACGATGAGATAACAGGTTCAGAAAAGTTAATGGGCTTGCTCAGTGTCACCGGCTGGCCAGGCCCAAGCTGGAATGGCCACTCTCCCTTAAAGCCTATCCTATTAACAGACACTACCCTGTATCCCAAAAGGCACTACTGCATCAGCAGACTCAGTCTGACAGCCCTCCCTCATCCAAGCTGTTATATGCAACCACACAACATAAAGCAATGTGACACACCGGGCACTTGTCTGGCTGCTTGCTTCACCCAGCTCCACACATCTGTCTGTCAATAAAACATTTCCACAGTGTAGAGAATAAAATTAACCAATTATTCTCAGGAATGTGAAAAAAATGCCAGCTTCAACATGGGCACTGTCCAGTAGTCTCTGGATGATGAAAAGGATGTTCTTTACAGCAGCCACTGGCCACATGCCGCTATTCAACACCTAAAATGTGACTAGCACAATGAGAAACTGAGTTTTTTGATTTTATTTCATTAAAGTTAATTTAAATAGTCAAACATGACTATTGGCTACTGTACCAGACAGCACAGCTCTAGAGAATAATCAAGCCATCAAATTTCTCGAGATATAGGAAGCTGGTATTATCACCAAGAACTTTAATGTGACTCTGAGATTAACAATAAACAAACAAGAAAGTTTGAGGTAAAGCACAGAGATATTAGACACACATGTTCATGAGAGTAAACAAAATTACGTATTTATTATAGTCAAAGTATCCCTTCTGGGTTTTTCCTCGACCCTCAACAAGCCTTCGATCTGAAGGCAGATACTAAAAAATGATTTCCTGAGAACTATAAAGCAATGGCCTACGTGAGGAACAACCAGACAGAAAGGGCTGTCTGGGACCTGGTCTCCCGGCTGAGTGCCAACTACGTAACGCTGTCTTCTCAGTGGCGTTCCAAGTCAGCTTTTGGCCCCACCGCCTCTCATATTCCACACATTTTGTTTTGTGTTTTTCCCCATTGTCCGCTTTTAGAATTCAATGCACAAAACTCGCCACTTTCCTGTGGGTGGAGGTGGGATCCTGAAAAGAACTGACTTCAGTCCCCGTGTGTAGAATCTACAACTTCAGTTGCTGTGGCATCTTTGTTAAACTAACAACTGTACTGCCCCCAAGCAATGCACTTGCTGCCTGTCACTTGCTAGCCTAATGCCATTAAACTTTTGTTTTAAGTCTTAGAAAAAGAGAAAAATAAGACACTAGAGTCTGCTCAAAACCATATCTAGGGAAGACAATGGACTGCAACCATTTATGTGCCAAAGGCCTGAAAGCTGGGCTTTCTGCACCCATGCCACTTTCTGTGTGGTTTGTGCTCAGGGCCAGGAGGGAGAGCGCACAGGCCAGGCCGGCATTGCCCTGCGCCCTTGGAGGGGGCTTCCTTTATAAGAACTTGACACCAGAACACAAAACAAACAAAACCACTTCCCCTGCGGCAAGACTCCAAGAACGACAAAGAAACCAGAAGAAATCCGAGATTCACAGCCAAGCAGTGTTCCCATAGCCTTTCCTCTTCAAAGCTAGTGAAGCAAAGATGGTTTATTTTATATCTATTGCTTTTTCTACACAGGAGCAGAAAATCAGACTGGTTTTCACCAGCGCATCACTTACAATAAAGGTATAGTAGCTGAGAACACTGTCATTTTTCTGACACTGGCAAAAAAAAAAAAAAAAAAATCATTATACTTTGTCCACTGGGAAACACAGACTTCTTTGCTTTAAACAGAAATTACTTCATTCCTTTAGATATTCCTAGCTAGCCACACTTTCCAAAGAAAAACATCCTTTGAACGAATTTGTTGAGTAAAAGTACATTAAAAATAAGATAAAACAAAAGGCCTTCTGATAAACCTGAAGCTGTAATGCAAAGAAGACTCTCGTTCACTCAACTCTGAAGCTTAACCATAGGATCGTTTTCCTTGAAGAAGTGAACACGAAGCCTTCTGGAAGCATCGGTCCTAAGGAACGAGGGCGGTGTAACACACACAACCGTTTTTTCCGAGAGACTCGGTGCTGTTTAATTCTCAGGAACAATCATGGGTGAAGTGGGCAACAATCAGGACACTTAGGTTTTAAGAGGGAAATTAGCTGCTAGAACACTCTTGGGTTTGGCAAACACCAGGGAGGCCAGGTAAGAAGGGCTCCACCTCTGGATGAAAGAAAGAACGCAGTCACAACAAAGGTTGGCAGAGAGCTTCCTACATGGAGGAAAATTAAGTGGGACAAAAGAAAAACAGAAGAATGGCGACCAGCATCTACACCCTTAAAATTCCCCCTTAGCTTCAAAGAATTCAAGTTTCATGCCAATCAGGCTAACGTGAGAGGCCAAAAGAGGCAGAGATCTTACACATGAATTTTATAACTTTCAGATAACAAAGTAGTCAAAATGGGTCAAAGGGGTTCTCTGAGACGTTTTAGTCCCAGCATGGAGTCCTAGAAAGAGGACAGGAATGACTCAAGGGTGGGTGCTTCTGCTCCTGACTCCGCTGACACATGCCCCCTTGAGTCGCAGTCTCCGGACTTGTCAAAGTATGCGGAAAGGTGGGAAGAGGCAATCTGTACTAGAAACCATCATGGCATGGAGTTTGCATTGGATACTTTTTGGAAGTCAATAGTTGGTGTCTAAAGTGGGAAAAAAGTTTTGAAAGGTCACATAAGCAGTGAACAGTCAGAGGACCATTCTATTTGGAAGGACCTGAGGAATGTGCCTGGATGAGGTAAGATGAAAAGGTCAAGAGGAGGGGAAGGAAGAACGAGATGGTATGTCTTTACATCAGCTGTCTCTGTAAGTGAACAAAACAGTCAACCGGAGTACAGAGGGGAAAAAAAAAACCTTGAGAACTTTATTTATATGTGTAGTTCACTCTTTTAACACAGCTATTTTTTCATGCTTTAGAATGTACAGTCGGCACAACAGTGTATGAGTGGATATGCCTCCACCAGAAGAAGTACATGACTGGTGTTTTTTACTGATGGGAGAGATGCATGATTAAAACCTATTGCAGGCCATTACTCTAAACAATGCTACACAACCACAGACTCGCCCACAACAGCCTCAGAGATGCATCTGCTGCCACTTCCTTACGCCCTGTGTTGCAGGGCACAGGCGTTTAGTTTTTAGGGATGCTGCTGAAGAAAAGATACTGTTTAGCTTCATGGTATCACACCGGAAGGCAAACCACAGGTTGTTCTTGCTTTTTCCTCTCTAGTTTAAAAAAATGAAAGGAAATTCGTCTCTGCTGATGTGGTGGTGGCTGCTGTCAGAAAGAACCAGACGAGGAAAAACACTTCATGCAGAGTCCTGATGTTGCCACACTGATTCTGGAAGAAGTGACTGGCTGCCACAGCTGCGAGTCCAGATGCAGGCCAGCACCCAGCTTAGGCCAGCCTCAAGATTCGAACTTCTGCTACACCTCCAGGGGAGAAAAGGCAGTTTGGGAACAAAGGCAGAGAGAAGTGACTGGGTCTCAGGGCCGGCTCACTGCCACCTTGAGTGCAGAGGGCCAGGCTCCCAAGCCTGGTGGGGGAATCACAACTTCATCTAACTAAATGCTACTAAGAGGTTAATTTTAAAAGTTCTTACAAGTAGGTTTTTCCATTTTGTTAAATCTTTTTTTAAAAAATCTAAGTGCTAAGTTCTTTAAAAAGTCCAAAAGAAAATAAAGCTTATGTCAAAAACGAGCTGTTCCACTGCTTACTTCCAATTCTAAATTCCAAGGTATAACCTACTTTCAATGCTTTTTAGCTTTTCCCACCCTTACTTTTCAGTAACATGCTTGTGGAGCTATTAAAAATAATTTTTTTTTCCACTTTAAATAGAACTACCAACTTTTCCCAAAGAAAACCCACTGTACCATACCATCCCACATGTCATACCATCCCAACCTAGTCATGTGGCAATTTCTGGTTAAATGAAAACCATATTCAAAGTTAGTCCATATACAAATAACTTTCTTTTTAGTTTCTGAGGAGTGAGTTACTCATTGCTTCATTTTTTGTTTGTTCACCTGACTAAAGTTTCCTACAGGCCTATCACAAAATCATCTGTAAAGTCTATTGCACTGCCATTAAACTCCTTAAAATATGGCAAAAAAAAATAAATAAATTAGGTATTCTTGCTTTATTCTTAGCGATTAACCAGCTCACAGCCCTCTCTTCTCCTAGCTAATCAAGACTGATCACTCTCCTGGATCCTGTACTTCCAGACTTCCATACACCACCTTCCTAGGAATCCTTCTGGACTCTCCTGTATATGATTTCTGTTCCCAGCACCACTGTCATCTTCTTTATTTTTTGCTGGAATATATCCTCCAGTAGCTTCTTGAGGAAGAGTGAAAAGAAGGTAAAGACGTTAGGGGTTTTACATGTCATAAAATCGCCACTCACAGTGCTCAGGTAATTTTGGCCGTGTCGCAAAAGCACTGCTCTGTCATCTTGTTTTCTGATGTTGCTCCTGAAGAACGTGAGGCTATTCAGATGCTGAATACTTAATACAGACCCATTCCCAGCCCTCAGCCTGCCTTCCCACTGCAGCTTTTAGGATCATCCAGCTTTTAGGATCCTCGTTTCACCCTTGATGTTCTAAAACTTCAAGCTGATGTATGTACCCTTCCACAGGTCTTTTTCTTTTTGATTCATTGTACTGGTACTCAGTAAGCCTTTCCATCAAGAAATCCGTATTTCTTAGTTCTGGAAACTTTTCTTGAATTACACCTGCAGGTTCTCCCTATAGTATTCACTTCTTGGACCATCATCTATTAAATAGAACTTAAATTGGTGAGATTGATTCTGTTTTTCCTCCATTTCCCACAAACTTACTTTTGGACCCTACTTTTTGAGAGTTTTAGTTTATAACAAAATTTTCTAAAATTCTCATTTTCTGCATATTCTTGTTTCATGATATTCTCTATCTTCTAAAAACATCGAGCTTATGTGTATGTGCATGTAAATATGTGTGACATGTTTTCTCTGCCCCCTATATTGTCTTTATTTCCTTCGAGTTCCTTTTTCTATTTGTCTCAGAATCTTCATGTTAAAGATCTTCCTCAATGTTCCCAATCTTAGCTGTGCACTCACACGTAAGGCAATAAAAAGCAAACCACGAGGGCTGTGCCGAGCACCTGGAAACTACTGAGCTTCAGAGTGAGGTGACTGAATTAGCGTGGTCCCTTCGCCAGGCCGCACTTCTCCTGGGCTAGTTAGTACCTCTAGAGAGGAATCTGTGCAACAGTCTGATAATCCTCCCAAAGCCCTACCTGGCTTGAGCAGAGGTAATAGGAAAAGGAGGTGTCATTGGTATTAGGCCTGGCTGCCAGCACCACGGGAGCTGAGAGGGGCATGCTTGCAGTTGTATCGATTATATTCATTCTCACTCAGTGCCCTTGATCTTGGCATCTCGTTCCACACACCTGCTGCGCCTGACTCCTCCCCACTCATAGTCTCCACTGCTCACCTCTCTAGGTGGCATGCACCTGGCTGTGCAGCTCGGGGTGAGCCACTGCATCTCCACGTGGGCGGGTACTTGTTACCCCCCATTTCTGACTCTCTTCCAGGGTGTGCAGTGTCAGCCTTGAAGTTGTCTTTGCCTTTTCAGTGCTGATTAACACAACCTGATTTCCTCTCTTATTCTCACTGTCCTTGCTGTTTATATTATGTTTGATTTTTCAGTCATTTCACTGGGATTTCTCAATGAAAGTCAGTGCTTCAAGTTGTTTTTGTTCAAGTGTTTTCCAAAGTCGGTGATTAAATTATTATGTAATTATTAAAATTATTATTAGTTTACTTTGAAATGCACATCATAAAACAACAGTAAGGAAACACCTTACAAACAGGGACAGGCCACAACAGACGATCTCAGCTGGTAAATGGAAAACCCTGAAAACTCTTTCCTCTGTTTCCCATTAAGAGTACCAGACTCTTGGTTCCAGGATCAATGCACACTGAAGACCACAAGCTCCCTGAGAGCAGGAATCCTGTTTCACTCATCTTTTCCCTCTTGCAGTTAATATCACAATAGTGTTTTTGATTGTAAATCTAAACCTCACACCCAATTCATGACATCCAAGACAAAATTGGCTACGATTTTCTCTCCAACATTGAGCATTTGAGTAAGGAAAGACTGAAGAATCCATATACTCCTATCTCTAGGTCCTACAAAATCCACTCAAATCATAAAGCCATCTTTCCAAGATCACCTAATAAGGACATAAAGGCTTGATGACTGTTAGATGTGGACAGTGCATCATACTTTACACAACACACCTTTTATGCCTCAGGATATTCTACAAAGCCCTTTAAAGTACTTTAAGGTGACTCTGGAACTCAAATTAGAGACTACAAGCCCAAAGGCCCAATAAAGAATGGGCATAAATTTCAAGAACGAGACCTTTCTTTCCAGAGGTATGTCTAGGACTAGAAATGGCTAGTTCATCCATTTGCGAAACATTTATTAAGCACCATGGGTACACAAAGTTGAGTCAGATACAGCCCCTCTCCTCTAAGGTATGTAGGTAAGATAATCATATCCCTTTAAAAATTTCACACAGTGTGGAAGCTGGTCAGCTTCCCAAGACTAGCCCAGTAGGCAAGTCCTGCTTGAGCTGAAGCGAAGGACTGTGCAGTGTCCAATTCCTCTTCCATGTCATGTCTAATGTCTGGGACTGGATACTGGACCAAGAACAAGAACTTAAACTGCTCATCTGTAAAAACCACTACAGTCAGAACCGGCCCTCAATTTGAGGGTGGGGGTGGTCATCAAAAGTTAAAGCCCTCAGTAAACACATCTTATGAGGTGATTAATGTGAAAAGCAGACCTGCAGCAATGCAACCTCAAAAGAAAATGCCAAAAATAAAACACATATACCATTGACTAAGTAACATCAATCCGTACTGGGTTAACCTTATGCCTGTGATTTCAAATGACAAAACTCAGGAGATTCTAATGAATGTGCCTTTTTAGGTTTATTCCGCTAAGAATGATAAACATAATATAATCCTCTGAAGCATCTGCAATCGGTATCATTATTACTTTCTTAAATCATTCTTTCTTTAAAGTCAAACAAACTGAGAAACTGCATGAAGTTGTGAAGTGATTTCCAAATCTCTTGAACTGCAAAGAGATTTCCTTATTACTTAAATTTTCCCAAGCATGCCTGAGTAAACATGTACTTTTCCAACTATGCTTCAATTATCTTTAAGTTCCCTTTCTATTTAGACATTTAAAAGCAATGCTTTCATCTTACATCTCTAAAATCTTTTCTAAGCAGGTTATAGTGAGAATAGTGATGTCCATTTTCAATATACTCCACTAGACTTGTTGGCTTTAGTAGAAACTAAGTGACTTTAATAAACCAGTCTAGTCTTTAGATTCAGCTATTTCCAAGAACTTCTGAGGTTATGTTACTGTGTACACATACCGCCAACCCTTGAGTTTTTTAAGTGCAAATTCTGATAAATTCTGACAAAGCCTTAGTAGAGAAACTATTTGTTTCTCCCCAAAGGCAATTCTACCCCCTCTTTACGCAACAAATAATGTTTGCTGAATTAAACTAACTCTTACAAAATTTAACTGTAAATATAACCAACACTACACCGGGGTGTCAGAAGAATATTTACGGACTTACAGGAGGTTCTGAAAGACAAGACAGCTGCCCTCTGCATAAAAGCAGTGGTGCTAACTTGACAGAGGGCAAGGCCTGGGTCAGAGGGGTACCTGTATGCCCACAGCTGTGGCTGGCTGCAGGGAGTAAGGCAGAACTGTGCTAACGTGTACTCTGGATGTCAGATACCACTAAGTAGCCAAACGGAGGCCTTCGTTCAGACAAAAGAGGGTGAGGAAATGGTTCCTATTTCTTCCAAATGCATGGAAACACTGCTGGGGTGAATGAATTCACTGTGTCTTCCTTCCAAGATCTCACGGCCAAGAAACACACAACGAGCACATGGCAGAGTTTATTAATTTTTTCCCCCTAAATACGTCTATATTTTCCTTGGGTTACAATTTAGCTTTAGTACGAATCTCACTGCACACAGAAAAAATTTTTTTCTCTGGCTTTCCTTTTTTTATAAATTTCTTCCACTTCCACCCACCTCTCTAAAATTTTTGTCACTTGGAATTCGTAGAAATGATAGAAATGAATGTAATCGTGTGTTCTACAATGGAAGAAAAAGCAAAGAAAGTGCTGGGGCTCACACTAACACTTACCCCTCACAGGAGGGAACTGGGTTCCCCAAGATCACAAACTGACGACGGCAATGCCAGGGTTAAAAACTCTGAAAGATCATAATGAAAGGAGATTACTTTTTTAAATGCCTGCAGAAAGATTCTGAGATAGGTGCGTCCTGAACATCCCATCAGAGGCTATCAAAAATAAGAAACGAAGAAACAAACAGCAGAAAAACACGGCGTGACTCCTCAGTGAAGGAAGCCCTTGGCTGGAGTTCAGGATTTCACAGCACGTGTTGGAGTCTTCAAAGCACAGGCAATGGGGCCAACGCCACAAAAAGGTAAGGTAGGGAAGAGATACAGAATTGGTTTTTTCCCTTCTATGGTTAAGTTTTTAAGAAAAGAATAAGTTCTAACCTCAAATGAAAAGTTTGATTTTGACTCCTATTTATATTAAAATCACTTACACACAGTTTATAAGAGAAAGGAAGAAGAAGAAGAAAGGAAGAAGAAGAAGAAAGGAAGAAGAAGAAGAAAGGAAGAAGAAGAAGAAAGGCAGAAGAAGAAGAAAGGAAGAAGAAGAAAGAAGGAAAGAAGAAGAAGAAAAAGAAGAAGAAGAAAGGAAGAAGAAGAAGAAGAAAGAGAAGAAGAAGAAAGGAAGAAGAAGAAGAAAGAAGAAGAAGAAGAAAGGAAGAAGAAGAAGAAAGGAAGAAGAAGAAGAAAGGAAGAAGAAAGGAAGAAGAAGAAGACGAAGACGAAGACGA
Source organism: Eonycteris spelaea (assembly GCA_003508835.1). Lineage (NCBI taxonomy): Eukaryota > Metazoa > Chordata > Mammalia > Chiroptera > Pteropodidae > Eonycteris > Eonycteris spelaea. The sequence continues at coordinate 4,587,577 of PUFA01000137.1, forward strand.
AGACGAAGACGAAGACGAAGACGAAGACGAAGACGAAGACGAAGAAGAAGAAGAAGAAGAAGAAGAAGAAGAAGAATGTATGCTGTCATGATGGCAATACAGGCTTTTTAAAAACAAATATTCCCCTAAAAAGTTTTCTTTCTTTTTTTTGAAACTTATGAAAAGTAGCACACCAAACCACAGACAAATGAGTCTTGCTTCTACCGATAATTTGACAGTTTCCATGAGGCCAAATAGAAGAAGTAGAGACTAGGAGACAGGAAACTTAGTTAAATATGTAACAGGTTCAAAAAACATAACCAAAGCCCACCAACTAAGGCAGCTATCTTGACTTAGATTACTGACTGGGTTTTCTCGAAGACGACGTCTTGTCTAACGTTTGTGTTAAACTTAGACAAAGAATGAGAGAACATGCTAATCAAGTGTGTGGGTGTCATGGGAGTGGGGAGGAAGAATTAACTGGCACCAAATCATGGTTCAGTGAAAAAAAAAGAGCACAAAACCATTAAAAGAAAAGATAATACAATTAAATTTAAATTCGTTTTTGCTCAAAAAGGGGAGAAAAAAGTGAACAGAATAGAAGAAAAAAGCTGGCCTATTAGCAATTTTTATGAAAAATAAATTAGCTGGAGATAAACTTCTATATGAGTCCAAACTGTGATGCAATATCTAAATATGAAAGGTAATACAGTAACAAAACATTTTGATGAAGGAAGATCTTTATCGAATGATGTTCTGAATCTGGATAACAAGTTAGACTAAGCTGAGGCACTGAGTCTATCCAGAAGACAGACTGGGGCGAGCAGTCAAGCGCCTGAAGAGCTGTGGGGAACAGGAGGGAGTAGATGAAGCTACAGGATGAACTTGGCTGCGTAGCTCCGCATTCCCCTCTTTTCCTCTTGGGCCCATCCAAAAGCAACAAAGAAAATGGAAAACATAAATGAAAGCCTCATTTTCAGCAAAACTAGGAGACGTACTTGAAAATATCTACAAGAACTTCCAAGATCTCTAGTCCAAACAGGAGCCAAGAAGGAGGAAACAAAGCAAAACAGAGGGGAGAGATGCCAGCAGCAGCAAATTCCAAAGAGCATCAAAGGAAGAGCAGGGCATATATGTACAGATAGATTCCTTAAAGATACAGGACCTGTGCAAGCAAAAGCAGTAACTCTCACCTGCAAAGGGGGTTCAGAAACAGGAGCAGGGTGGCAGGAGAAGTCTTCACACCCCAGGGGGTCTGATTTTTGTGGCACTTGCAAAGAAAGGACATCTGCACTGTGCTTCCTCACAATCTCAACTTTTGGACCATTTTTTTGGTCAGTTGCCAATATAAAGTTAACTTCTTTCAACTGAACCCTTCATCTCCAAATAGCTCTGCTGGAGGCTTTAACACCGATAAAGGGCTAGAAACCATTTGCGATCCAAAAAGCCTCAAAGCACCCTCTGGGCTTATAGCACAGACAATGCTCAATGACCCAGGTGATAAAGACAAGCAAAATCACCAAGAGTCCCAACCTGCAGGTTTATTCACGCAAGCATTCCCTGCTCCAGCACCAGCTCCCTCCTTCCTGATCGAGATGTGTAAGGAGGTAACTGTGAGTCTGAACTTCTGCTGAGAAGCTGACGTGAAGGGGCTGATCGACCAAAGTGGGCGTCTAGCAGATGTCCCTCATTTTCTAGCCACTACTAGCTAATAAAACAAAATGGCTTTAATTTTCAGAACCTCTCCTTGAACCAATGCCAGCCTTCACTCTGAAATCCTCACTCCCTACTAAGTACAGAAGCTGAACAGTGGACACTTATGTCACTACCGCCAGGACTGAAAGCAGTTTCTGTGGCCTGTGTTACGAATAAGCTCTAGCTGACCTGGTCCTTGGTACTGCAAGTTCTAAACCACCCAACTAACCTGTATCATATGCTTAAGGAAGTAGAGCCCACCAGGGTGACCAAGGACAGTAAAGAATACCACATGTTCTAGATTAATGTCAAGAAATGGCCAGAGCCTCAAAACGCAAGCATTCCCATGTAATAAGTCCAAATGGTCAACATGCAACTGAACGAACCTTGGAACCCCACTCTGTCATGTGCAAAGAGCACTGAAAACTGTCTTAGAAATATTACAGAAGAGTCTGCAAATAAACTGCAAAAAGAGTCACATAAATAGCAAATTTGTTCCTACTACAGAGGAAGGTTATGTCCTATGTTTTCTTCTACAAATCCTGGCTAAATATTTCCAGCCTCCTTGTAAGACAGGCACTGTTCCTCTGAAGTAAGGGCAAATTATAGTTTTCAGAATTCAGACTATAAATACAGAAAGCAAAAAAAAGAATTCCCCCACAAAACGTAACTTAAATAATTTGGGTAACAGCATATGTTACTAAATCAAACACCACGATATAGTATCAATATAAATACAGGCCTTCATTGTTGTTTCAGGTTCTTTCTCTGGTGTGAAAGACAAAGGTGAACTTGAAAGTTATATGAGTAAAAGGGAAACAGAAAAATTATGAATGAGAAATTTGAAGTTGTGTAAACTTATAATAAAAGGCAGTCAGGAAAAGGGAAAAAAAAAAAAAACAAAAACAAAAAAAAAACCCAACTGTTTTAAGCCCCTAGTGAAACACAGTGAAATAACATTTTTGTGAACTAAGAACAAGAAAGTAGTGTAGGTAACCACGTTGTGGGTGTTAATGGTATCAAGCTGAGTGGGCAGGCAGCACAGAGGCATTCCCACCACGGTTAGGCTGGCCATATCGGCAGCTAGATTACCGAGAAGCGTTTGCGCGACACCCAATAGAATTCTTCTCTTTCTCCCTTACTCCTGAATGTACCTGAAGTTAAGGTTGATATATTTGCATAAAAATGTGTACCCATGAACTTGAACGTTGAGGTCAGGAGTAAAAAGAAACCAGATCAAACTTGAGCTGGCAAAATGAAACCACAGTGGACACGGCCTTCCCAGAACCATATGCAGGCCCATCACTGGACCTGCCCCTCTGCATGAGTCACTGTGGGCAGGTCCTTGACGTTTTTCCAAGCAAGGACAACCTTGCCCTCGAGAGCTGAGTGGACCTGCCCACCCAACAGCGCTCACTCTCCTTTGGGAGCAACTAGAGAGCTGAGCTGGAGAGGTACCAGCTCAGGAGTCCACAGGAAAGTCCTGTAGGGGGTATGGCTACCAGCAGGGCTGAAGGAGGAGAAAATCAGCTGGGCATCTTCCCTGTTCTACCTCTTCCAGCCGCCGTCTCTGCTCCTTCTGCTGCTCAATCCGTTTCTGCCTCTCTGCCAGCAGCTGCCTTTTATACTCCTCCTGCTCCCGGAGCTGCTGCTCCTGCAAGCTGCTGTCTCCGAAGGGCCTCGGAGCGCTCCTTGTTCTCCTGCTGCAGTCTCAAGAAATCCCGGCGAAGGGTCGACTCGCCAGGCACGTTGACGATGGAGCTGTGGGAGGAAGTGGCGCTGTCAGGGGCATGCTCTGGGTAGCATGGCAGCCCACGTGCTGCACCATCTCCACATTCATTCCCTCAGTGAGTCCCTCCCACTCGAAATTCAACTAAGAAACCCATGGAAACAACTGTATCTCCATCCAATAGTATTTGTCTTCTTTCATCTGTTTCATGACTATATTAAACTTCCCTGGACATCTGCTTGACAAGACTTCTCCCTCTTAGGATTCTCACATCAAATCAGATGCTAAAATGATCGCTGAAACCATCCTCTTCTACAGTCAGTCCCTCTCTGAGCCTCATTTCCTATCAGAAAAAGCAATGTCATGTTCTGGATCTGCCAGGACAGAAACAGCAGCATGACCTCACCATCTCCCTCTGGGCCGTGAAGCTTTGCCATATGCTCCCTCTCACTTTCCTCACTTCCAGGGTCAGCAGCTGGGCCCAAGCATGTCCCAAGAATTAGCCACTGATGAGAGTAAATAGCTTTGTTCCCAGCTGGTCTCCCTGCCAGAGTCACCTCTCCACTTCTAAAATAGCCAGAGTAACATGGCGAATGAGGCCCCTTAAACAGTCTCTTTCATGAGATCATGCTCCTATCCAAATAGAACTGCATTGCTCATGAAAAGAGTTCAAATAAGTCAAAGTTTTAGCCTCAAGTGGATTCAAATCTTTTCCTATGTAAGAATAATAGATACCATAGAGTTTTTGCAAGAATTTCTCACATCTCTTGATCTGCTCTCTTTAAACTCCCAATCTCTATACATAGTCCCTACACATCTTCCAACACGCCCTTCCACCCTCCTTGTGTCCAATTAGTTAGTTATGTGTAGCTGCAGAAGGTACAATGTTCGCATTTTAAAATCTTCTATTCCCTGATTAATTAGTTAGTATGAGGTTCGAGCTACCAACTCTTCAACCTTCTGCTTCACTGAACCTTGGGAAGCCAGAGACAACCAAAACACAGACTATGAAATGGATCGGGACAGAACATACCCTAATAGAAGAAATATAATGCAGGTCACCACACTTACGGGAAGAAGAAAACAAACAAGTACTGGGAAAGACTGCACTGTTTTTCAGTAGACACCTTACTGGCCCTTGAAGACAATTCTTTGTGTGCAGAGATGTCCTACATACTCCGAGACATTTGCCATCTGCGCCTCCTGGACTAATAAATGCCCGTGGCCAGCTCCCACCCTTTCCCCAGGACCAAAAGCAACCCCAGGTTTCTAAGTAACTGTGAAGGAGCTGTGAAGGACCCAGAGTGGAAAAATGTTTAGAGGGATCTTTCAAAAGAAAGAGAAGGGAGGCTATCAGGGCACTTCCGCAGTAACTTAAGACTCCTTCACACTACAGGAGTCTTCTGATGCCAGCACAGCTCTTTACAAGGTGGGGTGAGTGGCACCGTTACCTCGGCTCTCCTTCCTGCTCAGGTACCTCCTCCTCTTCCTCCTCGCTCCCACTGTACTCATATTCAGTTTCATCTATTAAAAAAGGACAAGATAAACATGATAGCTCACAAATCATGACACGTGCATGTACAGGCAAGTACCTCCAAGAGTGTGATTGTGGAAAATAAACAGTATGTTCTCTGTGACAGTAACAGTGGGTATGGAGACCCTGGGGGAAGGTAGAGCACAACAACACCAAGTTCCCACAGTGAGTGGTGACAATCCCCCAGGCTAGCCTTCCTGGCCAGAGAAGAGCAGATTTGTTGTATTCAAGACAACCCCGTGTGAGAGGCATGCTAAGGGGCTGAGGAGACAGGCTCCAGAGCGCCCTGGACATACAAGCAGCTTGAGCACATCAGCAAATCCAGAAAGTCCACTTTGAAGCTAAAATTCAAAGGGAAAGATTTAACTGCCCAAACCTAACGCAACTAAAAGTATTTGGTTATTTTTAACATTCAGAGATCCACGTAAGAGTGAAGCAAAGAGAAAAGTCTGCTGGGCTGAAAAAAAAAAAGTGAAGCATTAGGTACTTAGAGCAGAAAAAACAAAGTCAAATGTTCCCCCAAATTATAAAGTTGAAACCAGGGAAAAACTGATGAAACAGCAAAGAAGACAAAAACTACTCTACTTCGATCAGACTAAGCAAAAGTTTCAACATGAATAACTTATTTTCACTTTAATAGGTTTTATATCATTTTCCCAAAAGTAACACTCCACTTTATTAGACCCTGTACTTAATGTCACTACCTGGCTTTCAGTGAGCAATTTCACTCCACAGAACAATCAAAACTGGAAAGGCTGAAGAGATTTATAAAAGTCTATTCATAAACAAAAAGTACACTTCTAACTTTTTTCAGAATTATGTAAGTTTAAAATTAGTTTCCTGGTCAGAAAAAATGAGACTGAGAACTTAAATTATGGTTCAATCTGTATCATGCACAAATATAAATATATATTTACATATCTACAAATTTACCAGTCCTTACATATAAAATATTAGTTCTATGCTAGATAATCAAAACCACATAATATTGAACAACATAAAAATGCGCTAGCTTCCAAAGGAGATTCCAACTGAGATAATCTCTGGAATCCTTTAAATAGGCACTGTTTGGTTTAAAATTTTATACAATGTACTATTAATTACTGACGAGAGGCTGAGGATATTTGGAAGGTAAATAAATGCAAAGAGAAAAAAAGAGGTTGCCATGACTTGAAGAAATGAAAGTGAAGTGCCCCACTGGTCTCATCAATATGTAAATAACCTTTTCCCAAAAGAGCTTTATTTTGTTGCAAACTTTAATTCACTCTGCTACAACTGTATAGCTCAGTGTACAAAGGTTAGTTACTTTTATGACTGACTATATCAGAGGGCAAAAAAAACCATTATGAGCATCAATGGGGACTTAACTCGGAAAACCAAAGCTGTGAAGACTGAAAGAACATGCAAAGCTCAGTGCAGACCTCCAGAGAGGGCTGTGACGCACCCTTCTACTGCCTTCAACTCGGCTCTTTTTTGTTTCTTCCTTAGCCTTGAAATTTGTGTAAAAAAAAAATTCATTAACGAGATCCCAGTTATCCAGATGCTGTCCTGTAAAGTTACTGTAAGAATTCACAGAACAGAAAGATTAATGAGGGCTAGAGGTCTCGGAGAAGACGCTTTTGTGAAGCTGGTGATGAAGCTGGATCTGCACCTTGTGGGATGGAAGGAAACAGAGGACATGCCAGGCAGGTGGACACAGAACACGTAAAGCTATCAAACTAAGATTCTGGGGCCAGAAAGCAACATCTGTCTGCAAGCATAAGCGTGTGCTAATGCTGCGCAGTGGTTAAGAGTCATCAGGTGGAGCACAGCAGGAAGAAACCCTGAGGATTCTGGAGCAGGACAGTAGCATGTGAACACACTGATGACAATGTTCACAGCCGATCTTGAATAAACCCTGAGTGACAGGTGCAGAAAACAACGTCCATAACGAAGGAAAACGCACAGAAAAAACAAGTGTCCCGCCGTGGCGACCAGCCATGTTGCCTGTGTAAAGTGGGGTGTCAGCTCGGCAGTAGCCATGCAGCTCGTTGGCTGCTTGCTGCTGTGCAGGGCAGAGACACTAGCCGAGTGAGCACACACTCGCGGGTGGGAAAGCAGTGGCCTATTCTAGTTGGTAAACCCCTCCCCCACAAAAATGTTTTAAAGGTGAAAATGAAAACAGGCTGAATACCTTTCTCTCCCCGCTTCTTTCTGGTTCGGTCTATGTGGTCTTTGAGCTGGATTCTAACTTGCCTTTCGTTTGGCTGATCCCTTATAAACGGGTGTTTCAAAAGCTGCTCGGTGGAGGGCCGTTGCATGTAATTCTTCACCAGGCACCCTTCTATAAAACTAAAAAATTTCTTTGACCTGTAAGAGGAAGTAAAAAAAGATCATCAAACTTCTACCACCAAGGGCAAGGCTCCAAAACATCAGTAACGTATGAGCCTGAAAACGAAGAAGGGGCTCTGGGCTGCTGTGCACGCCCCGCGAGGGCACAGCAGTGACATGGGCAGAGACAGGAGTCCGGGGCACGGGGCCAGAGGCACGGCTCACACGCGGTTTAAGCGTCGCACTGTATCACCAACAACATACCACAGAGAGCCATGAAGGAGTCCGGCATAAATGAACTGGGTTTAAATCTAATGTTGCTTGTTAATCATTTAATCATAGGGGTGGAGGAGGTAAGGGGTGAAGGGCAGGTTTTGCTAAAACAAAGGCAGAGAGGATAGATGTCTGGAAGCCAGGAGACATGGACAGACACAGAAATAAGGAGCCGAGTTAGAAACCAAATGCTGGGGCTCTTGAACTTATTAATGTGACGTTTCAATCAGAGTCTCCAATTAGCTTATTTATCAGTTCTCTGCCTGGACCACACATATGACCTGACGACTTTTCTCTTATTTATCGCAGGTGGAAAGAGTTCTGAGGGGGCAATGACTTTGTCACTGCCTGACCACCCACCTAGATTTTTGCCTGTTTCTCAGTGTCTTGGCTCATGATGACCTCTATTCTCAGCACTGGCCCAGACCACTCTCATCCCATCACATATTTTGAGACCCAGCTCAGGCATCATCTCTTTTGCTAAGCCTTTCCCAGCAACACTGCACTCCAAATGGGGAATCTTTCTTCCAGGGCTTTCTGCACAGAACAGACTGCACACAGGTCAGAAACTGGTTCCAATTTTTCATTTGTCAGTAATTTTTCGTTAATGCCCAAAACTAGCCACTGGCAGACCACAAAAGGTAGGTAATAAATTTTTGTTGAATGAATGAGTTATTTGATCTTTAAAAATGTGATTTAGAAAACTAGTTCGGTTGTTTCCAATCACATCACTTTTAAGTATTGCTTCCACTGTCCTATATTTCTGTGCAAACTCACTACTTTTTTCAATTCAACAAATATTTATGGATCAATGACTTACATTTGCTTATCCTAGGTTCTATAAGAAATACATACAGGAGATAAAGTGGAGAAAACTTATGTGCACACAATAGCAGATATGCCATCAAACTTACAGAGGAAGAAAAAAAGAGCGGCTGCTGCTACAATGGGAGACACACAGAGAAAAAGGAGGGCCTCTGACACCCCAAAGATGGAGACGGGCCGTCATTCCAGAGTGAACAAGGCAACATGAACAAACCAAACAAGTGTTTGGAATAATGAATTGTTTTCTGATGCTAGTATGAAAAGTGCGAAAGAACAAATATAGGTCAGGGTCCGCTCACGAAAGAGCCCCAAAATCATTTAGGGAGGCTGTTACATTAGTCAATGGTTAATGAAGAGCCTGGGGGAGTCCAGGCAGTTGCATCTAACACAGAGACACCCAATCTCCAATGCCGGCAAGGATTATTCCAGGAGTTCCTTAAAAATACAAATACCTGGGTCACTCCTCAGACCTAACAAACCAGGAACTTTGAGGCTGCAGCCCTAAATTAAAAAGATGCCAAAGGGATTCTCACATCCCACATCTACAAATGAACAACTGGGAATCAAGGGTCAACGATATTACATGCTTTACAATCAACTGTCATGTTCTGCTAGACGAGGTCACCGGTCACCGATCAGCTTCTGAAGATGCAGAAGCAATAGCAGGAGCTCACACGTGACAGTCAGGAGACAGCATCCACACAGGAAGAAGGCATTTAAGTCTGTAAGCATCCTGTCCCTTTAGAAAACGTGGGTAAAACGACAGCAACGGTGTGAACAGATGAAAGTGCATCTAATCAGGTTTAGTCAGAGAAATTTCAGTGTGAGAACACAGGAAGAGCTGGTTGTTTCCTGCACCTGTCTCATGACACCACTGTATTACACACACAGCGATTAACCCCAAACTGCAAGCAGTGCACAGAATCATCGGAGTGGGGCCAGCTGACAAGACTCGTAAACGGGGAAGCACGCTAAAGACAGAGCACAAACTCCTTTTAATAATATCTGACAGAGAAAAGTAAGTATTTAGTTTGGTCTGAGCCAGATAAAGTGTTACCCCAGCCACACGGCTCACTCCCTGGTGATGTCCTCTACATGCATTAGTTCCCCTAGGGCTGGCCACCCATGGATGCCCATAGCTGTCATGTTTTAATGCAGGACACCACTGGGGCTAACATCTTTGCAACAGCATGGCCTTAAAAAGCCTCTTCCAAAACTGGAAACAACCACAGTAATCTGGATTTGAATGTGGTTAAAGACAATATAAAAATAATGAGAAAAACCCTGCCAGCAGACGAAAGGTAAGGAAAATACAGTGAAGTGTGCTGGCGGAAAGGACGGTGAGGGACAGGGAGAAGTGTGAAAGAAACAAGAGTGAAAACATGTGTGTGAATATATACCCACAGATGGGAAGAGAAAAGTACAGAACATCAGAAGATGAGCAACTAAGAAGAAAAAATCAGACAGAACAGCGAGAAGACCAAACCCAGAAAAGGAGAAGGCTCAAACTTGAAGGCTGCTGCCTATTTCAGAGTTTGAGTCAAGAACCTAAGAAGAGACAACACTAACTGGGAAACCAGAGTGAGAATAATTTCAGAAAGAAAAAGAAAAAGAAAACCATGGCAGGTTGGCATGAGTAAGAAAGATGATGAGCCCAGGGAAACAGGAACAGGAAAAGAAGAAAAGCTTCTCCCATGTGCTGGAGAAGACTCAGTGCTACCAGACTGATGGGAAACGATTCAGAGCTCAAGAGAGACAAGTGGGCAAATTTCTCAGCCTGAAAACACAGCAACTGTCCTACCCACTTCAGAATCTGAAATTGAAACAAACTAGCCTTTTCTCACATTGCTGCAAGTCTTAGAGCTTTTGTCAATGAACGTCATCATCATCCCCCTTCATTATCCCCCTCCACGACTGATTTTTGTTTAGCAAATAAATGGGAGCCACAGGGAGAAAGATGGCAGCCCACAGATAGCAGACCCTCCCTTTAATGTGTTCTGGAATGAAAGAGGATACACCTAGCTTCAAAGATTTGCAATAATTACAGTAAATGCCATCATAATTTTAAAAGCCTGTTTCACCTGAAGAACTGTAAGTCAATATAGCTTCGTTTTTTAGTGTGAAAATGTTTAGAAATACATACACGTGAAAGTTCGTTGAAATAGTAAAACAGGAAAGTTTTCTTTAACCATGTTATGGTATTTTACATGGCCACTTACCACTATTTTGTAATTCAAAGAGAATTTATCAAGGAAAAACAAAACAAAAAAAATCAATACACTTTTTAACTGGTGGTGTGAGGGCCCTGGCTCTTGTGTTCTTTGTGAATTAGAATGGCCAGAACTGTGTCTCAGAGTAAAACTAAAAAAAGAACAATATTTTTTTAAAGGAAAAGAACAACAACAAAAAACCATACATAGCTTACCATTTTTTTGACTTCAGCCGGGGAGGAGGATTTCTGGGAATGAGAAACAGTGCTCTCATTGGATGCATGTCACAGAGAGCTGGGGAGAGGAGACGGTCGTGTCAGTATGGCACTCATTTTACTCATTCTTGATCTCTAGGGTTCACTCACAATATCAAATGCTCTGTCCCATCATCTGGTTGATATACTTTACGTCAAGCAGTCTAAACATCTAGTCGTGAGCCCTAAGGCACACCTTAAATTCCCCCATTTAAATGCAGCAAAATAAAAGGAGAATGGGAGCAATAAGAAGAATATACAATTTTAGATAGACACTGGAGAGTTTTCATGGTCAAAGATAAATACTGATTCAAAGTCTTCAAAGAGTCAACAGCCTACGCTTCTAAACCATCTATATGATTACAATGAAAATAACATTATCTCACAGGGTTGTTGTGAGGATTAAATGAGACACCACTTGCAAAGGCCCTCGCACAATGCCTGGAAGGCAGTAAGCATGGCTAAGCCCTCCACAAGTGTCAGCTGTTCATCGTTATAAATATTACTAAAAAAAAAAACAAACAGCAAAACGGTTAAGAGTAAAACAGAACCATTCACTTCTGTGCAATTACTGTTTGTACTCCTATCACTTGCCCCATAAAGGCATGTTAGGTACACAAGTACACAACCTTACGGTACAATAGGCGATGTGCATTTTCATGTGCTTATTTACCTTCACAAGCATCTTACAGATAGCTGAGAAACAGGAGCCAAAGAAAAAGATAACACTATTCCCACTGTGAAAGGAAACTGAGATAAAGGATCGGACAACACTTCCCAGTCTCAGCTGCTCCGCGTTTACCATGAGGGGATGTATGGTGGTCAAGACAGACGTCCATTTTTGTGTTGCAACTAATTCTTAGCTGTGGGTAATTTTTTTTCCATTCATTCAACAAAAATTTACTCAGCAACAACTATGTACCAGTTTTACATTCTTTGTGTATAGCTTCTTTGTGGGGAGGGGGGAGGAACTAGCAGAAAATGCTGTTTTTTCCTTTGTTGTATGCAATTCTACCTTGTCCCTAATTAAAAATCAATTTTATGGAGTTGTCATTAATTTGATCCAAAGCCAAAGCAAAATTTCATAAATAATACAAAAAAAATATTCTAAAGATAAAAATATTTGCCTCTATTTGTCAAGTCAAAACACAAGCAATACTTAAAATTTCCTGTGTTAGGACTGGTTTCACTGAATGATAAAAAGTTCAAATGGTAAAAAGAAAAATCACTGCCTATTATTTGATGTCACCATAATTTCATATCTACACCAGAATATGACTTTAATAAAGGATAATGTATCCTAAGGACCTCAGAGAGCTCTCCAAAAGGAATAGTAGATGTCAGGGTTTCTTTTACATCTAAAACTTTATTGTATTTATGATTCCTCCATCTAAATGGCCCACCAGGAACAGCTTTATCCACAAAGCTGTTCTTTTTGAAACCTTGAGACTAAGTTTAAGTTGTATACGACAACTGGGCTATAAAGGAAAAAATGTTACTTACGGGGCGCGCCCTCTGCCATCTCAATGGCTGTGATACCACAAGACCAAAGGTCACTCTGCAAAAACAGAACAGTATGTCATGGGGAGTATGTCAGCTACGAGGCCACTAGTTTACTATTGCTAGTTATTCATGAAAATGATATGAATGCATTCTTTGGCATATAAACTGAAAGGAAGTTTCAGGAAATAAAAACCAAAATTAATAATAAAATAAAGATAATTTGTTAATTAGAATTAGAGCTACTCCACGTAAAAGCTTCGGACTGCCTACTGCAAGCTCTGCTGCTCAGTATGTTTCTTTATTCTTGAGACGCATTCAATAATTTAGACTCCTGGACCAGATTTATGCTTATTTTTATGTTTTATGTTAACATCTCAAACTTAATTAAGATGTTAAAAGTTTAAAGGCTAGAAAGCACTCATTTAATAAAATCTTCCACAGTAAGCTGATCCACATCATGCTGCCAAGTCTCTTCCACACTCCCCTCAAACTTAAAGGGATGAGCAGTAAGTAAAGTGCCTTTCCGCGTGCAGAATCTTTTCCTTCTGATTCCTTTCAAGTATTAATTTTAAAATTCAAATTTTAACTTTATTCCCCACTCAAGTACAAGTTCCATGAGGGCAGGCATCTTTGTTTGATTCACCTTTGAATCCCAGGAATTGCAACTCACACGTGGTGGGCTCTCAAAAAACACTGGGTGATGAATAAAGGTTTACCAGCCAATTTCTTAAAATCCAAACAAGCTCTTTAAAAAGTAGATAATGGAAGATTACTATCATTAGTGTTCTTTTGTTTATATGCTATCCTAACAAAGGAATGACTTAAAGTTGCTCAGTTTAAAGATTTTCTAAATAACCTATAATTATGTTACCCAGTTCAAACACATGTTGGATTACAAGAATAAAGGAAGACCTGCAAATGCCCCCCTTATTTTTATGGAGTTTTCTCTACTACACGGGTACAAAGTTGGGGTTTACCACCTTAACTTAGTGACTGACTGATCTTAGCAGCATCGGTGATGGGGTAAGCAGAGATGTTCCATGCTCCCTGGGTGGTGAATGCCGACCACACATCTCCTCTGACATGATCTTGATGAGGTTTTTCCTGATACTAACTGAGCCTGTCCAGTGTATAGGAACAAGCTAACTGACGTTACAAAGATTGTAAAGCTAAGATTGAGAAATGGTAAGACAAACCCAGAGGGGAGAACACTGCCTCTTCAGCAAGTCAGTGTCATTAAAAAAAAAAGGGGGGGGGCTACTCTCAATTAAAAGATACTCAATGGCCAAACAAGTAAATACAATGTCTTGTCCTATATTGAATACCAGTTTGGACAAACGAGGTGTAAACCAGCTGGGTCTAAGTATGGATTTTGTATTTTAAATTTATTTTTAATTTACTTATGTTCAAAGATAATTTTGTCATGTTCAAAAACGTTTTCAAATTTTGGGGCTATAGAATGATGTGTTAAAGAGTGAAAAGTCGTAAAGTCTCTAACGTATTTTAAAATACTTCAGCAAATAAAAACATAAAATAAAAATCCCTCTGTACTCTGGGCTTAAATTGAGCTTCATTAACTGGGTATTTGTAATAAATACTGAAATTCACTGCAGAATATTAAGCTATAAACTCAATTATCAACATTATTATCAGGTACATTAACTACTCTGACTCATTAAATAAGTCAAAGAAATTTTTTTTTTAACAGCTTTGTTAACATATTCGACTTGAGCCTGATGCTCTAATATGGGTTTTTCCATCAGGATCAAAAAGTGCATTACTGATACAAGTCCCTAGAGGTCACTCTAATAACTGTGTACCAACTCAAAGCCAGGATGCTCTAGAACAAGACTAATAAAACTTCAAATAGATGAAACTATTTTTATACATTCTGACACTGTTTTTAAAAAATAAATATCTGGTTATAATATAGTCTTCAAGTTAAAGAGGACAGCAAAAAGGGCAGAAGCTTTGAATTTTCTCATGACAAAAAGTTCTGTGCACAACAAACTACTACTCAGTAAGGAGAAGACAGGTGATGCAGAACGAACAGAAAGATGACAGCATCTAAATACCATCCTGGCAAATCTGTACCTGCAACAGGGTGCCCATGTCATTCCCACTGAGGAGGCAGGAAGGGACAAGGGGTGCAGGATTTGTAAGCAGAGCCCTCACCCCCAGGAACGGCAAGGACCCAGTGAAGGCTGACCAAGCAGGCGCCTCTTACTCTGTAATCATAGGTGGCATCTGGGTTCTCATCACAGGCGATGACCTCAGGAGCCATCCAGTAGGGCGTGCCTATGAACGTGTTTCTCCTGCCAACGGTCCTGTCAAGCTGAGCGCTCACACCAAAATCCACTGGGAGGGGGAGAGAGGGAGGGAAAGTGGAACACAATTAACAGACAAGTACAGTACAAGACCAAGAAATGTGAGGAGATGTCTGCAGAGTAAATGAAAACTGTGATACTCTGTGGACATGCAACCTCCTCAAGGCCACAAACTACAAAGAGCGACTCTCCAGTGCAAAGCCAGCACCATTCTCTACCAGTCTGAAGGCTCCCGGGAGCCCTGGACCCAGCCACCAACCCAAGCTTCCCCGACAGTGACCACCAGGGGGACTTTTGGATGAATCGGACCTCCGGTGGGTTCAGGGAACATGCCGGCATAAACAAGATCAAGATCGGGTCACAGAAAGCCCCAACTTCAGGAGAACTGACCGAGAGCCTATGTGACTTAGCATCTTAAGCAGCATTAACTACAGAAAGAAAAGAAACCCACAAAGGTTTTCTGGAAAGAACACAGTACTGAATTAAATAAACAGAGTCAAGCTAAATCACACATGCACTAGGAAACACCCCCCCCCCTCCCCAGGACTTCTGTGGACTCTTCACTCCTACATCCCACCCAAGTGAATGATGATGGTGGTTTACAGAGAAGTTCAAGGATGGGAGACAGAACTGGCAGCAAGACCATGTTCTGCAATGGGGTGCTCACTGACACTGCCACTTAGATGCACTGTCATTACCTCCAACCGGAAGGAGTGCGGAGGGCCTATGGAGGGCTAAAATTACTTCCATCTGCAGAACACCTTCAGAAAATCACCTGGTCAGGGTGCAGAAGCACATGTCCAATGCCCCCGAGACAGACACAGGCTGCGCAGGCAGTGCAGGTTACTGCTACCTGGACAGCTGTAATCCACCAGCAAGCGAGTACCAAGGGACTGCCACAGGCCTAGCACCAGGGAGCCAAGGCAGGGAGCACACAAAACTTGCTGAGTGGTTTGGAATGAGAACAATCTGAGGGCCTCCTATCTTAGCTTTGAGGGGATTTCCCGATTGGGCAGACTATTCCTCCACAGATGACCAGTGAATGCAGGTACTATGCAAGAAAGCAGTCATAATGATCTTATTTTTAAAGTTTAACTACTAGGCCTAAGATTTTTGAAAGGTGGATTAGAGTCTTATAACCATAAAGAATTTTTGTGTGTGTGGTGCTTTAGTGGAAGGAAACTTAATGCTAATTGTTTTAAACCCTGACAGAACCATGGTATGAAAGTAGAATGGTAACAAGTTCAGATCCAGGTATGGGAAAACCAGAAATATAAAAGAACCGCTATAAAGTCTTCTCCAGGAAGACACTCCAGGCTTCTGCATCCACCCATGCATACGTTTACTGAGCACCTACTACATTCAAGGCAGTGTGCTGGATAAGAATCTTTTTGCAAATAAAACAATCTTAGCCTCTGCACTCCCAGAACTTATATTCTGGTAAAGGAGTCAGAAATATAAGTAAACAAATAGCAAGAGAATTATAAAATGTGATTAGTATTTTAGAGGAAACAAGCAGTGGGACTCTGCACAGACCAGGGGTCAGGGAAGGCCTCTGAGGATGAAGAAAAAATACAACTTTGAAACTGGGGAAGAGTATGTAGGAAGGCCCCAGGCAAGTCCCAAGGACGTTAAAGAATGAGTGACTGAAAAAGAAGATAGAAGGGTAGCAAAATGAGGTTGGAAAGTGGCAGGGACTATGGTTTTTTATAGGCCACAGTAAAAATGTAGTGAAATAGGAAGCTGTTAATGGTCTTTAAGCAGGAAAGTGACATGATCTGATTTAGACATTATTCTGTCTACCACACGGAGAATATAGCAGAGGGGAGAAGCACTGGGGAAGGGAGGTGGAACCAGGCTAAGCAATAAGCCCATTTCTCACATGTTAAATAGAAAACACTGGTAACAGAGTGAACTTTTAGCTAAATACAAAAGGGGCGGAGAATGCTGCTGGTCTGTGTCAAATACAAGTGTGAGATCACGTGGCACAGCCATCACATACCAAGTTTCACCTCTGCATTCTCAGTCAGCAACACATTCTGGCCCTTGATGTCCCGGTGAATCACATGATGGATGTGAAGATGTGCCAGCCCCTGAATAAGAAGACAGATTTGAATTTTAGGTCTTGTGTTGCTGTAAGTGAATAACCAAGAGCACAGCCCTCATGGCAAAGCACACGTGCTGAATGGTTCTGTGTGCCGCATTTAGAACACACAAGTCAGTCTCAGTGCACGTCCCCAGGCAGACATCAGCCACGACCCTGGAGAGAGGCGTACCCACCCGCAGTCCCAACGGGTCTCCGTCCCCGTGAGCAACATCAACTCTTTCTAGCTGCCCCTTGAAGATACGCTGTGGATGACCATCTGCACTTTCTCCGCTATAGTTTGTGCTATTTGCGTGCAGGGTGGTTCCTTTCCCACGCTACACATCTATCTTTCAGTGGGAGATCCCGCAGTATATTTGAACTAAACACATCCCAGGGGAAAAGCGAAGGGCAGGAGTGGGGTTTAAAGTCTGGCCCTGGGACACTGCCTAGTTTTCCCAGCACACAGTGACAAACTGCTAACTGTTGATAAATCCCACCTCCACCCCAAGCATAAACCAATTCTGCCATCACCAGAGCTTGGAGTTCAAAGCATTTCTTTCCCAAGGAGATAAACCCTGCTGGCTCATGGTGCTACTTGATGACCTTGTAGCTGGAAGGAAGCCCAGAAGCATGTCTCTTACAAGAGGTGGTGCAAGAACAAAACCAAATTTGGCATGCAGATGGTCTAAAAGACAAAAATGCACGTTCTCACAGCTCACTTATTCCGTTTTAGCAAAAGAAGCCAAAAGATAGCTCGCGCCTCCTCAGGACACAAGCAACCTATTTACTCTGAAATTTGCAATTCAAAAAAGGTAGGTTAGACGTAAGGGTTTGGTTTTCCTGTTTACTTTTTTGTGGGTTTTACTGTTATCATGACTTTGTAGGCTCTGTGTTAACGACAACAAAGCTCTGAACACTAAGTTTTGTAGCACGGGGGTTTCTAGTAAATCGGTTACTATAGTCTGCCTGTGAAACAGAATGGAGCTTATTTGATGGCTCTGTTTATGTTTCCACCACACTGGATGTGCAGTGTTAATACCACAAAGCACTGCACAAGCTCTAAAAATATATGGTATCTTAGTGCTATAGTTAAGAAGAAAGTCCCTCCTTTCAGCACAAAATAACTTTGAACAGCAAAAGAGACCAAAAAAGAAAATGCAGCTTCCCTAATTCTTTCATAATTCCTACTTTTACTACTTCAGTTAAATTTTTATTCAATAACTTCACAGACACTCTTTCTTACACTTTTATAAGATTATCTTAGCAACAAACACAAGTACCCACATCTTCTCAAACAAATACGGCCTGTGTGCCCCTTGCTCCTTACGAGCAGTCCACGTAAGAAATATCATTCCTGTAGCTCTCTCATCATGGACACAGAACGAGGAGCAGTCAAAGGCTGCCTCTCTCTATCAGCTACATAAGGCCGTTAAGTGCCTGTGCTGGCTTCTACCAGAACCTGTAGGCACCGTGCAGACTGTGGCTGTTAAGTGAGCGAGATGAGCGTTCTGGCTCTGCTGGTAAACCTTATAGTCTCAGGGTTTCAGTGGACTGGCCCCGGAGAGCTTTCCCACTTGACGTCTGCAGCCTGCATGCTCAAGACTCAACCTTTTGAGGGATTTAACATAGCAGCAGCTGAATCTAACACCCTAAAGAGTGAGGACCAGTTTGCCACTATCAACCTTAACTGCTCCAACCATGTTTTCAAAGACCCAGGGGACTCACTCGGGTGGCTCCCTCCTTCCCCATGAGCGCCCCCGCCTCCTTCCCGCCAGACAGCACTCTTCACCAAAACCGATTCCAGTAACTGCTGTCATAAACACACCCTGGTTTCCTATACTGACTCTTCTGGAGGCTTTTGTTTGTTTTTACTTTGTTTCGACTTTTGTCCTAAGAAAAACTCCCATTCTAGATGAAATATAGATTAAGGAAATGTGTTCCACTTAGGTGGAAAACCCTAGGTACATCTCAAAAAGATATCCATTAAGCTCCTGTACTGAAGTCCAACAGGGGCCTCAAACAACCTGGGTTTCTTTCAAATATTGCCTGAGATCAATGATGCTAAAACAGCTAAAAATATTTATTACATACAATAGTAAACAATGCTTGCCTGTGCGTATAAAAACATGTAAAACTGTCTTTGATGATTGAAATGCATTTGAGCCTCAGATCTTTATACTAAAACCTAGAAATCCAACACTGGCATGACATATAGGAGTGGTACGCGTACATGTGTGCTTCTAACAGGATAAGGCCGACTAACATTTACTGATAACTAGTTGTGTACTCACATGTTACATTAAATGACTCATGTACGCTAACTCATCTAGTTCACATGATGTCCTCCATTCATAGGCCTGGTACCTAAACTTACAGATGAGGAAAATGAGCCCTGAGGCTGAGGGACTTTGCCGGGAGCGGGCAGTGGATGAGCAGCACAAGCAGGACTCGAACCCAAGCCTGTAGACTCTAGCGTCACCAGTGCCCACTCCTGCCTACTGGGCTGGGTGCTGATTATTAACACAATGAGCACTACTGGCTTTTCAGTGAACTCCCTCACAATAAGGCGGGCTGGTGTTTAGCTTCCCACCTCTGGCTCTGCTCCCTAAAACAACCATCAAAGGCAGAACCCTGGCGTTTTAATAATGAAGTCTGAGTGTGACTATAAAAAGTTGGTTCTGCCACCTCACCCCAACAACTAGTTTTCTTAAGAGAGTGGTGTGTTTCCAAGGGCTCTGTAAAATATCTAAATAAAAAGAAGTTAGGACTTATCTTTATGAATTCTCAATGGCATTTTTAAACCTGCACTCCTCTATGAAACTTAAATATAAGAAGTGGGGTAAATTTACCTATAATCAAAAAATAAAGTAACAATTTTGTATTAGTGAGAGAAGCATAAGAATTATTCTAGTTTAACCCTATAGTCTTTCTTTTTAAAATGCGGTGGGTAAATGAAATCCAGCCAAGTCATTTAAGTATGTAATGTACGGGTAAATAAAGTGAAGAGAAAACCCATGCTGACCAAAGCAAAGAGGCACACTGGCAACTCACATGCACTTCTCAAATATGAAATATTAAGAACCTTCTGCCTGGATTAAGAACCTGCTGTTAGGATCGCTCTACTACTGAAAGGAATAACTTGGAAGCTGCTAAAACAGTAGTTCAGAAACTTACTCTAAGATCATAAGCCAGCTTTACAATTGACTGTAAATAACATTACACCTTTCCTCATAAACAGTGCAACAGATCTGGACAGTTAATGGCAAAGTCCACAAAGGGATTTTGAAAGCCAGCTTCAGCACCATTAATACTGATTCATAAGCTTAGACACAGGATTCCTACAAACACAATAGTAAGCAATTATTTATCTTCCCGTCTACCATTTTTTTTAACAGCTGGAGATGAATTCAGGGAAATACAAAAAACAAAAACAAAAACAAAAACAAAACCCTATTTTTTGTTTTAGTATATTTTCTCTACATACTTGCCGGAGTCAAAACCATGAGGTAGCTTAAACTACCAAAGGCAGCCAGTGACCCAGAGCCCTTAGCGGTCCCAAAAAGAATAACCTGTACAGTTATGAATGATGAAAAGAAACACTTCAGGCTAGAAGCATAGAATGGAAACACAAGGCCATGTGCCGGGCACCGGAGCTGTGCCCAAGCCTTACCCGCAGGATCTCTCTGGAGATGTAAGCTATCCAGTCTTCTTTGAGTGTGTTCCCTTTGGTGTTCTTCACAAGGTCTGTGATGGAGCCAGCCCCACAGAACTCCATGACCAGCTGCAGGGAGGACAAGACACACTGTGAACCATTGAGGATATCATACACACTCGAGAGAAGGTAGGAAACCACAGTCTGACTCCCTCTTGCCTTTCCTAGAGATCTGGGCACATGGTCATTTTGGAGGCATCCAAATCACTGAAAGCATTTCACTAGCCAACTCATTTCACATTCGTATCTTTGGTCCAGGGGTTTCCCGTATTCTACGGCACACCCCCCAGTGCAGAGAAGTGCTGCTTCTCGCCCCGAAGCACATGGGAGAGCCGTTCTGTCCTTAACCAGTGCCCAGTGATCAGAAATCTAATACACTCACTAACATTACTTCTCATCCACTAGAGTCAAAGATGTTTTAAAAACACACTGTGATTTTCAACTATATTAACTGAGCTTCATATGAAAGTGCTATTTTTAAACAATAAATAATTTTTAAAAATACATTCTTTAGTATACCTAAGTGTCTGAACAATAAGAACACGAGTATATTTTTAAAGTACCTAGAAAATGAATTGAATTGACCTATTCTAAAATTTTAACTATGATGGGATTTGGGCAATGGAAATGAAAGTAACTGTTTCTCTTTTTTTAATTTTACAAATTTTCTACAATCGCTTTTTTAAAAGTTCGGTAAAATATCTATCTTCCTGCTTTTCTTAGTCCAGTATCCCAGTTCCATCTTCTTGAATATAAATATGTTTAATAAAAGTTAAGGTTGAATGTATCAATTCCAGAAATTTCCCTGGAATGAGCTGTTTTTTATAAACTTTTATCATTAATATTATTAATAAATTATTGATATGTTCGTTTTCTTGCGATTTGTCTTTCACTTCCAGGTGATAAAGAAAGACACATTTACTTGGCTTCTGTATTAATTAATATCCATAAAGATTTTATTGTATTGCTTTTATTTTCAAGCTCCAAATTTCCTTGCTATTTTGTTATGTTCCTTTTAAAACATGCCATGTTATCTCTGAAACACAAAGTTAACTGTTTTCCAGGCAATGTGAAATCAACATCAAAATAAACATTCAGTGTAATGCCAACCAAGAAGGCCAAGAAAGATACCAGCCACTACCCCTTTTTCTTTGCTTTTCCTTCTCCTCCCTCTGGAAAGTCCTTAAGGATCTTTCAACACAACCCAGGAGGACACCCCACTGAAACGCTAAGGAAACAGGTGCCTACCCAGAGCTGGTCATCATGTCCCGGAGGGCTCTTCTTAATGAAAGCACCGTAATATGTCGCAATATTTCTATGATGAGAATATTTCTTCAGCATATTTATCTCCAGTTTGATTTCTTCCTCTTCATCCTTAAGAAAAAATAAAAATAAATGTACAACTTCTGAATGATGTGCATGATTTGATTTTCACCTCCTACAGGCAATAACGGAAGCCCCCAGTCCCTCCAGCAAGGAGCAAGGGAGAGAGATCCATTCTCAGGCCCAAAACTGGGGGCTTTAAGAAGAATTGTCCCTCTGAAATGTGGTTACCAGCTATGCAAGAAAAACACAACGCATAAAACGTAACGATTAATATAATATGGGAGGCAGTGTGGAGCAGAGGGCATGTGGGGTCTTAGCTCTTCCACTAACTATATGACGTCAGGTAACTGACCCCACTTTTCTGGGCCTTAGTTTGCTCATTTGTAAAAATGGGAGGGAAAAAAAGAGAGAGAGATTGACTGATAGTATTCCAACTAATTACTAATTACTAGGAAAGGCTGTTTCTTTTCTAGAAACTACTTGCAAACATAAATCACCCGGCACAGTCAGGCAGAGAAGGGTTACCTCACACGACAGCCTGACCCTCCGGCAAGGCCACGTGCAGATGATTGAACACAGAGCAGCACTGCAGGCCCAGAGTGGACGATGCGCTCAGTGAGAACCCACCACCCCCAAGGGAGCCAGGCGTGTCCAACAAGCCCAAGCAACAAGTAACAAAAGGCCACTCAGTGACAGCAGGTAATTCTAGCCTCTTGCTTTATTAACATAAGATGAGCAGGGAAAGAAGTACAGAGTTTGTGTGAGATCACAGGAGGAATGAAAGGGAACAGAGGGTGACACATGCAGGTCTGAAAAATAAAAACAAGTCACCCTTGTGGATGCTGAGGGCTGCCAGTGTCCACCTTTCAGATATACCCCTGGGGGAGAAACAGCACCAGCCTGCGTATTCTGCCCCTTGCGAAGGACACATGACACAGAGTGAGGGTTCTGCCAAACCACCTGCTAAGAAGACTGACAGGTAGCATGAGAATGAAGGGAAAGCAGAATTAAAGTGAGAAAGAAAGGAGAAGGCACAGGAAAAGAGAAAATCAGCCTTGGTGAGCTAGAAAAGCAGTGTCTGAGGGAAAACCAACATCTTCGAGAAAAACCTGATAACCAGATTCCCCTCAGTGCATCTATTTTCAAAAGGGCATAGTAGCTGGTTCTCTCAATGTCTTTACTTTTCTATACTGTCACACTCATCCCACTTATAGCTGATGTTCTTCCCTCTCCAGGGAAGACTAGGGGTTCTGAGCAGTCCAGATGCATGTGTGTGCAGGTACAGGGAAGAGAAGACAGTGCATGCACCTGAATGTGCGCACATGCGCGCACACACACACACTCACTCACTCACTCTGAAGAAACCTGCTATTGCAGCCTCACATCTCCAAAAACCATTCATGAGGCCTCGCAGACCTAAAATAAGTTTGGTTTGCAAATACTGGTCTTTAAGATAAAAGCTGCAACATCACTAATCAGATATTAATGATGAGGCCAAATGAAAAAGAGAATACCTTTTAAAATACAACTTTCAGTTGTACATTATTGCTTTAGAAACCAAATACACTAACAAAACATATAATCATCTTAGAACAAGACTCTCACAATGCTGTCTTCTAGCTTGGTTCCGAGCCATCAGAATTAGAATATTACAGCATATTTTACAATATTATAGGCACAATTGTCATATGACTGGTGGGTGATGACCGCAAATATGAAGCAGAGTCCCATGATCAAGTACAGTCTGTATAACAGTCTGTGTAATAATTCTCATTCAAATCCTATATATATGAAAATTGCACCAAATACATAACATTTCAATCTGTAATTTGAAAAATGTGATACTGAATAACTAGGATATACCTTAATTCTAAACAAAAACCAGTTAGCCAAGCTAGTGTTATAGAATGACACATTTTGATTTGGAACATTTCTTCAAAGGAACTCTATACTATAACATAAAAGAATAACAATTTTTATTAACATAAGGCACAAGGAAGCATGCCCCAAACAGAACTAGAAAACCCAGTTCTTCAAAAGCTTTATTTTATGCTCTTTCCACATGCTCATTCAAACACATAGGTTTCAGCGACCACGACCTGCTGGCACATGTAGCCCGACTTGTCCCGAGTCCCTGACAGGACCCAGGCATTCCTGAGCAGCCCAGGACAACCAGTCTGGGGCTCATCGAGACTGACAGATTCTGAATGAAACTCTGCACATGACTATGGCCATCAACACACTGTCCTGCCAGAAAGGCGTCTGGTGTTACATGTGGAGCCAGGCCCACAGTCAAGCATGCTGGGCCCTGAGAAGTCCAATATCCCACCTTCCTTCTACTGGTCCACACCAGGGCTTAGAAAGTGAACTAAAAGTTTGATTGTTTTTCCATTTTATTGATAATCAGTAAACCTACAAGAATCTGGGGTATAAAGACCACATACAGCCTGAAAGAACCATGCTGAATTAGAATAGAGGAAAAAAATCAAAACATTGATTGTACTTTTGTTTTTGTGGTAAGAACAGCTAATCACTTCATGCAGCTTTGAGCATCTTCCTGGGTTGCTACAGACTGCTTTATGGATCCACCCCTGACCCCACCTCTTGCTACTCCCCAGGACCAGATGAATTACCCAAGAGTCATTATTACTTACAGCACTCTGCCAGTAGCTTTCACCTCTACAGAAGCAAATGCTACCTACACTTCTCCCATGAGACACTTCCTGAGCAATAAAGATCAAGACTTACTGCTTCGATATATGCTTCTTATTTCTTCAGTGACATAAACTAGTAACTTCTAGGATCTAACCTGTTTACCATACTTAATTTTAAAGCGTTTCCATAGGCACTTGATATTTTCATAGCTCACAGAGTTAAAATCTTACACATTTTATGCAATTAAAAATTCTTATAGACTTAAATTCAGTACTGCCCACTAGTATAAAAAACACAATGCACATATTGGTAAATGCTGGCATGTCGTCATGGCATTATGTATGTCCCTGAATCTAAGATGCTGCTGGACAGATATGTAAATTTATGTAACAAAACCATGACATCCCTTCTCTTGCTTCTATGCTTATAGAATAGATGACTATTACACAACTTATAAAATAAAAAGGCATTTAGTACCAGTTATTGTCATTTACTCACGAGTGCCACCTTGGAGAGAAAGCACTGGGAATGCAGAATCTGCTAGTGGCTTTGAGCCAACTACAAATGGAATCCTAATTATGACTAATGCTTATAATAGAGTGTTTCATGTTGTCTTTAGAGTCATAATGAACCAACTTCTGAGCTCAAACCTTCCTCTGGCCATTAGTTAAAAACAAGTTTGGTGGTCTCATTCCAATATTTAAATACCACAGCACCATCACTGGTACCAAAAACAAACTCATTTAGCCTGAGAAGATATAGCAGAAAACAGTCAGGGGAGGCGAGAATTGAAAATTTAAAACAACAACAAATCCCACATAGGAAAAGAAAGAGGAATGGGAAAACAGTATGACAGAAGTTTATGCAGCTCAGGTGTCAAGGCCAAGTCCAACTGACTTTGGTCTTCATTCCCTTTAGAAGGCCACAATCGTATAGACAAATGAAGAAAAAAAATTAAAGGCAACTTGAAAGAGGACTTTTTGGAGAGAAACGTGAAGCCCCTTCTAGTTTTCTCCAGGAAAACTAGAAAACTCCAGGCAGCTGACGGCCCCTCTGTGATTTAAGGCAGCTGATGCCAGTTAGCATTTGGGTCTCTAACCAGTGGGAGTGAACACTCACAGAAAAGCCCTTTGTCTCTGCTTGGAGATGTCTAGGCCAGGAGTTCCATCCATTCCCTGGCTGCTAGGTATGGGGCTAGTTCTCAAAAGCAGCTTTTATTGGAATCAAGCCAGTTATTAACCCTACGATGGCCTCTAAGGTGTTCAAGTAAAGAGTCGCACATCTCTCACCCTAAATCAAAAGCTAAAAATGATTAAGCTCAGTGAGGAAAGCACGTCGAAAGCTGAGACAGGCCAAAAGCTCAGCCTCTGTGCCAAACACTTAGCCAAGTTGTAAATGCAAAGGAAAAGTTCTTGAAAGAAATTAAAAGTGCTACTCCAGTGAACACATAAATGATAAAAAAGGAAAACGGACTTATTGCTGATATGGAGAAAGTTTTAATGGTCTGTATAGAAGATAAAACCTGCCATAATAGTCCCTTAAGCCAAAGCCCAATGCAGAGCAAAGCCCTAACTCCCTTCAATTCTATGAAACTGAGAGGTGAGGAAGCTACAGAAGAAAAGTTCGAGGCTAGCAGAGGTTGGATCAAGAGGTTTAGGGAAAGAAGCCACCTCCATGACACAGCTAGATCTAGGGTAATTAATGAAGATAGCTACACTAGCGACAAATTTTCAATGGGGACAAAACAGACTTATCCTGGAAGATGCCATGCAACACTTTCAAAGCTACAGAGAAGTCAATGCTGGCTTCAAAGGACAGCCTGACGCTCTCCTTAGGAGCTAATGTGGCTGATGTCTTTAAGTTGAATCCAATGGTATTTATCATTCAGAAAATCCTAGGGCCCTTGAGAATTATGGTGAATCTACTCTTGTCTGAGCTCTATAAATAAAACGACAAAGCTTGGATGACAGCACATCTGTTTATAACATGGTTTATAAAATATTTTAAATCCACTGTTAAGAACTACTGCTCTGGTGGAGATGGGCAAGGAGACGAATGCAGTTTTCATGCCAGCTAACACAACCACCATTCTGCAGCCCGCAGATCAAGGAGTCATTTCACCTTTCAAGTCTTCCTATTTAAGAAACACATTTAATAAGGCTGTAGCTGCCACAGATCGTGATTCTTCTGACAGTTTTGGGCAAAGTAAACTGAAAACCTTCTGGAACAGATTTATCCCTCTAAATGCCATTAGGAACATTTGTGATTCACGGGAAGAGGTCAAAACATCAACATTAACAGGAGTTTTGGAGAAGTGGGTTCCAACCTCCATGGATGACTTTGAGAGGTTCACAACTTTAGTGGAGGAAATAACTGCAGATGTGGTAGAAAGAGCAAAAGAACTAGATTTAGAAGTGTTGAAGACATGACTAGATAAAACTCTAATGGATGAGAGGTTACTTCTTATGGATGAGCAAAACAAGTGGTTTCTTGACATGGAATCTACTCCTGGCGAAGATGCTATTAAGATCGTTGAAATGAAAACAAGGGATTTCAAATATTACATAACTCGGTGGATAAAGCAGAAGCAGGGTCTGAGAGGGCTGACTCCAACTTTAAAGTTCGACTGTGAGTAAGATGCTACCAAACAGCACCACATACTACAGAAAAATCGTGAAAGTGGGAGTCGATCCATGAGGTGAAGTTCACTCTTAAGACATTGCCACGGCCACCCCAACCTTCAGCAGCTGCCAGCTTGACCAGCTAACAGCCATCAATGTAGGGACAAAACCCTCCAACAGCAAAAAGATGACAATTCACTGAAGGCTCAGAGGATGGTTAGTTAGCATTTCTTGGCAATAAAGTATTTTTAAATTAATGTATATACATTTTAAAGGCATATGCTAGTGCATAATTAATAGTGCACAGTACAGTATAAACATAACTTTTATATGCACTGGAAAACCAAAAAAATCATGTGACTCTCTTTATGGTGATATTCACTTTAATGAGGTAGTCTGAAATCAAACCCACAATGTCTCCAAGGTGTGTCTGCAACTGCGACTGGGGACCCTAAAGTATGGCAACCGAAATGGGGACCTGAAAGCTAGATCTTGATTATAACAGAAAGCAGATCTACCAGGTAAGGCCCAGTGCAACCAAACCAAGCCCTCCCCTAAAACACTTGATTGTAATGGAATGAAATCAAAATGTCACCCCAAAATATGCTTCTTTCACATAAGGATTATTTTGAGCTACAGGTGCTTGAAAAACATTAGGTGCAAGCCAAGCACTCTGACCTCCCCTTTTCTTTCTGAAAGCAGGAAATAAAACTCTGATGTGAAGAATGCCTTCTTTCCCAACTAGAAAAAACTTATCACCAGAGATAGAGAGCTGAGGCTGAGAGAATTCTGTATCAGCAAACCTTGTTAAAATAACTCGTATCTTTTTTAGTCTCTCCACATATTTTAGTTACTTTTCCAAAATTGCCTCTCTTTGTTCAACCAACTATAAAAGCGTTTGGGTTTTACCACTTCTTTGAGTCTTCATTTTTCTTGGGAAGACTCCCCACTTATAAATGACATATACACGATTAATAAACTTCTGTTTCTTTTCCTCTTGCTAATCGCTTTCATTACAGGGACCCTGGTGAAGAACCTAAAAGGGTAAAGATTTTTTCCCTCTCCTACTTAAAAAAAAACTTGTAATTGTATTATGAGACAAGAAAAGGAGCAGTAATCCAAAAGGCTCAGAAGATTACATTCTATGTTCTTGACATCAGCATTTTGCCATTCACAAGTCTACAGAAAGAAAAAGAATGTTGCCAATGATCATCTCTGAATTATAGATATTTTCTTCTTTAAAATACCTAATTTTCTTCAATTGACATATGCTATTTTCCTAATTAGAAAAAAAAAAGTTTAGAGTAGAAGAGTTAGCTCTGGAAGAAAGCAAGATCGAGTTTCTTTCTGGCATCCATACGGTCCTCCATCCCCTGGACTAAGGGTCCCCCAACCCCCTCTTGGTTGTTCTAGAGTCACTGCCCACCTCCTGCTGCGGCTCTCCCACCAGCGGTCAGTTATGCAGGGCGGCTGACGGGAACCTGAAGAACTAGAGCCTTACTGGCTACTCCACCTCCTCTTGGGTCAATGGCACCATGGAGCTGGACCTTGACTTCATGGTCATTTCTCCCTGCCTGCTATGATGCTACCAATCCAGACCCATAGCTCCCTGAGATTAGTGACTTCCAAGCATATGTCTTTCCTGAAGCAAAAGAGGAGGTAAACAGAGCCTGGGATCAGCTGTCATGCTGTGTCACCTTCCCAACCTGCCACAGACTCTGGCCTCAGTCCAGTCACATCCTTCCCTTAAGCCAGTGGCAAACTCCATGAAGCTCCCACAGTACAAGGAGGAAAGGAACACTGCACGCTCTAAGTGTCTTACTTTAAACCCTGAAAACAGGCCCCAGTAAGGAATGGCAACAAGGGCACAGCTCTGAGAAGGTAGGGATGTGACAGCAGAGTATACGTCTGCATTTCCTGCTGGATCCACCTGTGTGCTCTCACATACAGGAGTTCCTCGTATATATGTGATGTGGCGAGTCAGACACAGGTGGGCTGAGCTCCAAAAAGAGTCTTCAATTAAAAAAAATGGAGCAAACTTCTGTTTCTGGCCAAGATGCCAAGGACCAGATTTACCCTCCCACTTTAACTAAAATTAGACAAAACACATGAAAAAACAGTGGACATCAAGCAGTGAGGACAGTGACCCCTGAGAGATGGGAGACATGAGGGAAGCCCTCTGACTGCCCGGCTTACTGCCAAGAGAGAGTCTGGACTACAGCAAAGGGACAGGAAACCCCAACAGAGCCCAGAGGATTCCATGTTAAGGAGACAGAATGAGAGGCTGCATAGGCCACAACAGCTGGGTGTGCAGGACAGAGACCAGACAGCTGTGCAGAGCACGAGCAAGTTCTGGGGCTCTGAGGAGCCCCTGGAGTATTCAGCAGAGCCCTGCTCAACATATCTTTGTGACAAAACTACCAGGGAGAAACCCCAGTGCTCACAAGGAGGGGAAACAATACCTGCAACCAATGACCAGGAGAAAAACTCATCATTCTCAGGAAGCTGGGTAGAGCATCCAGGAGGTTCTTGCTCGATTGTGCAGCAAAATTAACCCTAGACTAAAAGCTGATCTGATCTGGACAAATGAATCAAACTGTTTTCAAGTACCTAAATCCACCCCAGAGTGAAGTTCAAGAATGTTATGAGAATATAAAACAACCAATATCCAATAAGATAAAAATCACATGTCTGGCATCCCATTGAAAATTACCAGGCATGCAGGGAAGCAGGAACAAATACCCACTGGGGTGGAGGATCAACCAAAAAGACCCCAGACGTGACACAGATGACAGAATTAGCAGATAAAAACACTAAACTGCCTACAACCTACACTCCTGTAGGTAGTAACCATTATGCCTTCCGGGTATCTGACCATGAAGAAATGACTCAATTTGTTTTATATGATCCATTAAATTAGAACCCAGTGTATCCAGGAAACAACAGCTTGGACTTAGAGATGTTTCAATCCCTCAGCCAGGGTGGAAGAGTATAAACCCCACACATCATATAGATCATCAGTTCCCACTCTCCCACCACTAATATAATTTTTAATATAATTTTTAATATAATTTAATATAATTTTTAATATAATATAAATTTTTAAAAATTTAAATCATACATAGGAAAAACCTGAACAAAATTAATGTGTGTAAATCACCCTGTTTTTGATAAGATCATTAAAATAATTGTTTGATCGTAATTGCTAAAAGCAAGCTATTAGTTTATGTCTAAATCAAAAGTACAGAAATTGCCAAAATGAAGCAAGTAACCCAGCAGATGGGCCATGCAAGGAGAAGTACCAGGGGAGGGAGGGGGTGGCGGCTGGGGAGGGAGGGTATCTAAGGTCCAGTATTTATTTATACAGTTCAGTGATTTTCCAGTTCTTAAGGACATTAGTAGCCAAGCCAAGATTTTTGGTATGATATGTCTAACAGTTTAACCTTAATCTTTCCCTCACTCCTCCATCTTCCTAAGCTACCCTAATTCCTGCTTATATTATCCTGATATGTTGCACGATACCCCACAGTAGGTGAGTAAAAAAAAGAAAAAGAATAAATTGAACAATGATCACCTAGAGAAAAGTAATAACATCTGCCTTTGGGAAACTTATCTGTCAAATGTGATGGTGCTTGTTAGGAAAGAGAAATTTGCCACAGTCGTTGCTGAGAATGATATTAATCAGCTGTATTTCACAACTGTAAATGGTATTCCCATGTTTCAACCATGCGCACTGGTTCTACTATGCTTCATTCTAGCACTGCCATTGTGAGACTCATTCTGAACACAATACGTATTACTGCTGAATTTGAGTACTATTTGTAGTTTATCAGAAAGTAATTTTTCTTTTGAATATGATTTTAAAAGATATCCAGGATTACTGTTTAAAATGTAAGTTTTATTATATACAGGAATAAAAAGTGTTTTCCAAAACATAAATCTTTAATTTTAGAGTGGAAGGCGGTAATGCAGGGTTAAAGTACTCCGGTTTAAACAGGCAACCAAGAATAAAGTTTCCACAAATCTTGAAGATATAAGTTCATATCCTACCTTAACCTTGCTTCTTTTACCTCAGAGGGTTCCCCCATACAACCAGCAGTGAGCCAGCTATACAGTAATTACAGAAAACAAAGGACAGGTGCAGACTCCTTTTTAGATCATCAGAAAGACAAGTGATTAGCAAACTTTTTGTTACTAATCACTTTATGTAAAACTTTAGGGTAGTCTACTATACACATACTTCACAAAACGGCAGGAAGTCATTCTATCTAAAAACAGCTCATTAAGGATCATGTTCCTTAATCCATTTTTCCTCCTTCCAAATAGAGACACACGTGCTGGTGCATGCACTGTGAGAAAGGAAACTGCAGGCTTCAGTCACTGGAGGAGAGAGCTAGAAGGCCTGGGGACACTCCACAGGCTCTCTCTCTCTCTGACAACAAACAGTGACACTCCCTAAAGGACAACGCAGGCCTCCCTTTCTCAGGCGCACCCTCTCCCAGCATCTGAAGCAAAACACACGGTGAGTTTGTGTGGAGCCTCTGAGTCAGGCTGGCCACCTCGGAGTAACTGTTCTGAAACCGGACCTCTCAGAGAGAGCAAGAAAAAGAACCACAGATTACCACAGGCCAATCCTCAGGGTATCAGGGGCTGGATTTCTGCACAGGAGGAAAGGTAAAGGAACAAAGGAAAGCAAACCACCACCAGCATGAACACACATGCCAGGTAACTCCCTCAAATGGCACCTCCTCCTCCAAGAGGAAAACAAAGACCAAAATGCAAACCAGTTCATGTCCAAATCACTCTCTCCAGAGAAGACCCTGAAAGGCCATTCACCAACTCAAACTCACAAGCACAAATAAAGGCATTACTGTGTTGGAACCTGCTCAACTCATACACCTCTACGCAGCAATACAAACCACCATCTTTACCATCTGCCGTGACCTAAAAATGAGGGCTAAGAAGTTGCTATGTCACTTTTCTTGACAACCTTTAAATAAGAACCACGTGCCTGCGTATGCTCATACATTGGTACAAATGCACTGGATCGACCCACTTAACAGACACTGCCGGCATTAGAAAGAGCAGAAACAGGACTCAACATCAACAACTAGTGATAGTCACAACTGGCTGTCCTGGAGGGTGAGGAAGGCCTCCCAAGGCAGACCTGACAGAGATAAGGGGGCTGGGAAGAGCTAGCAGAAAAGAAACCCACAAAAGAGGAAGCACAGTGTGTGCAGGATGAAGCAAGAACACTCAAGCCAGCAAAAGCATGTGCACATTCTCCAAGCGTGGACTGCGTGAGTTATCAATGAGACAAAACAAATTTGTAAGAGAAATCAAGACAAGCCCCTCCTTCCTGCCAGGCTCAGTAACTGGTAACCTCACATCTGAATACCTCAATGGTACCCACTCATTGTGCATGGCTGTTTGCACATTTGTGTACACTCAATAGCTAGTCTATCAAATACTAAGCCTTGGGCTAAAAACTGGTACACAAGAGTACTGCAGACTCTGTTGACAGACCTAATTAGGCAGACTGTTATATCTGACTAAACAAAGAGAATGGGGTAAAGACTGTGTTTAAAATACATAAGGTTCTCTAAGACAAACCATCTTTATAAGGAAAACTTTAAAATCAAAAGAAAAGAAATGCCTCTTGAGTGAGAATCTGGAGTAAATAAAGGGTTAATTTGGAGCTTGCTATTGGGACCTAAGATCCCCTCAGTATTAATTTTAACTGAAGACAATGACACCCTTAATTACTTGGGGGGGGGTCATAAAATCCAGGTATAATAAGTAAAAATTCTGAAGACTTTTGCATTTTGAACTTATTCAGATATTATAAAAGCAAGTGTCAATCCAGAGAAAAGACTTCCCCATAAGTGCCAATGAAGCGCTAACAAGGTTCAATGATTAAATATTATGTGTATAAATCACAGAATGTATAAATTCAAAATATAACATAATTACATTAATACGTGCACATTAAATAGCTATATAAAGAAAAAACTCACAGTGCTACTATAGAATCTTTCCTAAACACTCTTCAAAAAATGTACACGAACCATGAAGAAATGCATCTAAGCTACTGCAATCCTTGTGAGCTTCAATCAAAACTAAACTGGCCAACCTTCACTGCTATTTTCACTACCTGTTATATCAAAATGGCCGTTTCTTAAACTTAGCATAAAGAAAATCAGCACATATCCGTCGGCACTGGGTGATTCACAGGTACACTAGGTAAGACCACAACACTTTCATTTCACTGAAACCTTCAAGTCTGTACAAAAAACTACCTTGGGCTCTTGGATCCCTTGGATGGTCCACATTAAGTACATGCACCTGGCAGCTCCATTATGCATGAATCACTTCACACAGCTGTAGGAGAGAACTTTACCCTCGGACCGGATGTCTTCAGTGTCAGTGCTGCAGGCACACCCGGAAAACTCACAGCTGTGCCCATCGATCACAAACATGATGGCATACTCCAGCTGAGAGGCAGGCTGGTTGCCGGCTACCTTCCCTTCCACACAAACAAAACGACAGATGAAGGTGATACATAAACAAATACTGGGATGGAACCACTTCGATTAAGCAACTGATGAAAGACTAAGTCACATATCAGAAGAAATACACAGAATAAATCAAAGTGGTTTCAAGTAGTACAGAAGTTTTAGTCACCAGGCTTTTTCTAAGTCATATACATACTGCTTCCTTTTCCGAACTTCAGTTTTCTTTTTATGTAGATGGGTTAAAAGAATAAAAATAACGACAAATACTTTGTCATTTAAGGAAAATAAACTGTCTAAGTAACCACTACGTTCAGTGAAGATTAGTGCCTACCTTTCGGGGACACTACAGGCCAACTAGAAAAACAACTAAAAAAAAAGTGCTACTAGTCACTCAGCACTATACAGTTATTTAAACTGACCTGTTCAGCAATAGTTTACGATCTAAGGGCCACACCGTCCAAAGGACATACTGCATACAGACAAAAGCACCACTGCATGAATGTAAAAAATATATCGCACTATTAACAAGCTTAAAGCTAGAAGTGTGTTGTAAGATGGTGACTAAAAAAGGTTACATGAAGTGTATGCTTTATATTAGACAAGGCTAAAGAATTTACCTTCTAAATTATTTAGGGGAACTCTTCCTAGAATAAATACACATTATTTTAAAACTAAATGTAGCCATACAGATAAACACACATGTTCGGCGGGGAGTTCCTTGAGTGATTAACTACAATAATGAATAGCTTCAATCCACAAAAGACTGAAAACACACCAAAAATTCAATTACAATGATCCTGGGGGGGACGCTATAAGGAAAAATATTTTTCCATCTTCCAATTTTCTAGATGAGTATATTACTTTTAATGTTAGAGAAAAGGCTACTTTATCATTTTAAAAACATTTATATATATATATATATGTACATACATATCTCTACACATGATACTAGAAAAATATACATTTGTATGCTAATAGTAATTAAACCAAGATGACAGAATTATGAAGTTTTTCATCTTTTGCTTTCTCTGTATTTTCTCCCTAAAATATCTACTTTTCATTAAAAAAAAAAAAAATACTCCAGAAGTCATTTCAACGTTTTGTTCCAATCGCTTTAGTGAGCTAGTTATATATCATAAAATTCACCATTGTGAGGGTACTCAGCTTTTCTTGGGGAAGGTGGGGATAAATTGTAATTTTCTTACTATTGACATAAGCAGAACCAACCAGTAAAATTCAAAGGCCGAAAGACCTTGAACTTCCAAGCTGATGTGAAGAGAGTGGGTAAGGAAATACCATCTGTGATGGTGCTAGCTTTACTTGAAGCTGGGTCAGCTGTGGACCCAGGGGCAGGGCCGCAGCACAGCTCCAGGAGTTAAGAGGAAGATGCAGAGGCCTCCCCTGTGCGTGCAGCAATCCCTCTCCCCAGCCCCAGGTCGCACCCCACACTCCCCACACCCATCTGCACCCACCCACAGGGCACTCTCCTTGGTTATCTCTGACCCTCCCTGGAAATGGGCCCCTGTTGCCCACTCTTCTGGTGGGGAAAAGAAAAATAGGTAGAGGTGGTCACCAGGAAGAAAGTGGGTTTATCTTGAGGAAAGTAACTCACTCTGTTGGATCTTGAATCACAAATGTTTCCTGCCCTCTGCCCCTTTGTCTCTGGACTGACCACACTATCCCCCTCACCCCGCCACACACACACCCTGTGAACCATGGTGTCATTCATGATGAAGCACTTACACAAACACAGCCAGACACAAGTTGGGCTGCTTAAATTCACACAAAGAAGCACCACGTTAGGGTGACAGAGGCTAAGGGAAGATGATGGGAAAAGGCTTCTGGCACTACGTGAGTAATGTCACCCGTTATGTACCAAACCACACAGAACAATCAGGTCCAACCAGACACTGTTCGCACAAAGATCAGAGACACTGCTGTTCATCCTGTAGTTAGAAATTTTATTCTCTCCCATCTCAATGACCTTCTCATCCTTTCTATTCTGAACAAAAACATCTGTGCATTTTTTAAATAAATTGTCTTCTTTCTAAACGACTTGAGGAACAAATAACCTGGGTGCCTTCTTCAGTTCTAGCCTCAGGGGAACAAAATCCCAGCAACTTCAGTAAGTAAAGAAAAGTGAGAGAGGATTCCCCACTGCCGTGTTCACAGGCACATTAAAATGAAACAGTGACAGAGAAGGTGTCCGCTCTTTTCCTGTATAAGCACCCTCTCTCTCTCACAAAGGTGCTCACCGGAAGGTGAGTAATCGAATCATCAGCAAATACATAAGGAAATATTCCTTGAACCTAACAGTACCACTGTTACTGCTGCGCTTTTAGGTATGACAGAATGCCGTTTTACAAACATCCTCGTCACTGAAATGAGAATGAGCAGTCCCCAAGAGATTTTTCACTTGAGGATGTGTGAGGGACCTGTAGGGTAAGATGGGGCAAGAACACAGGCTTGCTCGGAATTTTGTTTGTTTGGTTCATCTCCCTATCCTTCTTTCACGCCGAACTCCCACCACCTTGAAGGAGAACCAGCAGGGTCCGCACGGAACCAGCTTCATGAACAGGATGACAATCAGCAGCAGTATGACATCACTGCTAAGACATGTGGCAAACAAGAATCCCCAGGGGTGCCTTGTAAACTCTTTGCTGAAGACCCGCAACAGAGGAAGAGAGATCCGAAAGCAGTTGCTAAGTAACACTTTATTTCTAGTCAATGAAAGTTAGCAGCATTACCTACTCTTTTTCATGACTCCTGCAGTTGAGCAAATAAAATTAAGTCAGTAAAGAAGTAAATATTTAATGATGTTCAGAACGTGAAAACAAAAAAGTGAAGTTTTACCTATAACTTGCACCTCAGCATCTCTTACCCATTAAAGTAAAAGTTCCTACACCAGGCACATTTCTTTCTATTTCTGCATCGATTCAGCTCAGCACCTACTTCGTGCAAGAAGGTGCTAGGCTGTGTGGCGGCTCTGCACCCAGCAGGGAGATGTGCCCTTGGAGAAGCTGTAGGATACAATAAAATACTAAAGGCCTCGAGAATACATAAACTATCTCCACAGGCAGCAATATGAACGGATATCACAAACGTGTGAAGTGAGTGAAGCCGACAGAAGAGGTTCGTGTGGTTCCGTTTAGATCAAGTACAAACACAAGCAAAAACAATCCACCGTGTTACAAGTCAGGGTTAGTGGTGACTCCTGGGGATGAGTTGTGACTGGAAGGGGTCTGCAGGGGAACTCTTGGGGGCTGGCAATGTTCTGTTTCTTGATCTGGTTCATGAGTGGGGGGTAGGGATGGTTCATTTTGGGGGAGAATTTACTAAACTTATAATTTGTGCACTTTTCTGTATGCATATACTTCACATACAGAATAAAGCAAGTAGACACAGCCACCCTTCAGAAGTGGCTTCTTCTAGATGTGTTAGCTATGTTGTGACAGCACAGGTATGTTAAGGAAAGAGAAAAAGTATCCAAGAATGTCTAGACATAAAAGAAATAGGGGTAAAGAAGAGCCAGCCACCTGGACCTCCGAGCCCCATCAGATCACAGATCACAGCAGCAGCCTGCGTCCAGAGGCAGGGTCCCACCTGGCCAGGGCTCGTGCTCCGCATCAGAGCTGAAGATCAATCAGTAGAGCTGGGGCCCAGGGACAGGAGCAAGGTGATGGACTTCCTCACCTCGCCATGATTTTAAATTACAATCTGATAACTGTAATGACTAGAAAGTTCATTTGAAACCTCTAACACATACTGAACTACATGTAATGCAGGGGCTCAAAGGGACAAGTGCGAATCTGTAAAAGTGAACAATCAAGACAAACGGGAGCTGTGGGGCAGGATCCAGTCATAGTATCATTTGGGCTTTGTGGTGCCATAGTAGCATGTAGAGCTAAGTCTAGGAGACAGAGTGTGACCTATGGCACGGCTGAGACGGAGGGTACAATGGAGAACGACAGGAAGAGAGGCTGCTCTGCAGCACCTGTCGCACCCCACAGGCGGCTTCTCACGCTGGGGGAGCCTAGATTCTGGCTGCGTGAGGGCCATCTGAGGGTTAACAGCGATCCCACAATGCCACCCATGTGGAAGCTAGAAACTAGCCAACCAAGTGGCTGGCTCACTAACCTTGTTTTAGATCAAGCCCACTAAATCACCCCTCCTTTCTACACTGTTATGACAAACAGAATAATTATTGGATAGCAATTCTGTCACTAGGCATGTCCCACTTTCCTCCTCTCAGGGTGTGGTGCTGATGGGGCAGGTGGGTACGATTTCTCCAATTAAACAATTGAAGCTTTTATTCTAAAAATTCTTTCACTGATATATACACTTAAGATGCTGTGAATGTTCTTACCACAGATGTCACTGCACTGACTAAAAGAGAATTCCAGGAAGGTTATTCTATAAATTATACTCAGGTCCTATAAAGAGAATTTAACCTGGAAAGGTTAAATTGGAATTAAATTTAGAAAAATGTGTGTTGGGGTGCTAAAGGGGGGGGGTCCCCCTTTTAAATGGCCTTCCCACTTAAAAAGGTGAAGCATTTCAGTGGAATGGGCACATGACAGTTGAAGCCTTTTCTTTCCACCGATACTGCTTCACCATTTTATGACATCTCAAAGGGTATCTCATCACGTAATTAAAATATTAAAAATTTAATTTTCAAATAGCTCATGAAGAAAAGTATGTGCACATACAAACACAAAACTATTAACCAACTATGTTTAACTTCTTTGAGCTTTGGATTTTTCACATGTAGCGAGGAAGAAAGGAAATTCTCGTAGCCCTCCAGTACACCTTCCAGCACTGGTAGTAGTCATTCATTCAACAAACATTCATGAATGCCTAACTACAGGCCAGGCACTGGACTGGTGCTTGGGATGGCACATTCTGAAAAGAACATAGAAAGATCCCTGTTACCAAGGAGCTTATATTCTTGGGGGTGAGGGGATGAGTGAAGTGATGGTGAAAGCAGGTGCTATGTACTGAGTATGATCAAGGAGCCAGTTAGACACTGTGCTATGGAAATGGAAAACAGAACGAGACAAGGCACCAGGCGCAGGAACCTGCCACTCACTGTGTCAAGACGTGAAAAGGTGAGGGAGAGCCATGCCGTTGTGGGAGAACAGCATTCCAGGTGGGCACAGATCTCCAGGAGGGAGCACCGTGGCAGGCTGGAGGTACAGGGAGCAGGCCCATGTGGCTGGAGTGAGGATGGGGGTAAGTAGGACAGGAGAATTGAGGAAGAACGGTGTGGGGGGCCGATGATTAAGCGGGTGCTGCAGGCCACTGTAAGAATCTGGGCTTTTACTCTGAGTCAAGGAGCCAGTGAAAGATTCTGATCTGACTCTGTCCCCAAAAGAACACGAGGCTGCTAGACTGAGGAAAGGCTAGTGAATGAGCCTAGAACCAGGGGATGTGTAGCAGAGACTGCAGAAATCTAGGCAAGAGATGATGGCAGCTGAAACCAGGTGGTCCTTGTAGTAGAGGCAGTGGTGGGAAGGGGTCAGTGTATTTTCTTACAGACCCACAAAGGTAGAGAAAACAGTGTAACAAACTCCCTTGCATATAATCCAGATGCCACAGTTTCTACCTCATGGACCACCAGAGGCCAAGACCATTTTGACACAAACTGGATATTGTTTGAAGACAGCACCAACAGGATTTCCTAACAGACCAGATGAGTGATATGTTGCAGAAAGAGGGTAACCAGAGGACTCCAAAAGTATTTGTGGCCCAAGCAAACACAAGGCCAAAAGAGAAGGGGCAAAATGGCAGATGGGGCAGGCTCGAGGAGAAGACTGGGGACTAAGGTGAGCCATGCTGAGGCTGGGCTGTCGGACATGCTGAAAGGGCAGGTGACAACTGCCGAGTGCAGGAGAGTCTGCACCCATACCCGAGCTGCTTGCAAGCTTGGCCCCTGAGGCCTGGGCTTTGGGAGGGTTTCAGCTCACAGAACTGATGAGAGTAGCTCCCTCGGTTGTGTTAACTTCATGTGTGTTGCAACAACTCACTGCCGGAGGAAGTAAGCATGTCCTATGAGACTCCACTGGGACAAGGCCTCTGGAAGTTTGTGCCTGGGCTCCTTCGGACTTTGCCCCAAGCGCCCCACCACCACCACCACTGCACCCCCGGCTGCTGGCTCAGGTCCTTCCGCTGCGCTGCAGCCTGCAGCTATGCTGAGTCCTCTGGGACTCCCCAGAGAATCATCAGACAGAGGACCGTCGTGGGGACCTGCAATACATATCCCTGGCAGTAAATTCACTGGGAATGGAAGCAAGAGAGGTGTCAAGATGGAAAACAAAATTTTGCACTTATAGCCCAAAAGTTAAAAAAAATAAAGTTGTGGTGAGGGAAGAGGGGATGGCTAAAGAACAGTGTCCATATTTTTAAAAATAGCAATTTAGATCATTCAAAATTTGTTGGGTGTTTTTTTTTTTTTTTAAATCAAGAATTTGTTTTACTTAGAAAAAATGTCTTTCATTCATGGAGCAATAGAATTAAACTAAGGAACTGTGGAAGCTCTCTCTGCTTGGAGAATACGCATCAACAATTACAAAGAAGATCCTTTCAAGGCAAGTTTTGTTTCACCAAGAGATTGAGAAGAGCTCCTTCTAGAGTATAATTAATCTTTCTATTCAACCCCAGATCTGAGAATAGTATGTATACAAAAGACTAAGTGTTGGTTATTCTTTAAATGAATGAATTAGTGCAACTTCTTGAAATGCGCATGCGCAAGCACGGGAGCACGCACACGCACGGACACACACACGGACACACACACACACACACACACACACACACACACAACCCAACCAACCTGAAAACATGGCTGATATTTGCTATTTACAGGCCCAATGAACCAAAATTGCATCTAACCAATGCAATTAGTATTCTGTCATATTTTTAGTAAGAATGAATATTTTTCTCAGTTCCTTTTTAAGTCGAAACTATCCCACAAAGCAATAAATGTATAACAAGGTTAACAAATAATTTAACAAGAAATATACTAGCACATAGAATATTACAATAAGAACTGTCTCTAATTTTATTTAAAAAAGAGGCCATATATATTCTTTTGCTAATGCTCAAAACATTTTTGGAAATTCTCCTTTAAAACTGCCAGACTTTCCTTAGAAACAGTGAATATAAGCCGAGAACTGCCCTGCAAGAGCTATGAAAACACTGAGAGCACCCTAACAAGTTTACAGTCTAGTACAGAATAATGTATATATGACATGAACACATGCAAACTGTTCTCTGGATAGTCACTCAAACAGTACCAGGAGTCAGCTCACAGGGCAGAGAAAAGTGGTTCCAAGGCCCACAGAGTGTTACTATACCTGAGGGGACAAAGAAGCCACCTGATGCAGGAGCCTGCAGGAGAAGGCCAGCTGGTTTGTTAAAAAGTCTTCAGCAAAAGCAACGAGTTCTTTTATTTTAATATCTTTAATTTGAAGATGGAACAAAGAAATCCTCATTTACCATGTAAAAATATGCTATACATCCATTATGTAATTTTAACTCTCACAAAAGTCTATGAGGTAGGAATTATTATTCCATTTTACAGATGAGGAAACTGAAGCTTTATTAATTCTAGGCTCTGTTCTAACACAGTGTGTTAACACTAACTGGGGTCTGAGCCAGGACATGTCTATTAAATAATGAGGCCAACTCCTATGAGGCTCATAAACTATAAATTCACCTTGACAAATATTCACAGGCCTCAAGTTTATTTCTATAGGAAAGAGGAGAAAAAAAGATAAATCATCTTTATTAGTTCAGCGACAAATCTAAAAACAAGACCCAGAAACGTACTCACTCTTTCTAATCATTAAAATTTTAAAGGGCTCCTCTACTTCCTTTCCCAGAGGGATGAAGTTTAAGTGTGATGGTCTTATTATTATTTATGATTAGTGTATAACATCTAGGATCGACTGTAATATTTTTGATGACAGCAAGTGAGAATGCTACAAAATACAATCATCTTCTAGATTCCTCTACTGCAACAATATATCACTACCACTTGCCAAGACAATGAAACCAATAATGTATATCTACTCTACGTTTATCCATGTGCCCACCAAAAACAGGACATCCTGTTCACTCTACCAAAGATCCCAGCGCCTACAAGTACAGAGCACTGCCATGTGT
This sequence comes from Eonycteris spelaea, assembly GCA_003508835.1. NCBI lineage: Eukaryota > Metazoa > Chordata > Mammalia > Chiroptera > Pteropodidae > Eonycteris > Eonycteris spelaea. The sequence goes on from PUFA01000137.1 coordinate 4,629,297, forward strand.
TAACTGCCACTGCACTGGAATTCAACTATGGAACTCCACAGCTGTGCTCCTGAAGAAGTCAAAGTGGTCAAAGAAACCCAGTGGGGAAACGGGTGTGCTGCACAGAGGGGTGCTGCTCTGGCAACAAGGGTGGAACTCCTGGTAGGTCGGTCACCTTCTCAAGCATCGACTGTTGTCATCTAGAGATTAAATGAAGATTTCAACAAAACCCCTGAGATATGCAGCTAAGTTGGTCTTAACCCTCCTCTGCTTATTTACTTATAAACTAGACAAGAACAGAATTTTAATATTTTGTGAATTTCCAGTTATATTCTTAAATTAGAATGAATTAATCCAAAATAGAAACACATTCTACCTCTGCCAAACCAACTCCACCCCCTCCCCAAAAAAGAATCCTGTAAAAAGTGTCACTATATATCATCAACCAGCACAGTTATTCTTAAAAACACTTCAACAGGTACCTACTTGTTGAGCAGTTCAACATTAATCCTAACAACTTTATAGTACTTTGGGGGAAAGAAGGACAGAGGAACTCAGAGGAAGGAGAAGCAAGCGTTACTATCAGAAAAGCTTGGATCCCAGTCCCAGCCTGCGGTCTGCCACTGAGACAGAGCAGGTGAGGGTGTCTGCCTGTCTGCGCGCATACTGGTGCCCGTGCCACCACACCCAAGGCAATTCCCGGCACAAGTCCTTGAAAAAACACTAGCTCACTTCGGCCACTGCACACTTTCCAGCCAGCAGACCTTCTTTATCACTGAATATTAATTCTAATATCTAGTAAATTGTTTTAAAAAGGAAAATACTAGAAGTAATATAAAGCATACTCAGGCTCATTTGTAAAGATCGTAGGTTTATCTTACTCTATACAGGGTGCTGTCATCTCAATGGGTGCTTCCTGGAGGTGGAAGAAACAACTTACCACTTTCGTATGTAAAGCATAAAGATATACATGCAGTACAGAACAGATATACAGAGTTTAAAATTTCATGTGCAGTGATCAGGAAAAAAGTATCTTAAGGGGCTTCTTAGGGAGTGATAATGAAAATGAGGTTAAGAAGCACTGCTGTAGCCTATGAGGATACAGCAGAACTATTCTCAACATCGCTGTCATATTTTTTTAATGAAGATAAATCAACATTTAATCAATTTTTAACTGATTTTAAGAACTTTTCTTCAAAGATGTGTCATGTACTAATATTAAAAATAAATAAAGAGGCACAATTTGTGACCTTTGCTCCACCTACAGAGAGGCTGAGCAAGGAAAACAATTCAACAAATTTGGTACATCAGTTTCTCTCTCAGGAGGTAAGAAAGAGAAGGTAGTTAGTTAAGCAAGGTAAAAAGCAGGGGCAGATGAGGCAAGAAAGAATATGTTGGGGAGGGGCACACACTGCTGTACTGCCCACTCTCCAGGACAACCCTGAATGATCCTATGGCAAGTCTGCCAGAGGCACCACTGAAGCAGGAGGTGCCACCTGCGGCCTGAAATGGAAAGAAGACAGTACCAAGCTGTAAGGCTCGCAGCATTTAACTTGCTTCTGAGGAACAAAAGGATGGAACAATAGGTCACACGGTCCAGAGAGATCTCTCCCCTTTCCTTCTGTTCTTATGTTCAGTCTAGACAAGAACAGCACATCTATTACACTGTGCTCCCCAGCAACTGACAAGCGGTGGAATTGTTAAGCCTCACAGGCCTTGCTTTGTCACTAGAGTAAGCTTGTTTTGCTCCCTCTGGACAGAGGAAGGACCACCAGAGAGTAAGAAAGCTGTCCTCCTCCTCTGTGGACCTAGCTTAGATGGCGCTCAGCTACCTGTCCTCCAGAGGTAATATGCAGTCCTCAGCATTTGGCCACTTCTGCTATAGCTCTTGCCTCTCCAATCTAATGACTGGCAGAGCATGGGGCTTTACAGGCTGTTCCAGGCAGTGCCAGGTTTATACGTAGCCTTTCTGCTCACATCCCAAGGAGCACTGTGTGAGAAAGATAAAGGGAACTCAGTAAAATCTGCTGGCTGGCTCCCTGTAACCAAAAGGCTTCACACCCAGCATCTTCCTGTCCTCCAAGGTTAATGCCACATTTGCTTATCACATACTTTGGTCATAAGACTAAAGAAAAGGCTGTTCTGACGATCTGCTAAAACCATACTTTAGAAAGGAGAACACCAGTCAAGACTCATCCATCCTTTAAGGTCCAGATCACACCAGCTCTCTCAACAAACCTACTTAGAACCTGATGTCTGAAACTGTTGACAGTTTCAAAGTTCAATAAATTGAGAACCAAAGCTGGGCTCTAACCCCTGCCATTTCTATACAAATGCCCATCCAGACACCATATTCTGAGAACTCACTGTGTTAACCCCATCCTGTTCCAGGCTGAGAGAAGGAAAAAAGACTGGCTAGATGCAGCTCTCCCACTCAGCGGCAATAAAGCGCAGTGAAACATCGTCCATACAGCACCATCTCAACTCCGTCTGATGTAAAACACCAACCTGTTTGACTCTGCTCAGTCTGCACCACCCCAGCAATGTTGTTGCCCAAAGCAATGACAAACAGGAGCACCAACACTGCACAGCAACACTTGGGCATAAGGTGGTCCTGTCATCCAGATGATCCGGCTACACTTTTCAAAACTGTTTATCAAAATGCATGCCTTTTTAACATAGCTTTGTGAAGCATGTAAATCATTTACACACTCAAAAATTAAACCAGGAGAAAAAGCAAATCCCATATATGAACCAAAACAGAAAGTGAAACTAGCGACATATTAAATTGATAAACTATACAAAGGAAAGAATTATTCCACATACTTCTGAGCACAGCACTATGACTGTGCTTAACAGATATATAATAATGAGAAAACGAACTTCAGAGAAACTTTAAACTTCACTCCATGTCTACTATAAGCAGTAACACTTATTAAAATTCTGAAATGATTCTTATGTTCACTTAATTATAAGTTAAATAAATGTATTACTTTACTAAAGACAAACATTTTTCAGTTTAGGAGAAAAGAGAAAGACATATAAACTATACAAGAATTAAAAAAATTAAGTAGACACTGACTTTGAAAAATGTGTTTCCACTCTGTCTACTGAAAGGGTCCAGACGCGGCAACACCTCGGCGGCAATGAACACGCGCAGCACTCAGACGCTGGCTTCTAAACACACTTCCCACTGAAAGGAGCTACAGGTCCTCAGAGCAAGGG